>CM070873.1:91280672-91960672 GCA_036365515.1 Torymus aiolomorphi | reverse complement strand
CTGAAGATTACAGAATGGAAGCAAACTTAGGAACTGATAGAGAAATTATGGTTAATTTAGAACAAACGCTACGACAATGTAATATATTTGCGAAATCATACGAAATGATGAAAGAAGAAATTGATCGTCAACGAGAATTATTAGGATCCAATACTGAACCTGAATTACAATTATTATTTTCTTTAAAACCTGGCTACGATCGAAACAGCTACAATTTACAGCGAACAAATGAAGTGGCTGCTGTATTTGTTATTGGAGCAGATGATGATATTCCTGAGTCATATGTAACAATACGTAATAAAAATACACAATTGTTACGTTCCATCAGTTCTATGGATCCAAATGTTGAACCAATGGTATATCCACTTTTTTATCCTCACGGTACATTAGGTTGGCATAGAAATATAATGAAAATAAATAATAACAATAATAATAGAAGATTAACAGTAAATAGTAACATTAATGACAATAACGAACAACAGAGTCATCGAGTTACAAGGTTGCTTATCTTAAATATAGGATAAGTGGGAGACCTGATACATTTAACGCATTTTTATTAGGACGTAGATTATTTCAACAATGGATTGTAGATAATTATGTCACAGTTGAGAGGGATCGAATTGAATTTATTCGGAACCATCGAAAAGAATTAAGAATCGAATCATATCAAGGTTCAATAGATCATTTATATAATAGCGCAAACGATATGAACGGTCAAATAGGTAAAATGATTGTATTACCATCAACTTTCGTAGGTTCCCCTAGGTATATGTTGCAAAATTATCAAGATGCAATGGCTATACAGGGTGTGTCAAAAGTTCCGGGACGGCCAGTTATCTCAGCGGGAATGCATTTTCGGAAAAAATGTTTCATACAAAAGATGTAGGATTTTTCCCTGGCTATCTGATGGTGACCTTGAATTTGATCTTGGGCTTGACCTTCAAGGTCATTTGAAGGTCAAGTCGAATTTTTTAAATGGGAAGCCTCCTTTTTTATTGCGGAAACCGAAAGAGGGAAAAATTCTCTTTCCACCGATATAAGATACATACGGGGTCAAATGTGATCTAGAGGTCGTTTCAAGGTCAAGTCGGTAAAATGAGGTCAAATTGATCTTTGGCAGTCCATAGCATGGAAACTAAGGGCGTTGGGAAAAAACTTTCCATACGAAAGTTACCGCAAATCGAATGGAGCATCTGATGGTGACCTTGAATTTGACCTTGGGCTTGACCTTCAAGGTCATTTGAATGTCAAGTCGAATTTTTTGAATGGGAACCCTCTTTTTGTTGCAGAAATGCGGGCCACGGACCCATGGGTTTTCGGGGTCGCTGAACCCGTATCTGGGGTCGGTTTGCCGCGCTGGATCGACCCAAGGTCGTTCCAAGGTCAAACTAGAAGGAATTGCAGAAGGTGCTTAAAACCACGGACCCATGGGTTTTCGGGGTCGCTGAACCCGTATCTGGGGTCGGTTTGCCCCGTTGAGTCGACCCAAGGTCGTTCCAAGGTCAAACCAGAAGGAATTGCAGAAGGTGCTTGAAACCACGGACCCATGGGTTTTCGGGGTCGCTGAACCCGTATCTGGGGTCGGTTTGCCCCGTTGGGTCGACCCAAGGTCGTTCCAAGGTCAGCGGTGATTAGCCAGGTCCCAGGTCTGGGTTTTGATCCAGAAACGTTTGCACAAAAACTGTTTTTTAACGCCCTGATACACGAAATTCGATGGGGTGTCCAGATGATCGGAGTATAAGAACGTTGACCTTCAAATGACCTTCGGCTCACTTTTAACCCCGTATGTATCTTACACCCCTGGAAAGGTAAGTTTTCCCGCATTTCTGCAACAAAAAGAGGGTTCCCATTCAAAAAATTCGACTTGACCTTTAAATGACCTTGAAAGTCAAGCCCAAGGTCAAATTCATGGTCACCATCAGATGCTCCATTCGATTTGCGGAAACTTTCGTATGGAAAGTTTTTTCCCAACGCCCTTAGTTTCCATGCTTTGGACTGCCCAAGATCAATTTGACCTCATTTTACCGACTTGACCTTGAAACGACCTCTAGATCACATTTGACCGCGTATGTGTCTTATATCGTTGGAAAGAGAATTTTTCCCTCTTTCGGTTTGCGCAATAAAGAAGGAGGGTTCCCATTTAAAAAATTCGACTTGACCTTCAAATGACCTTGAAGGTCAAGCCCAAGGTCAAATTCAAGGTCACCATCAGATAGCCAGGGAAAAATCCTACATCTTTTGTATGAAACATTTTTTCCGAAAATGCATTCCCGCTGAGATAACTGGCCGTCCCGGAACTTTTGACACACCCTGTAGTTCGCAGCACAGGAAAACCTGATTTATTTATTACTATGATATGTAATCCTAATTGGCGTGAAATCCAAGATAATTTATTTTCAGGCCAACAGACCTCTGATCGTCCTGATATTTGCACAAGAGTATTTCATTTAAAAAAAGAACATTTACTGTCACTCATTACTAAAGAAAAATATTTTGGTGAAGTAACAGCTCATGTTCACGTAGTTGAGTTTCAAAAAGGAGGATTGCCTCACGCACATATTTTAGTTACTTTAAAACATGATTCTAAATTATCGACAATTAATGATATTGATAAATTTATCTCTGCAGAGATTCCCGATCCTGAAGATGATCCAATATTATATCGGACTGTAGTTAATAACATGATACACGGTCCATGTGATAATAGATGTATTATTGATGGTAAATGTTCGAAACATTTTCCAAAAGAGTTCCGAGAAGAAACTATATTATCAGCAGATGGTTATCCATATTACAAACGAAGAAATAATAACCGAACAATAGTACGACATAATCAAAATGTAGATAACAGATTTGTTGTACCATATTGTCCAGGATTATTACGTATTTTTAATTGTCATATTAACGTAGAAGTCGTATCTAGCGTAAAATCAGTAAAATATTTATATAAATATGTATACAAAGGTTATGATGCAGCGAATATAACAATTGAAGAAAATGATAATGATAGGGTAATTAACCATGATGAAATTCGCAGTTATATAGAAACTCGATACGTTAGTCCAGTTGAAGCATGTTACCGTATTTTGAGTAAACCTTTACAGGGTAAAAGTCATAGCATTACACGTTTATCTGTTCATTTACCAAATCAACACTCAATAGTAATCGATGATTTAAATGACGATACAGCAGTGTGTGCTGCCTTAGCTCGAACAAGCACGTTATTAGCTTTCTTTGCATTAAACGAACGTGATCAATCAGCTAGACAATATACTTATGCGGAAATTCCTGCTCATTACGTTTTCAAACAGTGTAATGAAAATGGTAATAAAGTGCACAAATGGGTCAAACGAAAATCTCACTTTAACTGTATTGGACGCATGTATTCTGTTAGTCCAAGTAAAATTGAATTATTTCGTTTAAGATTACTACTATTACATCGTAAAGGCGTTACCAGTTTTAATGATTTAAAAAAAGTGAATAATATTCAATATTCAACATTTTCTGACACTTGCTTAGCATTAGGTCTTATCGAAGATGACGAAGAATGGAGTCGTGCTATGCAAGAAGCTGTAAGTTGGATGATGCCGCCGAACATACGTCAATTATTTGTTCGTATTTTGATACACTGTCAACCCGTACGTCCAGAAGAGCTTTGGGAAACTTATAAAGATGCGTTATCAGAAGATTTTTTAAGGCTTCATGATGATCATACTAGAGCTTATAATTTATCTTATTCTATCATTTGTGAAATGTTGATAGCAGAAGGTCATAATATTACAAATTTTCCATCGATGCCTCAAGTGAGCGTAAATAATGACTTGGAAAATAACAATGAATTACACGTTAATTTTGGAGATATAAGCAATAGACAATATAACATGTTAAACGTTGAACAAAGAATTATCGTTGACAGGATTTTAGAAATATCAAATGTTATTGATTATAACGGTTCTAGATGTTTTTATATTGATGGTCCTGGTGGTTCTGGGAAAACATTTGTTTATACAACATTATATAATTTATTAAAAAGTCAAAATAAAAATGTTTGTTACATGGCATTTACTGGAATCGCTGCAACGTTATTACCTAAAGGAATGATAGTTCATAAAGTATTGGGTTTGCCTGTACCTTTATTATCAGATTCTTCATCGAATATTGCTGTGCAATCAAAAGAAGGACAATTTTTAAAACAAACTGATGTTTTTATTTGGGATGAAGCATCAATGGCTCCACGTTATGCATTGGAAATAATGGATAGGACTCTAAAGGATGTTATGAATAATAATTTATTATTTGGTGGTAAAATTGTCATTCTTGGCGGAGATTTTAGACAATTATTACCTGTACTACCACGAGGTATTCGAAGTGAAATAATTAATTTATCAATCAAAAGTAGTTTTTTGTGGAACGCGTTTTATAAATTCAAATTAACCCACAATATGAGAGCTATAGATGAAGATATTACGTTTTCAAAATTTGTTATAGATGTTGGGAATGGTGATTTAAATGATGTTAACGATAATATTATTATTCCTCCACGTTGCATAACAACAGAATCTAATTTTGTTTCTATGTATAAACATTTCATAAATCATAATTTATTTGATGAAATGTGTTCATCTGCTATTTTATCTGCACGTAATGCAGATGTGAATGAAATTAATAAATTAGTTGTAACATTATTAGATAGCCATAATGAACGCATTTATACAAGTGTTGATTCGGCCGATCAGTGTGACGATAATGGATTGATGGCTGAAGCAATTTTACCAGAATACCTTAATTCATTAAATCCTCAAAATTTGCCACCTCACAAAGTACATTTACGAATAAATGGTATCGTTATGTTGATTAGAAATATTAGTATACAAGAAGAATTATGTAATGGAACAAGATTAAGAATTTTAGACTTGACTAATAATTTATTAAAGTGTAAAATTTTAACAGGTGATAAGGAAGGTGAAATTGTATTTTTAAATCGTATAACATTGTATTCCGACAATGAATATCCTTTTACTTTTAAAAGAAGACAATTTCCAATAAAACTAGCATTTGCAATGACTATTAATAAAGCTCAAGGACAAAATTTTTCTAAGGTACTAATTGATTTGCAAAAAGATGTTTTCAGTCATGGTTATACGTTGCAATTTCACGAGTCCGTTCTTGGAATGGATTAAAATTATTTATAGGATCAAACAGAATTCATAACAAAGTTAAAAGTTATGTTTTTAAAGAAATATTACAATAAATTGAGATTAGTTATAATGAGTTTAGATAATAAAGAATGAAATTGTATTTTAAAATAAAGTAATTTCGAATAATAAGGAAATGTGTACTTGCCGACAAATTTTAGAATGTATATATTTTTTGCAAATAATCATAGAATTTCTAACAAAAAAAATTGAGTATAGTATTTACATATATGGAGCGCCTGAAAGAGCTATTTTTTCAAATAAACATTCGAATTTTTATTAATTAAATAATGAAATTGGGTTGATTTTGAGGTTCACATCGCAGATGTTCTTAATATAAGATATATATTGAAATTTTATAAATAAATATTTATGATATAATTTAAAAACAACAAAAAGAATAATTAAGTTTAAAATTAATTTAACGAAATGTTACAATAAATAATAATATAAATAATCATATATCAGTTCAAAATGTATTGTCATTTAAATATATGATCAACGTATTATTATTATACATAATTATTTCCGTACATCATAATGTAGTAGTACCTTTAATATACTATTGCTGTAAGGCCCGCTACACTCATAAAAGAACAGGGAACAGATACAGTATATAACACGGGTTACTTTATCTATATACATAATCAACAAGTGCTATTTCTTATATATTTAGATATAGTGAATCATCATATTAATATTACTTTATTTGTCTTATGTTTTTTTCTCATGTGTACAGTTCTAACATCACTGTGCCTACCATCATTATTGCTACTGCTATTTATATATTTATTTGTCAAAAAGTCATATAGTTGTACAGACTCTTATATATAAATATATATCGTTAGGAACACTACACGCATGATGAAATGGTTACAGGAACACTGCTCGATTAATGGCATATAAACTTTAAAATGTGTCATGTTCCTTTCTGTCAATATTAAAGAAACACGTCTTTTTAAAGGTAATATCCCATTGGTCGAGCAGTATTCCTGTAACTTTTTTCTTTTTACCCTTGTAGCGCCCTTTATATTTCATTTTATCTTATTATTTCTATTCCCAACTTTTTTGGATCAAATATTAACTAATTTATAATCTATTATCTTTACCAAATCTATGGTAAAATTCTAGAACTGATTCTAAGTCTAAAATATAATATAGTATTCGTTTTCATTTGAATTTCGTCTACGATTCGGGTAAGTTGAATTTTAAATATAATATGTATGTGTTAAATATTATGTGTGTGTGTGTGTGTGTGTGTGTGTGTGTGTGTGTGTGTGTATATATTAAATCACGTGTTTAATTAACCTTCATCCTTTAATAAATATATATTTTAAATCATTTTTAAAATAATAAAATATTATATTTTGTTAGGTTTTTCTGCTAATTTTAATTTTATTAAATATACGTATTTTCAATATTTATTACACCACGTGTTTAATTAACCTATATATAATAAATATATTTCTAAAATCTAAAATCTAAAAGTATTTAAAATTTAATACTTATATTTTATTTTATATTTATATATATATATATATTTGGTTATATTTTTCTTTTATCTTATTATATATATAAGTATTAAATTAAATATTTATTAAAGCATGTTTTTAATTAACATTGACATATAAATAAATTTAATAGTTTTTAAAATAATACTAAATATTATATGTATTGTGTGAATAGATTATGATTACAGTGTATATGATTCTTATATAACAGAGTTGTGATTTCATGCCAAAGACTGCTATCTGAGAGTATTATTATCACCATGAATCGACCACCCTTTACACCCACGGAGGTCTTGGAAAATATCAAACATGGTGACAATTGTAAGTAATTAATTTGAACGACGTAATTATAAAATTGAAATGTAACCTTTCTACAGCGATTTGTCATACAAATAACATCAACCAATTTTTAAAGAATGTATTTGTTTTACTAACTCAATTATGATTTGAAAATTATTCAAACGATAAATTTCATTTTTCACTCAAAATGTATTTTTTATTTTTTTCAAATAAAATAAGTTGTAATTGGAACTTTTATTACATATATATATATATATATATATATATATATATATATATATATATATATATATTGTAACGGGGTGGATACGGAGGAGAAGAGTAAAAAATACGCGCCGGCATCGGGAATCGAACCCGAGCCGTCCGGACCGGAGGCGAGTGTCTCTACCGCGAGACTACCAACGCACTGCTCTCTGGCCCTCTATCTGGTGTGCTAACCGTAGGTGCCGGTAACACAGGGCCCTACTCTTGCGCCGGCTAGCGCTGTATCACACCTCGTTATAATATATATATATATATATATAATTTTGCAAATATTTATAGTTATTTACATTTATGTATATTTTCTTACATTTTTTAAAGTTTTATTCAAAATTTTTATTTCTGTAAATATAATTATTTACAGTTGCTTATAGATTCATACATTTATATACATTTAAATACATCTTTCACTATATATAATTTTGTAGAAAAGTTTTATGAAAGTGTATATAGGTGTATATGAATATAAAAATATATATAAACATTTTCCAAAACATAACGTTTATAATGTATATATAAAAATAAAAAATGTTTCGTATATAAGTTGTAACGCGTGTCTAGCCGCGATTCTAATCTACCGCGCGAAGGTAGTGAGCGCGCGCGCGCAACTCCTGCGCAGCCGAATCGAGGCGCGCCGCGCGTAGCGAATCGGTCTCGCGACGCGTAAAATGCCCGTAATCCGTCGCGAAGCTGCTAACTGGTTCCCGCGAGAAAAGGGAGCCATATTCGTGTCTGCCATCGCGCGAAAAACATCTCCTCCGTGTCTCTCCTGTTTTTACTTGTCCGCGCCGTCCTATCGTACCTTGTGAGACCCCGCGAGTGTAGTGGAGGCGCCGTATAAAGTGAACGTGCGAAAGAGAGACAGAGAGAGAGCTGTCCCGAGCCGCGTGAGCCGCACGAGACTGTGAGAAACGAGCCGGCAGCCAACCCGCCTGCCGACACGATACAGCGAGCAAGAGAGAGAGAAAGAGAGCACCACTGCTGTGCGAGCGACAGGGAGCGAGAGAGAGTCGAGTGCACCGGCTGCTCCTTCCTAACGTAAGTTTTCTACTCTCCTCTCGCGGGTTTATTGTAAAGGCTCGCACGGAAATCGCCCCGTGCAAGCCTTCTGTGCCGTGTACGTGGGGGTGTGTGTCAGCCCTCCGTACTTTAACACCGCGCGCGAAATTAGCAGCTTCGCCGCGCGCCGTGTAGTTCGCGCGTTTGAATATTAACGGTCGCGCGCGAACTAACTCTTTGTTCTAATCAGCACTTGCGTCGTGCTTGTAAAGATTAGTGTTTGCGAATATATTGTGATATCTAGTTACTCGTCGCGTTGTTCTTTACAACCTGTCCTTCTCCCGGATACCGCCGCTTCCGCGGGAAAACGACTCCGCCGGTCGTTTTCATATCTGAGCATAGCGGCCGCGCGCTTTACTCGTCGAGCGCGCGCTTTTCACTCAGCGATCCAATTAGTTGGAAAGCGAAGTTCGTGTGCGATCTTCGCGTTGTTTTCGGGATTCCAGGAGCAGATCCCCGGGCAAGTCATTTTAGTCTGACACCCGCGGCCCCGTGTTCTAGGGCATCGCTGGCCTGTGGCTTGTTGGGATTTTCCCCCACTAGCCATCCCGTTACAACTGGCGCCACAACGTTTTGGGGGTGGAGAAGGACCTGCGACGCGTACGTGATTCGCGGCGAAGCTTGGCGCGAAGAAGCTCAGCAGCGTAGCTGAGCGTAAGCTGCAAACAAAAGCTCTTCGTGCCGCAGCTCGTAGGCGCGTGTGTGCGTGTGCGTGACACAGCCGTGCTGTTGCGAGAGTGCGGTCGAGAGGTTAGGCGTGCGATAGCCAATAACCCTCGACCTAGTGTGCCGACGAGGAGAGATATTGATCGCGGAATTTTTGGAGCGTTGAGGAATTATTGTTAACAATTAAAGTTTTTTTAATAACAATTAAATTTTTTAACGACAAAATTTTTTTTTTAGCGATAATTAATTTTTTAATTAATTTTTTTTCTCATCTCGAAAATTTTTTTTTCTTCTCGTCCTCGTATTTCCAATACGAATTATTTTTTTTTGGGCGAAAAATAAAATTTTTTTTTCTTTTATCGTGCAGTTAGAAGAAGATCGAGAGAAAGTCGGCAAGCACTCTCGGAACAAAAAGTTGACTGTGCGCCCGAGTAAAAACTCGAGCGCAAAAATCCCCTCGAACTTAAAAATTGTTTTTATTTTTTTTTTAGGTGAAAATTGTATTTATTTTTTTGTGTTTTTGGTGATTTTGTCCGTTTTGACACATATATATATAATTTTTTTCACATATATTTATTTTAAAATTACAAGTGCGAGTAGTGGAGCGTAATTAATTACAAATCGTAATTAATTACAGAAATAGCTTTTATTTTTTTTTTAGAGCCGCATACGGGAAATCCTCGTACATTATCGAGGTTAAGAGCAACCGCCGTAGCTCTTAGAAAGTAACCCGGGTTCGCGTTGAAAAAGCTAGCTCACGGGTTGAAAAGGCAAACTCTCTCTGCCATCAATCAGGATACTACTCGCGCTAGTAAAATAAGTTCGTGGGGAAGCGCACAGCCAATTGACACCATGGCCCGATCGTCGCAATTTGCGGAATCTGCGATACTCAATTGGGCGTATACACAGCCCGAAGAGGAAATTATCGAGGCCATGCAAGCCCTTGGTCTGCAGCAGTCAGATCTGCAATCAGTGAATATGCTGACAACGATCAAGTGGCTTATGGGCGATTACAGTGCCGCCGATTTTGTGCCAGAGCCGGAGCTGTCGGAGAAGCAAGCGTTTGCTAAACGCGAGCAGTCCCGAAGGGCGTTCATCGACTTAACGTTGATGAACAAGTCTGGGTCGACTATTGTGGATCCCAATACTGATCCAGACCAACCGCACCCGTTCATTACGCTCCTTGATGACCCGATAGTGATGCAAAAACTCTCGGAGTCTCGGAGGATGAACGCTCCACAACAAGCACATAATGCAGTGGTGGAGTCAACGGATGAGGCAAACGGCCAGGAGGGTTCCGGGACAGAGATATTGAGCTCTGCAGCACCCACCGGGACATCTCCAGCCGAAGCCGAGGGACAGCTCCAACAGCAACAGCTTCAACAGCAACAACTGCAGCAGCAGCAAATGCAGCAGCAGCAAATGCAGCAGCAGCAAATGCAGCAGCAGCAACTGCAACAGCAGCAAATGCAGCAGCAGCAAATGCAGCAGCAACAAATGCAACAGCAGCAGCAGATGGAGCAGCAGCGACGGCAGCAACAGCAACAACAGCAGGAGCAGCAGCGGCAGCAACAGCGAAAGCATCAAGAGCAGCAGCGACAGCAGGCGTTGCTAGAAGAGCAGCGCAGGCAACGACAATTCCGGCGGAGTCAAGAACAAGAGTCGTTGTCGGCACAAAATGGGCAGCACGCGTTCTGGCAGCAAACGCGAAGTCCACCGCAGCCACAGAGTTTTGAGTGGGCAAGTGCGGGGGGACACCGGACCGCAGGGATTGCTGTGGGAGATAACCTAGTCTCAGAACAGCTGCTGTCGGTGATCCATAGACTCGTCAAAGAGGTGGAAGAGCTCAAAGAGAGTGTGCGAATACTCCAAGAAGCTCGACACCCACCCTCAAGCACGCGCTTGGAGGGAGTCCAACTACCGAGTGCGGGCAGGGGACGAGGATCACCACATGTGAACTTTCAGGACACGTTCACATATGTGAATTTTGACAGCAGCAGCCCCAATACTGAATCGCCAAGGGACGCTAGGAGGAATAGCGGAAGAAATCCTACACAGCGTCAGGCGGGGGTGAGCGCTACACTGGACCAGTCTACGAGGCAGACGTACGTGCCTCAACAGACGAACCGTGATGTTGGCCAAATCGTAAGGAAATGGCACATCAAGTTCTCTGGGTCCTTGAAGGAGCAGAGCGTCGAGTTATTCCTCACGAGAGTAGAGGAATGTCGAGCTCTAGCAAATCTGACGTACGACGAAGTACTCTCGTCATTGTCAGAGCTCCTGAGTGGAGTAGCGGCCACCTGGTATAGGAGTAACCGTCATACGTGGCGATCTTGGCAAGACTTCCAAGAGGCCATAATACACATGTATGGCGGTGACAGGGGCCATCAACAGCGAATCCTAGCGGAGATAAACGCGAGGACTCAAGGCAGAAACGAACTCACGAGAGATTACGTAGTGAATCTGCAAGCCTTGATTCTCAAGTTAGTTCCGGTGCCTAGCATGCCCCAACAATTGGACATGTTGCACCGGAACATGCGGCCAGAACTACAAAAATGGTGATGCGTAATCAAATTACGGATTACCGAGGGCTCCTGGATTTAGCCCGGGAGGCCGAATTAGCGCTCGCGGCAGATAAGGTGTATCACTCGCCACCACCGCCAGAGCGCACTTACTTGCCAGAGTTTGCCTACGTACCTACAGAGCCAACCACGGATCAGCGGAAAAAGCAGAATCCAGGAGTGGCGGCGATGGGGCAACAACAGCAGGAGCCTCGAGAAAGCCTCGAGGCTATGTTCCGTCGGGTGATGGCCGAGTGTTTGTCAAGCTTGACAAAGAAAGGCACCGACGGAAATAGTGGGCAAACGCCAAACCCACAGTCGTTCAAGAAGCCCAAGAAAAAGAATAATTGGGAGAACAGGCAGCGGGAAGGCGGGCAAAGTAATAATCAGCCTAGTGGGGGTAGTAGCGCGACCCACCAGGCTAGGCCGCCAAGTCCAAGGAGTAATGGACCTCCACAACGGCCAGAGTACCGAAGGGGTTACGGCAACGAGCAAAGGGGAAGCGACCGCAACCCCAATGCTGCCGGAAACCAGCAGGGAAACGGCCAAGGGGCAGGTAAACACGGCCACACGCCCGCCCCCAGCTCACATCAGCGACCGAGGGTAACTCGGTCCAATTGCCTGAAGGAGAGAGCGAAGAAGTGCCCGCGACTCAGCAGAACGAAGATAACCAGGAAACATGCTCGCGATGGTGGCTTCAAGTAGGTGTAGCCGGCTACAGGCTACGGGCACTCTTCGATACTGGAGCTTCCTGGACTGGGATGAATTCCATCGGCTTACAGCTCGCTACAGCCTGCGGAAAAGAATTAATCCCGGCCAGCGGCCTAACGGCACGGGTAGCTAATGGGCAGAGCATAGCAGTGGTTGGCTATGTGTATCTACCCATGGTCGTGGCAGGCGTGTGCAAGGATGTGCGCGTCGCAATCATGCCAGACCTAGACACGGAGTGCTACTTGGGGTGAACTTCATTAAGAAGTTTAGCGCCGTCTTAGACCCCACTGACAATACGCTGCATCTCAAAGATGATGATGCAAGCGTAAAGTTAGAAGTAGCCTCCATAACCGCCAATAATACCGTGTCCGTATCAGCTATAGGGTTGGCGGACCCAACAGAAGAGCAGCGCAAAGAAGCGGAAGCTTTAGTAGCGGAGCTGATGGGAAACGGCCTGGCACCATTAGGGTGTACTTCGTGGGTTGAGCATGCAGTAGACGTCGGCTCCACAAGACCCATAAAACAGAAGTACTACCCAGTATCTCGAAAACTCGAGGAAGAGATGCACAAGCAGGTGGAGGAAATGCTACTCGCGGGTATAATAGAACCTTCGACAAGCGGCTGGTCAAGCCCTGTGGTAATGGTACGCAAGTCCAACGGGAAGTTCCGTTTCTGTGTGGACTTCAGAAAAGTGAACGCAGCGTCAAGGCCAGACGCATACCCGTTACCATACATGGAGAGTATCTTAAGCAAACTGCAGAAAGCGCGATACATATCCACGTTGGATTTAAGTAGTGCGTACCACCAAATACCACTAAATCCGGAGTCCAAAGAGACTACGGCCTTCACCGTGCCAGGCAAAGGGTTATTTCAATTTACAAGAATGCCCTACGGTCTTTCGTATGCCGGAGCGTCCTTCCAGAGGCTGATTGACAAAGTCATCGGCCCCGAACTCGAACCTTTTGCTTACTCGTATCTCGATGACATAATAATAGTCACAGAAACATTCGAGGAGCATAAAGAGGTTCTAAAAAGAGTTCTAGATAGGATAAAGGACGCGGGCCTCACAATAAATCGCGAGAAGAGTGTCTTCTGTCGCGATGAGGTCCAATATCTCGGGGTCATAGTAAATAGGGATGGTTTTAAACCAGACCCCGAGAAAATAAAGCCCATTATGGAATATCCGGTGCCGAAAAACCTCCGTCAGCTGAGACGCTTCCTAGGAATGGCCTCGTGGTATAGAAAGTTTTTATCAAACTTCGCCACAATTGCTGAACCACTGACCGAACTAACGAAAAAGGATCGGAAATACGAGTGGTCAACGGCACAAGAAGAGGCCTTCCAAAAGCTAAAAGCGCTAGTTGCTTCTGCACCGATTCTCCACAGACCGGTATCTAACGCACAGTTCGTGGTGCAAACTGATGCGAGCGATACAGGACTTGGAGCGGTGCTATACCAGATAATAGACGGCAACGAAAGAGTCCTAGAGTTCGCTAGTCGAACTCTGAGCGCGGCCGAGAAGAATTATAGCGTGACGGAACGAGAGTGTCTAGCAACTCTCTGGGCAATCAAAAAGTTCCGTCCGTATATAGAGGCCTATGACTTCAAGGTCATCACGGATCATACCAGCTTGAAGTGGCTCCGTGATCTCCGAAACCCATCAGGCAGGTTAGCAAGATGGGCTTTGGAACTACAAAACCACAGTTTCACAGTCGAACACCGAAAGGGCTCTTTGAACAATGTCCCAGATGCCCTTTCGCGGATGTTCGAGGAAGAGGAGCCAGCGGTCGCCGCGTTAGAGCTCGAACGCGATACAAACGACCAATGGTACCTCGAAATTGTGAAAGAGGTTCAACAGCGGCCGCGAGACTTCCCCACGTTCAAGCTGGCGGGGGGAGACTGTACAAGTACGAACCTGATGAAGTCATAGACGAGTCTCTCGGCGACGATGATGCATGGAAGTTAGCAGTCCCTCACGAAAAGCGACGCGAAGTACTGAGAGAATGCCATGACTTTCCAACTGCTGGGCACTTGGGCCGCGAGAAAACGCTAGAAAGAGTAAAGCGGAAGTATTATTGGCCACACATGTCTCGTGATGTAGCCAGATACGTGAGCCAGTGCCAAATTTGCCAGCAGTGCAAAGTCGAACAGCGCGCTCCAACAGGATTCATGGGACGCCGAATTACAGAGCGTCCATGGCAAATCGTGGTCAGCGACATTATGGGGCCCCTCCCAAAAACCACGCACGGCCACGAATACATTCTCATATTCCAGGACTTGTTCACACGCTGGATTGAAGTAATTCCGATAAAAAGGGCAGATGGTAAATCGGTAATTAAGGGACTCAACGAGCGAGTATGTCTGCGATTCGGAGTCCCGGAGGTGTTTCTCTCAGACAATGGGACTGAATTTAAAAATGCACCATTAGAGGCATTCTTAAAGGAGAGAAATGTGCATCACACGTTTACACCTCCGTATCACCCTCAAGCCAATCCTGTCGAGCGTGTGAATCGAACGGTGAAGACAATGATTATGTCTTACGCAGAGGAAAATCACCGGTCCTGGGATGAGAAACTGAATGAGCTGGCGTTCGCGTACAATACTGCCGAACACAGCTCCACAAAGATAAGTCCTGCCATGCTCATTTACGGCCGACAACCCGACCCACCGAAGACACTAAGGCGGGAGAAAGACAGGTTAGCCGAAGAGCAAGGGCAGCAAGAGGCGATAAACAATTGGGTGGTACGTATGGACAAGCTCCGCGAATTGCACGTTCGGGCGGCGGCCGACGCGCAAGCGGAGCAGGCGAGACAAGCCAAATATTATGACGCTCATCGTCGACCTCCACAATTCTGTCTAGGCGATCGTGTATGGAGAGAGAATAAGGTACTATCCTCAGCAGCTGAGGGGATTTCTGCCAAATTAGCCCCGAAGTACGCGGGGCCCTACACGATTGTGAATATTCTAGGCGAAAACACCTATGAGATCCAAGGTGAGGATGGTCGAACGATACGTCCCGTCCATGCGCAGCAACTCAAGAGATACGTCTCAGCAGAAGTAGCCCAGGCGCTACCAGCGAGGGACTTTTCAGCCGAACGTAACACGTCAGAGGGCCACAGAGTTAGACAGGGGAATGTACAGCCTCGGGCGACGGCTAAGAGGCGCGGTCCACCTCGTAAGACCGCGCTATTAGTTAGGCCAGGAAAGCGTGCGAGCGATGGCCGGCCTATGCGTGTGGCCGGTCCAACAGAACCCAAGCGAGGCCCAGGGAGGCCAAAGGGTTCGAAGAAGAAGCCCGTACCTGCTGATGCCGGACTAATTAGTCCTCGTAGAACCCGAGCGTATAAAAAGCAATAATTGTGCCGTCCAACTTGTGTCGTACGTACTAACCTGTGTTCGTCTTAATTCTCCAGTCCTCAATCTCACTCCTCCCCGGGATCGATTTACCTGTTTCAGGACATGCAAGGCCTGACTCCCGAAATAGCGGAGACGGCGAAGAAGGTGATCGCTGGATTAATCCAGTGCAATCCTGACCCCGCCGTCATCGATTTTTTGGAGCAGGTCGTGGAGGGCATCGACGCTGTGACACTGGCACCCCAGCCAGTGGAAGAGCCCTCCACCGTCGTGATCGAGGAGATAGAGGCGCCGAAGCCAAGAAAGGGACCTTCGGAGCCGGCCTGGGCAGAGGCCAGTCCCAGTCCGCTTCGGCGACCTCGTCCCCCGAAGGAGCAGCAGGAAAGCCGGGAAGAACGGCGTTCACAAGAGGCGTCGGTCCGAGCCTCAGAGATGGCGCCGGAAGGAAACGCCGGCGCGGCTCGGGCCGACGAAGAAAGGAAAGAGAGTTCTCCGACCCAGGCCCCCAAGTGGGTACCGAGTGATGAAGTCGGTGCGGCCTGGGTCCCAGTGGAGAAGGCCCTCGAGGAAGCGCGGTGCCTCAGCAAGTCCTCGCGCGCTGCGGAGGACGCTGCCCTGGTCGCACTGGAGGTCTTTCTCCAGTGCCACGGTAAGGCCGGCGAGCGGCAAGCCGGCAAATGGGTCGGAATGGCCCAAGGCCGGCGCGAAGAGCTCGCGGCCGCCGCAGAGGCCAGGGCCGCCAGGCTGCGCCGCACCGCCTTCCAAAAGGCGGAGGAGGCTCGCCTGGCTCGTGCGCAGGAGCGCATGGAAGAGGCCAGGCGAGCCAGGGAAAAGGCGGAGGAGACGGCGCGCCGGGTCAAGGAAGAGGCCCAGCGCCGTCTCCAAAAAGAAGAAGAGCGCCTTAGGAGGGCGCTCGAAGAAGAGCGAGCGGCCCGGGATGTGCTCGGCAGTAACGCGATCCCCCGGAAGCTCTGTGTCAGAACCTCTATACAGACTACATCGCCGCCGACGACTATTACACTGAATATTAGATATATAACTCTCGATTTCTAAGAAAACATAAACAAACCAATGCTTGACTACGAATCAAAACACATTATAAATGTATAAACGATGAAAACTGGCGTGCTTATCATAGCTATAGTGTAGCAAGATGATTTTTCTTCCATTTAATATCAAATTTATTCAAAATTCTCTTCAATCTTTTATACTGACTGTTTAAAAATTGCGTGTCTTCCTGTCTGTTAATTGTGTTATCAATCCAATTTATATGTAGCATTTCAGATATAAGTCGTTTTTCCCTATT
This sequence comes from Torymus aiolomorphi, assembly GCA_036365515.1. Lineage (NCBI taxonomy): Eukaryota > Metazoa > Arthropoda > Insecta > Hymenoptera > Torymidae > Torymus > Torymus aiolomorphi. Next base: position 91,943,748 of record CM070873.1, on the reverse strand, counting down.
ACATTCTCTATCTAATATTAATGTGTTGGCCCAATCAAAATTGTGTGTAGGATTTTTTTTACATGTTGTGGAACAGGAAGTAATTTATGGGGGTCTAATTTTAATCCATCTATTACAGATTTTTTGTGCTCATTGATTCTCGTTTTCAAGCATCTTTTTGTTTCGCCTACATATACGCTATTACATTTCTCACAGTTAAATTTATAGATCACACTAGTCTCATTCCATTTGTCCGTTCTATCTTTGCCTAACTTAACAATATTATTCATTTTGTGGTTCATCAACGGGACACATCGAATGTTGAATTTTTTAAGGACTTTATTACAAGAATAAAAAAATTGTTCATGAAAAGGTAGTGCTACAGTTGATATTGGGTTAATTATATTTTGATTGTGTGAGTTATTATTCCCATATTTATGTTTACGTATGCGACTTGTAATACATGTATTAATAAAGTTTTCAGGATAATCATTTTTTATAAGCATTTCTTTTACTAACTTAATATTCTTATTGTGAAAAGATTGGTCAGATAGTAATAATGCTCTATCCACAAGGTTTGAAATAATATTACGTTTTTGTTGTTTAGTGTGGTGGGAGTTAAAATTCAATAATCGGCCAGAACAAGTAGGTTTTTGGAACCAGTTAGTTATTATGTTATTATCCCTTCTAACAATCGTTAAGTCTAAAAAATTAATACTATTATCTATTTCTATTTCGTGACTAAATTGTAAATATTTGTTGTAACTATTGAAAGTGTCAAGAACTAATTGTACTTGATTTTTTGTTATGCACAGTATGGTATCATCGACATATCTATAATAAAATAATGGTGTACAATTAGATTTTTCATTAAGTAATTTTAAGCAAGTAGTTTCTAAATCATCCATCACTATATCCGCAAAGAGGGGGGAGATGGGAGATCCCATTGGAGTACCAAATAATTGCTGGTAAATTGTGTCATCAAAGATGAAAAAGGTATTATCGAACAAAAATTTTGTTGTTTCTATTATTTCTTGAAATGGAATTTTTGAATTAAAATGTATATCCTTAAACCGTTTTTCTAGACTGTTAATCACTAGTTGGTATGGAATATTGGTAAAGAGAGAACTGACATCTAACGATAATAAAATACAATCTGAGGGGATAGTCAGATCTGCTAATTTTTCTTTAAGTTCCAGACTATTGTTGATATGTGATTTTGGTTTTTTAATACAGTTTGTTAATTCAATATTCAATATCTTTGCTAAAAAGTGAATCGGACTATTGACTGTAGAAATAATGGGTCTAAGTGGTATATCAACCTTGTGGATTTTCGGCAAACCATATGCTTTTGGTAACTGTGTATTTATTTGAGTGAGACTATTGTTATGGTACTGTTTTTGTAAATATCCATTCGTATTGAAGTGGGATAGAATTTTGTGGACCTTAGTTTGTAATGATTTTAACGGATTTCTTTTGATAATCTTATAGGTATTACGATCGTTAAGTAAAACATTCATTTTTGTTTTATAATCATCTGTATTCAAACAAACTGTCAAACTACCTTTATCTGCACGAGTAAAACATATATCTTTATGATTGTCTAAAAATCTATGTGTGACTGCAAGTTTTTTCCCAAAATCTTTATCATACTTAGATAACTGTTGCTTAGTGTTACTACATTTTTCGATATTGCTGACTATTATTTCCCTGACTTCATTAGTCATACCAGTATTTTTTTTATCACAATTGTATTCAATATTTTTTACTGTAGTTATTATATCTTCTTTTGTTAAATTACGCTTTATGTTAAAGTTAGGACCTAAGGAAACTATATCCATAACTTCCTGTGGTATGATAACACTAGAAAGATTTTTTAACCAATTTTTTCTGTTATGTTTTTGCATAATATGCTCATTTTTCTTTAGACCGTGAAGTTTCCTATCCAATCTTCTTGTAATATTATCATATATTTTATAACTTTTAATTTCTGTAAATTCTCTAAACTTATTAAAAATTCTACCATCTACTTTCCACGTATTGATAACAACCGAGAGTGCATTTAGGCGTTTTTTACAATGCGTAATATGTACAAACAAATCATTAATTTCTAATTTAAGTAATTTTTTTGAATTTTTCTTTTGTGATACTGTGTATGACTGTTGGCTCGACATACTATGAAAACAAAAATAACGTTTTTGCGTGTTCGTGATGCGTGACGGGATGAGCTCTTCTTGCCGACAAGCAAGGCTTAATTTCCTCATCGCTTGTCGGCAAGAAGAGCTCATCCCGTCACACATCACGAACACGCAAAAACGTTATTTTTGTTTTCATAGTAAGTCGAGCCAACAGTCATACACAGTATCACAAAAGAAAAATTCAAAAAAATTACTTAAATTAGAAATTGATGATCAATTTCCGGTCCAAGTATTGTATACTATTTTTCTTACTCCCCGGCCGAAAGTACGTTCTGTAATTGTTAAATAATTAATAAAATTGCATTGTCCTCTGCTAGCTGCGTTTGAGTGTTAGTTTTTTTTTCGGCCCGCTCGATAGTAATGCCTCTCTCGGCTGCTTTGGGTAGCTCGGTCGATATTACCGACTGTTTTTTCTTTCGACCCGGCGTGGAGAGCTGGTTTTTTGGGCGTCTGCTACTTTCGCTGTTGCAGAGATGGTATGATGCCCGCTCGACATTTGCAAGACCGAGGCGAAGCCGAGGTTTTGCTGGTCGGGGCGGGCATCAGAAACACATTCATTAAAAAAAGAAAGAAATAAGGTGATGAAATAAGTACATTAAAGTTTCATCAACTAACTTTTTTTTCTCGTCACCCGTGCACTTTCCTCTGTCTATTTCGTACACCCAATGGACACTGATTCGTGTCGAACGTGCCCGTTAGTGACCGTCACGCATAACCTTTTGAACGTTAACATACATAAGAAATGATAAAACAATTGAAAAGGTTATGCATGACGCTCACTAACGACACGAATCAATGTCCATTGGGTGTACGTGTCTAACCTTCACACTGCACAAACATCTTTTCCTCGGATGCTCCCGTCCGCACGTTTACTTAATTGTTTCTACACGACTCGTAAGTACGTGTAGAGAACAAGAGAAAAAACAATGACCACGATCAAACAACACCACTTTTTATTTCAACTAACTCTTTTTTCTCGTCACCCGTGCGCATAAGACAGAGTGGCTCATGCGCGCGGGGGCTCAAGCGCAGCGGGTCGGAAAATTTCGGCAGCCAATCAGAGCGCGCGGTTGGTAATAGAGTGCGAAAGTTAACTTTCGGCTCGGAGATGCGGGCCGAAAGTACGTACTTTCGGGTGGGGGAGTAAGAAAATATAATTAACCCAATATCAACTGTAGCACTACCTTTTCATGAACAATTTTTTTATTCTTGTAATAAAGTCCTTAAAAAATTCAACATTCGATGTGTCTCGTTGATGAACCACAAAATGAATAATATTGTTAAGTTAGGCAAAGATAGAACGGACAAATGGAATGAGACTAGTGTGATCTATAAATTTAACTGTGAGAAATGTAATAGCGTATAGATGTAGGCGAAACAAAAAGATGCTTGAAAACGAGAATCAATGAGCACAAAAAATCTGTAATAGATGGATTAAAATTAGACCCCCATAAATTACTTCCTGTTCCACAACATATAAAAAAAATCCTACACACAATTTTGATTGGGCCAACACATTAATATTAGATAGAGAATGTAATAGGGAAAAACGACTTATATCTGAAATGCTACATATAAATTGGATTGATAACACAATTAACAGACAGGAAGACACGCAATTTTTAAACAGTCAGTATAAAAGATTGAAGAGAATTTTGAATAAATTTGATATTAAATGGAAGAAAAATCATCTTGCTACACTATAGCTATGATAAGCACGCCAGTTTTCATCGTTTATACATTTATAATGTGTTTTGATTCGTAGTCAAGCATTGGTTTGTTTATGTTTTCTTAGAAATCGAGAGTTATATATCTAATACTCAGTGTAATAGTCGTCGGCGGCGATGTAGTCTGTATAGAGGTTCTGACACAGAGCTTCGGTCTTAAAATATCTGTTAACGAGTTATGTAATGTATGTAATTTTATTTGATTTTTCATATGTGTACAACGAAAAATGACCATGTTGCGATTATATTGTTTTTACTTTTTGTTATGTAGTGTAATAAATGTTCACCTGAAGAGGCTAGAAAAGCAGACTAGCGAAACGTTGTGATTTTAGAATGAAACTTTAAGTTGTGATTTTTTACATCCTGGGTTGACCCTCACCATCGTTTCTTAATATTTTCAATGTACTACGAAGGTTGGATACTACAAAAATTATAAAGAAAAATAGATTTTTATATTATGATAAAAAAAATTAGAAACAAAAATGTAAAATTAAGTTTAACATTTACGATACATGTATATTTTTTATAAAATTAACTAATAACTAATGTGATTTATTTTAGTAATGACAATGAATTTAATTTTTCTGTACTAAAATTGAAAATTATATATTCAATAAAAACTCAATTTGCATTGTACATGTATTTTAAAATAATTTTTACTATACACCATAGCCGTGCTTCAAAACCCATTCCAATTGCCACCTATCCGACTGCAGCCATATCACTACCACCACCTAACCATACATACCCAATAACCAGTAATTATAAATTAGAGAAAAATGTAATTGATCGCAACTAACCGTTGAAAAATGTGAAATTGACATAAAAACAGTAGATATCTACAGTTATGTTTAAATTTCAATAATAAATTTTTAATTTTTTAGTTTATTTCAAAATTCTTTTTACTTTTAAATATTTTAAAACTTTTTTGTTTATTGATAATGATTATTTAAATAATTATTCTTAATAATTATAATTCTTTCTTCAATTATTATTTGTTATGTTCACTTAAGATTGAATTGAATTATACACAGACAAATTTTTTAATTTTTTATTATTATTTATATCAGTTATTATAATAAGTTATTTATATTATTATTTGTGTTCATTTTTTTAACAGTTTTATTTATAAACAAAATAATTGTTGTCTTTGTCTTAATTCCGACATATTTTTGTAGTTGATTCCTGTTTTTTCGTTTTTTCGAATTTGTTCTGATTGTCGCAGATATCAATCGTTATCAGTAATAATTTTTTAATTAGGGTAGTACATCTTTATTAATTAAACGTTCATATTTTAGTGATATAATTGTGAATGTAATAACATTAACTTTTCAATTATTACGATTATGGTTCCGAAATATTATATATCAACTAAATATATTTGTAAGCCACCAAACATTTTAATTTATTATTTGATATATAAATTAATTAAATATTATTATTTGGTAATAATGATAAGAATTATTTCATTAACTAATATATAATCATTAACACGGGCGCGCGTAGTGCGTCACGTTACTCTAGTATGTGAAAAATAAGATTAAAATGGTTGAACTAAGAGAAACAAGTGAGAATTGAAATTCGAAATCAAATGCCTTTGTGTTTGAAAAGAAAGAAGTCAACAAAAGGACATGCTATGTATGTGGTGGTGAAGGACACATACAATACGACTGCTCAACGAACAAGAGTTCTTGGAATCGAGGGACGCCGCAGCGAGGAGGTGGCCGAGCGAGTCGCGCGCCACAGAAAAGAGGCGGCAGGGGCTGTCACGTGCAACAGCGAGGAGGTGTTGTTAAATGCGAGACTAGCCAGCAGCAAGGAGCAAGTTTCAACCGGCGTGGAAGGAGCGGTTACAGAGAAAGTGGCCGAGGCGCAAGAGTTTACGTAGACAACAGTCAAGGACAACAGAGCGCGAAGAATAATGCAGCGTTGAGCACGTCAGTAGAGGTTAAGTCTGCGAATACAGTATGGTAATTTAAATAGAAATAAGATAGAGTGGATTTTAGACGGTGGTTGCACGGACATGTCACAAATAATGAAAATTATTTTAATGATTCGATTGTATTGAAAGAACCGATTAACGTAAGAGTAGGTGACGGTAGAGTTTTGAAAGCGACCAAAGTAGGCCATGAAAAAAGTAAATTTAAAACGTTGAATAATATGATTGAAGTTGAAATGAAAAATGTTCTTTATGTCAAAGATATGGATAAAAATTTGATTAGTTTTCCAAAAGTGACTGATAATTACAGAGCAGTATCTATTGGAGATAGTTCTAAAATCTATAATAGGGATAATAAATTCATAGCAATAGCTTGGAAAAAGGATAGAATTTATAAGGTGACGAGTTATGTAGAAAAGGATATAGAGTTAAATATAGTGAAAAAAGATAACAGTAAAATAACATTAAAGGAAAAATGGCATAGAACTTTAGGGTATGTTAATTTTAATTACTTGAAAACTATGTGTAAAAATCATATATTGGAAGGTTTGCCTAATGAGATAGAAAGATTATTTTAAATGTGCTGCCTGTAATCAAAATAAAATGAATAATATTCCTTTTGATAATAATAGAAAAAGAGCGAAGGATATATTGGAATTAGTACATACAGATTTGAATGGTCCGCATTCTGAGGGTTTTAGAGGAGAAAAATACTTTCTTACTTTTATTGATGACTACAATTAAGTAGCCAAAGTTTATCCGATTAAATCTAAAAGAGAAGTATATGATAAATTTTATCATTATATTAGTTTAGTTGAAAATAAAACTGGAAAAAAAATAAAAAAATTGAGATGGGATAATAGCATTGGATATTTGAATAAAGATATGTATAGATTATTTTGGAGAAAGAAATTGAGGTAGAACCATGTTCATCTTATATGCATGAGTTAAACGGTACCGCTGAAAGGTACAATAGGACGATCATGGATAGTGCTAGGTGCTTATTAGCTGAATCTAAAGTAGAGAAAAGGTACTGGCCAGAAGTAGTGTGCACCGCAGCATATTTAAAGAACAGAAAAATTGCAAACACGTTACAAAGGAATAAATCTCCTTATGAGATATTTTTTAATGAAAAACCGGACACAAAATATTTGAAATTATACGGAAGTAAAGTATTTGTTAGAGTGCCTGAGCTGAAAAGAAATTCAAAATGGGATAGGAAAGCAGATTTAGGAATCTTGGTAGGCCATGATGTAGTAGGTTACAAAGTTTTGATAGGCAATAGAGTTATTGTTGCAAGGCATGTTGATGGCATTGAAAAATGATAAAGTAGATATTCTTGAATGTTATGTTGATGCAGACTGGGCAGGAGATTGCATAGATAGGAAATCGACAACTGAGTACATAGTAAAATTGTATGGAAACGTAATACACTGGAAATCTAGGAAGCAAGGTAGTGTTACTAAGTCATCGACAGCTGCAGAATATGTGGCACTGTCAGACTGTAAATGAGATACTTCTAGTTAAAGATTTGTTAACTTGCTTTAAGGTAAAAATTTATAAACCTGTTAATGTTTATGAGAATAATTCTGGCGCTGTAAGCATAGCTAAATATGGGAATGTTACTAAGAGATCAAAGTACATCGAAGTACATTATCATTTTGTGAATGAAAATTATGTAAAGGGTTTGACAGCCATTGTAAAAGTAAGTTCTGAGAAAAATGTAGCAGATATATTAACAAAGGCTCTTGGGAAATTAAAATTTAGAAAATTGCGAGAAATATTGAATTTAATTTAAAGAATATTGTACTGTGAGAAATATAAATGTAAGGAGGTTTGTTACGATATAAGTTATATTTATACTATATATAGGATAAGAGAGTAGAGCGCCACTTTACACATGGAAGTGTTCAGCCAGTCAAATTAGTTTTTTTATGAAACCTAATTGTAAGCCGACCTTATCAAGCAGGTTATGATTGGGGAGGTCATCAGGAACAATAACCCGGTGAATGAGTATAAAAATTTACATGGGAAATGTTTTTAATTAACAATTGAATGCTCGGAAAAACAGTTTTTCGACTGCTACAAAAAAACTACTGACTTTACAGAAAAAAGTTCAAAGTAAACTTTGTAGATATTAAAAAGATCTATCAAACGCAATTTACAGATTTAAATTTAGTTAATTTGTTTATCTGCAAATCGCAAAAAACGGCTTAAAAAGGCCATTTTTACGATTGTTTATTACTCTGTTAAAAATGTCGCTAGGTGCTTGATAACTCGTTTAAGTATAGCTCTCATAGCACTTAATAAGCAGTTAAAATTTTAGCTAAAAATATTTAATAGTTTTTGCATAATTCCATTTATTTATTAGATTTTGGTCATTTTTGCGTGATTTTTCCCAAGCCGTGGGACGTCGTACGAGGATGCAGTAAACGGATTTTGAAAGTTTAACATCTCTACTTTCACGAACAATGAATAGCTAAGCGATTTTTTCAAATTTAATTGTTTAAAATCGCAAAATAAAAAGAAGTCATTTTTTTGTTATAAATAAAAGCAATTTCGGCTCGACTATTGGTCGTAGATAATCGACAGTAGGTTCGCTGGAAAGCTGGCATTTTTTCACAAATTTTAAGGGGTCTACGAACTCTCTAAGTGCGCTGGGAGCCGAGATAATTTTTTTTTTTGTAAAAATCGCTGTGTCTTCAATTATTAATATTAAGAAACGAGACAGGGACGAAAAATCGAATTAATAGTGGTACTAACAGAAAAAAAATATTTCGTCACATTTATTGCAAAATTACATTGTTATAAATAATCACGAAGGCGCGGGTCTAAATTGGAGAAGGCTACAAGTGTCACGCGCAAAAACTGAGCGTAGGAACTTCAAATCCTACGCGCTCGAAATTTTTTTCATATCTCAGTATCTAATTGACGTAAACCCTTCATTTTTTTTTAATTTGGGGTAGCTCGCCAAAATATTAACATATAACCTACTCATTTCCCCGAAAAAGTTTATTTAACAATACTTAATTAACAACAATTATTTTTATTAACTTTTTTCTGTTTTTTTCATAAATAAATAATTAAATACATATAATTTTATGCAATGGTACATATTATTAATTAATTAAACATACTTTTATATTACTCTATGTATGTGAGTTTATGTGTGTGTGAGTAGATTTGAATTTTTCCGCGCTTTCATGTGTTCGAAAACGCATGTTCCGAAAAGCATCGGGGTGAAACCTTTCGTTAGACGCTTCGACACTTGTGCGCATGTCTCCGCCAAGGGGAGCGTTACTATACTTTCTCTTTTGACCGTTGTGCCAGTAACGCCAGCCACCGAGTATAGAAGCATAAGCAGTATCGAATACAATTTTAGTACAACATATAGTGTATATTACAGTTTAATAAACAGTTTATAAGTGACATTTATTGAATCCTCGTAAGTGAATATATACAGTATTCTGATTTATATTGTAATTATCAAATATATTTATAAGTTATATATTACAGTTGCATTTGCTGTTTTTAAACGAAAATCCGGATTGTTTGGGATATAGTACCACAGTTATAAGAGAAAGACTTTATGAACTAGTTTTATCGCACTGTTGGTAAGTACATAAATGTTGTAATTGTTATTCATAGTGTTATTACGAAATCGGTAAATAATTTATTTGAAATTAGTATTACGTGCAGATATACGTACGAATATAAAAGAGCGAAATAAGCAAGCCGTTCGATTAATAGAAGTCCGATTGGTACGGTGGCTTGATGGTAGCCTTTCTGATTTGTGCGTCAGCGGCTCCGGTTCGATCCCAGGGTCCGTCAATTTTTTATTCCTAAAAGTTGCTATAGCTCACTCGTAATTTTAGCAAAAATAATATTATTAGTTTAAATTATTTTTATGAAAATTTTTTTGAAAAATATTTATTTTGGCATAGTGTAAACGGATGTCTAAATTATAATTTTTTTTTTAATATTTATAGTCAAATACAGTTTAATTATGAATACATTTTTAAAATCAGATTTATTGATATATTTTTTTTGTTAATTATATGTTATAGTTAATTAAGTTTCAATAATTACAAAATTTATTGATACAATACATTATTTTTGTGCAGGTTGAAGTTTTCTTGAAAATGGAAACTGACGGCGCGAACATCTGTTTGCTGTGTGACAAACTAGTCAACCCCGTTCTCAAAGAGAAGGCTATAGCAACCTTAATTGATGCAAGTTTAAAGAGGAAGAACAACAAACATAAAATCTCCAAAAGTGTCAAGCATTAACAATTTATACCAATTGTCATAGTAATTATGTTAAATAGTCAAGTATAAAAGCTGCCCAAAAACAAGCAAGTATTTTAAAAGTAACTGCGAGACAAAATACTATTGCTCTACAGCAGTTTGATTTTAGCAAATATTGTATTTTTTGCGGGGAAGAAGCGTCGCACGAGTACAATGCTAAAAGGGAAAAATATCCTAACGCAAATCTTTCTAAAGTCAAAATTGTTAGTAGCGACACTTTAAAGGGCAATATTCTAGAAAAAATTACTTCACGCCAGAACGATGAAACTTTACGAGATAACCTTCGAGAAGAATATACAGTTTTAAAAAAACTTATTGAAAACGTAGATTTGGCAGAACGGGGTGCCCGTTACCATGATTTTTGCATACGAAAATTTTCAATTTTTAGACCATCTCATAAAACCGGTCGACCTATGCGTAAAGATACATCTGACGTTGTGGATTATATTATCTCTTATTTATGCGAGTTTAGTGATGAGGAGTGTAAATTTTCCATTGTAAGTATTTTAAGCGAATACAAAGAAGAAGAAGAAGAACTTCCTTGCAAACTTGACACAATTCGCAATAAACTAGTAGAATATTTTGGTGACGCAATTTCCGTTTATAAAGTAAAAAAAGATTTAGTTGTTTGTTTCGCGTTTGTAAGAAATAAGATTCTTTCTACGGAATGGTACAACAATAAAAACTCAGATGTTAAAGCCGAACGCAAACGGATTATTGATACAGCAGCGGAATTGCTTCTTGAAGATATAACATCCAAGTATTATGATACAGTTGATTATCCTGCGCCTGATCATTTTTTTGATAACATCAAAAATGACATATCACAGACGTTACAATCGTTTTTCGATATTTTGATGAGAAGTAACAAAAGAAAAAATGAAATGTGGGATAAAAGAGTCATGACACTTTGTCATATTATTATATCCTCCGTAAGACCTCGGTCATTTTTATCCCCGATTTTATTGGGTTTGTCAACTATGATGTATAAAAAGCATGCATCGAAAAATCTCATAGATTCATTGGCTTATCTTGGATTATGTGCTTCCTATTATAAAACGCAGCTTTTTGAATCTTCTATAGTTTGTCAGCCCGAAACTTATGACTCCGGTACAGCTTATTTTCAGTTTGTATACGATAATGCTGACCACAACACGTGCACAATAGATGGTCGGAATACTTTCCATGCGATGGGTGGTATTATCTGTGCAACTCCTGCCTCCAAAATATCAACAAATACTAAAATAGAACGCTTAGCTCGTATTCCTTCGGCTAATAACGTAGGCGCTTTTGGTTTCGTCCCTCTTCAAACTTTCAAAGAGGAGTGCACGCGGGGCTTAAAAATATTGTGATTGAAGATGTAACTATAAACAATCCAATAACGCAAAATCATGTAGAGCCGACAGATTTATTATGGTTTTATGGGAATTACATACGGCGAGAAAACTTGAGCGGTTGGAATAGTTTTATGGGGCAATGTACGCAGGTAAAACCTTTCAACATATCGAAAATAATTCCGGTCCCGTTCGTAAACGCCCCGCCCAGTAGTTATGACACAATTTTTACAGTTTTAATCGAAGCTAACGAAAAGTGTATAGCCCAAAATCAAAAACATGTTTTTGTAACCTTTGATCAACCGCTTTATCAAAAAGCTCGTGAAATTGTAGAATGCTGTAAGGGAACTCCAAATGAAATAAAAATTAATAAAATCGTTGTGAGGCTTGGAGGATTTCATATGCTCATGTCATATCTTGGCGCAGTCGGATATGTGATGGACGGCAGTGGATTAAAAGATGCTTTTTGCCAGTTGTACGCTGAAGTTTCAGCTGAAAAAGCGTTAAGTGGCCACGCGTATTCCAGAGCAATCAGAGGACACATTTTAATCCAAAATGCTTTATCACATATCATTTTTTCTACTATGAATCTATCGGAATCAGAAGTATTTGTTCTAAAGAATTTGCTCGAGTATGTAGGAAAATCGGAATTTCACACGTTGCTTGAACAAAATGATATTGAAAAAATAAGAAAAAAATTTGTAGATAAATTAAATTTGATTAAAGAAAACGGACCAATAGCCGAATTGTGGATTCAGTATTTTAAAATGATAGATCTTGCAAAACAATTTATTCAAGCAGAAAGAAGTGGTGACTGGAACATGCACCTCTAGTGTGTACAGAAAATGTTGCCTTATTTCCACGCTAGCGGTCATAATTTGTACGCCAAAAGTACCCACTTATATTTACAAGATATGTACAATCTTGAAAATATAATGGACGTAATAGAGTTTGATAAATTCAGTCGTTTAGGCTACTTTACTATTAGGCGAGTGGACAAATATCGATCCGGAACGTGGTCTGATATGATCATTGAACAAATGTTGATGCGGCCAATGAAAGTGAGTGGCGGCTTAACACATAAACGCGGCATAACTGACAGTACATTATGTAAGTGGGTTTTATCAACGATCGTTTTAATCCAAGTTACAGATACTGTGGAGAAATTCTGTAATATTACTTACGCAACGTCTGATCAACATGTCGACGCAAATAATTCTCGTATTAAGAGATATTTGAAAGACTTTAACAAGTTAACAGAATTTTTTCAGAACCAAAATCCATTTCCTGTAACGCACAATATAATATCGATTAGTAGTGGAATAGTAGGTGGCGATAAAATAAACTGCCACAAAGCATACGAGGTAGGTTTAGAATGTATTAAGAAAATTGTCGGCGGGAACTTTGGATCGATCAAATTGAAAAAAAAAGACAAGGTGTTATCTTTGAAGACAGTCACTTCATCGATAAAGATAGACAATGAAGTAGTAGCGATCGGTCCTACATTGTTATTTAAAAGAATATCACTAAATATTGAAACCAAATCAGACATGCGAAAATTCTTACAATATGAGCTTGCTCCTTATCGGCTCCCACTTTTTGACGAGGATGGTATGCGGAAAGGACGCAAGTCTTCTTTCTACGACAATTTTAGTAAAATAACAGAGCTTCCACGAAATGAGCAGGATTACTATGTTATCGATGGTGGCTTTCTTCTGCATAAAGTTCGTTGGGATACGAATAATTCCATCGAATTTATAGTACAGCACTACGTTAATTACGCTATCAATAATTATAGTAGAAACTGTACTATAGTTTTCGATGGTTATCCCGACGGACTTAGCACAAAAAGTACAAAGGCCGCTGAGAGGTCACGGAGAGAAAATAAACATTTGGGCCGTGAAATTGAATTGAATAGACAAACTGTTATTTCAATTTCACAGGACAAATTTTTAAGTCAAAACAAAAATAAAAAAAATTTAATAACATTATTGTGCGAACAGTTCAAAAAAGAAAATTGCACCACTTTAGTCGCCGAGGAGGATGCAGATTTTCTTATAGTCACCACGGCGGAAAAATGCAGCCTTACGTGGAGAACGTGGATCGTTGGAGAAGACATAGATTTACTGGTAATATTAAACAAACACAAACCGTATAACACAATCTACTTTTTAAAACCCGGCAAAGGAAATATACAGGACAGTATTTACGACAGCAATAGTTTTAAACATGAAAAATTACAGTATTTGCTCACGTTCCTTCACGCGTTCACAGGATGTGATACTACGTCTTGCTTTTTTAGGCAAGGCAAAAATAAAATTATCAATATTTTATTAAACGACAACGCTCTCCAACAATAGGCTCAACGCTTTTATGATCCCAATGCGACGCCTGAAGCTTTAGCTGCGAGTGCATATGAAATTGTTAGCCGATTATATGGAACCAAAAAAGATAAAAAAAGTTTACATGAGCAGCGATATCTAAACTTCCAAAAGTCTGCGTTAAAAGGTTTCGCAAAACTTGAAAATTTGCCGCCTACTGAAGGTGCCACAATGCGGCATGCATTTCGCACATATCTTCAAGTGCAGCAGTGGGAAGATTTCACAAAAAATCCGACGGATTGGGGTTGGAAAGAGCGACTTGATATTTTACACCCCGTTTCCACACTAGAGCCGCTCATCCCAGACGAAGTACTGCGGAAAATAAGCTGTAGATGTGAAACGGGGTGCAAGAAAAAGACATGCAGCTGCCGAAAGCATGGCTTGCGATGCTCAAATATATGCTCATCATGCCATGGTGAAACCTGCACAAATGTGGAAGAAATGGTTATTGATATGGCAGATATCATGCATGATGATGCAGAATATGATGAGCAATTCGAAACCGAATGCGAAGTCCCGCCAAGTACACAAGAAACAAATGATGAAGAAGATCAAGCAGATGAAGAAGAAGAAGAAGAAGATGAAGATGAAGATGAAGAAGAAGAAATAGAAGAACATAATCAAGAACTGAATGAGTCAGTATCACGCCCAACAAAGGCAAAAAAACGTAAAATAACCATTTAAGTGTTAAATCTGCAATAAATGATTTTTTCAAAACAAATACATTATTTTTTATTATTTCATTAACTAGTAGTAGACACCCCAGCATTTATCCATAACTAATTCATCTTTATTTATGAAAAAAACAGAAAAAAGTTAATAAAAATAATTGTTATTAATTAAGTATTGTTAAATAAACTTTTTCGGGGAAATCAGTAGGCTGTATGTTAATATTTTGGCGAGCTGCCCCAAATTAAAAAAAAAATGAAGGGTTTACGTCAATTATATACTGAGATATGAAAAAAATTTCGAGCGTCGGATTTGAAGTTCCTACGCTCAGTTTTTGCGCGTGACACTTGTAGCCTTCTCCAATTTAGACCCGCGCCTTCGTGATTATTTATAACAATGTAATTTTGCAACAAATGTGACGAAATATTTTTTTTCTGTTAGTACAACTATTAATTCGATTTTTCGTCCCTGTCTCGTTTCTTAATATTAATAATTGAAGACACAGCGATTTTTACAAATAAAAAAAATTATCTCGGCTCCCAGAGCACTTAGAGAGTTCGTAGACCCCTTAAAATTTGTGAAAAAATGCCAGCTTTCCAACTAACCTACTTTCGATTATCTACGACCAATAGTCGAGCCGCAATTGCTTTTATTTATAACAAAAAAAATGACTTCTTTTTATTTTGCGATTTTAAACAATTAAATTTGAAAAAATCGCTTAGCTATTCATTGTTTGTGAAAGTAGAGATGTTAAACTTTCAAAATCCGTTTACTGTATCCTCGTACGACGTCCCACGGCTTGGGAAAAATCACGCAAAAATGACCAAAATCTAATAAATAAATGGAATTATACAAAAACTATTAAATATTTTTAGCTAAAATTTTAACTGCTTATTAAGTGCTATAAGAGCTATACTTAAACGAGTTATCAAGCACCTAGCGACATTTTTAACAGAGTAATAAACAATCGTAAAAATGGCTTTTTTAAGCGGTTTCTTGCGATTCGCAGATAAACAAATTAACTAAATTTAAATCTGTAAATTGCGTTTGATAGATCTTTTTACTATCTACAAAGTTTACTTTGAACTTTTTTCTGTAAAGTCAGTAGTTTTTTTGTAGCAGTCGAAAAACTGTTTTTCCGAGCATTCAATTGTTAATTAAAAACATTTCCCATGTAAATTTTTATACTCATTCACCGGGTTATTGTTCCTGATGACCTCCCCAATCATAACCGGCTTGATAAGGTCGGCTTACAATTAGGTTTCAAAACAGGCAAAAAAAAGACTAATTTGACTGGCCTATGTAGGCTTAGAGAAAGTGAGCAGGAGCGTCACTTCGCTGCTATCCTCCGCACGAGACGATTGTATGAAGAAAAAAGAGAGCTGTACAAGAGACATTAATAAAGTTCGTTATTGTTTGTCTGTTAATGAAGAGTGGTTTATTTAAACAAACCTGTCAACTATTTTAACATTGTTGTCCGAATTTTTCAAATTTTCTCGATTTTTCGCTTTTTTTTAGCTATTTTTAACGGGTTTGGCAGTATCGGTAAGTAATAGAATTTAAAAAACTTCAGAAATGAGTTCAGTCCATGAAAATACATAAGGAACACCTTTAATCCAGGTCAGAAAAATTTTTTCAGAATTTTCTCGTACTCGCTAAAGTGATTTTTCGCCACTTTTCGCGATTTTTCGCAATTTTTAGCTTTCTTTTGCAACTTACTAAAAATCTCGAGGTGTAGGGCTTAAATGGGAGTCCAGATTCGGATTCAGCGTGAAAAAATACACAAGAAACACCCTTAATCCGAGTCAAAAAAATTTGTTCAGAATTTTCTGGTACTCACTAAAGTGATTTTTCGCCACTTTTCGCAATTTATTGCAATTTTTAGCTTTTTTTTGCAATTTACTCAAAATCTCGAGATGTAAGGCTTAAACGGACTCCAGATCCGGATTCAGAGTGAAAAACTACATGAAGATAGGTCCGTCTGGTCAAAAGTACAGAACACTTTTTTTTTGTGTGCTGATGTTATCTTCCAAAAGGATTTCGGGAAACTTACGTTGTAATATTTCATGAATCTTTCGTTGGAAAGCTTTCATACGATGTGGATAGTGTAAATACATAACGAACTCACAACAACAAACCGTCAGCTCATATCCCAAGTTTGTCCCTATTTATGCAATTTAAACAGCTGATTCAGAAGCCAACTGGGAATGTGAGCTGACCCTTTGTCGCTTTGAGCTCGACATATATTATCTCAATCTAGTTATTATAGATACAGTTCCTTTTACCCTTACACGTTTTCTAATCTTTCATCACCGGGCAACGTTCTAGGCTTGATAACGATAAGACCATAGTAATGTCATAGTAACCATAGAAAAACTATTTTCTCTAAACGATATTATAGAAATACTAGAGTTGACTGGAAATTAGTTTCTGGTTACTATAAACTTCTTTTTAAATTCCAACATTCCACATTCATTATAATAATTTTGTTTTACATTTTTTTTATATCGTTTAAGATTGAATATATGAATTGCAAATGTTTCTAAAGAAAAATAAGAATAATTTTTACTCTTGCTTCTAAAAAAATGTATATAATTCAATTGTCGACAAATAAGTAACGAAACTTAATGAAAGTAATATGGCACTCTCCAGAATTGAAGTGAAAGTTTTGGTATAGTTTAGAACGTTACTGTCGTTACCTCCTCGAGAAAAATTTCTGTTTGCACTGGCTCATGCTTTCTTCCTGGAACTGGTGGGGGTGTACCAATCCGTACTAATGTTGCTTTCGTTGCTTGCAGTCGAAATCGCTTTTTTAATGTTTGTCGTTTCCGTGCTTCTCGTTTGGAAACTCCAGATTTCTCACTATCAACCTAAGAAAATAAGTTTTAAATTAATATATCAAAACTTAAGAATTATAAGGATCATTCATTTAAAAATGGGATACGTTTGGACCTCGGGTTCTTCAATTTGTTTTTTACTTTGAAGAATGTTTATGTACAAGAAAAAAGTGGAAAGAAGCACTTTCGAAACAATGTAGGTTGAATTGAAAAGATTTTTATAAATGAATTTAAACTTCTTCATTCGTATTAGATGCATATTAAATAATTTACAAATTAGATGATTTTTTGTAAAAAAAAAGTCACCTTTTCAATAAAAATATTACTGGATTCCTAAAAATTGATAAAAGCGATTAAAAACGCGTTTTTTGTTAGAAAACCGTTTTTTAGGACGTGGCTCAACTTTTTCTTCAAAATTGACATTTTTATTCGATTCCTTGCAGTTTTTAGAGTAATATAGGTTGTCAAAACTATGAGACTCTGATTCGATCAGTTAATACTGGTAAAAAATACTTTTCTGCATAAAGTGTATGTAAAATCCCATATCGTACGAATGATATACTACATATCGTAGGTCATCCACTAATAAATTTTCAGAATTTTAAACATAAACATGTTACTGTATCCACTAAAAATCAATAAAATATATTAAAGTTATCCCTCTTTGTAGCGTGTAACAATAAATACTCTAGCATATTGTATATGACAAAATCCATATCAAATCGAACAGCCAGAGTGTGCCTACCATACCGATAATTTTGGATCAAAGTATTGCTGTTCTTCTCGAAAAATGATTCGACACGTATTTTTTCACTCTTCGATTGCACCAAAATGACATTTGGTTGGCAATGTCAAAATACAATAAAATTTTATTTATTCAATATAAAAGGATATTTGTATGTATGTAAAGTAATACACACACACACACACACACACACACACACACACACACACACACACACACACACACACACACACACACACACACACACACACACACACACACACACACACACACACACACACACACACACACGCACGCACGCACGCACGCACGCACGCACGCACGCACGCACACGCGCACGTCCGCGTACGCAGTATATAGTATAGGCGATATACAGAATCATATGTGCGTACTTGTATGAGCTTATTATGTACTTATACATCTGTACGCTAGATGGTTAACGTTGAGCTTAACACTTGCCAATAACTGTATGGTTTTAGCTCTATATTACTGTAGTATTTTTTAATACAATACACAGTTTTTTGAAATTTATTACATATCTCTATTATATTAAAACGACCACTATGTCTGAGTATTTTACAAAAGATAAAATTAAATGTCCCAATTTGTTTGGGAGACATAAGAAAGCCTACTATCTATCGAATAAAACACGATTCCAGCATTTGGATGATCTTGTTCATCCATTGAAATGTCACTATCCTAATTTTCTTTTGAAATCGTCTACAAGTATATGTAACGATTGTTATAAGTTTGCTTTAAAATTGGTGGATGGCACTGACGATGAATTTATCGATATCGTAGTCGATGTAGCAACTGAGAATGAAGTTGGCGATATTAAAGTTGATATAGACGAAGATTTTTTACCAAGTACTCCAGAACGCATCGAAGAATTTAATAATGAAATTAGTACATCATTTTTAAGCTCTGTGTCACCACTTAAAAGAAAAAACATTATATGTGAAAAATCTACTAAAAATGAGATAAACCAAAAGAAAACAAAACTAATTTCAACATTTTCTAGTACCCACGATTCTAAGTTAAAGACACTCTATGACGTTTCTGTTGAATCAAATGAATCAACCACAGCTGTATGTCATTGTACGGAATGGGTACAAAATATTGGATTAGCCCTAACAAAAATGTTCTACGGTATCAGAAAAAATAAGAATTCTGACTTAGCTACCTTCATCCTTTACAAAACATGAAATTTTATCTTTATATCGAGAAATAACAACGTACATGATCAACAAATCGACAAATCTTGTTAAAGAAGAAGAAATTTTATTGAAAATTGCCATGTTATAAAGAAAATTCAAAATTATAGTTGACCTGTTTCGAGATTTAAAAATAAAAACACGTTAACGGGGTGAATTACCCCTAATTTAATTAATTACCTTTTTGTTAGTGTCTGCCTCCGATTTTCATGAAACTTTGCAACTGGTTAGAGTATCGAAAAATATTTGACACGTACTTTTTTTTATCTGTGGAGAAAGACATCTGGGGTTGAAAACCACCCTTAAAGTTTACCCCCAAAAACAGTTTTTTTAATATCTCGAGATGGAATCGGAATTTTTTAATAAAATCAACACCTTTTTGTTTCTTATAAAAAGACGAGTATTTAGACCCAGTTTTAATGATAAGGGGTTGCATTCCCTATTTTTATGGAGGTAAATATAATTTTTTTCACCCTGTTACAATAACAAAGTTTTGACGAGCCATATTTGATTAAAAAATGCCATGTTGTAAAGAAAATTAAAAATTATAGTTGACCTGTTTCGAGGTTTAAAAAAAACACATAGAAGGGGTGAGCTACTCCTACTTTAGTGATTTATCTTTTAGTGATTAAAAAAAATTGATCACAACATTCTTTTTGATTTTTAATTTTGAGATGCTTATTTCAAATCTTATTTTACGTGAAATACTAAAATTGACTACGAAAATTTAATACATTAAATGAAAATTTGCAAGAAAATTTTTATCGATTATTGCTTCCTCCTAGAGGAAGCTTTGTGATAGTAAATTTTTGAGTTTTTGTAAAAACATGTTATAATTGTGTTCCGAGGTGTTAGGAATCAAAATACATGGTTTTTGAAACATGTCTGTATGGATGTGTGTGTGTGCGTGCGTGCGTGCGTGCGTGTGTGTGTGTGTCTGTGTGTGTGTGCCTGTGTGTGTGTGTATGTGTGTGTGTGTGTGCCTGTGTGTGTGTGTGTGTGTGTGTGTGTGTGTGTGTGTGTGTGTGTGTGTGTGTGTGTGTGTGTGTGTGTGTGTCTCAGCTTCTAGTCGGTCGATTTTGACCGGACATGTCTCATTTTTTTTGTTTTTTTTTGTGTGATGGCGGATCAAAAATCCGTTTTTTGATTGGGGCGATGCGTTTTCGTTTTTTTTCAAATTTTCGATTTTCTCAAAACTGTTTTTTGATTTTTTTAAATGATAGGATCGAGTTATTCGAATCTGATGGGTAGCGTTCGAAAGAGGATTAAAATACCTATATTTTCTAAAAAAGAAAGTTTCTAGCTATCACGGTTCTTTTGTTATTAACAAAAACGTGTTTTTTTTAGAAGCTTATAACTCCTAAACTTAACGGTCAATTTTTTTGAGAAAAATCATGATAATACAGAATATAAATATCTATAATCTGTTAAAATTTGAATACATTCTGTAGGCTAGATTTTGAGTAAAAAATTGAAAAATGAAAAAAATCAGTTTTGTATGTCCAACGATTACAAGAGTAAAATTGACTTAATGGTTTCAAAATTCCTTTTAGAGGTAGATTTTTTATAGTTCTCGGTCGAGTTCTTTGGGCAAAATGATTGGTCCCTAAATTTCAGAGATATTTGAGGTTAAAAATTTTTTGACATTTTTTTAAAATCGTAATTTCTCGAGAAAGGCTCTATGTATCTGAATAGGGTGGGTGGCATTCAAAAGAGAATTAAAATACCTATATTTTCTAAAAAAAATTAATTTTCTATCTATCACGGTTCTTTAGTTATCATCAAAAACACAAACGTGTTTTTTTTTTTTTTAAACTCATAACTCCAATGATGTTATCATTAGTATATTATAAAAGTATAGAGTATTGGCGTCAAAATATAATATGTTTGAATTTTCAAGATTGAATTCTTGAGTTTAAGTATTCAAAACTGATGAATAATTAAAATAGTATAAGAGTAGGTGGCGCTCCGATCGGGGTAGCGTATAGTGCAGCATGTATTCCGGTAGGGTCCAACAAGCTGTGGGTTAGTCACGAATCCCGCAGTACTGCATACAATGCATTATGAATGCATTATATTCTGCATTATTATAATTTATTTGTGAATTGTGAACTTTTTTAAAAAAACACGTTTTTGTTAATAAACAAAAGAACAATGATAGCTATAAATTTTGCTTCCTCATAGAGGAAGCTTTGTAACGGTGAAAAAAATTTTCGAAAAAAAATGTTCAAAAAGATGTTTTAAGGAGATATATGTGTATATTAGTTGATTTTGATCATTTTTGTTTTCGTGGGTGTATGTGTGCGAGTGTGTGTGTGTGTGTGTGTGTATATTTGAATTCTTCATATCTCCGAAACGAATCGACCGATTTTCGTCGGGTAAAGCTTATTCTCTTTGTCTCGTGGGAAAAGAAAGGTACCCTGATGGATTTGAGTTTCTATTGATTTTCTTTTGTTTTATAACCAAAAAACGATTTTGAATTTTTAGTTTTTTTGATTTTTTCATACCTTACAGTCATTATTACATAATATAATAAACTTTTCTTGAAAGGTATTTAAATTACCTATATTTTCCTTTTTTAAAATTTAAAATATCTTCACTCTGTCAATTGTTATTAAGGAAAACTTTTTTATATTTGATAAATTAATGTCTCAAAAAATAATTTATTTATCAACTTGAAATAAATAACCAGTTATTACACTAATTGAAGACTATATGTGGTTAAAATTTCAAGAGATTATCTTCATTTGTTTTTTAGAAAAAAAATTATTTTAGAAAAAATTTGCGTTTTCGTTGTCGCACGATAGCTAGAGCAAAAATTATCCAATCGTCCTGAAATTTGGCACAGATGTAGCTTTTATATACCTTCAGATCGAGTTCGTTGCCCAAAAAAATCGGTTCATTATGAAAAAAGATATTTGAGGTAAAAAATTTTTTTTAAAAATTTTCGAATCGCGTTTTCTCAAAAAATACTTGATTTATCGGCTTAAAATTTTAACCACTTATTAAATTTATAGAAGACTATATTTGGTTAAAATTTCAGGAGATTATCTTCATTTGTTTTTTAGAAAAAAATTATTTTAGACAAAATTTGCGTTTTCGTTGTCGCACGATAACAAGAGCAAAAATTACCCAATCGTCCTGAAATTTGGAACAGATGTAGCTTTTATATATCTTCAGATCAAGTTCGTTACCCAAAAAAATCGGTTCATTACGAAAAAAGATATAACGCACAGGTTAAGCTGAATCCGGACCCATGACCCTCTCCTAGTTAGTCTAACCGTACAAGATAAAGTATTAAATTTTAAATATTAAAAGTAAAAATTAATTAAAGGGATCAATAAATTAAGTTTGAGGAAGCTACGTGCCAATGAATTGGTAGCGGTTTTTTTTTTGTTTATGAAATTAATAATGAAATTATTTATAAACAAAGAAATTTTCTGGGTAAAATTCTATTAAAAATTAATCTTTTTTACATTATATTAGGATAATATTTCATTTCCCGTATTGATACTTGTAT
This sequence comes from Torymus aiolomorphi, assembly GCA_036365515.1. Taxonomy (NCBI): domain Eukaryota; kingdom Metazoa; phylum Arthropoda; class Insecta; order Hymenoptera; family Torymidae; genus Torymus; species Torymus aiolomorphi. The sequence continues at coordinate 91,920,898 of CM070873.1, read as the reverse complement.
TGTTGATGTCTTAAAAATTTAAGTTTTTTTTTATCAACGAAGGTTTCATTCTTACCGAAATATGCTATATAATTATAATTATATTAAATCGACATTACAATTTTCAATGTCATCACGCTTCTACGAATATTTTTTTTGCGACGGCATTATTAAAAATATTGGTAAGTTAAAAATAAACTTTGAATACGAGATAATTCTCGAGTAAACAAGAGATATTTTTATTCGACTGTGGTCAGTTTGTAGTGTTTCTTTGTATTGACTACACGCTAGTTACTAAACTGATTACATATTGTTGGTGTTTATACAATTGTTTAAATTGATATAATTATACATTTTATTATATACTCTTCAAAAAAAAATTTTAAATAACGCATTGAGGATACAGAAAATATATTATTAAAAAGGGATTGTAAGTATTGCTATTTTATATTTAGTCATATGGGCAAAACGTTTAAACAAATAAGAACTTTCTTGAAAAAAATAAAATAGTTTAAATATTAAAATGATATCTAAAGTCAAATAGTAAGTTTGATTGAAAGAAGTGATATAATGTAAATAGGATTATTATAAAAACGTAAAATAAAATAATGATTCTAATAATGTCCAATTTATTAATATAACCATGATAAGAAGAATATTTGTAAAAAAACATCGACGTGTTTTCATTTTTTTTCTAGAGTTAATAGAATTTATAATATTTATTATATACATAAATATCATATCATGATATATTAATAAATTTTTCGTTTGCCTTTTATTGAGTGTATGTTAAATAATTACAATTATCTAAAGAAGTCGTCAGATTTCTCAACCCAAATATCTCACAGATACTATAACAAAAATGATCCACAAAATTTCTGAAAATTATCTCCTGTAACGGGGTAGGTTTTCCCCTCAGCGCGGTAAATCCCCGAAGCGGATTTGCCGATGAACGGCGCTGCACAAGTTACATGCGCGAGCACTGGCTCGTGCAGACCCTCGGCATCGTGTATCCTCTTACACAGCTGCGTGCCGTCGCTCGCCGTCGGCTGCCTTCGTCGGCAGCCGTACCTGCCGGCGTTACAACGCGCGGCTTCGCTGTCGCGCTCTCTCTCTCGCGCTATACGGTTTGCTCGCTGGATTACATCAAAACATTTGCCGTGCAATATGTTACTTAAATATCAGCACATGAAATTTTTTCGAAATGAGAAGAATCTCTCCGTCGCTTATCGTTCGAGCTTATTTAGTTAGGGCCAGTTTGAATTGAAAAGCATACCTTTTACTCGACGACATCCTTAAATTTGAACCTCCTCCTCCAACCGGGAGGACGCGCGCCGGCGTATATCACGCGCTCATCAAATACAAATATTTTCATAGGGCTCGCTATATATAACTGTTTTCTTCTTCGTCCCTTCTCATCCTACCTTTATGATATCTTCCTGTATCCTGATTTTACTCTCCTGTGCCATCGAAGTACACTGCTTTTTGTCGTCTTTGTTCTTGCTCTTGTGCTGAAAATTTTATTAACAGAATTTCACTGCTCTCTCTCTCTCTCTCTCTCTCTCTCTCTCTCTCTCTCTCTCTCTCTCTCTCTCTCTCATACATCTCTCTCTCCCTCGCTGCCTGGAGTGATTTGTTTCTAGGAAGGTTGCTCCACTGGCTCTTAAGCTCTCCGCCTAAGTTCCCATATCATTACATGGTGTCCTATGAGCCTGGAGCTACTTTTCTCTCGATAACGGCCTTCACGACCTCACAAACCGGCGGACCGGGTTGCTGCTTGACGGACAAACAACACATCAGTCATCGTCTTCATCGTAACTCGTGAGAGGCTGATACACCGTGACATCACCGTCTGCGAGGAATTACAACCACTGCTCCAAACAACCTGCGCTGTACAACTCGTTGGACCACGGAATTGAATATTCAAACAGCCGGTGTAACAATTAACGGCCGGCCGGAGCTTCCATTGTTTAGGTTTGAAGCAGGCCCTGGGTGTGAGACGTTCTCCGTGTTTGTTTTGTTTTGGACATGGAAAACAGATGTATAGTCTGCAAGAAGATCTCCTCGCGCACTCTTGGTCGTTGCCCCAAATGCCAGCAGCTATGTCACTCAAAATGCATGGGGAAAAAGAAGGACGGACCGTGCGAGCTTTGTCGCAGTTCGGAGCAGCTCCCGGGAGCATCGAAGAAACCAGTTAAAGGTGACAAGCAGACGACCGCGCAGGTGAGCAAGCACGCCATGAGCACCACCACGCAGCGAACGCGTAACACTACGTTATCTGCCCCCCTCTCCTGCGGACCACTTGGCTCGTCAACGCCAGTTGGTACGCGCTCACCGCCCAAAAACAGCACCACTAGCCCGTCTGTCTCGCTGCTTGGGTCTACTGCCGGGTGTGCGCGACAGGCTGCCAGAGCGCAGGCGCTTGCATCGGCTGCTGAGCGAGCGAACTGCTCGCAGGCGCGCGAGACTGTGCGGAGTAATATTGATAGGCGGGTCGCCATGCTTAAGGCATCGCCTATCTCTGCAGAATCGAGTGCTAACGATGCACTGTCGAAGCGCAGTTCTAACGCCACCACCAAGGAAGAAGAATTATTAGATTCGCGTGATGCTACTCAGGAGGTGTCTCCGCCTCTGGGTGACGTCAATCTAAGGGGTGTCATACACATCAATATCCCCATGAGCACAATGAAGCTGCTATTTACTCGATTTGACTTACTCGAGAGGCAGCTGGATAGTTTGAAATTCCTCATGAATCAGAGCCCCGTGTCGTGCAGTAATTCCTCTACGATGCTTGAAACAAAACACGACTCTAATTTAGAACTGGCTACAAGGGTCTCTGATTTAGAGAGGATATTAAATACACAAAATGCACTGATTGAAGAATGTAATGTCAAATCCAGGTTGCTTCTCGAGGAGAATAGTACTATTAAGACAAAATTGGACAAAGCATTGAACGGCATAGAGGGACTCTAATGTGCTCACGCAGGTGCAATAAAAAATAAAGAGAGTCAAGACTGTACACCTTCCGCATGTAATGGTAGCTCCACTCTGGTTGATAATGTCAGTCCTCTCGGCCTAGCCTTGGCATTGCCGACGTGGGCTCTGGGTTCGGAAGTTCTGAGCTCTGCCAGGTGAGCGTCAATGGTGCTTTAAAGAATGATGAGAATATAAAAAATGGACAGCAATTGAGGTCGCCTTCGCAGTGCTCAAGACTGTTCTCCCTTCTCTTGAAAGGGGAAACGTTCTCGAAGCGCGGGTCGTGTGTGTCCGGGACTCGTCCCAGAGGAATGACGAAGAGACTGGGGGGGCTTTGGGGTTGCGCTCCGACGTACCGCCCTCCTATATAGTAAGGCTTAGCAGTGCGGGATTGGTCAGGGATGTATTGCGGGCCAAGCGCGCGCTGGCCTTCAATTACCTCACAAAAAGTGACATCAACCCAGAATTGCTTGAGCCGGTGTCTGCTGCTTGCATGCCCTGCCGTAAAATATTTATCAATGAATTGTTGCCCCATGAAAGATTTCAAGTTTTTAAAAGTCTGAAGCCTATTGCACAGGGGCTGGGCTTCAAATATGTATGGCATGCTGGCGGCAGATTCCTGGCCAGGCGCAAGGGGGGCGAGCGCGCGGATGTGTTTGCCTCTGCTGCTGACCTACAGGCCATCCAGGCCGCATGCCAGTCTGTTTCCATGCAACATCAGTCGGAAAAGAGTTTAACGAGTAAAAATGATGAACGTACTGTTATCACTAAGAGGCAGGAAGCAACACAGGCCGCTAGCTCTGTGCAGAGTCCCTGACTAAGACCGACTGCGGAAAGGGAGTTGAGGGGTGGGCGTTCCCTTAGAGTGGGATTTCTAAATATAAACTCAATCAGACATCGCATTGAAAAGCCTCGTCTCTTCTTGAATGATAATCCTTATTACCATATCTTCGGTGTAGCAGAGTCGTGGCTCGGCCCTAAAGTAGATGACAGTATCATTCAGATTAAAGGTTACACAGTTTTGAGGCAGGACAGGAACATCAATGGGGGTGGTGTTTTGCTGTACATACGCAAGGATTTTACCATAACAAAGTTGGCATCGTCAAATACTGAGTGTGATGGAAAACCAGGTATTCTTGATTACATACTCTGTAGTTTACAGCAGGGCAATTCACCCCCGATCCTTGTTGGCGTGATCTAGAGGCCTCCTAAAGTTGCGATGCAGAGCAATTCGGAATTGTTCGATTTGCTACGGGATATCAGTAGCGACTATAGCTCGAAATTTATTATGGGCGATTTCAACTCTGATCTTTGCGATGCAACCGACGCAGACGCGAAAACGATCAAGCGCTTGGTCAATGAGTTGTCGCTTCAGATAATTCCGCACGGGCCTACTCACCATAAGACCCCCACTACTCACACATGGATTGATCTCATACTGACGGACGCAAACGATAACATACTGGACTATAAGAATGATTGGCTGCCTACTTTTGGCAAGCACGCTATTATAGATGTCACATCGATAGCTTTGTAGCGGCACCGCCTAAAGAATCGTTCTCCTACAGAAATTTTAAAAACATCAGTCCATCGTCATTGAGCGACTTGTTGTCTCGCTGCGACTGGGCAAACATGTCCACAATTGAAACCGATTTGGAGGGTGCTTTGAACAGCCTTAACTCAAACCTTAACCATGCAATTGATCAATTAGCTCCAGTAAAAACAATTCGTATTAGAAATAAGTATGCTCGCTGGCTTGGTCCTGAGTTGAGGCAGCTCGTTGACAAGCGAAATGCTACCCACCGACGCTACAAACGTATAGGGGGAGTGCAGCTCCTTGACGAATTTCTTCGGCTCAGCAATGAGGTCGACTTGCGTATTACTCAAGAGCGTGACACCTTCATTCATAAACAACTCTCTGACGTTCTTGATGAGAACAAGGATATATGTAAGGAAATGCGCAATCGCGACCTCTTGCCTAAGCGAAAGGAGGAGGATTACCATGGCTTCACACCTGGACAGCTAAATAGCCACTTTGCGGAAGTTTCTGTCTCTCCCCTTGAAAACTTAGAAGATGCAACGAACACCATAATTACTGCTCGAGAGGACGGTTTTTCTTTTAAACCGGCGAATATAAATGATGTAGTTCTTGCAATATCGCATTTTTCTTCGCAGGCAAGGGGAGCCGACGGCATCTTCAAAGTGTGGTTGTGAAAGCATTGCCTGTTATTGGCAATTACATCGTACACATTTTCAACTCCTCCTTTGCTCAGGGCATATTTCCTGGATTAAAAAGACGGTAGCTCCATCAACTGCCTCAGATTTTCGTCCAATAGCGCTGCTCTGTTTCCTTTCTAAGGTACTCGAAAAGATCGCCCACGACCAAATTAGGGAATACCTAGATAGCAATAATATCCTCGATCCCCTCCAGGCCGGGTTCAGGCGACATCACAGTATTCAGACTGCGCTGCTGAAACTGACGGACGGCATTAGAATAGCCAAAGACAGAAAGCAACTAACACGTTTGCTGTTATTTGACTTTAGTAAAGCTTTTGACACCATTTCTCCGTCGACATTAATCAACAAGCTTTGCTCTTAGGGTTTTCCAGGTCGGCTCTCCTGTGGATTCAATCATATCTGCAGGGTCGAACGCAGAAGGTTGTAACGAATACAGGAAGTAACTCGGATTATCTAGAAACAAATCTAGGAGTTCCATAGGGCTCCGTCTTGGGTCCCCTTCTATTCTGCCTATATGTTAACGACTTTCAAAACGTACTTGATGAACAGGCCCTAACACACATTTCCTATACCGATGACCTCCAAATCTACCTACATACTACCAAGGATAAGATTTTCGAGAGCATCGCTCGACTATCCGATGCAGCGAAACTTGTGGCTGAGTGGGCGGGGGGGGGGGGCTGGCCTGCGTCTCAACACTACAAAAACTAAAGCCATATTATTTGATTCGAAAATGGGTGATACTGTTAATTCCATGAGTTTGCCGGGTGTTGAGTTGCAGTCTGGAGACCTCATCCCTTTCAGTAGCGAGGTCGTGAGTCTTGGAGTTACTCTCGATAGTAAGCTGTTGTGGAAACCGCACATTAACCTAGTTGCTAAGAAAGTGAATAAGGCCCTGTATAGTCTGCGATTCATCAGGGCGAGTACCACCGAGACTCTTCGCAAGCGGTTAATCGAGGCTGTAGTTCAGCCTCATCTGGACTACTGTGTAGTGGTTTACTCTGACGTGACTAACGAACAGCTAATTAGACTACACAGACTGCATAACTCATGTGTCAGGTATGTCTTCGGGGTCAGAAGGGACATGCATATCACCCCCTTTAGAAAGCGGTTGGGATGGCTCCGCGTTAAATCCAGAATCCAGTATCATACAGCATTAGTATTGCATAAAATACTACGCATAAAGTAGCCCAGCTATCTAGCTGCCTTTTTCACGGATTACAAACCGCGTCCAACTTTTAGAGGAGTGCCGCCAGAACTCTGCCAACCTGCCATTAAATCTGATGCTGGTGCTGCTTCGTTTCAGGTTCGGGGAACTATTCTTTGGAACTCTCTCCCCTCCTCTCTACGCTACCTTCCATCATACTGTAAATTCCGAGGGGCGGTGCGCCAACACCTCTTTGATCTCGACCTCTAGCCCCCCCACCCCTTCCCCCTTCAGCTGTTTGTGTGGAGCTACCAGCGCCGCGATATAACATAGTTTATAGTCTTATTAATTATTTATTATAATATTGTTAATTTTAAGTACTGTGGACTTGGCTATAAGGCCCAATTCTGGCATAGCGCTATTTACACGCACAGTATCAACTAATGAATAATTTAAACTGTACTTTTTCCTGTGATGAAAATTTCCACTACAATAAATTTTGTAACTACTGTGATGTACCATAAATTATCTGCTGGAACATATTTTTATTGCTGTTATAACGATAGCGCTAACTACATGCACAGTATCAATACAAAGTAAAATGGAAAAATGTATCTTTACTTCAATAATAGTTCAATTTTATTATTTTATTATGATATTAGTTGTAAAACTACTGTGAATTAATAACTTGTAACGACTGCGCGAAATCACGACCCTTTGTGATGAGCAATAACTTGTAACAATTTTGATAGACCAGCGACAAAAGTTAATATTACGATGTATTTATAAGTATTTTAATATTGTTTGTATTGCGAGACTATGTGTTGAGTATTATGTATTCTAGATGAAATTTTTGCCGGTGAGGCGAATAAAATACATCTATCTATCTATCTCGTGCGTGCTGTCTCGGCTGCTCAGAAACGCGCGAGTACTGCGTACTCCCGCTCGCGGAGGCCGGTGGTATTCTATACCGCCGCGCCACCGACGTGGAAAAGGGAAGGAAAGGACACGTCAATCACACGCGTACTCGAATCTAAAAAGAAAGTCTGTAAGTTTATTGCCCCTCGGGCGTAGTAAATCCTGTACACACGGCGCGCACGCAGTGTACGCGCCGACTCAGGTGGTGCGCCCGCGCAAGCCAAGTACGTGTGCGCTCGGTCGCACACACGTACGCGCAAACCGACTCGAGCCGAAGTAGGCCGATTGCCGCGCGCGATCGGCTCTCGCGCACGCTTCGGCGAGTCTAGCTCGCTCGCACGGGTCTTGCTTCCCGGACGCTCGTCGTCTGCGGGGAAAGCGCGCGATCGCCTGGCCAGGACTTACCTCGCGAAGACTAGGCTGATGCAGAGAGTCAGGCCGGACGGCGTTGGTTGCCGCGAGCGTCGTCTCTCTCTCTCTCTCTCTCTCTGTCTCTCTCTCTCTCTCTCTCTCTCTCTCTCTCTCTCTCTCTCTCTCTCTCTCTCTCTCTCTCTCTCTCTCTCTCTCTCTCTCTCTCTCTCTCTCTCTCTCTCTCTCTCTCTCTCTCTCTCTCTCTCTCTCTCTCTCTCTCTCTCTCTCTCTCTCTCTCTCTCTCTCTCTCTCTCTCTCTCTCTCTCTCTCTCTCTCTCTCTCTCTCTCTCTCTCTCTCTCTCTCTCTCTCTCTCTCTCTCTCTCTCTCTCTCTCTCTCTCTCTCTCTCTCTCTCTCCGCCCTCCCTCCCTCCTCCCTCCCTCCCTCCCTCACTTCCTCCCTCCTTCTAGGGCAGTCCGGTCGTAGCAGGGGATCGTCTGCGCTGCTGGCGTCTCTCTCGCTCTGCCGCGGTAGCTGCCGACGGCGTCCCTCTCTCTCTCAACTTCTCTGCTGCACTGCTGCGCCGTTTTCACGCTCGCTGTTGCACTGCTGCGACGTTTTCGCGCTCGCTGTTGCACTCCTCACTCCGCCGCACAGTGGGCAAAACCGACTTTTTCTTTTTCAAAATCGTATAACTTCCGATAGGAATATCCTTACTGAATAAATCTTGCTGGAGCTTCAAGATTAAAAATTGCCGAATATAGGAAAACTATAGGGAAAATGATATTATAACATTATAACCTCAAAAACACGGTGTTAAAGTGTCAATTTTCTAAAAAAACTTCTTTAGTTGATTGGAGTATACGACGTCACACTATATATCAAATGTTTAAAGTCATTTTTCATAGATTACGGAGCGCTGAATTAGATAACACAATTAATATTAAATAAAAACCAAACCTAAAATAATAGTGATAAGCTAATGATTAATAATTACATTTTTTTCATACTTAATTGTTTGTAATCTATAAGTGTACAAAATGAATGCTAATAAATAAAATTTAAAATTCAAAATCAACCATACACCCTTCTAACCTCAATCTAGATATATCATGATTACATGAATTATAATGATTTCCATCCATAGTCCTAATAAAAGGAGATTTAAGAAGATTTACTTTACTTTTCTATTCTCTTTTACACATTATGTATTACAGAAATTAGATGCACAAGTTTTGTTGGTTAAGAACATAACCTGAAAAACAGATCCCGATTTACATTCAGTCAGCTAACCAAGAATATTGATTACTCCTTATAAAGTACATGATTTAAGTGATTTTCCATAGATTATGGACAACTAAATCAGATAACACAATTTATATTGATTAAACACATAACCTAAAATATTAGTGATGCGCTAATGATAAAGGAGTACAGTTTTATTACCTATTTCATGGTTTATAATGCTCAAGTGTGCTAAAAAGTATGGCATACCAATAAATAATGTTTAAAAATTAAAAATGAACCAGAACAAACTTCTAACCTCAATCTAGGTAGATTATGATAATATGAATTATAATAGCTTACCCCATACTCTTAATTAGAGTAAATTTACTTTACGTTTCCATTCTCTTTTAGACATTATGTATTACTGAATTTAGATCCCCAATTTTGGTTGGTTAAGAACACAACCTGAATAACAGATCCCGATTTACATTCAGTCAGCTAACCAAGAATCACTGATTTCTCCTGATAAAGTTAATGATTTAAGTGACTTTTCACAGATTGTGGACAATTGAATCATAAAACACAATTTATATTGATTAAAAACATAACCTAAAGTATCAGTGATGCGCTAAAGATGAATGAGTACAGTTATCTTCACATATTTCATGGTTTATAATGCTCAAGTGTGCTAAAAGGTATTGGCATACCAATAAATAATGTTTAAAAAATGAAATGAACTAGAAAAAAATTCTAACCTCAATGTAGGTAAGTTATGATAATATGAATTATAATTGCGTACCCCATACTCTTAATTAGAGTAAATTCACTTTAATTTTCCATTCTCTTTTACACATTATGTATTACTGAACTGAGATGCGCAAGTTTTGTTGGTTAGAAACATAACCTGAATATCAGATCCCGATTTACATTCAGTCAGCTAACCAAGAATATTGATTTCTCCTTATAAAGTACATGATTTAAGTAATTTTCCATAGATTATGGACAACTAAATCAGATAACACAATTTATATTGATTAAACACATAACCTAAAATATTAGTGATGCGCTAATGATAAAGGAGTACAGTTTTTTTACCTATTTCATGGTTTATAATGCTCAAGTGTGCTAAAAAGTATGGCATACCAATAAATAATGTTTAAAAATTAAAAATGAACCAGAACAAACTTCTAACCTCAATCTAGGTAGATTATGATAATATGAATTATAATAGCTTATCCCATACTCTTAATTAGAGTAAATTTACTTTACGTTTCCATTCTCTTTTAAACATTATGTATTACTGAATTTAGATCCCCAATTTTTGTTGGTTAAGAACACAACCTGAATAACAGATCCCGATTTACATTCAGTCAGCTAACCAAGAATCACTGATTTCTCCTTATAAAGTTAATGATTAATGTGACTTTTCACAGATTGTGGACAATTGAATCATAAAACACAATTTATATTGATTAAAAACATAACCTAAAGTATCAGTGATGCGCTAAAGATGAATGAGTACAGTTATCTTCACATATTTCACGGTTTATAATGCTCAAGTGTGCTAAAAGGTATTGGCATACCAATAAATAATGTTTAAAAAATGAAATGAACTAGAAAAAAATTCTAACCTCAATGTAGGTAAGTTATGATAATATGAATTATAATTGCGTACCCCATACTCTTAATTAGAGTAAATTCACTTTAATTTTCCATTCTCTTTTACACATTATGTATTACTGAACTGAGATGCGCAAGTTTTGTTGGTTAAAAACATAACCTGAATATCAGATCCCGATTTACATTCAGTCAGCTAACCAAGAATATTGATTTCTCCTTATAAAGTACATGATTTAAGTAATTTTCCATAGATTATGGACAACTAAATCAGATAACACAATTTATATTGATTAAACACATAACCTAAAATATTAGTGATGCGCTAATGATAAAGGAGTACAGTTTTTTACCTATTTCATGGTTTATAATGCTCAAGTGTGCTAAAAAGTATGGCATACCAATAAATAATGTTTAAAAATTAAAAATGAACCAGAACAAACTTCTAACCTCAATCTAGGTAGATTATGATAATATGAATTATAATAGCTTATCCCATACTCATAATTAGAGTAAATTTACTTTACGTTTCCATTCTCTTTTAAACATTATGTATTACTGAATTTAGATCCCCAATTTTTGTTGGTTAAGAACACAACCTGAATAACAGATCCCGATTTACATTCAGTCAGCTAACCAAGAATCACTGATTTCTCCTTATAAAGTTAATGATTAAAGTGACTTTTCACAGATTGTGGACAATTGAATCATAAAACACAATTTATATTGATTAAAAACATAACCTAAAGTATCAGTGATGCGCTAAAGATGAATGAGTACAGTTATCTTCACATATTTCACGGTTTATAATGCTCAAGTGTGCTAAAAGGTATTGGCATACCAATAAATAATGTTTAAAAAATGAAATGAACTAGAAAAAAATTCTAACCTCAATGTAGGTAAGTTATGATAATATGAATTATAATTGCGTACCCCATACTCTTAATTAGAGTAAATTCACTTTAATTTTCCATTCTCTTTTACACATTATGTATTACTGAACTGAGATGCGCAAGTTTTGTTGGTTAAAAACATAACCTGAATATCAGATCCCGATTTACATTCAGTCAGCTAACCAAGAATATTGATTTCTCCTTATAAAGTACATGATTTAAGTAATTTTCCATAGATTATGGACAACTAAATCAGATAACACAATTTATATTGATTAAACACATAACCTAAAATATTAGTGATGCGCTAATGATAAAGGAGTACAGTTTTTTTACCTATTTCATGGTTTATAATGCTCAAGTGTGCTAAAAAGTATGGCATACCAATAAATAATGTTTAAAAATTAAAAATGAACCAGAACAAACTTCTAACCTCAATCTAGGTAGATTATGATAATATGAATTATAATAGCTTATCCCATACTCTTAATTAGAGTAAATTTACTTTACGTTTCCATTCTCTTTTAAACATTATGTATTACTGAATTTAGATCCCCAATTTTTGTTGGTTAAGAACACAACCTGAACAACAGATCCCGATTTACATTCAGTCAGCTAACCAAGAATCACTGATTTCTCCTTATAAAGTTAATGATTAAAGTGACTTTTCACAGATTGTGGACAATTGAATCATAAAACACAATTTATATTGATTAAAAACATAACCTAAAGTATCAGTGATGCGCTAAAGATGAATGAGTACAGTTATCTTCACATATTTCACGGTTTATAATGCTCAAGTGTGCTAAAAGGTATTCGCATACCAATAAATAATGTTTAAAAAATGAAATGAACTAGAAAAAAATTCTAACCTCAATGTAGGTAAGTTATGATAATATGAATTATAATTGCTTACCCCATACTCTTAATTAGAGTAAATTCACTTTAGTTTCCCATTTTCTTTTACACATTATGTATTACTGAATTGAGATGCGCAAGTTTTGTTGGTTAAAAACATAACCTGAATATCAGATACCGATTTACATTCAGTCAGCTAACCAAGAATATTGATTTCTCCTTATAAAGTACATGATATAAGTAATTTTCCATAGATTATGGACAACTAAATCAGATAACACAATTTATATTGATTAAACACATAACCTAAAATATTAGTGATGCGCTAATGATAAAGGAGTACAGTTTTTTTACCTATTTCATGGTTTATATTGCTCAAGTGTGCTAAAAAGTATGGCATACCAATAAATAATGTTTAAAAAATAAAAAAAAGAACCAGAACAAACTTGTAACCTCAATCTAGGTAGATTATGATAATATGAATTATAATAGCTTACCCCATACTCTTAATTAGAGTAAATTTACTTTACGTTTCCATTCTCTTTTAGACATTATGTATTACTGAATTTAGATCCCCAATTTTTGTTGGTTAAGAACACAACCTGAATAACAGATCCCGATTTACATTCAGTCAGCTAACCAAGAATCACTGATTTCTCCTTATAAAGTTAATGATTTAAGTGACTTTTCACAGATTGTGGACAATTGAATCATAAAACACAATTTATATTGATTAAAAACATAACCTAAAGTATCAGTGATGCGCTAAAGATGAATGAGTACAGTTATCTTCACATATTTCATGGTTTATAATGCTCAAGTGTGCTAAAAGGTATTGGCATACCAATAAATAATGTTTAAAAAATGAAATGAACTAGAAAAAAATTCTAACCTCAATGTAGGTAAGTTATGATAATATGAATTATAATTGCGTACCCCATACTCTTAATTAGAGTAAATTCACTTTAATTTTCCATTCTCTTTTACACATTATGTATTACTGAATTGAGATGCGCAAGTTTTGTTGGTTAAAAACATAACCTGAATATCAGATCCCGATTTACATTCAGTCAGCTAACCAAGAATATTGATTTCTCCTTATAAAGTACATGATTTAAGTAATTTTCCATAGATTATGGACAACTAAATCAGATAACACAATTTATATTGATTAAACACATAACCTAAAATATTAGTGATGCGCTAATGATAAAGGAGTACAGTTTTTTACCTATTTCATGGTTTATAATGCTCAAGTGTGCTAAAAAGTATGGCATACCAATAAATAATGTTTAAAAATTAAAAATGAACCAGAACAAACTTCTAACCTCAATCTAGGTAGATTATGATAATATGAATTATAATAGCTTATCCCATACTCTTAATTAGAGTAAATTTACTTTACGTTTCCATTCTCTTTTAAACATTATGTATTACTGAATTTAGATCCCCAATTTTTGTTGGTTAAGAACACAACCTGAATAACAGATCCCGATTTACATTCAGTCAGCTAACCAAGAATCACTGATTTCTCCTTATAAAGTTAATGATTAAAGTGACTTTTCACAGATTGTGGACAATTGAATCATAAAACACAATTTATATTGATTAAAAACATAACCTAAAGTATCAGTGATGCGCTAAAGATGAATGAGTACAGTTATCTTCACATATTTCACGGTTTATAATGCTCAAGTGTGCTAAAAGGTATTGGCATACCAATAAATAATGTTTAAAAAATGAAATGAACTAGAAAAAAATTCTAACCTCAATGTAGGTAAGTTATGATAATATGAATTATAATTGCTTACCCCATACTCTTAATTAGAGTAAATTCACTTTAGTTTCCCATTTTCTTTTACACATTATGTATTACTGAATTGAGATGCGCAAGTTTTGTTGGTTAAGAACATAACCTGAATATCAGATACCGATTTACATTCAGTCAGCTAACCAAGAATATTGATTTCTCCTTATAAAGTACATGATATAAGTAATTTTCCATAGATTATGGACAACTAAATCAGATAACACAATTTATATTGATTAAACACATAACCTAAAATTTTAGTGATGCGCTAATGATAAAGGAGTACAGTTTTTTTACCTATTTCATGGTTTATAATGCTCAAGTGTGCTAAAAAGTATGGCATACCAATAAATAATGTTTAAAAATTAAAAATGAACCAGAACAAACTTCTAACCTCAATCTAGGTAGATTATGATAATATGAATTATAATAGCTTACCCCATACTCTTAATTAGAGTAAATTTACTTTACGTTTCCATTCTCTTTTAGACATTATGTATTACTGAATTTAGATCCCCAATTTTTGTTGGTTAAGAACACAACCTGAATAACAGATCCCGATTTACATTCAGTCAGCTAACCAAGAATCACTGATTTCTCCTTATAAAGTTAATGATTTAAGTGACTTTTCACAGATTGTGGACAATTGAATCATAAAACACAATTTATATTGATTAAAAACATAACCTAAAGTATCAGTGATGCGCTAAAGATGAATGAGTACAGTTATCTTCACATATTTCATGGTTTATAATGCTCAAGTGTGCTAAAAGGTATTGGCATACCAATAAATAATGTTTAAAAAATGAAATGAACTAGAAAAAAATTCTAACCTCAATGTAGGTAAGTTATGATAATATGAATTATAATTGCTTACCCCATACTCTTAATTAGAGTAAATTCACTTTAATTTTCCATTCTCTTTTACACATTATGTATTACTGAATTGAGATGCGCAAGTTTTGTTGGTTAAAAACATAACCTGAATATCAGATCCCGATTTACATTCAGTCAGCTAACCAAGAATATTGATTTCTCCTTATAAAGTACATGATTTAAGTAATTTTCCATAGATTATGGACAACTAAATCAGATAACACAATTTATATTGATTAAGCACATAACCTAAAATATTAGTGATGCGCTAATGATAAAGGAGTACAGTTTTTTTACCTATTTCATGGTTTATAATGCTCAAGTGTGCTAAAAAGTATTGGCATACCAATAAATAATGTTTAAAAATTAAAAATGAACCAGAACAAACTTCTAACCTCAATGTAGGTAGATTATGATAATATGAATTATAATTGCTTACCCCATACTCTTAATTAGAGTAAATTCACTTTACTTTTCCATTTTCTTTTACACATTATCTATTACTGAATTTAGATTCGCAAGGTTTGCTGATTAAGAAAATAACCTGAATAACAGATCCCGATTTACATTCAGTCAGCTAACCAAGAATATTGATTTCTCCTTATAAAGTACATGATTTAAGTAATTTTCCATAGATTATGGACAACTAAATCAGATAACACAATTTATATTGATTAAACACATAACCTAAAATATTAGTGATGCGCTAATGATAAAGGAGTACAGTTTTTTACCTATTTCATGGTTTATAATGCTCAAGTGTGCTAAAAAGTATGGCATACCAATAAATAATGTTTAAAAATTAAAAATGAACCAGAACAAACTTCTAACCTCAATCTAGGTAGATTATGATAATATGAATTATAATAGCTTATCCCATACTCTTAATTAGAGTAAATTTACTTTACGTTTCCATTCTCTTTTAAACATTATGTATTACTGAATTTAGATCCCCAATTTTTGTTGGTTAAGAACACAACCTGAATAACAGATCCCGATTTACATTCAGTCAGCTAACCAAGAATCACTGATTTCTCCTTATAAAGTTAATGATTTAAGTGACTTTTCACAGATTGTGGACAATTGAATCATAAAACACAATTTATATTGATTAAAAACATAACCTAAAGTATCAGTGATGCGCTAAAGATGAATGAGTACAGTTATCTTCACATATTTCATGGTTTATAATGCTCAAGTGTGCTAAAAGGTATTGGCATACCAATAAATAATGTTTAAAAAATGAAATGAACTAGAAAAAAATTCTAACCTCAATGTAGGTAAGTTATGATAATATGAATTATAATTGCTTACCCCATACTCTTAATTAGAGTAAATTCACTTTAGTTTCCCATTTTCTTTTACACATTATGTATTACTGAATTGAGATGCGCAAGTTTTGTTGGGTAAAAACATAACCTGAATATCAGATCCCGATTTACATTCAGTCAGCTAACCAAGAATATTGATTTCTCCTTATAAAGTACATGATATAAGTAATTTTCCATAGATTATGGACAATTAAATCAGATAACACAATTTATATTGATTAAACACATAACCTAAAATATTAGTGATGCGCTAATGATAAAGGAGTACAGTTTTTTTACCTATTTCATGGTTTATAATGCTCAAGTGTGCTAAAAAGTATGGCATACCAATAAATAATGTTTAAAAATTAAAAATGAACCAGAACAAACTTCTAACCTCATTCTAGGTAGATTATGATAATATGAATTATAATAGTTTACCCCATACTCTTAATTAGAGTAAATTTACTTTACGTTTCCATTCTCTTTTAGACATTATGTATTACTGAATTTAGATCCCCAATTTTTGTTGGTTAAGAACACAACCTGAATAACAGATCCCGATTTACATTCAGTCAGCTAACCAAGAATCACTGATTTCTCCTTATAAAGTTAATGATTTAAGTGACTTTTCACAGATTGTGGACAATTGAATCATAAAACACAATTTATATTGATTAAAAACATAACCTAAAGTATCAGTGATGCGCTAAAGATGAATGAGTACAGTTATCTTCACATATTTCATGGTTTATAATGCTCAAGTGTGCTAAAAGGTATTGGCATACCAATAAATAATGTTTAAAAAATGAAATGAACTAGGAAAAAATTCTAACCTCAATGTAGGTAAGTTATGATAATATGAATTATAATTGCTTACCCCATACTCTTAATTAGAGTAAATTCACTTTAATTTTCCATTCTCTTTTACACATTATGTATTACTGAATTGAGATGCGCAAGTTTTGTTGGTTAAAAACATAACCTGAATATCAGATCCCGATTTACATTCAGTCAGCTAACCAAGAATATTGATTTCTCCTTATAAAGTACATGATTTAAGTAATTTTCCATAGATTATGGACAACTAAATCAGATAACACAATTTATATTGATTAAGCACATAACCTAAAATATTAGTGATGCGCTAATGATAAAGGAGTACAGTTTTTTTACCTATTTCATGGTTTATAATGCTCAAGTGTGCTAAAAGTATTGGCATACCAATAAATAATGTTTAAAAATTAAAAATGAACCAGAACAAACTTCTAACCTCAATGTAGGTAGATTATGATAATATGAATTATAATTGCTTACCCCATACTCTTAATTAGAGTAAATTCACTTTACTTTTCCATTTTCTTTTACACATTATCTATTACTGAATTTAGATTCGCAAGGTTTGCTGATTAAGAAAATAACCTGAATAACAGATCCCGATTTACATTCAGTCAGCTAACCAAGAATATTGATTTCTCCTTATAAAGTACATGATTTAAGTAATTTTCCATAGATTATGGACAACTAAATCAGATAACACAATTTATATTGATTAAACACATAACCTAAAATATTAGTGATGCGCTAATGATAAAGGAGTACAGTTTTTTTACCTATTTCATGGTTTATAATGCTCAAGTGTGCTAAAAAGTATGGCATACCAATAAATAATGTTTAAAAATTAAAAATGAACCAGAACAAACTTCTAACCTCAATCTAGGTAGATTATGATAATATGAATTATAATAGCTTATCCCATACTCTTAATTAGAGTAAATTTACTTTACGTTTCCATTCTCTTTTAAACATTATGTATTACTGAATTTAGATCCCCAATTTTTGTTGGTTAAGAACGCAACCTGAATAACAGATCCCGATTTACATTCAGTCAGCTAACCAAGAATCACTGATTTCTCCTTATAAAGTTAATGATTTAAGTGACTTTTCACAGATTGTGGACAATTGAATCATAAAACACAATTTATATTGATTAAAAACATAACCTAAAGTATCAGTGATGCGCTAAAGATGAATGAGTACAGTTATCTTCACATATTTCATGGTTTATAATGCTCAAGTGTGCTAAAAGGTATTGGCATACCAATAAATAATGTTTAAAAAATGAAATGAACTAGAAAAAAATTCTAACCTCAATGTAGGTAAGTTATGATAATATGAATTATAATTGCTTACCCCATACTCTTAATTAGAGTAAATTCACTTTAGTTTCCCATTTTCTTTTACACATTATGTATTACTGAATTGAGATGCGCAAGTTTTGTTGGGTAAAAACATAACCTGAATATCAGATCCCGATTTACATTCAGTCAGCTAACCAAGAATATTGATTTCTCCTTATAAAGTACATGATATAAGTAATTTTCCATAGATTATGGACAATTAAATCAGATAACACAATTTATATTGATTAAACACATAACCTAAAATATTAGTGATGCGCTAATGATAAAGGAGTACAGTTTTTTTACCTATTTCATGGTTTATAATGCTCAAGTGTGCTAAAAAGTATGGCATACCAATAAATAATGTTTAAAAATTAAAAATGAACCAGAACAAACTTCTAACCTCATTCTAGGTAGATTATGATAATATGAATTATAATAGTTTACCCCATACTCTTAATTAGAGTAAATTTACTTTACGTTTCCATTCTCTTTTAGACATTATGTATTACTGAATTTAGATCCCCAATTTTTGTTGGTTAAGAACACAACCTGAATAACAGATCCCGATTTACATTCAGTCAGCTAACCAAGAATCACTGATTTCTCCTTATAAAGTTAATGATTTAAGTGACTTTTCACAGATTGTGGACAATTGAATCATAAAACACAATTTATATTGATTAAAAACATAACCTAAAGTATCAGTGATGCGCTAAAGATGAATGAGTACAGTTATCTTCACATATTTCATGGTTTATAATGCTCAAGTGTGCTAAAAGGTATTGGCATACCAATAAATAATGTTTAAAAAATGAAATGAACTAGGAAAAAATTCTAACCTCAATGTAGGTAAGTTATGATAATATGAATTATAATTGCTTACCCCATACTCTTAATTAGAGTAAATTCACTTTAATTTTCCATTCTCTTTTACACATTATGTATTACTGAATTGAGATGCGCAAGTTTTGTTGGTTAAAAACATAACCTGAATATCAGATCCCGATTTACATTCAGTCAGCTAACCAAGAATATTGATTTCTCCTTATAAAGTACATGATTTAAGTAATTTTCCATAGATTATGGACAACTAAATCAGATAACACAATTTATATTGATTAAACACATAACCTAAAATATTAGTGATGCGCTAATGATAAAGGAGTACAGTTTTTTTACCTATTTCATGGTTTATAATGCTCAAGTGTGCTAAAAAGTATTGGCATACCAATAAATAATGTTTAAAAATTAAAAATGAACCAGAACAAACTTCTAACCTCAATGTAGGTAGATTATGATAATATGAATTATAATTGCTTACCCCATACTCTTAATTAGAGTAAATTCACTTTACTTTTCCATTTTCTTTTACACATTATCTATTACTGAATTTAGATTCGCAAGGTTTGCTGATTAAGAACATAACCTGAATAACAGATCCCGATTTACATTCAGTCAGCTAACCAAGAATATTGATTTCTCCTTATAAAGTACATGACTTAAGTGATTTTCCATAGATTATGGAGAACTAAATCAGATAACACAGTTTATATTGATTAAACACATAACCTAAAATATTAGTGATGCGCTAATGATAACGGAGTACAGTTTTTTTACCTATTTCATGGTTTATAATGCTCAAGTGTGTTAAAAAGTATGGCATACCAATAAATAATGTTTAAAAATTAAAAATGAACCAGAACAAACTTCTAACCTCAATCTAGGTAGATTATGATAATATGAATTATAATAGCTTATCCCATACTCTTAATTAGAGTAAATTTACTTTACGTTTCCATTCTCTTTTAGACATTATGTATTACTGAATTTAGATCCCCAATTTTTGTTGGTTAAGAACACAACCTGAATAACAGATCCCGATTTACATTCAGTCAGCTAACCAAGAATCACTGATTTCTCCTTATAAAGTTAATGATTTAAGTGACTTTTCACAGATTGTGGACAATTGAATCATAAAACACAATTTATATTGATTAAAAACATAACCTAAAGTATCAGTGATGCGCTAAAGATGAATGAGTACAGTTATCTTCACATATTTCATGGTTTATAATGCTCAAGTGTGCTAAAAGGTATTGGCATACCAATAAATAATGTTTAAAAAATGAAATGAACTAGAAAAAAATTCTAACCTCAATGTAGGTAAGTTATGATAATATGAATTATAATTGCTTACCCCATACTCTTAATTAGAGTAAATTCACTTTAGTTTTCCATTTTCTTTTACACATTATGTACTACTGAATTGAGATGCGCAAGTTTTGTTGGTTAAAAACATAACCTGAATATCAGATCCCGATTTACATTCAGTCAGCTAACCAAGAATATTGATTTCTCCTTATAAAGTACATGATTTAAGTAATTTTCCATAGATTATGGACAACTAAATCAGATAACACAATTTATATTGATTAAACACATAACCTAAAATATTAGTGATGCGCTAATGATAAAGGAGTACAGTTTTTTTACCTATTTCATGGTTTATAATGCTCAAGTGTGCTAAAAAGTATTGGCATACCAATAAATAATGTTTAAAAATTAAAAATGAACCAGAACAAACTTCTAACCTCAATGTAGGTAGATTATGATAATATGAATTATAATAGCTTATCCCATACTCTTAATTAGAGTAAATTTACTTTACGTTTCCATTCTCTTTTAGACATTATGTATTACTGAATTTAGATCCCCAATTTTTGTTGGTTAAGAACACAACCTGAATAACAGATCCCGATTTACATTCAGTCAGCTAACCAAGAATCACTGATTTCTCCTTATAAAGTTAATGATTTAAGTGACTTTTCACAGATTGTGGACAATTGAATCATAAAACACAATTTATATTGATTAAAAACATAACCTAAAGTATCAGTGATGCGCTAATGATGAATGAGTACAGTTATCTTCACATATTTCATGGTTTATAATACCGACCCCCTCCCAGCCAACGAAAATTGTCCAAATGAAATAAAAAAATATCAAAAGATAGGATTTAAATTTCTCCTTCCAACAATATTTATTATGAAAACTGCTCCCTTTTAATTATTGTAAAAAAAAATAAAATAATTTAATCATTTTTGCATCTTTAATGAACTCGATCTTGCTTAATAGAACTGCTCTCAATAAAATAAAAATAGCAGTAATCTGCTCCTAATCAATATTAAATAGCTCCACCATCAGATTTTTTATAAACATTAAACTTTTCAAGATAAAAAATTAAAAGCGTTTCATATGGCTAACCTCCTTTCGGCTTTCTTCCAACTTTTTTAATTTTTCCAAGTGCGTGAAGACAATTGACTAAAGAAATAATATCCCTGTTAGTGTAAAAATTATAAATATCGACATTCAGAGGGATATTATTTCTTTAGTCACATATTTCATCGTTAAAGATATAAAAAAATGACCAATTTATTTAATTTTTTTTTGCAATAATTAAAAGGGAGTAGTTTCCATAACAAATATTTTTGGAAGGAGCAGTTTAAATCCTATCTTTTGGTATTTTTATTTGTTGGATTTTGGCAATTTTCATCGGCTGGAAGGGGTGGATGTTTATAGTGCTCAAGTGTGCTAAGAGGTATTGGCATACCAATAAATAATGTTTAAAATATGAACTGACCAAAAAAAACTTCTAACCTCAATGTAGGTAGGTAGGTAATATGATAATATGAATTACAATTAATACTGTCAACCGCAAGTTTTTTTGGTTAAGGCCATAACCTGAATAATACATCCCTATTTATATTTCGTAGGCTAACCGTAATTAATAGACTTATTGCTATATAGTAAATATTTAAAGTCTATTTCCATATTTATGGGCAGCTGTATTATTTTCACATATTCAAAGGTTTATAATGTTTAAGTGTACTAAAGTGTATTGATATACGAATTAATGATGTTTAAAATATAAAATGAACCAAAAAAACCTTCTAACCTCAATGTATGTAGGTAATAATAATATGACTTACAATTACTTTACCCCATACTCTTAATTAAATTTACTTTACGTTTCAATTTTCTTTCGCACGTTATATATCACTGAATGTAGATGCGCAAGTTTTGTTGGTTAAAAACAGAATAATTAACAACTAAAGGGTCCATAACAAGCTTTTAAGTCAGTTATTACACTAATCTTAGGGTTAGTACCTCAGTACAGTCAATTATTTTCGGAGTTAAAAAGATAACGGCTTTGAAAAGAAGTTCTGCGAATTTGCCCCACTCTACCCCCTTTGGTGATGGGCTAATGATTAATAAGTATATTTTTTTCATATTTAATGATGTATAATGCTTAAGTATGATAAAATGTATTGGCATACCAATCAAGAAAGTTTGAAATTGATAATGAACGATAAAACATTCTAACCTTAATGTAAATAAGTTAAGATTATATGAATTATAATTACTTCCGTCCATACTCTTAATATAAGGAGATTTATTTTACGTTTTAATTTTTTTCACACATTTCGCATTACTGAATTAAGTTATGTTGGTTAAGGACGTTCTCCGAGAAAACGATTTTCTTGTGATTTTCCTGAAACTTGCAGAGAACGTTTGATTTTGTGTGCTTAGTACATGGTTGAAAGCCCCACGTCCATAGCGATATTCAAAATAAAAATATTTAACTTCAATGTTTTTGTGTTAACACGCGATCCCTATCTAAGCTAGTTTTAAAATTACATTTTAATTTACTATAAAAAAGTTTTCTTTGTGTTTTTTTTTCAACCATAAGCCATAAAACTAGAAATCGAGAGGAATAATATGGTATAATTTTCAATATAGCAAGCGATATTAATTTCAGAGATATAGCAACGTAAACCTATAGTCACCCTATGTAAGTGCTATTTATTTAAATATCATATTGACACCTTTTTCTTACACTGACATTTTTTTTATTTTTGGAGTAATGTATAGAGACTCATGAAAGGTTTTCATTGTCAATAATATTTTTAAATCACAATTTTCGCGATATTAATGAATTTGAGTCGGAGAACGTCCTTAAACACATAACCTGAATAACATATCCCTATTTATACTCTGTCAGCTAACAAATATAGATTTAACTATACATAGTAAATGATTTAAGTGATTTTTCAAAGATTATGGACAGCTGAATCAGATAACACAATTCATATTGACTAAAGACCTAACCTAAAATATTAGTGATGGGATCAATAAGTACATATTTTTCATATTTAATTGTTCATAATGCTCAAGTAGGTAAAAATGTATTAGCATGCCAATAAAGAGAAAGATTTCATCACGAAATAATTTGGTGATTATTTATTAATTCAACAATCCAATACCTCTGTTAGATATCTAACGGATATCTACGGATATCTCCGGTATATACCGGACATCAGCTTTATACAACTCTAAACTATAGAGTTTTTATAAAATAAAAATGTTAATTATAGTTTTTAAAAAATAAAAATGCTAAGTGTAAATTAATATTTTCACTTTTTCTAAAATTTGCTTTCTTAATTCACTGTCTACACCAGGTGTGAATTCAGTAGTTATTGTGTATACATTCTATCCCTTTACTTTCTCATTTGAAGTTAATTAAATTCAAATTTAGTGTTTATCATTTTTTTAAATATGAGCCGCGAAGTTCGATTTTCTGGTTTCATCTCTCATAGAGTAACCAGCCCAGTAAATAGACACAGAACAGTAGATAGACGAATTATATAGTTTTATCATTAAGTAAAGAAATTTTTGAACTAAACTACACTTTATCTTCAAGAACTATGTAAAACTAAGTGAAAAAACTTGTTTTATTAGGTCTATTTGCTAACAGTAAGTTGTATTATTAATTGAAAGATCGTCCATCTACTGGAATTTCGTCTGCTTTAAGGACCTTCTCTTGGTCGAAATAGCAGTTTTCGAATTTTTAACTTTTAAATAATGATTAATTAATTTAATAATACAAAAGTAAGTACATATAACAAATATACACTAGAAGGAACATAAAAAAAAATTTTAAAACGAATTCAGGCCATAGTTACCATGATATTGTTAAAATTAAAGACAAAAACTTCAATAAGTTACCTAATTTTTTTTGTTTCTTATCCAATCTTAACGAAATAAAACTTATTTTGTTCGTTAAGAAATTTCAGGCGGAGTATCGATGGGAAAATTGTGATACGAGTTACCAGTACGGCGCAATATCAATTTGTTTATTAAAACTTGACTTACTTTTCTTAAACAAATTGATATTGCGCCGTACTGGTAACTCGTATCACAAATTTTCCCATCGGTACTCCCCCTGAAATTTCTTAACGAACAAAATAAGCTTTATTTCGTTAAGATTGGATAAGAAACAAAAAAAATTAGGTAACTTATTGAAGTTTTTGTCTTTAATTTTAACAATATCATGGTAACTATTGCCTGAATTCGTTTTAAAAATTTTTTTTTATGTTCCTTCTAGTGTATATTTGTTATATGTACTTACTTTTGGATTATTAAATTAATTAAACATTATTTAAAAGTTAAAAATTCGAAAACTGTTATTTCGACCAAGAGAACGTCCTTAACCGTCTATCTATTGGGCAGTTTACCCTACTCTTAAATTATGAATGCTGATTGCTTTATTGAAAATATTACATATTGATTGATTTCTTGATACATATGTCTTACTGTTTAAATTTTCTAGTTATTTATTTTTAGTGTGAAATGTAATATAATTTAAAATTAACAGATATCGAATGTTCGTTCTTTATTGTCCGCTATATAATAAAACTATGTGTGCCTCGCTTCAGTATAAACAATCAAGAAGTTTACAACAATCTAATTACTTTCTGTACGTTGCTATGGTAACTGTTTATACATGTTGAATAAATAAATATAAATAAACATCAAGGATTTATTGCATTTCTACATTTATTAAAACATCCTTTTTAGTCGTACAAATCGCTGTAAAAACGATTAGATAAATTTAATAATTTTCTACATTACATTTGATTACTAAAAATGGATGTTGTATATTATATATATATATATATATATATATATATATATATATATATATATATATATATATATATATATATATATATATATATATATATATATATATATATATATATATATATATATATATATATATATATATATATATATATATATATATATATGTGTAAATATTAACTGTGACTAAATCACTAATAAGAAGACTTAAAATAACTCGGAGGAAAAGTTATTCAAGGTCTCAATAACAATTTATTTTAACGTTCATTAGTCTCTTAGAAAATATCAGGTAATTATTTCAGTACTCGTATTAATTTTTATCTTAAATCTGAGAACATTTATAAACTAATAACAACAATATTTTGCCACCTAGAATTTCATTGTAAAATGTATGAAATTAATACAAGAATTTACAAAAGTATAATATATACACGGTGACCCATTTTAATCGCTACACCCGGATTTTTCGGATCCTAAGACAGATAGGAAAAAATGATTCAGACAAAAGTTGTAGGGGACGAAGGGGGCCAAACGATGGTCCTAACAGCTTTGACCTTGAACTTGACCTTCAAGGTTATTTCAAGGTCAAGTGGTTTTTTTTAATAGGAACACCTATTTTTGACCCCGGATTCGGAAAGAGCGGGAAATTTTACATTCAAAATCATATTGAGACATTTTTTTTCAAGGTCATTTCAAGGTCATTTCAAGGCCAAATGAAGGTCGAACTCCAAAAAATCCATTTTAAGTCGTTTTTTCCATGAGTCACAGGCTTAAGTGGTTCAAACTGATCGTAGGTTTAATAGGGAAACCCACACACCCAAAACTTTCACATCCTAGTAAACAAATATCAAACTTGCACATCCGAACCCCATGCTCTTCATAGCCTCACATGCTAAACTGTTACACCAGACATCCCCCAGTCCCACACATCTCTACCCCATGTCTGATGTTTGTTTAACGGAAACTTCAAGATCATTAAAGCTTCTGTTGTAAATGTGTCAACCTTACGTTTAGCGCTACCCAGAAACAACGACGTGGACGTAGTAAGGATTGTTTCCTTTGGGGTGCTTGATTAAAGTGAGTCCCCTTGCCTCTCACTGTTCAGGGTGCTTGATTTAAGTGAGTCCCTTCGCCTCTCACTGATCGGGGTGCTTGATTAAAGTGAGTCCCCTTGCCTCTCACTGTTCAGGGTGCTTGATTTAAATGAGTCCCTTCGCCTCTCACTGATCGGGGTGCTTGATTAAAGTGAGTGATCCCCTTGCCTCTCACTGTTCAGGGTGCTTGATTTAAGTGAGTCCCTTCGCCTCTCACTGATCGGGGTGCTTGATTGATGGAAGATGTTGACTTAGAAACGCGACGAAGAATGTGGCTCCAGCAGGACGGCGCAACACCACATTTCGCTCGAATTGTCAGGACTTTTTTGAATGTGCAGTATGGTAACAGATGGATTGGTCGAGGTGGTCCGGTTGAATGGCCTGCTTGCTCACCAGATCTTACATCACCAGATTTTTACTTATGGGGGTATTTAAAAATGCCGTTTTTGAGGAAAGGCCCACCACAAGAGTAGACATGATGGACATAATTCGTCGAGCATGCGCTGCCATTCCAAGGCAAACTTTGCTAAACACCGTTCGCCACTTCCGAAGGCGTTTGACTATGTGCCTGGAAGCAAATGGTCGTAATTTCGAACATTTTCTTCGAGATTAGATAAACACATAAGTGAGAGGCGAAGGGACTCACTTAAATCAAGCACCCTGAACAGTGAGAGGCAAGGGGATCACTCACTTTAATCAAGCACCCCGATCAGTGAGAGGCGAAGAGACTCACTTAAATCAAGCACCCTGAACAGTGAGAGGCAAGGGGACTCACTTTAATCAAGCACCCCGATCAGTGAGAGGCGAAGGGACTCACTTCAATCAAGCACCCTGAACAGTGAGAGGCAAGGGGACTCACTTTAATCAAGCACCCCAAAGGAAACAATCCTTACTACGTCCACGTCGTTGTTTCTGGGTAGCGCTAAACGTAAGGTTGACACATTTACAACAGAAGCTTTAATGATCTTGAAGTTTCCGTTAAACAAACATCAGACATGGGGTAGAGATGTGTGGGACTGGGGGATGTCTGGTGTAACAGTTTAGCATGTGAGGCTATGAAGAGCATGGGGTTCGGATGTGCAAGTTTGATATTTGTTTACTAGGATGTGAAAGTTTTGGGTGTGTGGGTTTCCCTATTAAACCTACGATCAGTTTGAACCACTTAAGCCTGTGACTCATGGAAAAAACGACTTAAAATGGATTTTTCGGAGTTCGACCTTCATTTGGCCTTGAAATGACCTTGAAATGACCTTGAAAAAAAATGTCTCAATATGATTTTGAACGTAAAATTTCCCGCTCTTTCCGAATCCGGGGTCAAAAATAGGTGTTCCTATTAAAAAAAACCACTTGACCTTGAAATAACCTTGAAGGTCAAGTTCAAGGTCAAAGCTGTTAGGACCATCGTTTGGCCCCCTTCGTCCCCTACAACTTTTGTCTGAATCATTTTTTCCTATCTGTCTTAGGATCCGAAAAATCCGGGTGTAGCGATTAAAATGGGTCACCGTGTATATAACAAAATCTCTGGAAATTTTAAGTAATACAATCTACTAGCAAAATAGTATTTCCTTCTAAATTATGTACTTTAAAACTACGTGTTATTTTCTACTTGAAAATACGGATTTTAAAAAGTATCTACTTTTTTGAAAAATTATTATTATGAATTGTAAATAACTTTTTGAGCGTTTCATCTCAAAGATGCATATAATATAAACGAATATTTTTGAGATACATTTCATTCCCATTCTATTTATTTCTTTTAAGACTATTTTAATGTCATTTTTAAGTTAAGAATACTAATTTGAAGATCTTTCTTTGGGAATTTGTATTGAACATATATAGAATACTCTAAATACTATAAATATACAAACCTCTGTTATCAATAAAAAGCTCTTAAATATTTTACAATGATAGTAAGTGACTTTTTTTTTGTCAATCGAAAAAAACTCAAAATGTCCACGACTTTCCCTCTTTTTGTAATTTTTCGTAAAAAGTCTTTCTTTACCATTAAATTAAACGCTTTCTTATTATTCTGTTGAAAAATGAACATTTTCTTTTTTGGTTTAGTCACGTGCTTCGTAAAAAACTTGAGTTATACCTTTTAAATCTAAAATTTTTGATTTACATGAAATTTTAAAAGTTTCTGGGATTTGCTCTCATACATGTTATTTTCCAAATTTTTAATTCTGTGTTAGAAGGAATACAACTTACCAATGATTAATTAAGACCTTCTTTGGCAAAATAAATTTAATGCGCTTATTTGGAGAATATTATTGAACTTTTTTGTAACATAAATTGTAGTATGGGAGATGAAGGTGTAGATGAACGTGTGAACGGGCAAGTTAATAAAGGTGGTAGACCATGCAAGAAATCTAAATTGAGTATAAACACGGGAAGAAAACGAACTAACGATGAATGCTCAACCTCTACGCTATATAGACGAGATCATGAAATCATTAGCAAATATGATACGAAGGCAATAGAACTAGCATTCAAATTAATTCAAAATAATGGCATTATTGAAAATCCCGGAAACAGTTATCTGTGCACTCTCATGAATCCGCTTTGGCATTTTATTTAGATTACAATTTTAATAAAGAAAATTACATCGCGTTAGTAAATGATACACAATTACGAAATTGTCCGATTTATCCTTTCTATTATTTTATTACTCAAGAGATGAACAAGTGTAAACCAGAAAAGTATCTTATTATTACTGAGACAGAGGTTACCGTATCGTTGAAATCAATTCTGAATAAGACTGCTGAGCGTTTATGTGGAGGAATTGCATTTAATTGGGAAAAATCGGTTTTAAGAAGTTTAGAGTTAGTAGTAACTGTAGGCTTTGACAGTTCTTCCGGTCACACAAACCCTCACCAAAAATATGACAACACTGAAAATCAAAATGCAAATTCTTAGCAATCTCTGTTTGTAACCAGTATGATAATAATACTAGTGCGATCGAAAAAATCTAATGAAAACTTGTGGGTAAATCCTAAACTACAAAGTGTACGGTTTTGTCGCCCTTTGAGAGTATCCTTTGAGAAAGAGGATAAAGTTGCAACTCTACGCGAGTTTAAACGTCTACGAAGAAATAAGTAGTCTAAAGCCATACAACTTTACAAAGCTAAATGAAAAAAGCGTTAGAATTACGTTCAATGTTTCGCAAACGTTATTCGATGGAAAATGTGTAAACACTATCGTTAGTAATCAAGCAACTTCTAGGTGTCCAACGTGTTTGCGGACCACCCATTGATTTGGAAACCTAAACGAACGATTTCAAACCAAATCAGTCTTCCTTGATTTATGGTTTAGGATTGTTGCACTGTACGATAAAATGCTTTGAACATTTACTTCATTTATCGTATAAAAGAGATTTTGTATCATGGAGTATTGGTTCAGATCAGAAAGGTATAACGCTCATAATACTTAAATTAAAAATATTCTGCTTTAATGTAGTAATATTAGTTATAGAATTACCGTTCATAATTCGGTTTCTATTATTGCGAATTTCTGCAAAGTCACGGTATGCAAGAACTAAGAAATTAGCGTTTTTTTATTTACTTAAGGAGGTACTACAGGTATTGCTTCCCCCTAGAGAAAGCTTTGTAATAGTAAAATTTTAAGTTTTGTTAAATCGCTCTTGAAACATAATTAAAGGTATTAGAAGTTTGAATCACATGATTTTAGAAAATGTCTGTATGGATGTGTGTGTATGTGTGTGCGTGTGTGTGTGTGTGTATGTGTGTGAGTGTGTGTGTGTGTGTGTGTGTTACGTTTTTATATATAACTTACGACAAAATATAGCTATCGACTTTTTAATAAAGAGAATTTTATCCTGCATACAGAGAATTCATAATATATAAACAATATTCGTTCTAAATATTAAAAAAATCGAAAATAAAAATGCTAAAATTCAAAAATCGCTACAAAAGAATGGAATTTCACAAACATAGAATATTGACCCCAATTATGGAAGCAAAATCCAAAAAATGATCCCTCTCTCGTTAAAATCCGTTGAGCATATTATGAGATATCAGCATATGCGAACATACACACACACACACACACACACACACATACGAGGGTCATTTGACAAGTACCTAGCCTCACCGCCAGATGGTGCCACTATCGCACCAGAAATACACTACAGTGCAGTATCTTCCTGTAAACGGTTACAGACGAAATTTCAGCCGGATCGGAGTTGTAGTTTATTTTTGAGAGCGTGTGAAAGCAAATGTGTCCGTTGATTTTCGAAAAAATGGAGAAAGAACAATATCGGTCGGTGATTCGATTCTTGTTTTTGGAAGGGAAATCGCGCAGTGAAATTAATGAACGCTTGGATGCAGTGTACGGGGATGCTTCTCCTTCGATGGCGACCGTTAAATTTTGGTATAACGAGTTTCAACGTGGTCGTACGTCGGTTTCTGATGATCCACGCCCAGGTGCTCCGAAAACAGCCACTACGGAGGAGAACGTGACAAAAATACACGATATCGTTTTGTCAGACCGCCGATTAAAGGTGTACGAGATAGCTGCGATAGTAGGCATCTCAGAAGAACGCGTGTGGCATATCCTACATGAGATTTTAGGCATGAGGAAGCTGTCAGCAAGGTGGGTGCCGCGTTTGCTGACTGCAGACAACAAGCGCATCCGTGTGACCAGTTCAGAGCAGTGTTTGGAGCTGTTTAATCGCAATCCAAAAGAGTTTTTGCGTCGTTACGTGACCGTCGACGAAACATGGATTCACTACTACACTCCAGAGACCAAGGAGCAGTCAAAACAGTGGACCTTACCCGGTGAACCTGCTCCGAAGAAGGCGAAGATGGACCCGTCGGCCGGAAAGGTGATGGCCACTGTTTTCTGGGATTCTCAAGGTGTGATTTTTATTGACTATCTGGAGAAGGGCAAAACGGTCACAGGACAGTACTACGCCGAACTATTGAGCCGATTTGACGCCGTGTTAGAAGAAAAACGGCCCCATTTGTCTAAGAAGAAAGTGCTTTTCCACCACGATAATGCACCGGCTCACACTTCTGCACTCGCCACGGCTAAATTGGTCGAATTACGCTACGAACTGCTGCCCCATCCACCGTATTCTCCAGATTTGGCTCCGTGCGACTTTTTTTTGTTTCCGAACCTAAAAAATTCGCTCGCCGGGAAGAGATTCCACTCCAATAACGAAATAATCGCCGCCACGGAGGCCTATTTTGCAAACCAAGAGAAAACATTTTTTTCAACGGGGTTAAAAAAATTGGAACACCGCTGGACCAAGTGTATTCAACTAAAAGGAGACTACATTGAAAAATAAATTTTATTTTTTGTAAAATTTTGGTGTTTTCATTTGTAGGCTAGGCACTTATCAAATGACCCTCGTACACACACGCGCGCGCGCACACATACGGATATTTTCTGAAAATAGTGTATTTTGATTCAAAATTTGCTAAACAACATTGCTAACACATTTTCTCAAAAACTTCTTTTCTATCACAAAGCTTCCTCTAGGAGGAAGCAATATCAAATGGTTCAGCCTGTAGGTTACGGCAGGATAGAAATTTTAAAATCTCAATATCTTAACATAAAATGGCTTGCAAGACCTCTAGTAGGGACTATGTTAAAAAAAATTACATATTTTAATACAAAATTCTCATTTCTGATGAACATTTTTATTTTTTAGGTGAATGCAAAAAAAAAACAAATTTCAAATGTAGTACCCCCTTAGCTCTTTGAAGCATATGGACTTTCTAAAGTCAAACCTTTTCCAGAAAATCTTCAAAAATTTCGTACGATCATGTATTTATATACCTCAATGTACGAATCAATCACTAAAAATCAAACACTATAAATATTAACTTATTTCCGTATACCTTTTTTCAATGGATTAAATTAAATATAATAATTTTATAAGTCCTTTTTGTGGGACAAGGAAGGAGACTTGGTGTACTATATGTTTTCGAGGTTAGTAAACCGGAATCCGAAATCCGATCGGCTTAATATCAGATTATCCGGTAAAGTGAAGGTTTATTCAATAACTTTTTTAACTCATTAGGGTTTAACTCAATCAGAACATCGTAAAAAGATGATTTCAAATCATTCCAAAAAATCCCTTATTCTACAAAAATATTTGGAATAATTATTAATAAATTTGTATACCCCACTCTTTCGCCCTCCCTCTTTCTCTGCCCTTCCTCTCTCAGTCTCTCCGATTACCTAGGAAATTCTCTTTCTCACAACCTTCACCAGATACATACCATTCCTCATTTCAAGCAGCAACTTCATGAACATTTCTTCCCCTAGGAAAAACCTTGTCATCAGCATCATCATCCATGTTTTCACTTTCTGATTTTCACTACCCTTATTCTTTATCTCTCATTTTAAACTGTGCTCACCCAGATAACAGAAGTAGAACTAATAAGGTGAGTACATGACCTACGGGAAACAGATTCAGCTTAAAATTTGTGAATTGATTTCTGTTACCTAGAAATCAAACCAATAACTGATACTTTACTTAATTGGACCTTTGTTGCCGAGAAATGGCTTTAGCTAAAACGTTGAATGGACAGGGTATTACATTTTGATTCGTTACTTTAAGATTATTTATGTTAAAGTATTTTTACTGAAAAAATGAAACGTTGACAAAAAATCATTTAATTTGGCACATATGAAATTTAAATATATTTATTTGGTCAATAGTGACATGTAATCAGAAATAATCAAAAGGCATGTTTGGAAACTCTCAACACTTAGCATTACTGCATTAACCCGTTCAACGCGAAGCCCTCTTACCGGGACAAAAATGAGTGTTTTACTTTAAAATGCTCCAACTTAGAAGTTCCCATAGGTTTTTTGGTCCAAGGCAGTATGATCGTATAAGTCGGTCCTATAGGGCCCATCAGGAGTTCCGAGGTACAAAAATAAAAAATAAGTAGAAAATAAGTCATAAATTCTTAGTAAAGAATCTCACAAACAAGATCCAACACCTGGAATAGGAAAAAATCTGCCGCTAATACTTCTTTTCTACGATGATAAACAAGCCCCATCCAAGGTGGTGGTCTGGATGGGTATAGACACCCCCTGATCTGAAGGTGTTAGGCGACCCGTGCCGATGGAGATTCGTGGCCCTCGGGGTATTGGAGGGTCTCTAGCGGAGCCTCAGAGGCACCTGGCGCAACCTCTGAGTATTTTAGTCGCATTACCGGTGCATGCGGGGCTCTGCGGCGGTGGACCTTTAGTTCCCTAGCTACTCGTGGGACTCACATGGATAAGTTCTTTAAAAAAAATAATCAAAGGAAGGCGACTGGCAAGGTGGAGGAAGAGGGGAGCCAATTCCCAACGTCCCGCGCACCAGCAGCCCCCACGCTAGAAACAACACCGGTGACTCCAGAGAACTCGCCCAGGACGAACCGGATTCCAAGGGGGAGGGGTTAGTGGTCTACGGACCACACCTACCCGCAAGAAAATGCGGCGCATACCGCAAGAAACTGGCCAAACTGAGGAGGGAGGCAGAGGGCAACCTCAGACCCCCCCCCCCTACAGCAAGGTCATACGAATACAGCTCAGTCCCGGGGGGATCCGAAGAGGAAAAAGGGGGAGAAGGATACCCCGCCCTCGGCCCACCGGGACGATAAGAGACGACGGAGGGAGGGCTGCGGGCCCTCTGGGGGCTGGGGCTCCAAAGGCCCAGTCCATGGGGAGGAACGCACACCTCCCAAGGGAGGCGGTCGGAAGGCGGCGGAGAGCAAGAACTCATCGGGGGCGCCTCAAAAAGGTGCTAGCAACGGCAGAAGAATACCCTGAGACACTACTGCCCCAGGATGACTTCAACAGCTTCAGGGCCGGTTTCAGAGAACTGGCTAAGAAGACGCTCCCAGAACAGATGCCCAGAATAGAAACATCGTTCGGGAAAGGGGGCGTCTTCGTCTTCGTGGCTTCCGACCAAAGCTCAAAGCAGTGGCTACTAAATAAGGTGGCCACCCTTGAGTTCGGGGGCTCGAAACTTAATGTGGGAGGGGTAGAGCTCATCCAGAGGTTGCACAAGGCTACGGTTTGGCTTCCGGATCCTCCTGAGGAGCCGGCCGAGGTCATGAGTCGACTGGGGGCCTACAACCCCACCCTGAACATGAGCGGATGGCGCTCGGTAAAGGCGTCACCGCTCAACAAAGACTCGGGAAGGCAGGACACGGAAGGAAAATATGTTCTGGTGTTCCAGCTGCCCGAATCTCAGGTCAGGGCCTTAGAGGCCATTGACAACAGGCCCTGGATGGAGCTAGGCAGGGTCACCTTTAAGGTGTCCCGCCAGGCCCCGGAAAGGGAAGAGGATGAGGCGTTGACGGTGGATAAGGTATACTGGCCCCACCGTCACTGCCAATAACCCAAATTAACTTGCACCACAGCAAGGGAGCCACTGCTATATTGCAGAAAGGCTTGGCTGCGGTGCACACAGGCCTATCACTGGTCCAAGAACCATGGACAGTGAACGGCACAATCAGGGGTTTAGGAGGGTTGTTATGTTTCAGGGACGCAGCATCGACCAGACCCAGAGCATGCATAGTAGCAAAAGGGATCACTGTCTTGCCCCAATGGGAACTATGTACTGGAGACCTGATGGTGGTCACGACGGAGATGGATGGTGTCGGGAGAGTGGCCATAGCGTCGGCATACTTCCCCAACGTTGGGGGGCAGGATACGAATGTGCCGCCAACGGAAATGATGCGACTAGTTGACCACTGCAAGGCGCTTAG
Source organism: Torymus aiolomorphi (assembly GCA_036365515.1). NCBI lineage: Eukaryota > Metazoa > Arthropoda > Insecta > Hymenoptera > Torymidae > Torymus > Torymus aiolomorphi. Next base: position 91,885,697 of record CM070873.1, on the reverse strand, counting down.
GATGCCCCTACTGATAGGTTGTGATGTGAATGCACACCATCAGCTATGGGACAGTACTAACACCAATCGGCGTGGACAGCGCTTGGTGGAATATCTGGTGACTACGGAACTAGACATCCTGAATGTTGGCAACACGCCGACCTTCCGTAATGCTGTAAGGAAGGAGGTGTTGAATGTATCTCTATGCACCAATAACCTTACAGACAGGATTGCCAATTGGAGGGTGTCGGACGAACCATCACTATCAGACCACGAACAGATCAGGTTCGATCTAGTGGCGGGTACGCCCGAGAGACCCCAATGGAAAAGAAATCCCAGAGACACGGACTGGGTCAACTATTCAGCAGATCTCGCCGAAGCCCTTAGGGATTTCCATAAAGTAATTGACGACGTACCCACGTTAGAGGCAGCCGCCAATATGCTGAAGGACGAGATACTGAATGCCTACCACAATAACTGCCAACTTACGAAACTCAGGCCTAGAGGCCAAGTTAGATGGTGGAACAAAGGCCTGGCTGCCCTCAGGGAGAGGACTAGAGCCCTCCTTAGGAAAGCCAGGAAACGTAACGACCCTCTCTGCTGGCAGGAATATAACCAGAAGAGAGATCGATACAGAGAAGAAATTAGGAAGGCCCAGCAGATGAAGTGGGCCTCCTTTTGTGAGGAAGTTGAAGGAGGGGTCGAGGCTGCCAGGATGAACAAAATGCTGTCAAGCAATCCAGAGGCTGTTCTTAGATCTCTAAAGCTCCCGAATGGCAGTTTCTCCACATCAGATGAGGAGACTCTGAAATGCCTGATAAAGGCACACTTTCCCAGTTTTACTGAGAGCAATAAGGAAGAGCCGATCCAGAAGGAGGAAAATGAGACGAGCAGGAGGCGGCTCAGGGTGCCGATATGGCGCCAGAACCGCAAACTGGCAAACCAGATAGTGACCCCGGAGAGGATCAAATGGGCCATAAATTCCTTTAAACCATACAAATCACCTGGACCGGACGGGATATACCCTGTGCACCTGAAGAAGGCGGAGCATGTCCTAGTTGGGCCCCTGATTAAGGTGATCAAGGCGAGCCTCATGCTTGGACACGTGCCCGCCGCTTGGCAAGGGGCGAGGGTGGTGTTCATACCGAAACCAGGAAAAAGCGGATATACCTCTTCGAATGATTTCCGCCCTATAAGCTTGACTTCCTTCTTGCTTAAAACCTCTGAAAGACTTCTCGATAGATATATCAGAGATGTGACGTTAAGAGGCAAGATCCTGCATGCGAGTCAACACGCATACAGGGCAGGGATGTCCACGGAGACAGCCTTGCAAAGGGTGATACATCTAATTCAGCCCCAGTTGGAGAATGGAGGTTTTGCTGTCGGCACCTTCATGAACATAGAAGGGGCGTTCAATCATACCTCAAGAGGCGTCATTAGGGATGCCCTGATGAGGTTTCGAGTGCCTACAATGCTAGTAGACTGGACGAGCCATATGCTTGGAAACAGGCAACTAGAAGTGACCAAAGGCAACACTACAGTAAGGGGCGATGTCTCCTCTGGCTGCCCGCAAGGGGGAGTTATATCGCCCCTGCTATTGTGCCTGGTAGTAGACAATCTGTTAACAAACCTTAGTGAGCAGGGATGTCAGGTAGTGGGTTACGCCGATGACATATTGATCATAAGGCGCGGACCCTTCCTACAGACCGTCATAGAACTCACACAGGAGGACTTACGGATTGTAGAAGCCTGGTGTAGGAGCACGAACCTTGGGGTCAACCCAGACAAAACAGAGGTCGTGGTGTTCACCAGGAAATATAAATGGGTTAGAACCTGTCAACTGACGCTCAATGGGAAGGCACTCAAGCTATCCAAAGAGGTCAAATATCTAGGACTCACCATGGATAGCAAGCTGACATGGGGAAGACACCTAGAAGTAAAGTGCCAGAAATTCATCGCGGCCCTATGGCAACTGCGAAGGGCCATGGGCAGGAACTGGGGATTAAAACCAGTAGCGATGAAGTGGCTGTATGATGCAATTGTAAAGCCCCCACTTACCTATGCGGCGATGGTTTGGTAGGATAGAACGCATGTGAAAACAGCAGAAGGTCAGCTGGGAAGGTTGAGAGGCTTGGTACTACGGTACATCACTGGAGCGGGCAGGTCTACGCCAACAACTGCTGTAGGGGCTGCGCTATGTATGGAGCCTCTCCATCTGATCATTGCTGCTGCTGCTGCAAGAGGAATGCTCAGGGTCAGCAAGGACGCTGGGAAGAACCTCCAGGGCAAGATACCAGAGGTCCTGAAGTCCGGAGGCGTCTTCAAGATGCCCCGCGATAAGATGACCAAGGCATTTATGTTCGACAGGAAATACCGGATCAGCCTGGCGGAGAAATCTGATTGGGCAATGGGCCGGGAGAAGCTACCAGCCAATGGTGAAATCTGGTATACGGATGGATCCAAAGGGGTAGATGGAACAGGTGCCGGAGTCTACCGCCGCAGGGGGGCAAGGGGGTGACCTTTCCACTGGGGCGGTACAAGACGGTACTACAAGCTGAACTGGTAGAGGTGCTCAACTGCGCTCTCTGGGCAGAAGCGGAGAGCGGTAAAGGGCACCTACATATCGGCACAGATAGTAGGAGCGCCATTGAGGCTCTTAGAGCGTACACAACCACCTCGAGGCTAGTGTACGACTGTTACCAGACCCTGAATCGGCTGGCAGAAAGCCGTCCAATAAGCATTTTCTGGCTGCCGGGCCACGCAGGAATAAAAGGAAATGAAATAGCGGACAGGCTTGCCAGGCAGGCGAGGAAGGAGGTCTTAACGGGTCCAGAACCGGCAACTGGAATATACGACACAGTAATCAACGCAGAAATTGACAGATGGGTCGCTAAAAACATTCCGAGGCGTGCAAAACGCCCAGGGATGTCGAACAGCCAAAACCTTCATCAAGGATTCAGAGATGGAGGGATGGGCAAAGCAGATACTCGCATTGAGTAGGAAAAACGCTAAGGCCATGGTAGGGATCATAACCGGGCATGGTACTTTGCGGAAACACAGACACACGATGGGACTTGATAAAGACCCGACTTGCAGATTCTGTGGAAAGGAGGATGAGACGTCATTGCACGTTATTCTCGAATGCCTTGCACTAGTGGAGAGGAGGCGCCTGTACTTAGGTGATCCCTTTCCACTGGCAAATAACATCGAGGTGAGGGACGCCAAAAGAATCCTTCAATTTTATGAGAAGGCAATGGGCTGAATTCACACGGAAACTGAGGGACGCCAAGGGATTACCCATGCGTCTGGAGGCTACTTAACTTATCCCAACTCCTATCATTAATAATAATAAAAAATAATAATATCCTAATAAAAGCCAATACCATTATTACGAGTGTTATATCTGATCTGTTTTGCAAAGCTCAACCTAATTAAAATGGACAACTTCAACCCATTAATACCTGCACCATGTTCTACATCGAAAATCCTTTGTTCAAATCTTAAAAACCGCTGCCAATTCATTGGCACGTAGCTTCCTCAAACTTAATTTACTGATTCCTTTAATTAATTTTTAATTCCAATATTTAAAATTTAATACTTCAGCAAGACAGAAATAACAAAACTCCAACATAATTTATTTAAATTTTTATAGAGTATACATTTCCACAAAATTTCACATACATAAAATATATATCACAATTGCCTATAAATTTGCAACTGATATTTAGAGCTCTATGTATTTGAATGTAATTTATAGCATTCGAAACATAATTAAATTACCTATATTTTCTAAAAAAAACAAATTTTCTAACTATCACGGTTCTTTTGTTATTAACAGAAATGTAAAAATTTAAAAATTAAAAAGAATGAGTTTTGGATGTTCAACTATTACGATAGTAAAATTGTCTTATTCGCTTCAAAATTCATTGTACAGGTATATCATTGATAGTTCTCGGCAGAGTTTTTTTAGCAAAATGATTGGTTCATAATTTTCAGAGATATTATAAACTAAAATTATCATTTTATAAATTAAATTAAATTTAATTATAAACTAAATTAAAAAAAAATTATAAATTAATCCTCAAGAAATAGATTTTAAAAATGTCTAGAAAAATTTTAACCTCAAATATCTCTGAAATTTATGAACCAATCATTTTGCCAAAAGAACTCATCGGAGAACTATCAATAATATACCTCTACAATGAATTTTGAAGCGAATAAGACGAATAAGGCGAAGAAGCGAATAATTTTACTCTTGTAATAGTTGAACATATAAAACTCATTTTTTTCATTTTTCAATTTTTACGTTTTTGTTAATGACAAAAGAACCGTGATAGCTAGAGAATTAATTTTTTTTAGAAAATATAGGTAATTTAATTCTCTTTCGAATACCACCCACCCCATTTAGATGCATAGCCGTTCTCGAGAAATTACGATTTAAAAAACAATTGAAAAAATTTTAACCTCAAATATCTTCGAAATTTATGGATCAATCCTTTTGCCCAAAGAACTCACACGATTGGTATACAAAATCTACCCCTACAAAGAATTTCAAAGTGATTAAGCCAATTTTACTATAGTTATTGAACGACAAAAGAAATCACTTTTTTTTATAAATTATTTTTTTTCTAAAAAAATAATGAATAAAAAAACCTAAAAATTTAGTAAGTTATAGTACTTAATATCCTTTATAACCAAAAAAATATTCATGTTAATCTTTTTTTAATTTCGAAATATAACCTATTTACAAAAAATTACGTTTTCATCAATAACTTATGACGAAATATAGCTACCGACTTTTCTTTTTTAAATTGTAGATAATTTTATCCTACATACAGAGAATTCAGGATATATAAACAATATTTGTTCTAAATATTAAAACAATCGAAAAAAAATGTTGAAAATTAAAAAATTGCTATAAAAAAAAAAAATTTAATTTTACAAAAATAGAATATTGACCCCAATTATGGAAGCAAAATCTAAAAAAATGATCACTCTCTCGTTAAAATCGGTCGAGTAGATCATGAGATATCAGCGTATACGGACATACATACACACGCACACACACACACATCCATGCGGACATTTTCTAAAAATAGTGTATTTCGATTCCAAATTTGCTAAATAACATTTCTAACACATTATCTTATAAACTTTTTTTCTTACAATCACAAAGCTTCCTCTATGAGGAAGCAAAATTGAGGTTTGTAGATTTTAGGTTTAGTCGTTAAATCGATTTTGCGAGCAAGTACAAGATTATTAGGATACGTTTTGGTATATGTATAAGGATTTTAGTTTTGCAGATATGAACTTGTGCCGTAATAATTTAATCATTTTTCACTCTTTCTCTCATTCATATATGGACCAATCCACCAAACTTTTAACTCGTTTTTGACTACTTCTTTTAAGTAATTTACTGCTGTTATTAGTGTGCCGTGCTAAGCACATAACAAGACAGGATGTAACATCTTTATTTTTACGAAGAAAACCAGTCCTGTAATCCATATTCATGTGCCATGCACGGCATGCACAATGCAGAGATGCATCAAAATATCAAAAAAGTTCCATTTTCAAAAGGATATCAAGAGTTTAGAAGATGAGAGGTATGACGAGTTTAAAATTTTTGGATTTCCGATTCATTAGTTTGTCATTCAGTAATTCTCAGTTTTAGGACAAATAGGTTTATGGGTTGAGTGTTTACATTTTCTAGGCTTAGGGTAAGTGGATTGAGAATTGTGAATTTAAAATTTGTGAATTTCGAGTTTATGGGTTAAAGTAGGTTTACGGTATATTCCGTTTCTTTGATGCATTTTATATTTTAAACATCATTTATTGGTATGCCAATACGTTTAAGTACACTTGAGCATTATAAAGATTTGTATATAAACCATGATTATAAGCACATGACAAATATTTTAGGTTAGTTTTTAGTCAATATAAATTATATTATCTCTTTTAGCTGCCCATAATCTATGAAAAATGACGAGCAACATTTACTATACACGGATAAATCAATGCTTTTTTATTAGCTGACGGAATAAAAGTCGGGACCTGTTACTCAGATTATGTTTTTAATCAACAAAACTTGCGCATCTAATTCCAGTAACATACAATGTGCGAAACAAAATGGAAAAGTAAAGTAAATTTAATTAAGAGGATGGGGTAAAGCAATTGTAATTCATATTATTATTACGTACCTACATTGAGGTTAGAAGTTCATTTTATATTTTAAACATCATTAGTTGGTATACCAATACATTTTAGCATACTTGAACATTATAAACCTTTGAATATGTAAAAATAATATAGCTGCCCATAAATATGGAAATAGACTTTAAACATTTACTATATAGCAATAAGTATGAATTTCGGTTAGCCTACGAAATATAAATAGGGATGTATTATTCAGGTTATGGCCTTAACCAAAAAAACTTGCGGTTGACAGTATTAATTGTAATTCATATTATCATATTACCTACCTACATTGAGGTTATTTTGGTTCAATTCATATTTTAAACATTATTTATTGGTATGCCAATACCTCTTAGCACACTTGAGCATTATAAACCATAAAATACGTGAAGATAACTGTACTCATTCATCATTAGCGCATCACTGATACTTTAGGTTATGTTTTTAATGAATATAAATTGGGTTTTCTGATTCAGTAGTCCATAACCCATGAAAAATCACTTAAATCATTTACTTTATAACGAGAAACCAATGATTCTTGGTTAGCTGACGGAATATAAATCGGGATCTGCAATTTAGATTACGTTCTTAACCAACAAAACTTGCGCATCTAAATTCAGTAATACATAATGTGTAAAAGAGAATCGAAAAGTAAAGTAAATCTGCTCTAATTAAGAGTATGGAGTAAGCAATTATAATTCATATTATCATAACCTACCTACATTGAGGTTAGAAGTTTTTTCTAGTTCATTTCATTTTTTAAACATTATTTATTGGTATACCAATACCTTTTAGCACACTTGAGCATTATAAACCATAAAATAGGTAAACAAAACTGTACTCCTTTATCATTAGCGCATCATTAATATTTTAGGTTATGTGTTTAATCAATATAAATTGTGTTATCTGATTCAGTTGTCCATAATTTATGAAAAATTACTTAAATCATTTACTTTATAAGCAGAAATCAATATTCTTGGTTAGCTGATTGAATGTAAATCGGGATCTGTTATTCAGGTTATGTTTTTAACCAACAAAACTTGCGCATCTAAATTCAGTAATACATAATGTGTAAAAGAGAGTGGAAAAGTAAAGTGAATTTACTCTAATTAAGAGTATGGGGTAAGCAATTATAATTCATATTATCATAATCTACCTACATTGAGAACAGAAGGTTTTTCTGGTTCATTTCATTTTTTAAACATTATTTATCAGTATGCCAATACCTTTTAGCATACTTGATCATTATAAACGATGAAATATGTGAAGATAACTGTACTCATTCATCATTAGCGCATCACTGATACTTTAGGTTATGTTTTTAATGAATATAAATTGTGTTATCTGATTCAGTTGTGCATAATCTATAAAAAATTACCTAAATCATTTACTTTATAAGGAGAAATCAGTGATTCTTGGTTAGCTGACTGAATGTAAATCGGGATCTGTTTTTCAGGTTATGTTCTTAACCAACAAAACTTGCGCATTTAAATTCTGTAATACATAATGTGTAAAAGAGAATAGAAAAGTAAAATAAATCTTCTTAAATCTCCTTTTATTAGGAGTATGGACGGATATAATTATAATTCATGTAATCATAACATATCTAAATTGAGGTTAGAAGGTTGTATGGTTAATTTTGAATTTTAAATATCATTTATTAGCATTCATTTTGTACACTGATAGATTACAAACAATTAAGTATGAAAAAAATGTAATTATTAATCATTAGCTCATCACTATTATTTTAGGTTAGGTTTTTAATTAATATTAATTGTGTTATCTAATTCAGCGCTCCGTAATCTATGAAAAATGACTTTAAACATTTGATATATAGTGTTAAGTCGTATACTCCAATCAACTACAGAAGTTTTTTTTAGAAAATTGACACTTTAACACCGTGTTTTCGAGGTTATAATGTTATAATATCATTTTCCCTATAGTTTTCCTATATTCGGCAATTCTTAATCTTGAAGCTCCAGCAAGATTCATTGAGTATGGATATTCCTATCGCAAGTTATACGATTTTGAAAAAGAAAAAGTCGGTTTTGCCCACTGTACGCCGCACTCACTGCCGAAAACTACCGGCGCGTTCTTCTCTCGCGACTCTCTTACTCACTCTCGTCCTCTCGACACCAAGTGAAGCGCGTTCGACGGCAGGCAAAGGCTCACGGCAATGGCCGAAACGATACTGCCTGCCTGTTCCTTCGTCGGCACGCGCGAGCATCTCTCGGCCTTGCCCTTCGCGCAAGGTTGAGAGAAGTTTATCTCTTATGTGTTCGCGGGTGCCGTCGCGGTGTCCTGAGACTCGTCTCGAATCTCATCAGCGCACAGCGATACACACACCCACGCGCGCACGCACACGCGCCGTCCGTTACACTCCACAGAAATCGAAGGCTTGAAGTCGAGATTATATCAAATAAATGTTTACAAATTAATTTTTTAATTAAAACATGCCCTCAATAACTGTTTTAAATACAACTAGTATAATATTTTATTGTAACGAGTATCTTGCCCATTTAATACAATTAATAAATAAAATTAATGAAATCGTATGAGCGTGCGTGTGTAAGCGTGTGAGTGCGGGCGCGCTTGAATTTAAATACATATATTCAATCTCATTATTTTATGTATTTATTATATTAAACTGGCACGATTCTCTCTACCATATAATAAACAAATAAAATAAATTAAATTATTTGTGTGTGTCACATAATATTGTAGTAATATAATATTTTTATTTCAGTGAAACATAAGTTTATTTTAAAAGGAAGACTAGATCAAACGCGCGCTGCGCGCGCGGAGATAAACTATGATGGACTGTGCTTTGAATACGATATTCAAAAATGGGAAAATAATCTTATAAGAAAAATATAAACAAATAACATTACGTTGCCATGCACATAGCTACAACATGGCAACGCTTTCGACTAATCAAATTACGAATTAAACGTGAAATAGCATAGCCATCAATTTTAATAAAGGGGATAAAATTATGAAATATCTGAAATAAAAGTAAGTTCAATTGACGTTCGTGAAAATAAAATAAAGTTATTTTGAGTAAAATAATAATTATAGAGTACATAATCCACGGCTGTTGCTTGAACATCATTGCCTCAAATAAAGTTAAAAAATGGCTATTAATCAACTGGTTGTAATATCTTTATTATCTATAATCTTTAATCCTAATAATGTTAAAATTGAAGAATCACAAGCTAACGAACAAGAGATAACTTTATATCATGAAATAGAAAATATAATAAAGGAGAATGTAAATTACAATTTACATAGAGAAGAAGAATATACTTTACATTTTGAGGATGACTACAGTGATACACTTCCACAAGATATTGAAAAAGAGGAAGAATTAGAGATTGTGCAGAGGTTCCTGCTTGTTTACCGAATGAAGAAGATGTAAACTTTGAATATAAGAAACAGGCAGTGCAGTATTGGCAAAGTGGAAAAAGAAAGACATTATCCTTGACAAGTGTACAATCGAAGTATAGAAAAGTTACTTCCGATCGTCAATTACGACTGTGGAAATTACAAATTGTAGCAGGAGGTACCAGAGAAACTATTCTATATGGAATAACAACGTATGTACTTCAAGAAGTTGAAGAAGCGATAGAATCAAAAATGACTACATGATATTGATATAAAACGATGGGCTCTCATAAAGAAAGCAGAACTAAATATTCCGTGGTTTAAAGCCTCACATAAATAGATACAAATATTTAAAAAAAACATCACTTTATTTCACGGAAAATAACAAAATTTATTACTATATCATCTACACAGAAGGCAATAGAAGTAGAACAACACAAAGTAAATTTTGTTAACGATGTCAAAAATCTCATTAAAGTACATGGTGCTCAAAACGTTTACAATTCTGATCAAACTGTGTTCAATTTAGAGATACATAGTGGTCGCACTCTTTGTTATGAGGGGATTAAAAATGTAGAAAACATCGTTCAGTAGGTATCTTCTACATCACATAGTTACACTATTCAACCAACAATATCAGCAGAGGGACAGCTTATGTCCCCATTATTTATAGTTTCGAAAGAGGCTCATGGGCAATTTGGACCTAAAGAATGAAAACTTTATTCAAACCAGAAAATATATACGTAAAAGCATCAGCGTCCGGTAAATTATCCAAGGAACTATTTCAAATTTGGATTCGAAATGTATTTTTGATTCACAGTGAGAATTCACCTATACTGCTATAAGATTCATGGAGTGGAATATGTGAAAACACTGTAAAAGAAGCTTTACCGAAAGAGTCAAATCTTATATTGAAAACGATACCAAAAGGCACAACTGGTCAGATACAGCCTCTTGATGTATATTGTTTTCGATTATGGAAAAACTTTATAAGAAAATTATCAGACATAACACTTCTTAGAAATTATGATGCTAAATTGCACGAGAGAAATAATATAATCTAACTACAATCTGTAACCCATAATCAATTTTCTTCACCAAGATTTCAAAATGTTTTCAAATATGCCTGGTATAAAAGTGGATACCTAACGAAAAAACCTCCAAGACATCAAAATCCAGTAGATTTCTGTTCCCATACTCAAGAGGAACCAATTTGCGACATATGTGGAGGAATTGCAGTCATACGATGTGCATAGTGTAAAAAGCTATTATGTTTTAAACATTTTTTTCACAGATTATCATTATTGCCAAACGTATATTGCATAAAATTTGCAAATTCACCAATTTCTGTAATATTTATATATGTTACATTGACAAATCATTACATTGTACAAATTAATAAAAAAAAAAAAAAGTTTTCGCTCATAATCTAGTAATAATAATGTTAATAGGGGTAGCCACCCCCACTAAAATTAAAATATTTTTTGTTTTTTTAACTTTTAATAGTAAATATGAGTCAAAATAAGCATTACAAAATTAAAAATCCAAAGGAATGTTGTGATTAATTTTTTTTTAATCACTAAAAGATAAGTAACTAAATAGGGGTAGCTCACCCCTTCTAACTGTTTTTTTAAACCTCGAAACAGGTCAACTATAATTTTCTTTACAACATGGAATTTTTTTACCAAATATGGCTAGTCAAAACTTTGTTATTTCAAAAACAGTGTGAACAAAATTATATTTACCCCCATAAAAATAGGGGGTGCAACTCCTTATCATTAAAACTGTGTCCAAATACTCGCCTTTTTATAAGAAACAAATAGATGTTGGTTTCATTAAAAAATTCCGATTCCATCTCGAGATATTAAAAAAAAATGTCTTTGGAGGTGAACTTTAAGGGTGGTTTTCACCCCGAGATGTCTTTCTCCACAGATAAAATAAAAATACGTGTCAAATATTTTTCGATACTCTAACGAGTTGCAAAGTTTCATGAAAATCGGAGGCAGACACTAATAAAAAGGTAATTAATTAAATTAGGGGTAATTCACCCCATCAACGTGTTCTTATTTTTAAATCTCGAAACAGGTCAACTATAATTTTCAATTTTCTTTATAACATGGCAATTTTCAATCAAATTTAGCTCATTAGAACATTTTTATATCAAAAATACAAGGGAAAATATCATATTTACCCTTATAAAAAATAGGGGATGCAACCCCCAGCTTTAAAACTGTGCCGAAAAACTCGACTTTTCATAAGAAAATAGGTGTTCGTTTCATTAAAAAATTCCGATTCCATCTTGAGATATTAAAAAAAATCGGTTTTTGGGGGTTAACTTTAAGGGCGATTTTCATCCCTTAGATATGTTTTTCCGCAGATAAAAAAAAATACGTGTCGAATATTTTTTGACACTCTACTCATATGCGAAGTTTCATGAAAATCGGAGGCGGGCACCAAGTATCCTTTCCTTGTTAGATATGTACAAACATTTATTTATATTGATTATTATTGACTACCATCGTAATAGATGGAAATTTTATTGTATTTTATTTTTTTTTTTTTTCTCATTCTATAGGCAAAACTACAATATCCGACACAACACGATTTGATAGGTATTAACACCCCCTATCTTCATCTAAATTTTCATAAAAAAAAATGTGGGGTTTTTGAAAAAATGCATTTTTCCGAAAAGCGCATTTTAGTAAATACTGCATAACTTATGCATTTTTTTATTTTTATGCAAATGTCATACAGGACATGAAAGAAGACGCTAATCTGAGTAAGATCGCATTTAGTTTAGTCAAAAACATAAAATACTCGTAAATTGGCATCTGTTTGAAAATGACCTTGAAAAATAAATTTTGAAAATTAGGATTTTGTAGAAATATTTTGACATTGCCAACCGAATGTCATTTTAGTGCAATCGAAAAATGAAAAAATACGTATCGAATCATTTATCGAGAAGAACAGCAATACTTTGATTCCAAAATGATAGGTGTCATAAGCATTCTCTGGCTGTTCGATTTGAGATGGATTCGGCCATATGCATTTTTTATGTTTTGTAAGAAACAATAATGAATAAATATCGTTTTACAAAATAGTTGTTATTTAAATAGATAATTCAAACTGTACTTATTTTATAAAACAATACTACATATACTGATACTATTTAAAAACTATTATAGGTAGCATATTTCATTTTGGATAAAAAAGGAATTATATTTGTTATTATTCATTACTTACTTTAACTTTTTTTAGAGTTAGTGGATTCTGAAATAGTATTTTTTCATTGCAAGGCTGTAAAATACGATTTGACCGACCGAGTAGTGATCGCAGTGCACGAGGACCATCGAAGTCGGTCCAAGTATCGCTCGATCACACTTGGGTGTGAAATCTTACGGCCGAGCGACAAACATTATTTTTTAATATACTGTCCGTCAAACCGAATTTTAGGGACACATATATAAAAAATGCTTTTACGTTTGCATATCCTTTTGGCTGATTTAAAGAAACAAATGAATGATAATTTAATGTCTCTTTAACTGTAATCGCATGGACAAATTGTTTTTTTTTCTTTGACATATTTAACTGATCTTCTTCCTATAATACTCATTAATTTTGAATTAACTCAAAAGAATGGATGAAAAAGAAGTTACGATACTGAAAAGGGAGTGGTTGAAGATTTCTACCGAAAGGTGTACAGAGTATCATACAAGTCGGCGTCCCCGTCGTGTTTTACGACGGCATAATTTCTCCTCCACTTTCGGGAGAAAAATTGCTCCGTATGGCACACTCGCTATACCGATGGCAAGGCACAATAGCACTTTCTCGACCGGGGAGCAGATAATGTACTGCGACAGGGCTTACAGTGACCTCCAGACGTAAACAAAAGTATAACAGGAGAAACTATAATGTTGATTCAACTGAATCTCGCTTACTGAACTAGCTCAAGTTAGAGTTATGGGAGAGCGTAGTAGAAACAACATTATTTTTTCTCCGTGTAAGTAAATTGCCTTTTTCATCGAAAATAAAGCATGTAAAATCATAACCTATAAAACGTACTGCTATTTAATTGCGTTAATGTTGTATTGCAAAGTCTAAATGTATTGTGCATTTATTATATAGTCACAGACAGTAATTTCAATACACGCAATGATTTTAAGGCCGAATCCATCTCAAATCAGACAGCCCGCGTATGCCTATTTCACCTATCATGTTGAAATAAAAATATTTATGTTCTACTCGAAAAAATATTTTACACGTGTTTTTTTATTTTTTTGTTTCATCAAAATTTCATGCGTTCAGCGATACCGAAAAATTCCGAGAATATTCTTTCATTGAGAAAAAAAATTTTCAATGTGATTTTCAGACTGCTATTGTTTCAGCAGTTTTTCAAGCTTTTAAACGTGTAACACATAATTTCACTCAGTTTTGAGCCCTCTTTAACGGCCTTAATGTCATTTTCAAAAAAAATAAAAAATCCACGAGCTATGCACTTTTTACTGAAAAATTCATTTTTTAGAGAAGTGCCTTTTTCTCGAAAACCCCATGTTTTTTTTGCACAATTTTTGTTGTCGTGATAGAGGACGGTAATGCCTAGCTAGACGTATTTGTGAGATTCGGTACTTTTTCCCTGGGATAGCGATCACTAATGAGATAACACACAAACAAATTTTTCACGCTTAACGCTTATATATAGTCAATGATATTAGAGTCAATGTAAAGGTATTTATCTTTGTGCGTATGTAATATACATGTACGTGCGCCTACTTATAGGAGTACATGTACTAGTACATTTGTCCGCTAGATGGATATGGTTTGACTTAACATTTACAAAGAAAAGTTCGGTTTCTGCTATATATCACACATCTCGTCTTATTTAAAACCATCATCTTTTGGAAAATTATTACATATTTACACCTTATCAACTCAACTACGATGTCTCAATATTACTCAACAGAGAGAATCAAATGTGCAGACTTTTTAGACAAACACAAACAAATTATTTACAAATCTAGTTCCGTACGTTTAAAACAACTTGAGAATCTTGCTCATCCACTGAAGCACCTCTATCCTCATTTACCTTTGACACCTTCTACATATCTGTGTCAACATTGTTACAATCGTGCTTTAGAATTGGTGAGTAGTACTGACAATGAATTTATAACGGATAATGAAGTTACCGATAACGTAGTTGATAGAGATGAAGATTTTTTACCAAGTACTCCAGAACGCATTGAAGAATTTAATAATGAAATAAGTACATCTTTCTTAGGTTCTGTATCGCCTCTTAAAAGAAAAAAATCTTATACATGAAAAATCAATTGAAAATTACGTAACAAAGAAGAAAAAAAAATACTTTCAACATTGTCTAATACCCTTGATGTGAAGTTGAACAATGTTTATGACGTTTCTATAACAGCAAATGAATCAACTGTATGCCATTGTACAGAATGGATACAAAATCTTGGTCTAGCCTTGCAAAAGTGTTCTACGGTATCAGAAAAAATAAAAATTCTGACTTTGCTACCTTCATCCTTTACAAAACATGAAATTTTATCTTTATTTCCAGAAATAACAATGTATATGATCAACAAATCGAGAAATCTTGTTAAAGAAAAAGGAATTTATTCAGAACCAGATGCATATTCAGGCCATCCGATTGATGAAAACATGGAAAAAATTGTTATGGAATATTATTTAAATGATGATTTTAATTGTTCAAGACAAAGTCCTAATAAATGTGACGTTGTTACAATTAAAGTTAACAATAAAAAAGAGAAAAAAGTTAAGCGTTTTCTTACTCGAAGTTTAAAAGAGACGTATAAAGTATTTAAAAATGATTATCCAGAATTGAGAATTGGAAAATCGAAATTTTATAGTTTGCGACCAAAGTATGTCTTACTTAGCCCCATCAAAGAAGTTTGTCTCTGTATCTATTGCGCAAATTATGATTTATTTCTTACGAGCTTAATTAATTTTAGAGGGAGTAACGTCACAGAGTTGGATGAAAGTCGGTCACAAATAATAAATGCAACAATGTGTTCTGAGCCATCTGATTTATGTTATTTACAAGAATGTAAACTATGTCCAGGGATTAAGGGAATTACGTTTCATGTTTTAAAACTGCAAGATGTAGAAGGCACAGAAGAAATTACATATGCTTTGTGGGATAATGGAAACCTGATTAAAAGACACTATCAATTTCTGCTTTTAAAGATGAACTTTCGGTTTGGACCATGAGGGTTAGTACTCACATGTATGTAAAAAATATACAACGCAAAGCTATAAAAACAGAAAGAGAAAGTGCTAAAAAAGACTCACATCATTTAGTTCTTCAAATAGACTTCGCTGAAAACTGGGCTGTGATTCATAATAAAGCTGTTCAAGGAAATCATTGGGTTAATGATCAAATTTCTATTTTCACAGCAGTCTCTTATCAAGGGGATTCGACACAAAGTTTCGCAGTTATAAGTGATGACCGAAAACATGATTCAGCGTATGCTTTGCTAGCAGTACAAAAAATTATAAAATTCTTGAAAGAAAATTGTTGTGATTCAATTAAAAAAATTACCATCGTATCAGACGGCGCTGCGAGTCACTTTAAAAATCGCTTTCAATTAGATGAACTAAAACGAGCACCGTGTGATATAAAATGGTTGTTCTCTGCTACTGGGCACGGCAAAGGAGCTGTAGATGGTGTGGGTGGACTTATAAAGCATTATGCTACTTCGCATAATCTTCGAGAGCCCCTTGAAGAAGCTATTCAAAACGCAAATGATTTTGCAATACATGTTCAAAAATATACTGATGCTATTAAAATAATACATTTACAAGATGCTGAAATAGAACAATTCAGAAAAGAAAAAAATATTGATTGGCTTACAACTCCAAAGTATCCTGGAATTCAAAAAACTCATATATGGGTTAAAAAAACATGTGACGATAAAATACATTGTTTGACAGCAAAGACCGCTGATCGTCCGCTTACTGAATTAAGAACAATGAAGCAGAAAAACAAAGGTAGTAAAATAGGTATACAAATGAAAAAAGGTATAAAAATAAAAAATCAAAAAGACGCAAATAACAAATAAATACATAGTTATGTGTACCTGTATATTACATACACACAAAGACAAATACCTTTACATTGACTCTAATATCATTGACTATATATAAGCATTAGGCGTGAAAAATTTGTTTGTGTGTTATCTCATTAGTGATCGCTATCCCAGGGAAAAAGTACCGAATCTCACAAATACGTCTAGCTAGGCATTACCGTCCTCTATCGACAACAAAAATTGTGCAAAAAAAAACATGGGGTTTTCGAGAAAAAGGCACTTCCCTAAAAAATGAATTTTTCAGTAAAAAGTGCATAGCTCGTGGATTTTTTATTTTTTTTGAAAATGACATTAAGGCCGTTAAAGAGGGCTCAAAACTGAGTGAAATTGTGTGTTACACGTTTAAAAGCTCGAAAAACTGCTGAAACAATAGCAGTCTGAAAATCACATTGAAAATTTTTTTTCTCAATGAAAGAATTTTCTCGGAATTTTTCGGCATCGCTGAACGCATGAAATTTTGATGAAACAAAAAAATAAAAAAACACGTGTAAAATATTTTTTCGAGTAGAACATAAATATTTTTATTTCAACATGATAGGTGAAATAGGCATACGCGGGCTGTCTGATTTGAGATGGATTCGGCCTTAAATATAATCTATAAATGATGAACGCAAACCCACAACTTCTCTTACGCGGCGCAGTTGTTTTCTTTCTCGCAAGTGTTGTTTTTCTCCCTCAAATGCGGCAACTATCTCGCTTGAGTACAGTGGAGTAATTCTTTTCCCGAAAACGGGGGAACGGTTATGCCGACAGTGGAGCGGGAAATCCTGCGCCGCGAAAAGAGCAAATTGAGCACCTTTCAGTGATAGTAATTTAAGAATTACTTATTTCTAGCTATTTCCAAAACCAGCTATTAAAAATTTTATTTATTTTTTTGATTATTTAAAATATCACTGTCGCTTTTAAATAAAATTAATAAAATCCGATTAACTACAAAAATTACAAATATGGAGAAAATTAATAGTAGTCTAATACTAAGATTCCATTTCCTTTAAACTACCAAAACCGAGAGCTCATTTTTTTCCGATTTTTTAAGATTTCTGTATATTTTTTTAAACAACTTAGTATTTATCCGATAGCCACCAAAAAATAAGTAAGAAATGGAAATGACTAGCAGTTTAAGAATATGCTCTACTTTTTAGCAGATTTCCGAACCCCACAATATAAAATATGATTTATGATCTTTATTTCTATTAACCAACTTAACCCATTAATGCCTGAAACACAAAAATTTTTCTTTGATTTTAAGGCTATAAATTTTAGTGAAGTTAGAACTAGTTCTTATCGAGACTAGTCTTTTTATATGTTTTCGGGCCCGCTCTACACGATGCGTTCACTTAGAAAGCTGTAAAATAAATATTTATATTGTTTTTTTGCAAATTTACATAAAAAAAATGCGATTTTTTGTGAATTTTTTTACGAAACGTCCGATTTCAGTCGGAAAAAATTATTTATTCGTTCGTAAAACTATGTAAAAGGTGTTATAAGATATTATTCTTTCAAAATATGAACATCCTGTTTTTTAAAAATTTTTTTTATAAAAATAGCGGGTGAAAAAAAACAATAACAATAAAAAATCATCAATCGGACAGGTCTTATAAAAGATTTTTCATTTTATTTAGTCTTAGCATATTTAAATCTTCATGAAAACGTATAATCGGGGGTTTTCGAGGTCGCTTATAACAAATCTGCTGTCAGATTTTCAAAATTCGAAATGGCGAATCCAATATGGCGGAAAAATTTGATAAATTTACCGTTTTTCTCAAAAATTGGTGTAAATCATCATGAAAATGTATACTCAGGGGTTTTTGGGGTCGCTGATTATGAATCTGCTGTCAGATTTCCACAATACAAAATGGCGAATCCACTAAGGCGGAAAATTTTTGATAAATTTACCGTTCTTCTCAAAAGTTGATATAAATCATCATGAAAATGTATACTCAGGGGTTTTCGGGGTTGCTGATTACGAATCTGAGGTTGGGTTTGCAAAATTAAAAATGATGATTTCAATATGGCGGTCAAAAGTTAAAATTTTCGATTTTTCGCAAAAAAAGCGCACTTTTTTTGCAAAAAATTAAACATTTATCAAAATTTTTCCGACATATTGGATTAGCCATTTTGAATTTTGGAAATCTGACAACAGATTCATAATCAGTGACCCCAAAAACTCCTGAGTATACATTTTCACGATGATTTTCATCAATTTTGGTGAAAAACGGAAAATTTATCAAAATGTTTCCGCCATATTGGATTCACCATTTTCAATTTTGAAAATCTGACAACAGATTCGTAATCAGCCACCCCAAAAACCCCTAAGTATACATTTTCATGATCATTTAAATGTATTTTTGAGAAAAAAGGTAAATTTATCAAAATTTTTCCGACATATTGGATTCGCCATTTTGAATTTTGAAAATCTGACAGCAGATTTGTTATCAGCGACCTCGAAAACTCCCGAGTATACGGTTTCATGAAGATTTAAATATGCAAAGTCTAAATAAAATGAAAAAACTTTTATAACACCTGTCCGATTGATGATTTTTTATTGTTATTGTTTTTTATCGCCCGCTATTGTTATAAAAAAATCTTAAAAATTACCATGCCCATATTTTGAAAGAATAATATCTTAAATACTTTTTACATAGTTTTAAGAACGAATAAATCATTTTTTCCGACTGAAATTGGACGTTTTGTAAAAAAAATTCACAAAAAATCGCATTTTTTATGTACATTTGCAAAAAAACAATATAAATAATTATTTTTCCGCTTTCTAAGTGGACGCATCGTGTAGAGCGGGCCCGAAAACATATAAAAAGACTAGTCTCGATAAGAACTAGTTCCAACTTCATTAAAATTTATAGGCTTAAAATCAAAGAAAAATTTTTGGTTATTCAGACATTAATGGTGGTTAATATTATTCGATTGGGACGAAAAAAATTGAAATGGAATAAAATCGAAAGTACTTTTAAAATGCTCTCACTTCTAATCTATTTTTAAACCTTGCGTCGGAAAAGATTATTTTCCATTTTTTCATATTTTTCTGTATTTTTTTTACAAGACTTAATTTTATCCGATTTCCATGAGAAAAATTGGAATAGATAGAAAATTAAAAGTACTTTTAGAAAATGCTCATACTTCTTGATTTTTTTTTAACGACTTAATGTTATCCGATTGGGCTGAAAATAGTATGGATAGATAGAAAAGGTCCTAAAAGGGTAAGATAGTAAAAATGCCTCCAAGCATTTAGCTATCGGACCAAGAGGGTCTTCTTTCTCATGATTAGAGAAACCTTTTCGTGCTACTGTTAGGCCCGTACCCCTTAACAAGCCCTTTTAAGGGGACTTTTTTGTCATTTTGAGCATTTTTACGATATCTTGACGAATTCTCGATCAATTTAAATCGAGTTTACGGCAAATTCAAGAGAAAATTAAAACCTGCAAGCCTGAATTTTTTCAAAATTTTTTGCCGCGAAATCCAAAATTTTTTAAGCTTTCGAAATATTCAAAATGCTGTATTCTAAATATTAAGACAGACGATGTTTTGAAAAAATTAATTTTTTCGTATTTCATGACAAATTTTCAGAAAAAATTTTTTTCCTATTTTCAAAATTGGTGCGCAATGGTTAAAAAAATTAAAAACCAGTTTTTTCCCTATTTTTGGGTATTTTTACTCATTGTATGCCATGAGATTCACCAAATAAGGTTTGTATTACCATATTTTATATCGAAATTATACAGTTCTTTTTTTTATATGTTGTTTATTTTTCTATTTTTCCTACGGGTTTTCACGTAAAATCGAGATTTTTTATATTTTTCTAATGTTTGTCTCAGCGGACGACATGGACTTCATGTGATTATCATATTTTTCATTCTATTTGTATGTAGGAATAAGAGTACATAATCTGTACAAAGCTTGAAACAAGTCAACGCCGATTTTAGAGAGAAAAACTGTATATTTTGCGATTCTTTGCATTTTTCTTCAGCTAAATAACAGGTAAATAGTCATAAACATATTCTATTTTCCGATTTGACACAAAAGCAATCAATTTGATTTACTTTATATTAGTTGTAATTAGAAAACACAACATTTAGACAGAAACAGCATATTCAGTAGAATCATTACTCCAAAAAACTTAGATTTTTAATATATTCTAAGCGGCTTGTGCCACTGCATGTTAAGTAATACGTTTGTCGGTCAGTTTTTTAGACATAAATTCAATAAAATCAAACCAGAAATTTTATTAGGGTGATATAGCAACTTATATTTTATTAGAAAAAAAAAATTGAAACTATTTACAAATCAGTCTTTATCACTATCGTCATTTATAACAGGTGTGACGTTTTCTCTTTCAAATATTTTCGGCAGTTTTTCAGCTGGCCTTATTATTTATGACAGGTATCTTCCATGAGAGAGATAGTATATTACAAAGTCGAAGATATGACGCCATCCATTTTATCAATTAGTAATATTATGACGATCGTTGGAGGCAAAATAAAAACAAGATGTTGAATGTTGATAGTGGCAACATTTCGTTGGCATTGGTGCGCCAACCTCATCAGGCCTTTTTTATTTTCAAACACAAAAACGTTCACAATATAAACCATCAAGATGACAAAAGAGAAAAAACAAAATGTGAAAATTAAAGAGTTACCAAATTACAAAGTGTGTGGATATAATCCGTCGATCAGATGTTAATCTCGACTAAATTAATAAACATGTACCTACTATTTATATATTTTGAAACTATGTTTACAAACAAGCTATACGTCATAAAGTTCATTTATGATGGGAAAATACACTGTACTTAATTTTTGAATGTCTTACTTTTTATTGATACTGTGCTTATTAGATTTGATATAAACCATTTCAGAAACCAATCTTTTTTTATAATTACTTTCACAATCCAAGATAGCAGTATGTTCCCAATCAAATTCGTGTTGACATTCTAAACGATGTATACGGACGACCGACTCTTTAGTTTTGTTAGTTCTATGCTCACTAATACGTGTATGTAAAGATCTTTTTGTTTCACCTATGTATGTGGTAGGGCAATTTAAACAGTCGAATTTATATACCACATTCGTACAGTCCCATTTTTTCGTTACGTCTTTACCTAGCTTAATAATTGAAGACAAACTTTTGTTTAGTAACGGGATTGTACAAATGTATAAAGATATTAGAAAGGCTGTTGAAATCATTATTAAACGGTCAAGATAATTTTGGCAATTTTTCATAATGATTAACTTTTCTCTTTTCTGTGTCTATATGCTTAAGTTTGTTTAATCTAGTTTTTATATGAACCACATCAGATAGTTATTGTTAAGTAAAATGTTCTTTATACGTTTCTTATTGTCTAAGTGGAAATATGGATCCGAGAGAAGAAAGGCTTTATCAACTAAGTTAAAAACAATATTCTTTTTTTGCTGGGCTGGATGATTTGAAAAATAATTGATTAACCGTCCCGATGATGTCGGTTTTTGAAACCAATTTGTCAAAATTTTATTTTTGGATCTAATTAATGTCATGTCTAAAAAATTGATCTTATTATTCTCTTCAAATTCATAAGTAAATTTTAAATTTGTGTCATATGTATTAAAAACTTTAATCACATTGTCAGTATGCTGTTTTTTAACACAAATAAGCGTGTCGTCAACATATCTATAATAGAAAATAGGTGTACAGTCATAATGTCGTTGTAAACCTCGTAAGCAATTTTTTTCCAAATCATCCATTACAATATCAGCAAATAATGGCGAGATTGGTGAACCCATGGGTGTTCCATAAGTTTGTTGGTAAGTTTGATTGTTGAAGGTAAAAAACGTATTTTTAAATAAGAAAGTGGCACAGTCTTTTAATACATCTAACGGGATGTTACAATGATGGTGGATGGAAACCGCTCGTCTATCTAAACTCTCCAAAACTAATTCACAAGAGATGTTTGTAAATAGAGACGTTATGTTCAATGATAACAAAGTGTATTCGTCCGTTAACATTATATCTTTTAATTTTCCTTTCAATTCAAAACTATTATTAATGTGTGAACTCGGTTTGGGTATCGCATTTTTAAGTTCTTCGTACAAAATTTTGGCTAAAAAATATGTAGGACTGTTCACAAGGGAAACAATCGGACGTAACGGTACATCTATCTTATGGACCTCCGGTAATCCATAGCATTTCGCCAATGTCGTATCAAATTGAGTTAGCATGTTTTTATGAAAATTCTTGGATAAAAAACCATTGTTATTTAAATAATTCAACTTACTAGATGTTCCATCTTTTAGACGTTTTAATGGGTTTCTATTGATCCTTTTATAAGTTTTTCGTCTGACAATAAATTTATATAATGGTATCTTCTTTTGTCCAGAGTATGATTTCCTCTGATATTCGTAGTTGCTGCTCTTTTCTTGCCACATATATATCCTATCATAAACTTGTAACGTGCACAATGTGAATTTAAGTAGATAATTTTGAAAAAACAGAAAACAAACTTTAAGTTCTTTATTACAAGTCCCTACTGCACGTGGTTCGTGTTCGACACAGTCCGCTTCCTCTGAAAAGGTAGGCAATTAATGGTAGAGTGGAGGAGGGGTATAAGCAAGCGGCTCTTATGAGACGCCTGTTCGAGGCAGGGAGTTACGGGTGCCAGGTCATGGACTGAAGTGCCCTTCCTCTCAGCGGTTGATCGATGCGGGTGTAAGTAGATGGGTGTCACGAGCCGTCTATTCAAGCCGAAGATATGGGTGTGTGGTTGGGGATCGAAGCACCCTTCCACACAGCCGTAAGGGTAGGATTGGTCTAGTGAGTCGGATCTTACGAGCCGTCTCTTCGAGCCTGGAACAGGGTAGGCGGGTGCAGAGGGTGGTGAGGGATGCTTAGAAAAAACAGTACAATATATATGTATGGGAATTTATTTAACACATATGTTTATTTAAATGAGACAACGCGGGCAGCCAAGGCAGAACAGAGCTCGTGTGCCGTAACTGCTCGGTGAGCGAATGCGTGGTCGTCGGAGAGTGGCCAGTTGGCGATCGTTGGTCTTACTTATTCTCAAAGAACGTGACGTCATTTACATGTGGTCGAAAAGGATACAAGATCGCCACCTGGTCACTCTGGGTCGTCGTGCTGTGCTTGGTTTTTATACCCGAGAGCGGTCTATCAATCTCTCTCGCTCGTATTGTCCCCCACGCATAGTACCGCTGAGCGTGGGTGAGCGGGGGATTCCCCTTGTATAAGCGCTGTACAGCAAGTGATGTATGCATAATTAATACTAATTAATAATTATTTACATATATTACATTTATAAAGACTCTCCGCACGGTTCAAAAATATAAACTGTGAGTACGTGCCTTATTCGAATTTAAATCTCTAGCCTTGCGTGCGACTCCGACGAGAGTCTAGTTTGCGCAATTCCGCTGCGCGACGCGACATCTCTTAGCGCGACTCCCACAGTCAGTCCGGCCGGCCGTGATGATATAAGCGCGAGTTATATGACTCAACGTCTCAGCGCATGGATGCATCGATCAGCCATGGCTACCTTATCGCTGCATACCGGACGCACTGTAAAGCTGCAAAGACAAAGGGCAAGATAAGAAGACAATGAAGATGACAATAGAATATACTTTCTTACTCTGCTGTCGTACCGGAAGTGTCAGTCACTGTCGGGTGTTCATACTGTAAAGACGTAATTTCATTTAGAGTATTCAATAAACGTCTTTAGTTCAATTGATTTACTTACTTATTGTTAAGTGTACCTGTGAGTGTGTCACCTCCTTTTGTTCGTCCACCGTACTCCCTCACTTAACTCACACGCGACCGGGGCCTCGACAGCTTTTTTTCCCCCGGACATCTCGATACAGATGGTCTCAGCAATTCGCTAAGTTTACCGTGGTGAATAAAGGTCCTATTTCTGGTCTATTAAATTTTGTATTTATTGACTAAAACCTACGAGGTGCAAGGAATTTGATCCGTGCCTCGTTTTTTGGTGGGATTACTTTGTAAAATGACCATACATTTGCAATAAAATGACTATTACTATTACTACTTGTGATCCCCTTCCTCTCCGCTTATTCCACCAACTTCAATCACAACTGGGTGGTGTAGTCTACACTAAGCTGGGCGGGCTTTCTCGCTCTCTACTCGCTGTGAAGAGTCAACGTAGAGGAGTTAGTACTACATCGTGTGTACAACGGTCCCAGCGACCGGCAAGCCCCGACGAAATTCTCGCCGCTCTAGGAGAGCACCTCCAGCGAGCACAGGGATGGACGCAGCGACTCAGATCACGAGACATCTTTTAACGGGTCTGTGTAGCGCTCCCTAAGCACCTACAGCGTGCAAGCTCTGCTCACCCCTCTGCTCACCGATCGACGTTTGAGCGTCTTTCGCTCCTCCGAGCTCTCCTTGAGATAAGTGATGAACTCGCCTTATCTCCGTCCAAGAAGAGCGCTCCTAACGAGCAAGCACTGCTAGCACCTTTACTTCGACCGGCGTTAGAGCGCTCCCCGCTCCGCCAGTCCCCACACTCACTGTCTTAGAATGTCGACGATGGATTCATCATCTCACCGCCTAAGGGTAGCAGCGCCTAGCGGGCAAGCAATGCCCGCACCTCCTGCTCCAATTGGCGTAGAGTATTCACTGCTCCGCCAATCATCTTACTTACGCTCACAGAGCCTGGGCGAGCGGACGCCACTCCAGCACTCTAAGAGAGCCGTATGCTGCGAGCTACTACAGATCGCATCTTGCTCCGATCGGCGTAGAGCAGCTTTGGCTCCGCCAAACGCCTCACTCACGCTCACAGAGCCTGGACAACCGAATCATTGCTTCAGTACTCTAAGTGCAGCTAGCCCCGCGCTCTACAGTGCCTCCTTATGTTCTGACCAGCCCTTGATGTAAGACAAGCTCACAGTTGGCGCTATACCAACCTCCGTGTACTATTCCGCTTTTTAGCCCGAACGACACGGCTGCATCATAGGCGTGCGCCTCGCTGGGAGTAGGGATAGCGTATGAGAGAGCTACGTCACAGCGTAGACGAAGAGAAGGGGGAGTGCGCACGTACGTGTACCCATGCACGTAGGTATTGGAGCAACCTGCACAAGCGTTCAGCGTCGTACGTATACGCTTTGCCTGCTGCCGTACGCGTATATGAGGAGCTGGCGAGCTGCGGCTGATGCAGGAGCTCGGTCATGGCCGTCGCATCGCCCCCAAAATAAAAGTTTTGTATTTTTAGAATAGAAAAAAAATTATATGTAAAACCTAAATCTTACGGTGTTGGTGGTGGTAACGGTGGTAACTCCGTGATCAGAGGTGTCGACAGCCGCTGCATCCGCTGCATTATCTGGATCAGCTCCTCGGAGGTGACGCTGAGTTCCTCAGCACTCAGCTCCCGGATAGGTGTAGGCTGCGGCTGTGGCGCGATGTCACGTACCGTGGCACATATTCCTCTGGCGAGAGAACTCGCGCACTAGTTATGCGCGGTCGTGGCATTGGGACTATTGTGCGCGCAGGTGCCATAGGTGCTGGTGGTGTTGGCGGCGGTGACGATGTTAGGTGCAGAGATGGTGGTAAGTACCCTGCTGGTAGCCAGATGGTCCAGGGACTATCCCACCTGTCGGGTGTCTGCATTTTTCTTGTTCAGCGCTCTGGAGCCCGGGTCTGTACATCATGGTTCCTCTTCCTAGGAACCTTCTCTGCTTTCGTGGGCATAAACGGCCAGCGCTTACCGCTCGGCTGCCTTATCTCCGGGCACTCTAGACTATACCGATGCCATGTTAAGATGCCGTCCTGGCCAGCGGCGTCGCAACGGGCCACTTTCTCGGTTTGAGTAACCGCGTCTACTCCAATCGCAATTTCTATTGGGACTGGGCTCTACTCCCGCGTTTCCCATCTCGATCGCGTAGATAGGATGCTACATGTCGCGGGCTACCAGGAATTAGCTGTGTTCTTGGAAAATTTTTCGCCAAGGCATATCCCTAGTTTACAGATGCTTCGCTAGCCTGTCTTTCCACGTAATAGGGCTTTAAATTCGATATATGGAATTTTTCGCGCTCTCTCATTGTCGTCGGTGATTAAGTACATATCCGTGTTCACGTTTCGTTTCACAATTTACGGCCCTTCGTATACGTGTAAAACTTAGCTATTTTCTAATTGCTCGCGTCGGACTGATTTTTGGCTTTTACTAATACGAAGTCATTTTTCTTAAATGTAAAGAATTTTCTATCTCTACTCTCGTGGCGCGCTCGAGCTTTTAACAATCGATGGTATCGATCTCGCGCCAAAAATATATTTTGTTCACGCGCCGCGTCGATCACTGGTGGTACTGTTATCCATTTCTCCCATACGCGGGTAGGTTTCGTATTTAGATGTAATTCGATGGACGTAAAACCGACCGTCTCATGATGCGTTTTGTTAATTATTTTTTGGACCACATCTAAATAATTCGCCTACCAGGTGTGTCGTTCTTTTACAAACGTTCGAAAGAAACGTCCGAGCTCCCTATGAAGCCTTTCATTGTGCCTTTATCCCTAGTTTTAGTAAGACAAACGTTGATAAGGCCGGCGTAATCAATGCTGGAACGCTCAAATGGCGATGAAGGGCACACGTATAAGCTTTGGGTAACTCACCCATTAGTTGAGTACAAACTCAAGCAGCATGACGTGAGCAAGTAGTACAGGCTCTAATAAACTTCTTGGCTTCAGCTCGTTCCTACACTATCCAATACTGACGTCTAAGCGTGGCTAGCGTTAGCTGAACATCACCGTGAAGAGTACGCTGATGAGCATCCCAAATTATCAATGTAGTGAAATGACAACCAACAGGTAGAATAAGAGGATGCTCAGCATCTTCTTCTAGAAGAGAGTGAGATAGACGACCACCCACCCTGAGCAAATGATTTTGTATCATGGGAATAAGTGGTAAAAGAGGACATTTTGTTGAAAGTTTACCTTTCCTAGTTAACTACTGAAGTTCAAGTTTAAAGAAAGCGGGTGCACTAAATAAGTCAGACAAACTGATATTCTCAATCTCACTAGCACTTATATCCTTGGAAGTCGAAGTATGATTGGATAGTAGGGATGGGCAAACAGTAAGAAAGCTAACGACCAAATTTGAAGTCGCTTTACGCTTAGTTTTCGAGCAGATTCTGTAGATGAACCTGAAGCAGTAAGAAGCCATTCGTAACAATTTATTTAATGATGAATATTTATTAATAAGACTACAAATTTCTGGAGTATTCTCAACAGAATTTGGTGTGACCTTACTAGTGACTAGAATATGACTAGGTTGAAGATTCAGACTATTTACCGTGAAGTTGAGCTCGTCATGGGACCTTGACCATGATTCATGGCTATCAGATAGCCAAGAGGGACCTTTCCACCATAAACTATGCGAAGCTACTTTTGTGGGTTTAACACCTCTAGATATGACATCGGCGAGATTATGTCCTGCTCGCACGTGATGCCAATACGCGTGAGATAAAAGAGTATGAATCTCTGAGCACCTATTTGCTACAAACACGCCCCATCTAGAAGGGTGGTCTTTTAAACAGAAGAGCACATCAGCAGAGTCCGACTATAGATGAAAACTTTCAATCTTTAGCGGGAAAGATTCGATAAGCACTTGAGTAAGGCGAGCAAGTAGCAACGCAGTGCTAAGTTCTAAGCGAGGGATACTTAGCGTTTTAAGTGGAGCTACTCGAGTCTTGGCCACTTGAAGTGTGACTAGAGTGTCTTGGTTTTGAATCAAGCGCAGATAAATTACTGCACTACATGAAAATTTGGATGCGTCAGCGCAACCGTGGATTTCAATGCGTTCATGTTGTGGTGTGAATCTACTCCAGCGAGGGATTTTGATGTAAGAAATAGAATGAAGATCTCGCAACCAAGTTTTCCAACGATTAGAAACATCGAGAGGAAGTTCATCATCCCAACTAACGTTAAGAAGCCCCAAAGATTGCATGATGATCTTAGCAGTCATTACAATTGGTGCTAAACATCCCAAGGGGTGGAATGTACGAGCTATTCTAGAGAGAACAGTGCGTTTCGTAAATGGCAATTCAATTGAAACGTCTTCGATGTGAAAACTGAAGCAATCGTTATTAGGATGCCAATCTACGCCTAAAATTGGTACAGCTGTCTCTGAGGCAAATAGAGAAATTGATTCTGCTGCTAACATGTTAGAGGGTAAACAAGATAGTACATCGAGATTATTTGAGGTCCACTTTCCAAGATTGAGGTGAACTTGTTTAAAGAGGTGAATTAATTCATCTTGTTTCAGCAAAGCTTCTTGTAACGAATGTGCACCAGAAAGTATATTATCTGAATACATTTCTAATCGAACAGCTTCAGCTGCGATCGGATAAGTTTTCTCATAGTCTTTGGCTAATTTCAAAAGCGTGCGTATGGCTAGAAAAGGCGAACAGGCCAATCCGTACGTCACTGTAGTAAATCAATAAGTTTGAATGGGTTCGCTCTTGTTAAAACGCCATAAAATCGGCTGAAAGGGTTGATCAAATTGTTAGACACCAATTTGTCTGAACATTATCGCCACATCAGTGGAAAAGGCGATCTTATACTTACGCCAGACACAAATCAAAGCGGCGGGATTTTGCAGAAGATTAGGTCCAATGTGTAGAAGATCGTTGACTGAAACTCATGATTTAGTTTTACTAGACCCGTTAAACACAGAACGTAATTTTGTTGTCGAACTTGTTTCCTTGAACACCCTATAATGTGATAAGAAGGCTTGAGAGTCGTTAGATAATGAATCAGAATTCGAAGAGAGGGACATATGACCTAAGTCAATGTATTCTTTTATGAATTCTGTATAAGCAATGTTAAATTTTTCATCCTTAACGAAGTTTGCTTCGATGCGATTAAGTGCACGTAATGCGGCAGAACGAGAGTTTTCGAAATGAACAGAGCTCAGAAGTTCTTGATTTTTGCATGGAAGACTCACTATATATCGACCTGATACATCTTGTCTTGTGGTTTTTTGGTAAAAATCCTTGCATGCTTGTCCATCAGGAGAATAAGGCTTTTATCGTCTGATATTTCCTCCGCCCTCAAAAAATCTTGTACGAGCTCCAAGAGTTTGGCTTCATGCTTACATTGGTTTAAGCAATGAAGAGATAAAGAATCTGGCCCGCTTTCTGGGGGTAAAGAGGAGAGATTGCCTGTTGAGAGTCAACCAAGTTTAGAACTTAGTGCTATCGGCCGAAGACTTTGACCTTTAACGATTTGGCTTTCAATAATTCGCGCGTAAACGCTAGCACCGAGAAGAATATCGATGCGAAAGGATTCGAAATACATGAGGTCGGCTAGATACAGCCCTCTTAAGTGCTCAAAATTAGAAATACCACCTACGACGGGAGGCTTATAAGAAGATAATTTTGACAAGACCATGGTATGAACTTCTAACGAATCAGCTGAATTGAAATGAGGTTGAATAGAAATACAAGCTACCTTAGAAGACACGGTAGCTGTCTTTTCTCCTATACCTTGAATATGAGTGTGGCTGGTTCTATAATTTAGCAACAATTGATTACACAATGCTTGTATAATAAGAGATATTTGAGAAACAGCGTCAATCAACGAGCGCACTTGAACGTTGGTTCCATTTGGACCAATGGCGTTGACACCTGTACATTTGATACTAATACGAATGGCATTAAAAATGATAAGGTTGCCACAGTTAGGGCTTGAAGAGTTTGACACTGAGGCAGTTTGATCAGATGTTGTCAATTATTTGGCTGATTAGACGAATAGCCATCAGTGTGCACTAGAGTGTGTTGGTTAGCTTTGCAAAGAAAGCATCGATACGAGGAAGTACAATTTTTTATGTAATGCTTCCGTAAACAATTAAAACGAAGATTAGATGGCTTAAGAAGTTCTTTCCACTCGAGAATCGTCTTATTGAGAAATTGTTCACATCGATTTATATAATGTGTTTCATTACATAACAAACATTTCCTTTTCCGATTGTTTTTCGCGCTTTGAGGCGATGCTTGATGGGAATAAGCCATATGAGCATCATCATATTCTGGCTTTCGAGATTTTGAATTAGGTGACTGAGTTTTAGGATTATTGTTCGAAGAAGTTTTAGTACCGGCTTCGATGGTCTCTAGATGGTTTGACTTCGAAGAAAAGCTTGAAGTTGCTGCATTGTGGGTGGGTCGACACTATCACTTAGGCGTCTTTCCCATTCTTTACGTGTATTTAAATCAAACCGATTTAGCCTAAAGTAATCGATTAAATCACTAGCTAAAGAATTAGCTCTATCAAGAGAGGTCAGACTAGCGATGGGATTGAAAATGTCCCTATAAATACGATTGGTTTCAGATGAGATATCTGACTTCATGGATTTAACTGAGAAGATTTCTGAAATGTAAGAGCTAACAATACGACGTTGATTCTCGTAATATTCAGTTAAAGCTGTCCACAGGCTCGTTCATAATTATCACCTGAAATGGGAAGACATTTAATTTTCTCAAGGGCATCACCTGTCTGGTGATTGGGGAGATAGTATAATTTCGTAACGGACGATAAGTCTTGCAGCGATGAATGACAGAGAGAAAAACATCCCTAAAATTTTCCGAATCAGAGAATTTACCAGAAAATTTGAGTAGATCTATCTTAGGTAAAGATTGAAACGAAACGTTAGTAGATTGAGCAGAGCTTGCAAGAGCTAGCGCAGTTCTCGAGTTAGAACAGCCTTGAGAAAAAATCTCCTCTGTCGTCATAAAAGCTATCCTTAACCAGATCACAGAGTTTAGTTGTAAAATAGGCATAATTTTTATCAAAATCCTTAATGAGCATGATTTTCTCATGATTTACCCGAAAAGTCGTATAATTTCCTTCAAGTTCGATTAGACGTGATTCTGCATTACCTTACATCATGTTATCTTTACCCTTAGACTTAAAATTTTGAAAAGAATTTGCAATTTTAGCTTGGAGCGGCATCTGCTTAGCATGAAAAATGAAACTACCATTTTGAGATCAAAAGTAATTAGATTAACAACTAACTTAACTATTTAACCTGTGGTAATGCATTGACTACTCTTACACGCTCGAGAGCAGAACAAGAAATAGTGAGAGTAATTACAATTAAGGGGGTCAGACACTTTTAAAATTTTCTTCATAAAATGATCTAAAAAATTAATTTTACTAATTAAAAATATGTAGAGGTAATATTTTAAAAATATAGTTAATTTATGATGAAATCGGACGCAACAAAATTTTTTTTCTTGATTTTAACTGAAGATATGGTCATTTCTAAATTTTGGCTCTGCCGTCGTCTCCAGATCCAGAAACTCCATATATTTTGATGGGACAGGTCTTAAAATCTTGGTATTTTATATGACTATTGACTGAAGAGTTGTATGTATCCAAATTATTTAAGTAAATATTTTTTTACGGCCAAAAATTGCTAAAAAATCTCAAATTTAAGTAAAATTATGATTTTTGAGCAGTTTTTGACCGCAAAAAAATATTTACTTAAATAATTTGGATACATACAACTCTTCAGTCAATAGTTATATAAAATACCAAGATTTTAGGACCTGTCCCATCAAAATATATACAGCTCCTGGATCTGGAGTCGACGGCAGAGCCCAAAATCTTATATTATGTAGAAAACAGCTTTAAAGATAAAATCACTAAAATACTTCTTTATTTCTTCTGTAACTCCTTCTCTGCCCTGGAATATAAAAAAATATTGTTTTAGGTTAAAATCTTTTATATTTGAAACAAATATTCTGATACCTCAGTTTACAGTCCTTTAGACTTGTAAGCTATATAAGCACACGTAGCAGAAACAGTCATAGGTACATCAGTCAGTTAAGCATTGTTGCATGGTCAAACATAATCTTCCTGTAGTGCAACATACTTTTAATAAACTTTTTTACACATAATTATATACTGAAGTAAATGTAGAGTGTGTTGAGAAAGTTAAAATCTTTAATGCATGTTATGAAGCCAGTATCGCCATAGCCAAATTCTTAAAAGAAATGTTTATAGCAGCAACACTCCTATATTGATCTTCTTTTAATGTCTGATATGGTGAACCTTTTTACTTTTCCTTCATTATTGTTTTTGACATAAAACATTATTACTTAATAAAGAGAATACGACTAATAGATATATATTACAGTGCATAACAGTTTTCACTTCAGTAAATAAAATGACAATTATATCATATTAAGATTCAGTCGTTGGTTAATGATGGTAACTTTCTGGCAGAAGCGAAGGTTCCATAATATTTTTCTACACAATAGCACATCTTTCGCTTCCTTTCCAAATTGATTTGAATCTGTACACTAAATTTTTTTTGTAAGAATCAGTGTGGACTTAATTTTTCTTTAGTACCGATCCCTGTTATTTTAAGAATAAAGTTTCCAATAATAGTTCAAGTACTAAAAAGCTATTTCTAAAACTTCAATTCCACTGTCACTGTACACTTATATTACACTCTCAATAACTTTTCGAATATATCTTCACATCTTTTACTCAAAATGTTTACTCCAGAATCCATTCACGAATGCAAAAAAATCGCAAAAAATGAAAACTAAGATCAACACTTTGTACACAGAAGCTGCTTATATCACAGTAGTTATATGAATGTGAAATGACAGCTGCGCGTGTTTACACTGATTACATGCACTGGCTTTTATATACCTATATATATATTACAATAAAAGAATAAGTGACTGTCGATAAGTCAGGTTGTTACGGTGCCAACTTAACTGCTATAAGTTTCAAATTCAAATACTTTATTTTTGTGAAAAATCCCAAAAATGTTCATAAATTATATTATTTATCTTTTATCTCTATATTAATAGTTAAAATATTATTTTTGGATTTTATACAGTATATATAGATATTTGAAATGAGAATTTTGAGTATATTAAGACCAGAGAAATCAAGAAAAAATTAGTAGAAATCAATGTACGATTATATAAATTTCCTAAACAAGGAGAAAAGTGTAATTTGAACAAAAAACAAATGAAAGACGTTGTCGGTATTTTGTGTATATCCTTAAAACAAAAATAAATAATGCCTTGAAACAAATTGGAACATATTCTACTAGTGTTTTTCTAGTGAAATATGTAAAAAACAAAAAATCGATTTTTCGTCATTTTAAAAGTGTCTGACCCCCTTAAGCCTTAACCTAGGCTGTAATATTATACTTATGGTAGTATGCATTTAAAGAGTAATGTTGAATGCGTCCGCTAATGTTCCCACGGCGAATCAGCTGATACTGCAGGCGTGGTATTCAGCTATTCCAGCAGTACCCGTAGTCAGCTGCTGAATCAGGAATGCATCCAAATGTGGACCAGCAGCGGAAGTTGCAGTCACGATGGAGATTCAGCGGGCAGTAGTCAAGTTGTGATCCGCAGATGAGAGCAGCAGCAATAAAACTGCAAAGTGAAGTAACATAAGTATTTGCTAAGGCAAAAAATTGCATTCAATTTCCTCAAGACTAGCTTCAAAGACTACAACAATCGCATCCTATTTCATCAAGACTAGCTTCAAAGACGGAAATTAAATTTATAATAAACCCAAACCAATTAAATAGTTCTACTTTCAAAGAAAACGCACTCGAGTTTTAACTAAGTATGCTTAATCTCGTTAAATAGTTGTGACGAGTACAGAGACTAGAATAGACTAGACGACAAGTCGCAGATGTTAACGTTAAATAAAATTGGAACGATACGAGTGCCCAGGTAATAGACCGATGTGCCCGCTCACTATTCTAGCGCAGCGTATGTGGGTTCGATCGGTAGCAGCGAGAGCGAAGCAGATGGACTCGTCCGAGTACAGCTCTGTTCCGTGGGTGCGCCCCCTGGCGAATGAAAATGGACTCGTCCACCTCCAATTCTGCTTGGCGACGAAGTACGTGGCATCCTGGACGTCAAGAGTCCTGATGGCCGTCCTCTTGAGGACGTCTCTTCCTCCCTCATAGAAAGCTGACTATATGCCTGGTGAGCGCCTTGCACCTTGATGCTGTAGCGAGCGACCTCCATCGGATACTCCGTGAATGGACTGGTGTGGATCCCGTATCAAGTACGCTCCACGTGGGTAGTCCGTAAATGGACTGGTGTGGGCCCCGTAGCGTGTAAGTGACACGTGGGTAAACCTTATATTGAATGGCGAGGACCCTGTAGCAAGTAGACTTCATGCAGGTAATCCTTGTATCAACTGACGAGGACCCCATTTTGACTTGTTGCACTTGCCAGCAACGATTAACTGATCACCGTACACGCGATGATTCTAGAGCTGGCTTTATAACGCACGCTCCTCCACAGAATTTGTCACTTTTTGTTCTTGCCTACAACAGAATGGCTGACAAGAGTCGGTTTTAACGCACACTCTTGTAATTTGGAGCTGGCTAGACAGCACACGATTCCTTTATGACGGTATGGAGTTGGTAACTACGCACACTTCGGGACGTTTTTAGAAATGGTGAGAATAGCGATTAAATGTGTTATTTAAGCCTTGGATAGTGACTTCCGAGTGTACGCGAAGGCGAGACAAACGAGAGAGACAGCAACGAACGCGCAAAGTGAGCATGCGGACACACGTGACTTTATCGGCACTCACGGTCACGATTACGAGCACTTTGATGCGTATCTGTTAGCGAGTACGAAGTCTATCTCTACACGACTCGAAAGTAAGCGTAGAAGATAAGAGAAAGTTTCTTCTTTGCGTCCTCATGGCGATGTTGGCGTCTTCTCTCCTCACAATCCGGCTCGAAGGACCAAATGTTTTTAGTTTGATGATAATCGATGTGGATTGCAGTGAACTGTAGAGGTTTAGAAATGAAAAATACGTTCGTGCTGAGGGAAGCTTGTGTTTTATTGAATCCGTCCATCGTGCAGCTGATCTGCTGTTGTCTCTTGGCCGCCGCGTGCTGAACTGAATGCCGGCCGGCGCAACGAAACGCCGTCGGCCGGCGTCTTGGTGGTGGGAGGGGCGGGAGGATGGACGCGTCGAGAGCGGATTGGCTCTCTCTCTCTCTTTTATGCGTTGGCGGAAGAGACGCTTTCGGGGTCGAACATCCGAGACGTTGAATTTTGAACATTAACGTTATCGTTATTTTCTATCTCGTCGCGTATTTTTCTAACATACGGATCGTTACTTTGTAATTTTCTTATTTTTTTAAGTTGATTTGTCAACTCGCGGCTCGGTCTTTGTAACAATACTATTGCAATCACTATTTCATCCCACATATTTTTGGGTACGTCATGAAATTATCTACTAACAATAAGATAATTCGCAACAGTATTCTTTCAAGTGGGTAAGTACTCTGGTTGGAGGTTGAAATCTTGTATCGCGAGATTCCTTAACCTCCTTAATCTCCTTAACCTAGCGTTATTGAATTTACAGTTTCTTAAGAAAGTCAAGCCTTCGTGATCGGTGCATACGACGACTTTTACCGTCTCCCCTAAGTACATGTGTAGACGGCTTAAAGCCCATACGATCGCAAGCATATGTTTTCCGGTCGGGTACGGCTTATGAACGTTACTATACGCTCGTCACCCTCGTCGACTCTTGATAATACCGCAGTAATCACGTAATCGCTCACGTCAGTGGTAAGTATGAATGGGTGCCTCGGGACAGCGTGTTTTAATATTATGTTTTCATCAAACAGATTTTTAATATTTTCAAAGGCTTTTTCGAGGTCGCTTGACCATTCATATTTTTTACGTTCTTTTACATTCTAATTAATGGTATTGTATGCGCCGAATAGTTTCGTGCAAATTTTGTATAAAAGTTAACGAACCCTGAAAACGATTGTAATTTTGTTACGTTTCTTGGTCGTTTGAAATTTTTTATCGTGCGTATTTTGTCGGGATCTGGCCTTAGTCCTTCAGCCGAGAGGACGTGGCCGAGGAATATGACTTCCTTCCGTAGAAAGTTTGACTTTTTATAATTTAATTTTAAGTTTGAACTTAGTAATCTTTGAAACAATAGTTCCAAGTGTCGTGCCTGAGTTTCAATATCCTCGGACATGCATAGCAAATCATCAACGAAAGTAATAAGGAAATTTTCGAGGTCGCCGACGGCTATGTCTAAACCCCGAATTAGAGCTACGCTGCTCATTTTTATCCCAAATGGTACTCCGTTGAATTCGTACACCTTGTTATCGCGCATGAACGCGGTATACTACTTACTAGCTTCCGATAGCCGGACTTGATGAAAAATACTCGTCAAATCGAAGTTCGGTATATATTTTATGCGTTTACATTTTAAAAAAACTTCTTCTATACCCGGTGGTGCCTCGTGATCGTCTAGTAGTTTCTCATTTAGCTTTCTCGCGTCTAGACAAGAACGAACGGATCTGTCCTTTTTTATCACAATTACGGGCGGATCGATATACGGACTTTTTGATCGTCTTATTATCCCCAACCCTATCCATTTATCTATTTCCACCTTTACTTTGTCTCTGTAGTTTATTGGGATAGTATACGGCTTAAAAAAGTATGACAAATTATCTTTCAAGTTAAAACTATACTCATAGTCTGACAACAAACCCGGGCGTTTTTTAAATACCTCTTTGTAGTGCATTATTAAATGCTTAATTTTTGCCCTTTGGGACTTATCTTAGTTTAGACATGAAGTGATCGTGTCCTCAATTTCTTCCATGGAAATGTCATAGGACTCATCATATTCATATATGTCTTTGCATTAGAAGTTTTTTAATTTATAAGGATGGTACTCGTCGTCGCCTTTGCCCTGATCTTCTTACGACACCTCAATTATCAAAGACACGGGCTCTTTTGAGCTTATATCGTCCTTTTTATATGGGAGATGAGCGTAATGTTCATTTACAGTAAAGGGGATTTCTTCGTTGCGCGTGTCTATCAACATACTCAATGTCTTGTGAGTATCGTATCCCAGAATACAGAGTTTCACAAGCTTTGGCACTAATATAATTATTAGGTTAGTTCGTAAATTATTTATCGTGGTAAATAATAGGACTTGAAACTTTAATCGTACTGACTTCGCGCCCGAGTAATGTGACATCCTTCGTGTCGACCTTCTACGTGCAGTTGCACGACCTGCCTATTCAGCTTCAAGTTATCAAAAGATAAGGAGAGGAAAGAAGTCGGTAGCAGTCACATAATATATTCACGTTAGTCTCTGCCGGATCCTCGAGTTGTAACGACGTGTTATAATAAAGAACACTCTTTTCTATTAATTATGTGTTGTGAATTTGTCTTATTATTTCATTCCCTGTGAATCGAAATTTACTTACATTCACCCTTACACTTAACTGGCGCTGCGGACAGGATACTACGAGACTGCTAACTTCAGATTCCTCTCCAACTACGGGACAAGGATCATCACCAAGGAGTCAGCAAGCGGTTTTTCCCCACTGTCGCAGTGTCTACACGTCAACATCGAGACCCACCGACTTGGCACTGATTCACCGAGAAATCATCGAAGATATTTCATCTGTAAGTCTTTGGAATTTCCTTTATCTCTTCAACGTTTCAACCATTCATACGATTGACCTTAAACGTTTCGCGAAAGAATAAATAGAATAAATTATATAATGGCGAATCCAAATCAAGATCAAGCTGCTCAGATCACAGTAGAGCAATTTAAACTACGATTATCTATTTGGCGTGAAGCTATTACTACGTATGAAGGCGGTAGTAGACATTTATCGCATTTTATTCAACAGTGTGACAAATTTGTCCAAATTTTATATACAGCAGATCCACTTGTCAGTGAATCTCTGTACGTACTTATAAAGTAGAAATTACGCGGCAAAGCATTAGATTTAATAGTAGTCAATAACCCGGAAAGCTGGGCCGAATATAAAAGAATTTTAATCAACCGATACAGTGATGCGAGTTCAGAAGAACTATTATTTAATAAACTCAGTGTATGTTACCAAAAAGCGAATCAATCGTTTGAAAGTTATGCAGACGAAACAAAATTACGATTAAATAGACTAAAGGAACACATTCAGTTAAAATTTCATTTTATGAAAACGTCGCTAGAAACACTTTTATTAATGGAATAAAGGAACCCTACCATTTATTCTTAACACACTTTGAATTAAACGATATTGAAGATTGTTTAAATAAATGTAGGAGACACGATAATCATGAACAGCAAGCTAATTTCCTTTCATATATGAGGCAACGCGAAAGTAAACCAAAAACGAATTTATTTAATGCGCCGAATACCTCAAAAACTGCAATTTCGTTTCAACCGCGACCCACCATAGCACAAACCCCATTTAGGCCTGCATTGACTAATTTTGGAAACAACAATTTTGGAAGCAACAATCTTGGAAACAACAATTTTGGAAATCACAATTTTGGAAATAACAATTTTGGAAACAACAATTTTGGTAACAGCTTTAGGCAAAATAATAACAATAGTAATCCAGCTATACGTCAAAATTACCAACCGACGCCGATGTCGATAAGTACAATACCAACCGACCAGGTGGTAACCAAACTAATAGACCAAATAATTTGCAAAATAACTCTGCGTCTAGAACAAACAATTTCTTCAGAAGTACGGGATCTCCGAACTTTGTCTCAGAAGATCTTCATCATCAAGAAGTTCAACAAAATTTTGTAGAACAAGAAACAAATGCCAAGATGAACAGCCTCAAAATCTAGTAGATGAAACAGCTGAAATTGATAATACTGAAAATTTTCAGTTGGATCCCAATACATTGGAAGAGACAATAATAAATCTTAATAACATCGGAAATTCACCAGAGTTGCCGCATATACGAGTAATCACGTTCAATCCGCCATTGATATTTTTAATAGATTCTGGAGCATCGTCTTCAATTATGAACCCGACTATAACATACAAACTGTTTCCGAACTACATTTTTTCACACAATTTCGAAATCTCATCTCTACACAAAATCACTAAAGGAACACATGCACTAACCTCTACAAGAATTAGGCGACGAAACACCAATAACGTTTCTACTCGCATCCTGGCATTCGACTTATGATTGCTCGATTGGCCACAAGTATCTTCAAAATTTAGAAGCAAATATCGATTATAAAAATCAAAAATATTTAGTACGAGTAAGTTCGAGATTAATTACTTAAAGAAGATTCCAAGCAAAAGCAAAGGCGTGAAGATGAATCATCATCAGGAGTCGACTACTCAGATAAGAACGAGCCATATGAACAGCGAAGAGAAGGATTAGGTTACATCACTATGCCACAAGTACAGTGACTGCTTTTATAACGAAGAAGAAAAACTATCAGCTACGACAGCAGTTAGTCACCTTGTTAAAACAAAAGACGGAGATCCAATTTACGTAAAAAATTTTCGATATCCGTACGCTTTGAAAGAAGAAATTCAAAATCAAGTAAAAAAATTACTTAAAGATGGAATAATCCGCCCAAGCGATTCGCCGTATTCGTCACCCGTATGGATAGTAACGAAAAAGTCAGGCGCGAGTGGAAAAGAGAAATGGCGGATGGTGAACGACTACAGAAAGCTGAACGATAAAACTATCGAGGACAAGTATCCGCTTCCTCGTATGGATGAAATTTTGGAAAACCTAGGAAAATGTTCGTATTTTTCGACACTAGATCTAGCTCAAAGCTTCCACCAAATCCCAGTAGAGAAAGATTCCATGAAAAAGATTGCTTTTACCATTGAAAATGGCCACTATGAGTACACCAGGATGCCATTTGGTTTAAAAAATGCAAAAACATTTCAACGCATGATGGATAAAATTTTAATGAAATACCTTCATTAGTTCTGTTTTATATACATGGAAGACATCGTAATCTTTTTAAAATCACTTCAAGAACACCTTCAACACATAAAACTTGTTCTTGACGAACTCAGAGAACATGGATTAAAAATACAGCTAAATAAGAGCGAGTTCTTGAGGAAGGAAGTGCCGTTTTTAGGGTACGTAATTACCCCGGAAGGAATTAAGCCGAATCCGGATAAAATTAATGCAATAGTAAAGTACCCCATACCGAAAACGCAAACAGAGGTAAAAACATATTTAGGACTTACTGACTTTTAGAGGAAATTTATCAGAATTACGCAAAAATTTCCAAACCACTCTCCAATACACTTAAGAAAAGAGCAAAGTTTGATTATAAAAGTAAAAAATTTATTGAAGCTTTCAACAAACTTAAGGAACTCATTACTAATGCACCTGTATTAAGATATCCAGAATTTGACAAAGTATTCCACATAACTTCTGATGCATCAAACACAGCTATTGGGGCAATTTTATCCCAAGAACAACATCCAATATCCAACTTTTTGAGGACTCTAAATTCTGCAGAACAGAACTACTCTACTATAGAGAAAGAACTATTAGGAGTTGTCGAAGCGTGTCGATATTTTCGACCTTATGTTTATGGACGAAAATTTATTATCGATACAGACCATAAGCCTCTCACTTGGCTCTGGTCTTTGAAAACACCTAACACTAGATTAATTCGTTGGAGACTGAAATTAGAAGAGTATAATTATGAAATTAAATACAAGAAAGGATGTGAGAATAAAGTAGCTGACGCTTTAAGCAGAGTCGAGATAAACCATCAAGAAGAAGAGGACTCTCTTTCTATGGTCCCACAAGCGTCCGATATCACCCCCCTCAACAACCAAGAGCTGACTCAAACATCCGAGGATGAAGAAGACGTAACGATTCATACAGCCGAACAAAACCCAGTATTCTCACTACCTGTAGTAGATAAAAATTTAACTATAGCATAATAGTCAAAAAGGGAAACGATTACCAAGTCAAAACAACAAAGGATAAATTAAAAATTCAATTTATGATAAAAATAAACAAAAACGATGCAGAAGCGCACTTACTTAAATTTTTCAACGAAAATGTAAAACCGAATAAACAGTATGGAATTTATTTTGAAACCGAAGAAATAGAAATGATTGCTTATATAATATTGAAAGAACATTTTAACGAAAAATTAAAATTAGTCAAAACAAATATCTACACTACTGTAACCAACCGAACTAATTTCTTAAAGGAGTTAGAAAGATACCATAATAAGACTCACAATGGAATGAGAGAAACGGTAGCGCATTTCGAAAGGGAATTATACGCGCCAATATGGAGAGGATGATTCAAAATTACATTAACCAATGCGAAACCTGCTTAGAGCACAAATACGAGAGAAGGCCTTATATCACAGAGACGTATGGGCCTATAATAGCGAATAGGCCCCTCCAACACTTACATCTAGATATATTCCACTATAGCAAGGAAAAGTTTCTCACGATCATCGACATATTCTCAAAATACGCTCAAGCTTATCATTTGCCCGACGGCAATGCAATAACGATAATAAGTAAATTAAGACATTTTGTTTCACATCACAACTTCCCAGATAAAATTACTACAGACAGTGGAGGCGAATTCAACTATATATCAATATCATCAGATCACCATCAACAGACACACCTCCAACGGACCCATCGAGCGACTTCATTCAATTCTAAAAGAAAAATTAGACATACTAATCGATCAAAACCCACAAGAGACTACGAAAAACCATATAACTACCGCAATATTGATCTACAATCAAAGCATTCACTCAACAACAAATTATGCGCCATTCACACTTTTATACGGGCCGTACGAAGACCTTCATAAACATGTAATTGACCTAAATGCAGATACGATCGAAAGATATAACGAACTTTGAAAAAATAAAATTTTACCTTTTTACGAGGAACTCTATCAGAAACAACGCGAAAATCAAAATTTGCCGGTCGATTCGAATAAAACATTATAAGATAAAGAAATTTTTATTAAAACTCACAAACAGCAACGTGATAAGACCACTCCGCGATATCAGAAACTCCTTGTAGGAAAACAACAGGGTCCCTCTTTAGATTGCTATATACATGGGCAACTGCGTCGTTATAACCTAAGAGATGCAAAAAGGATAAGAAAAGTCTCTTCCTTTTTATAGGAAAATGAAGAGCGGACTGATCATGATACTCCTGCTCATAGTAGCGAAGAGCGCTAGGATAAACATGAATAGCAGCACTGAAGTTATGAATAAAAATTTATGGAATATTTCCAAAGCCATGGACCGACGAGACAAGCAACTAAACTTTTTCGAAGCGCTCATAAATCTTATAATACAGGAACAAAATTTTTTAGATTTGCTTGGAAAAATAAAGCCTTCAT
Organism: Torymus aiolomorphi; assembly: GCA_036365515.1. Lineage (NCBI taxonomy): Eukaryota > Metazoa > Arthropoda > Insecta > Hymenoptera > Torymidae > Torymus > Torymus aiolomorphi. Next base: position 91,842,849 of record CM070873.1, on the reverse strand, counting down.
TTATTTTTCAGATCAAACGTTTGATATAGAAGTACTGAGTTATAAACAAATTTCCGATATACTTACTCACTTATTAGGAACTTACTCGAAAAGAGAATTAATAATGCACTACTATAATCTGTTAGATTTTGGCTTCGTTTAAAGTTAAATCGTATGTATCCATGACCTCATTATTTACACACTTAAAATTGCTATCCTAAACCCCATCGAATTCTCCCTATTCCAAAGACTTTCTATCATCAATGATAATAACCAAACGGAAATCGTCGCTTTGCTATGGAGGCTAATTGGACCTTTAATCAAACTATCAGCTCAAAATTGCCAAGAAATTTACAAGTGGAGTTATTTGTGTCAGAAAATCGTCAGGAGAGAAATTGAATCCACATTCATTCAAATAAATATGCCTTTACTTCTAGCATATCCTTTGTCTGATAATTTAACGTTGTTATCCAGTAACTATCAAATAACCATTACGCATAGTAATACCAAAATTATGCGTCAAGGAACCCGTTTGATCGAAGGAAACGATCTGCAAATAGGAGAACATATACTCAACAAATATTTTGGAGAAATAAAACAGCCAGATTTAATTTTGCCTATGATTATTAAAGACGATCAAATAAATTTCGAATCATTAAAACTTTAACAGTTCCAACAATAATTATACCGAAGTTACAATCTTCCAGAATTGAGTTTCATCTGTCAGTAACCAGCATCATTATCGGGATATTGATTGTTTTAAGTTTGGCAATATACTTAATATATAAAAGGAGGAATAATCGTAATGTGATTCAAAGCCAACCTATCCGCCAATCCAATGACGAGGATGCCATTGCACTTCAGCATGGAGGTGTAATGTGACACCCTTCGCGCCGACCTTCCACGTGCAGTTGCATGTCCTGCCTATTCAGCTCCAAGTTATCAAAAGATAAGGAAAGGAAATAAGTCGGTAGAAGTCACATAATATATTCAGTCTCTGTCGGGTCCTCGAGTTGTAACGACGTGTTATAATAAAGAACACCCTTTTCTATTAATTGTGTGTTGTGCATTTGTCTTATTATTTTATTCCCTGTGAATCGAAATTTACCTACATTCACCCTCACACTTAACTCTCGCTGCCACTTTGATCAGTCTTTCGCTAATCGGTAGCATTGGCCGCGTTGCGAAATCGTTTTGATGTGCGTAGTAACATTCTTCCGATATACACGTGATTTAGCTCCCCGTGTAAATTAAAGCATTCACACGCCTGTTTTCGAGCATAATTTCGAATTCCAGATAACTTGCCGTCTGAACTCTCCTGTTGTATGTCGTAAAGGAGCTCCTCACGTCGGTCTTCTAGTATAGAAGTTACATTAATTGTCTCGATCCCATTTTTTATTAGTTTCTTGTCTTCCGATACAGTTTCCCCCCCGCATAACATTATTCGCATCGCGGGAGACAACTAATTCATGTTTCCTGACGCCCTTGAGTTTGACGGGGGTGAATTTATTCACGAATCTCCAAAATCTATGTTGCGGATGTCAATTTCATCGTGGCTTTTCAAAAATTTTTTTCTTACGTTTCATACTACTTCTTTCTTCTTGTTTTTACCATTATCATTTTTTTATTGCCTAGTGAGGTTGACTCCTGCATGGCTGCAACGTGCAGTTCTTTGTTCCCCCACCGTGTTGGGGCAGATTTGCTCTGATCCAACGATTTATTTTGAAAGGATTGCTTCGTCTTCTGACGTTGGTCGTCGTTATCATAGCGCCTTTAGGATAGAACTGCCCGTATTCTATTTTTCGTTTAGCCGTTTGCTGGCTATTCGAATCCCAGTAGTCGGCTTGGAAACGTTCTACGAAGTCATCGTACACGGAGAGAAATTTTGTAGTGAAAATTAAAAATATTCGAGACAAAATTACCAGTCTCTATGGTAATGGATGGACAAACTGACAATTTCAAACTTTTTACCAAAGTGGCTTGGTAAAAATTTTTTTTAGTTAATTTAAATTAATAAATGAACTTTTTTTATCCATACTGATGGATATATAGTATTTTAATATAGAAATAGAAACAGAAACAAGGATGAAAAAACATTAAACTGAAAAAAAATTTTTACGGAAGCGGGATTCGATCCGACGATCGTTGGGTTGATAGTCCGACGTTCTACCAACTGCGCCACGGAAGCTGTTAGCAACAGTCATTTGAATCGCCGTTATTACTTACTGAAAATATGTGTATTGTTTCATTTTAACATCGCGCACGCCTCTAGTATCAATCTTCTAAAACACAATAATGCACAGTGCGCATGCGCGAGTAGACAAATACCAGGTTATTTGGTAAAATTTATCAGTTTTCTTAGTAAAAATTCCTAGGTAACCTTGTAAAAATGACTAGATCTCAATTTTTACCAGCGTGTGTGGTAATTTTTATTCAGATAATTTGGTTTTTTTTAAGTGGTTATGGTAGTTTTTCCTGGAAAACTTATAAATTGTATTAGAAACCTGGGAATATCACGGCTTTTGACAGTCTGTCCGTGCGCTATCAAGGCACCTTGGTAATTTTTACTCTAAAATTTCTCTCCGTGTACGATTCAATTTCTCCCTCGTGCATGTACCACTAGTTTCGAGCATTGTTCTCGAGGGCTTGAGAATTTAGATATAATAATTGACTGAAATTTGGCTTAACTACATCAAGGTATTTTTTAAATTCTGATAGAAATTTGATTGGTCTTTCATTCTCAAGGCCTCGAAATTTCGGAATATCTAGACGGATTGTATGTGAGAGCACGCTTGCGGATGTCATAGCACCAGCTGGAGATTTTTCCATGTCAACTAAGATCTTCTTTAGATCGTTTATTTGAGCTTCATAGCTCTCGGATGATTTTCTTAATTCTTCAGCAAAGTGTCTTTTGATATTTGTAAGCTCTTCCTCGAGATCGCAACGTAAGCAAGACTCGTCCTCGTTAACTCGTTAATCTGAAATATTATGGATTAATCTATCGCTCTCCTGTTCGAGGAGTTTAACTCGCGTTTGGCGAACTATCATATACTTTTTTAATTGCACGTGTATAAAGTTTTTCTCCGTTTCCAATTTTTCTATTGTTTCATAAATTGAATTGAATTTCTCGTTAATTTCATATTTGAGCACCGCGGCTGTTGGTATATTCAGTCGTTGTGATCCCGCGTCGTCTTCTTCTTCTTCGAAGATTCCGATTTTACTTTCTAATTCGGTTTCTTTTTCGTCGAGCGTTCTAAGTTCTTCCGTAACCGCTCATTGCTACTCGAGACGCTTTTTCTCTATCTCGCTTGTGCTGCCTTTGTCTATGGACGATTGCACTGCGAGGATAGAAGATCCCGATTTGCGTGTTTTTGCCATTTTTTTTTTTTAATGAAAAAAGAATGGAAAGGAAAGTTATATCAAAGCAAAACGGAACGCTTGTCCGTGGATCCGGTATCATTAGTTTTCGGACATTTAATTTGGAAAATGCGAGGTTCGACAATTAATAATGTCAGAGCCTAGTCTGTAACAAACTATTGCAAGAATTAAGATATCGCGAGATATACATCGCTATACAATTTGGAACATTTTAAATGATCATTCGATTTTGGTGGACGCATCAAATCTGCGTACTAAAATTCACTTGATTTTTTAGAAAAACAGGTTTAGTTTGGAGATCATCCGAGTCTCCCGGTAACGTCACGCCCTATCTTTTTTCATAGGCCCATGGACCGATTAAATCATAATTAATATACGTCCGTGTCCCGGGACTAAAAAGGAATATGCTTCTCGAATGTTAACTGCTTATGTCAATTATATCTAGCATACTGAGAGCATTTTGCCTCTCGAATTTATTTGTAAGTGCTAAACTAACTATATGTATTTTTTGTAAGGTAGTTTGCTTATCTAAGCAGATGGGAGTGGTTATTGTGGCACCATGGGAAATCAAAACAAAATCCCCACCGCTGACCACCTGTGAGAGGGGGAGGGGGAGGGAGGTACTGTCTACAGTGATATCCCTATAATGCCCCCTCCACATCTCCTCCGCATGCCCCCTACAATGGTTGGCGGTGGGGATAACATCCATCCATGGCTCACAATGCATAATTTATTAATAATAATAATTATTAATTATAAAATTATTTAAAATAGTGGGTGTGCGTGTGAGCGTGTGCGTGCGTATGTGTGTTATTTATTTCATATATATATATATATATATATATATATACTAGTGGGGCTTCGCCCTCCTGCTCGCTCCGCTCGCCAACCCCCGATGTATTGAAAAAATTAATATAATAAAAAATGTTTTAAATTATAAACTTTTGATAAAAATTACTGTTTGATAAAGTCATAGATATTTTATTATTTTAATAATTGTTATCATAAGCAAAAAAAACAGTTTTACACGCGACCCTGGAGGTACTGTTTAACTATTGAAATAATTACATGAAGAGCCATATTTCATATGCATTTTTTCAATAGCATAAGGCGCGTTGGATTTTTTTTAAGTGGTATACCTCGTCAACAGCCATACGTATGATTTTAATTGGTACCATAAGCAACAAAAAATAGTTCATATCCTACTCTTTAAGAAAGTTATTATAATATCATTATACTTATTTTCTTCTTTTTCATAGTTTTCCACCATTTCGTTTAACCTGTCATGTTCAACGGTATCTCTTAAATTTTCTACTTCATGATATTTATTTTATTCTAGATTCCAAATCAATGGTATTTGTCCTTGTGTGATATCATTAGTGCATTCATTGATTTGATTAATTAAATCACATTCATCTTCTTCATTAATATGATCATGTAGATGTTTGTTTATTTCATCCAATTGTCTTGCATGCTGTATACTTTTCACTTCGACATATATTTTTTGTGTAGGATCCCATCTTAATGGATTGGGTCCTGAATCTCCTTGATTGGCCATCTAGTATTTTAGTAATTATATTAAATGTTAACATAAGCCTTGCCTTGGGGGATCCACCTTTTTAATCACGGTATTCTATTTATATCCTTTTAAAAGTTTTTCGAAAGTAATTGCTTCTGACTATACATTTATATCTTTCTATCTAAAATAGAACGTTACACGAGCCAAAATATTACGTTTCCTTTGTCAAAGTTTGAAGATACCTTAACTGTTTACCTTGCACTGGAGGAACTATCTTTTTGAGCTCGACCATATGTTTATCCTGTAGCTTTAGAAATGATTGTGCATGATTTTTCTATAGCTTGAATGTATTCAATAATCCTTTTGAAGTTCTATAACATACCACTTTTTCCCTTTCATAATGTCTATTTCTTTGGAGTACATTTACGTGTCTTTTGTTAAAGTTGAACGGTTCTCCTAGAAAAACCACCTTTTTGATTATCGTATCTTTTCTTAATTGTAACTCGTAATTTACGTTTTCTTTGTTGAAGTTAGAATATTCTTCGACTGTTATTAAAGGCCTTGTCATGGAGGAATCACCTTTTCGATCACGATATCCTATTTATATTCTTCTAAAAGTTTTTCGAAAGCAATTGCTTCTGACTATATATTCAACCCTTCTGAAAGTTTTTTCAACGAATTGTTGAAAAATTATACGCCTGAGATATCCACATTGTATATTTGTAAGGTTATTTGACAGTTAATAAGAGCCTTGCCTAGGAGCAATCACCTCTTTGACCATAGTGCAATGCTTTTGTATCGACAAATCCATATTGTTTTAAAGTTGGAAAGTTCTTGGACTATTAACAAAAGCTTTGCCCTAGTGGATTCATCTTTTTGCTGTCAAAAGTTCGAAGGAAGCTTAGATTTTGCTTAAAATTTTTATACAGGAGCTTTCGAGGTCGGTAATCACAATCTTGCTATCTACGCTACCCTAGACTCCTTTTAATCACGGAATTTTATTTATATCCTTTGAAAAGTTTTATATTTATATTCTTCTAAAAATTTCCAAATTTTTTAGAAAATGTTTGTAATTTTTTCGGAAATAGGTTGAAACCGACGAAGGATAGTACTTGAAATACTAGACGAAAACTATTAAAATAATGACATTATTTTGAGGGGGGGCTGAGGGGCGAGCTGAGGAGTGGCCGAGGTGGCGCGAGGGGGAGTGAGGGGGCGCGAGGGGGAGCGCGGGGCGGCGAGGGGGGTGGCTCCTATTCTCAAAACACATGTAAATAATCACATTTTTCCGTTATTTTGAGGGGGCGCTGGGGGGCTGAGGAGTGGGCGAGGGGCGCGAGGGGGGAGTGAGGTGGCGCGAGGAAGGAGCGAGCGGGCGCGAGAGGGGGTGAGCGGGGGCTACGACTGACACTTTTTTGAAACGTCTATATAATATAGATATATATGTATATATGAGAAATATTTTTACTTTTCGCCCACTTTTGTGGGGTGGGGTCGTGGATTTTCCCCAAATTTTAGTATGTTGTAGTACCTTAAATTTTTGAAATCAAATACTATTGGTATTATACCTCAAGGAGGGTACAGACAAGCGAATAATGAATTACTCAAAGCATTGTTATGGTTAAAATAGATGGAAAAGGTTATGAATTGTGAAATACAACATGCTGATCGATGTCATGAAAAACTACTTCCGGAGGAACCAATAGTTGATAGTTTTCTACCACCTTATGAAAATAACACTCATAGTAAGGGTATAGTATTAGTTTCACGAGTGTTACTGGCATGGTTGCCCAAGATGTTATCGAATTAACAAAGATACGCGTCTGGTAGTGGGTAATGAAACAATGGATGATAGGTATGGAAGAACCTTCAAAATTTCTGAAAAAATTAGGGCATATAATTATTATCTTACCGAAAAATGGGAGTGTGAATATGAGAAAGAGTGTTCGGAAGATGAAAGTATGAGTCAATTAAGGGGGCTAGACACCTTTCTTTTAAAAAAAATCGATATGTTTTTTCGCTTTTTTCATAGGAAAATATCTCTAGAAGATGCTCCATTTTGCCCAAGAACGATATCTATTTTTTTTCAAAGATATTGATAAAATACTGATATACTTTTTATAGATTTTTCACTGCAATTTCGTTTTTCTCCAATATTCAGTTTTTTTGACATACGTGCTCTTATTTATTGGTAGTATTTCTTTTTCCTTCCAATTGTAAATATATTTTTTAATCTTGATTAAATCTACATTAATATATTTATAAACATAAATAAATATTATGTAAAAATAAATCAATTTATTAGAAAAAAATAACAAAACAAACTGACAAAAAGTAATTGAATGGCGTTTCGAGCACGTATAATACATGTATTATACATATTGTAACGGCAAGCGCGTCTGTGTGTGTGTATATGTGCGCGAACACGGAGCTAGGATCGAGCCGACCTCCGACGCACGAGATACACATGGGTAGATGCCCGAAAAGGTAAACATGCCGCGGCCTTGGAGAAGGCAAGGCCGACGATTTCGGCGTGAGGATTCGCGAATAGAGTCGGGTTTGTCCTCGTATTTCTCTCGGGGCTTGCGTGTGTGTGTGTGTAGTTGCGCGCACGTGTAGCTGTGCGAAAAGTACCGAGCGCAACTACGACAGACAATAAGCCCCGAAATAAAAACTCGCGACAACCTTGCGCGAGGGGGAAGGAGAGCCAGAGACAGAGCCCGGCAGTATTGCTTTTGCCGCCGTCGCGAGTAGCTGCTTTTGATTCGCGCCGAAAGCACGACGTCTTGCTCCTACGATAGCAAGTCGCACGAGTGCACGGGTGCGAGAGAGAGAAAGAGCTCTACGAGAGTGCAGTGCGTAGTGAGTGAGAGAGAGAGAGAGTAGGAGCGAGAGCCGCGGTGCAGTGCGGATACAAAGTGAGGGAGCAGCGGCTGAGTGCTCGAGTGAGAGAGAGCACTGCGGCCGGGGGACACGGCCGACGGCTAGCTACGGCCGAGCCGATCCGTCGACGGCGAGAAGAAGCGAGAGAGAGAGAGAGAGAGAGAGAGCAGCGCGGCCAACTACCTGCTACGGCCAGACCGCTTACACAGGAGAGAGAGAGAGAGAAAGACAGAGAGAGAGAGAGAGAGAGAGAGAGAGAGAGAGAGAGAGAGAGAGAGAGAGAGAAAGAGACGAGAGAGAGAGAGAGAGAGAGAGAGAGAGAGAGAGAGAGAGAGAGAGAGAGAGAGAGAGAGAGAGAGAGAGAGAGAGAGAGAGAGAGAGAGAGAGAGAGAGAGAGAGAGAGAGAGAGAGAGAGAGAGAGAGAGAGAGAGAGAGAGAGAGAGAGAGAGAGAGAGAGAGAGAGAGAGAGAGAGAGAGAGAGAGAGAGAGAGAGAGAGAGAGAGAGAGAGAGAGAGAGAGAGAGAGAGAGAGAGAGAGAGAGAGAGAGAGAGAGAGAGAGAGAGAGAGAGAGAGAGAGAGAGAGAGAGAGAGAGAGAGAGAGAGAGAGAGAGAGAGAGAGAGAGAGAGAGAGAGAGAGAGAGAGAGAGAGAGAGAGAGAGAGAGAGAGAGAGAGAGAGAGAGAGAGAGAGAGAGAGAGAGAGAGAGAGAGAGAGAGAGAGAGAGAGAGAGAGAGAGAGAGAGAGAGAGAGAGAGAGAGACGGCGCCCGCGGCAGCCAACACCGCACAGCCAGTCCTTCTGCAATACTGCGAGGAAAGACCTTGCCAGGCGAGCGCTTACTCTCCTTGCGGACGACGAGCGTCCGGAGGACGAGACCCGGGCGAGCGAGCGAGGCCAGCCGACGCGCGCGTGGGGCCGATCGCGCGCAGCGATCGGCCGCCTTTGGCGCGTACGCGTGTGCGGTCGAGTACATGCGTACTTCAGGTGCGTGAGCGCACCACCCGAGCCGGCGCGCGCTAGTAGCACGCGCCGCGCTTATATTGTACTCGATAGTAACAGCCCGAGGGGCAATAAAGATAACTTGCTTTTTACTTGTTCGCGTATTATTTCGCGCATCCCGAGTCCAACCCCTTATTCGGTGGCACGGTGATGAACACCGCCAGCCTCCGCCGTCGTGAGTACGTAGTACTCACGTGATAGCTAAGTAGCTGGAGCAGCACGCTCGAGAGAGAGAGAGCGCGACGACGAAGTCGCGCATTGCAACAGGTCGAAAAGGTACGGCTGGTGCTGAAAGCAGCCGACGGCGAGCAACAGCACGGAGCTGACGGGCCGCTAATCGTCGAGGGTTGGCACGAGTAAGTGCTCGCGCCTGTCAATTGCTGTGCCGTTCATCGGCAAGTCCGCGTCGAGATAAAGCGCACCGAGGACAGCATTGAGCCCGTTACAACTGGCGCCCATAACGTGTGGAAATACGAATACCTGTTACCGAAGAGCGTGCGGAAAATTTGATTGGATCAATCAGAATTTGATTGGGAAAAAAAAAAACTTTTTTTTCTCTTTTCCGGAAATTTGAAATTCGAAACGAGAAATGAAAGTCGATATCCAAAATTTGATTGGATCGAATTGTTTTGTTTTTCCTACGGACTGAAGGAAAAGCAGGTGGTGCTGATAACCGCGACGCATGCATGTGAACTCTGCCGGTACGAGAGACCGACAGGGAGAAATAAACAATTTTTTCTCGACCGGAAAGTTGCGTGTAATATCTTGGAAACGGTTTCGCGAAAATTTTTGTGCTTTTTTTTGTTTTGACTTTTTGAGATAAAAGTAGCGATTTAGCGTCTCCCAGCTGAAGCTACAAAATTGTAAGACCTCTACTGGGAGTCGAACCGAAACACACACACACACACACACGCACTTATAGGGAGTGTATCTGGTTAGGCGGGAAAATTAAATTGTATTTATTTTTACTTTTTGTAGTTTTGGTGCGCCAACCACATACGTGCGTGCGATCGATTAGCCGCGCACAGGTACACTCCGAAAGAGATTAGAACTTGTCGAGAGCGAGTTTCGTGCGGCTAATAACCCGTAAACCAGTTTCGCTGAATAGATTTTGACAGCGATTAGTCAAATCAGCGATGGCGGGTTCGGTAAGAAAAGCCGTCGAGGATTGGTGTAGGTGCCTCAACGACGAAGAGACACAGCAATACACACAAGTCCTCGGTTTAAGGATGGACGGTAGACTGTTCACGAGATTGATCCGCCTCATCCGGTGGCTATCCAGCGACTACGATCCCAGGGATTTTGCGAGACTAGTCGCCGATGATGAAGATTCGACACTGTTGGAGCGCATGAACGCACGTGAAGCATTCGTGGATCACGTGATCTCCACCAGTGACAAGCCACATCCACTCGAGATACTAAAGTCGGACGCGACAGAAGCACAGTGCCTCGAGCGAAGCACTGTACGGGCAGCGGATGCCCCAGGTGCACGAGTTGAGGGCGACTCGACCGAGGCTGAGGAGAGTACCGGACGTCAATTGGAAAATGGCACAACGCACACGATTACGATGGCGGACGGTACGACGGATCAAGTCCCGAACGAGTGGGCAGCATATGTCGAGGGAATGGAAGCCAGATTGCGGAGGATAGAAGAGACCCTCCGGACATTGACTGGCAAGTCAACAACCCGTCCGACGAGTGACACGACAGAGCTCGTCGGGACAAGTGGAAAGGCCAATCACGACGATTCGGCAAACTCGACACCCACTTGTCTGCCACAGGAAGAAGAAATCGCAGCGAGGAACTCCGGACAAGATGGAAGAACGATAAGAAGAGTCAGGATACAGCAACCATCTCTCGGTGATAGAATATCACCGTCGCCACCCATCCCACTCTCGCGCCGAACGAGCCTCGGCGATGCCTGAAGAGGGTGAGGAAATCAGAATCAAATGCGGAACACTTCCGATTCTGAGCAACGGCGCGATTCGCGGAATGCGGCGTTGCTGACGGCGAGACCCAACGTCAAAGATACGATCGTAGGAACACCAAGGGATGTCGGTCTATTAGTTCGAAGTTGGGAAATGAGGTTCGCCGGCGACCGCGAGGAAAATGTCGACTTATTCCTCGATCAGGTCGAAGAGAAATGAGCCCTGGCGAAACTCCCGGGAAACGAGATATTAAGTGCTTTGCCCGAACTCTTCGTCGGTGTGGCAGGAGTGTGGGTCCGTTCCCATAGACAGAGTTGGTCCACGTGGAATGAATTCCGCCGGAAAATTCATCGATGGTTCGGCGTGAAAGACCGGTTCCACCAGCGCTTAGCACACGAGGTGGCGATGCGCACCCAAGGACCCGACGAATCTGTGCGTGACTTCATCACCTGCCCCAAGGTAATGATGAGTAAGATGGAGCCACCACCGCCCCTCGAAACCCAGCTGGGAACGTTTCGTCGAAATACGAAGCCACGGCTGCAGCAGCGGGTTAGACGAGGGAAATTTGCCGATGTCGATACGCTATCTGACACAGCGGTGGAGGACGAGTTTGCGGGGCACGCCGAAAAGCGTTATAAGCCCCCGCCTCCACCAGATGCTCGTGTTTACGCTGAGTTAGCGCACGGGGCACCCAAAGCGGCACCATTAAGGGGAAGAGAGCGGCGGTTGAGGACAAGGAGTCGCCGTCGGTACCGTCCCCCCAGGGCAATAAAACGCTGGACGAGATGCTGGAGCGCTTCTCCCAAACGATTTTGGAAGGGATGAAGCAGAACAGCTCCGGATTCGCGCTGTCAGCCTCTTCATCAGAGACGTCTGCGTCTCGGACCGAATCGCCAGAGACCGAAAAAGAAGAAGAAGAACAGAAAATTTCGGCGATATCGGAAGGAGAGCTCGGATAGCAGCGGCCCGTTCAGCTCGAGTAGCGGGACGAACATCGACGAGCGAGCAGGCACAGACTGCGACGGAACAGTCGGCACAAGGGCGGCATCTACGGACCGTGGAAGTGCTGGGACTGCCGGGTGCCTGGTCACATTCGCCGAGAGTGCCCGAATCGAACGAGAGGCCCTTGGTAAACGAGTTCGTCTGCTCACTACACGCAGTGAACTCGTGAACACTGACGGATCGGGTACGGAGCGAGGGAAACGAATCCTTCCCTCGTACGGAGCGAGGGAAACGAATCCTTCCCTCGTACGAACCAGCAGAAGGGGGGATTTTCCCCTGGAATAACGAGACATCCCCTCCAAAGGACGAAGAAGCCGTTCAAGGATGAGAGATCGCGACCGAGGGATCGACCGGTGAAGAGCGACCCACCGAAAGCCGACGAAGCTCCGCTGAGCAGCGAGCGTCATGCGTCGTAATCGATATGTATATGTATATCAGGCATATATTGAGCATACATACAGTAACCGCATTAAAATGACATTTTCGTGCAAAGCTTTTCATTACTCGATGTATCTACCATAATAAAAATATATTTAACACACACACGCATATATATATATATATATCATTAGATTATTATTAAACATACATATGAGTTATATCGGTTAGTGTATGTGTGTATATATGCATATATATAAATATTATCTTATATCTTAAAAATGAACAAAATTTAAAAAATGGATTTTGTGACATGAGACACATACACGTATACATACACACAAGGACAAACACACGCGTACACACACACACACACAACTATATTTTACTTATTATTGATATAATATAATATGCATTATTTGCACACACACACACACACACACACACACACACACACACACACACACACACACACACACACACACACACACACACACACACACACACACACACACACACACACACACACACACACACACACGCACGCACGCACGCACGCACGCACGCACGCACGCACACACACACACACACACACACAAATATATCTGTGGTGCTAAGGAAGAAGGGAACAAATCACTTGGAAAAGTTTTAGAGATATGACGATTTAAATGATAAAGCTTAAATGCAACTGCTATAGTTGTCCTTTTTCAATTACGTTGTAACTACAGAATAATGAACTTTTTACCAAATAAAAACTTAAAAATATGGTTTATTAAACCTCAAAAAAAAAGAAAACTGGCTTTAACTCGATTTTCATAAAGAGTGTGTTAATTCCCATCTTCCTTGGCACCACAGATATATTACTTATTATGAAATCCACTATTTATTAAATATTGAACATGTAGCTGTGGTATAGTACAAATAATGCATATTATATTATATCAATAATAAGTAAAATATAGTTGTGTGTGTGTGTATGCGCGTGTTTGTCCGTGTGTGTATGTATACGTGTATGTGTCGCATACCACAAAATCCATTTTTTTAATTTTATTCATTTTTAAGATATAAGATAATATTTATATATATGCATATATACACACATACACGAACCGATATAACTCATATATATGTCTAATAATAATCTAATGATATATATATGTGTGTGTGTGTTAAGTATATTGTTATTATGATAGATACATCGAGTAATGAAAAGCCTTGCTCGAAAATGTCATTTTAATACGGTTACTGTATGTGTGCTCAATATACGCCTGATATACATATATATCGATTACGATCATACCGGGGGAAATGGTTTATTAAAATATAGGTTACAACGAATTCTTGCGTGCCACAAACTTTTTTTTTTATGCATTTTTCGGGGCAAGCGCGAATTTCGGCGCTTTCTTTTGCTCGCGGTCCCACTGTGCGACGCGCCCCCGTGTAAGAGATTCAAGGATGCAGAGCTGACTATCCATGGTATAGTCCGCGTCTGGACGGGGGATGTAACGGCAGGCGCGTCTGTGTGTGTGTATGTGTGCGAACACGGAGCTCGGATCGAGCCGACCTCCGACGCACGAGATACACACGGGTAGATGCCCGAAAACGTAAACATGCCGCGGCTTTGGAGAAGGCAAGGCTGACTATTTCCGCGTGAGGATTCGCGAATAGACTCGGGCTTGTCCTCGTATTTCTTCGGGGGTTTGCATGTGTGTAGGTAATTGCCCGCACGTGTAGCTGTACGAAAAGTACCGAGCACAACTACGACACACAATAAGCCCCGAAATGAAAACTCGCGACAACCTTGCGCGAGGGGGAAGGAGAGCGAGAGACAGAGTCCGGCAGTATTGCTTTCGTCGCCGTCGCGAGTAGCTGCCTTTGATTCGCGCCGGAAGCAGGAGGTCTTGCTCCTACGATATCAAGCTGCATGAGTGCACGGGTGCGAGAGAGAGAGAGAGCTCCACGAGAGTGCAGTGCGTAGCGAGTGAGAGAGAGTAGGAGCGAGAGCCGCGGTGCAGTGCGGATACAAAGTGAGGGAGCAGCGGCTGAGTGCTCGAGTGAGAGAGCACGTGGCCGGGGGACACGGCCGACGGCTAGCTACGGCCGAGCCGATCCGTCCACGGCGAGAAGAAGCGATAGAGAGAGAGAGAGAGAGAGAACAGTGCGGCCGACTACCTATTAAGGCCAGACCGCTTACACAGGAGAGAGAGAGAGAGAGAGAGAGAGAGAGAGAGAGAGAGAGAGAGAGAGAGAGAGAGAGAGAGAGAGAGAGAGAGAGAGAGAGAGAGAGAGAGAGAGAGAGAGAGAGAGAGAGAGAGAGAGAGAGAGAGAGAGAGAGAGAGAGAGAGAGAGAGAGAGAGAGAGAGAGAGAGAGAGAGAGAGAGAGAGAGAGAGAGAGAGAGAACGCGACGACGAAGTCGTGCGTTGCAACGGGTCGAAAAGGCGCGGCTGCTGCTGAAAACAGCCGACGGCGAGCAACAACACGGAGCTGACGGGCCGCTAATCGTCGAGGGTTGGCACGAGAAAGTGCTCGCGCCTGTCAATAGCTGCGCCGTTCATCGGCAAGTCCGCGTCGAGATAAAGCGCACCGAGGACAGCATTTAGCCCGTTACAATGTATAATTATGGGTATAATCTGTAACATTCGTAATTCATAGTCTTTCATGGTCGAAATATCTTGAATAATATAAAACAATTGAATATAAATAATTATTATACTATCGAATAATATGTAACAATTAAGGCTTTTCCTTCAAAAAGGAACACGTCTTTTTAAAGCTCACTTGTGATTGGCTATCAGGCGTTATTCTATTCTTCTATTCGTGTAAGAGCTCTTATTGTATAGAACTATTTAGAGCAATCGGGCGTGAACTATGTTGAACTAAAGATATTTGGACTATGATACACCATGAATTAAGTATGCTATAGATTGACAAATCCACTTTTGTTCCATACGACCCAAACATAAGTAGAAACATGGTAACCTACTTTTAGACCTTTAATTTGTGTAAACACAGCTGACAGTTGAATCGAATGCTTCGATTATTACGATTCGTTTTATATCGCTTTTAACGTAAAAAGTGTTTCTTTTTTGTATTTGCGGTTCGTGTGTTTATTTGACAGTATAATTGTTGTGTTTATAAGAATTATGTGCTTGCTAAAATATAAAAATAGTGTTTAAAAAATTAAGGGAAGTGACTTTTGAAAACGACTTAAAAGTGACTTTTAAAAGTGACTTTTAAAACTTTTAACCCTTTCGTACCGTAGGGGTCCTGTACGACCCACTTTGTACAATATGCTGTAGAAAACTGAAATTAAATAATTTCTTAAATCTACCCATTTAGTCGTGTTCTTTTACTCAAGAGGAAGCCCTCTGGCCATTAAATTTGAAATTTGCTGTTTTTTTCTTCGTTCCGTTTAGTACATTAAATAAGGGCTCGGCGATGAAAATTGGAATTTCACGAAAATTCGGATCTTGAATGATTTATTTTCGAATAAAAAAGGTTTAATGGGGATTTTTTCTTATTCTGAATGGTGGATATTGTTAATGAGGCAACGTACTAAGAATTTATCACTTTTCGAGTTCAATAATATAATTCTGTTGGAGGGGCATCTTACGTAAATGTAGTGGGTCCTGTAGGATTCAGTCGGTCTTTCCGACAATAAAATATAACGGTCGTGTGATTTACGTGTAATACGTAATATACGCACGGACACACATATCTATGTATGTATAACCTATACATGTACATATACAACCTGTATATGCGTGCGTGCGCGTGCGCGTGCGTGTGTGCGTGTATACATAGCAAGATTTTGAATAATGCCCATTACACCTTGGAAGGTTTTTCTTCAAAATTTTCTTCGCTATATTTATCTAAGCTACGAGCTATGCTTAAAAAAAAAACAAACTTTTCAAACTCGCAAACACATGTGGCCCAACGAGTCGGCGGTATTTTTCTTCACTCAAACGCGGTAAATAATTTGTTTAAGGGGATCGGACACCTTTAAAATGACGAAAAATCAATTTTCTTTGTATTACATATTTACTTAAAAAACACTTGTAGAATATATCCCAATTAGTTTTAAAGCAGTATCTATTTTTGTTTTAAAAATATACACAAAACACTGATAAAGCTTTTCATTTGTTGTTTGTTCAAATTACATTTTTCCTCTTGTATACATATTTATATAATCATATATGATTTTTACTAATTCTTTTTTCATTTCACTGTTCTTAACATATTTAAAATTCTGACTCTACATATCTATATATACTTTAAAAGATTCAAAAATAATATTTTAAACATTAATATAAAGATAAAAAATAAATAATATAATTTATGGACGGTATTTTTGACAAAAATAAAAATTTGAATTTAAAACTTATATCGCAGTTAAGTTGGCACCATATCAACCTGACTTATCAACGACTTATCTCACTCTTTTATTGTAGGCTGATTTTAACCTATGTAAAAGTCCGCAAGCAATGTAAACATGTACAGCTGTCATTTCATATAAACACTGTGATATCAACATCAGCACTTCTTTATACAAAGTGTTGTTCTTAATTTTCATTGTTTCCAATGAATTTGGGAGTAAACATTTAGTTTGTTATAATACGTAAAGGTATTTTAAATAAGTTTCTAGAAGTGTTTGAATAATGCGAGTGACGGTGAATTAAAGTTTTAGAAATAGCTTTTAATACTTGAACTTTAATTGGAAACTTTATACTTAAAATAACAGGGATTGATACTAAAGAAAAATTAAGTCTATACTGATAATTACAAAAAACATTTAGTGTACAGATTTAAATCAACTTTTAAAGGAAGCGAAAGATACGCTATTGTGTAGAAAAATGTTATAGAACCTTTGCTTCTGCCAGAAAGCTACTATTATTAGCCATCGCCTGAATCTCACTATGATATAATTGACATTTTATTTTCTGAAGTAAAAACAGTTATGCACTGCAATAAATATGTATCAGTCGTATTCTCTTTATTAAGTAATAATATTATATGTGAAAAATAATAATGAAGGACAAGCAAAGAAGTTCACCCTATCAAACATTAAAAGAAGATCAATATAGGAGTGTTGCATCCATAAACATTTTTCTTAAGCATTTGGCTATGGCGATACTGGCTTCATAATATGCATGAAGGATTTTGAATTTCTCAACACATTTTTTATTTACCTCAGTATATGTATAAGAATCTAATATATGTAATAAAGATTATTAAAAACATGTAGATTTAAAAGCACCAAAGGATCTACATGTTAAACCACTTCACAAACTTGACTGACTAATGTGGATATGACTGTTACGCGTGCTCATAGCATACAAGTCTCATAGACCGTATACTGAGGTACCAGAATATTTGTTCTAAATGTAAAATATTTTGAGCTAAAAACAATACTTTTTTGTATTTCAGGGCAGAGATGGAGTTAAGAAATAAAGGAGAAGAAATAAAGAAGTATTTTAGTAATTTTATCTTTAAAGCTATTTTCTACATAATGTAAAACGTCTATTGATCGAAGAGTTGTATGTATCCAATTTACTTGATTAAATAATTTTTTACGGTCAATGATTGCTAAAAAAATCTGAATTTCACTTAAATTTACGATTTTTTAGCAATTTTTGACCGTAAAAAGTTATTTAATCAAATAAATTGGATACGTACAACTCTTCAGTCAATAGTCATATAAAATACCAAAATTTTAGGAACTCTCCCATTAAAATATATGCAGTTCCTGAAGCTGGAGTCAACGGCAGAGCAAAAATTTTGTAATAGCTATATATTTGGTTAAAATCTTTCAAAAATTTTTTTTTGGGTCTCATTTTATCAACAATTGAATATATTTTTAGGATATTACTTCTAAATATTTCTAATTATGAGAATTTATTTTTTTCAGGTCATTTTATGAAGAAAATTTTAAAGGTGTCTGACCCCCTTAAAAAACTTTTGAAAAAAAAAACCGTAGATTGATTTTACAAGGAGAGGGTTTCAGCTGCGGGAAACGGATTTTAGCGGGCATTGGTGAGTCGATTTCCGGTACCTAAAAATTAACGCCAGTCCTCACATTTCCGTCAAATGGGCCCTTTTTCTTGAGATATGGGCAATTTAATCTCAAATATCGTCTATTTTGTCAAATAATGATGTCTCTTCTATTGACTGTCACATTGCAAGTATTTAAGATACGAAAACGAGGAAAAATGATCAAAATAGACAGTAAAAGCTAAAATTTAAACCCTGATTGATTGAAAAATATTGATTTTTCAGGAAGTTACAAGCAATCAAAGATAGGGTACGAAAGTGGTTAAAAATTTGTCTTCTATTTAACCGATTAAATGGATCGTATTTTTAACCATTTTCGTACACTATCTTTGATTGCTTGTAACTTCCTGGAAGATCAATATTTTTCAATGAATCAGAGCTTATATTTTAGCTGTTACTGTCTACTTTTATAATTTTGCTTCCTCGTTTTCGTATCTTAAATACTTGCAATATGGCAGTCAATAGAAGAGACATCATTTTTTGACGAAATAGACGATATTTGAGATTAAATTGCCCATATCTCAAGAAAAAGGACCCATTTGACGGAAATGTGAGCACTGGGCTTAATTTTTAGGTACCGGAAATCGACTCTCCAATGCCCGCTAAAATCCGTTTCCCGCAGCTGAAACCTTCTCCTTGTTAGTTGAAGCCTTCACAATTATAGTATAAAAAATGTCACTTTTTCCCCGGGAAAGGGGTCACGGTACGCAAGGGTTAACAACGTTTGAAAATGACTTCAATGAATGGACGAGATTCAAAGGGAAGAACTAGTAGTACTGCTCCTGATAACAAACACTCAAGAGGATGGACCAAGAAGAGGGTTAGAATTTTCGGAGGAAATATGCATAATCAGGAAAATGACAGAAAGCGGAGAAGAACATCATCTTCAGCTAGGAAGATGAGAGATAGAACAACATCTTTTCACTGCAACACGCAAAATAGAATAATCGACATCGGCATTCTGTTTCCTGAGCTCGAAAGAGCTTTATGTTGTAGTGAGTATCATGGACCTGTTCATATAAGCGACTCCAGCCTTCAAGGTTTTGGATTTAATATTGATTTAGTGTGTGACCGATGTGGCCAAATTGCAGCAATAAATTCCTGCAAGAAAATTGGCCCCATGAATAATGCATGGGAAATAAATAGAAGGAGTGTGCTTGTCATGCGTGCACTTGGCCACGATCACACTGGACTATCAACTTTCTATGGAATCATGGACTTATCACCACCAGTGACTCATTTTGCTTACTGTAAAATCAATGGGCATCTTGGAAACATTTGTGCAGAAGCGGCTCAAGAGTTTATAGACACAGCAGTGAAAGAAGAAGTCAAGTTAACACCACCAAATACTGGACTTACGGTTTCTGGTGATAGCTCTTGGAGGAAGAAATGTTTTTTTTTCCTTACAAGGTGTCACCAGTATTATTGGTAACAGAAATGGCAAGGTTTTGGATGTTGTTATTAAAAATAGCTTCTGTAAACCTTACTCAATCTGGGAGAGAAAGAAAGGAACAGCCAAATATGAAGAACTATCAGGGCTGTGATGGAAAAATAGAAGTAGATGGTGTGAAGGAAATGTTTTCAAGATCTCAAGAAAAGTATGTAGTGAAAAATGAGTATTATATCGGTGATGGTGACTCCAAAGTGTTCAAGTCTGTGTCAGAAGAGGAACCCTATGGTGACAAGCTGCAAGTAAAAAAGATGGAGTGCATTGGTCATGTCCAGAAGGGGATGGGAACCCGTTTAAGGAACTTGAAGAAGGTATCAGGCAAGAAGCTTCTGTCAGATGGAAAACAAATGGGTGGGAAAGGTAGCTTGACCGGGCAGGTGATAGGAAAATTATCTTCCTATTATGGAAAGGTGGTCAGAGACAACTCAGCATCTGTTGAGGGTATGCGAAATGGGTATTTGGGCCACGTATTGCCATCAGATGTCTACTGATGAGCGCCCTGAACATCAATTCTTCCCAAAACGACTTACCAGTTGGTGTAAATGTCAAGAAACGAAGTTCCAAAGAAAACTCAATAAATTTAAACACAAAGAAGCCATACCACTGGCCATCATGGATCAGCTCAGACCAATTTATGAAGATTTATCAAGTGCAGATCTTCTCCAGAAGTATCTTAGAGGTTTCACGCAAAACTGTAATGAGAATTTCAGTAACTACGTGTGGAAGATAGTTCCAAAAACCTTATTCAGTGGCTTGAAAGCCTTAGAAATTGGAATTCACATTGCTGTGACCTGTTTCAATCAAGGATAATAGGCATACTCTACATCACGGAGAAGTTTGAATGCACTCCTGGATCATCTGTGTTCAATGAGTAGAAGCAAGCAACGAATTCAGGCTTGCATCTGCATAGAAGAAGACTGAAGCCAACACCAAGGATGCTCGCATTATGAGAAGGCAAGCACGAGAGCAGCTCCAGGATGATTCATATGCAGCAGGTGCAATTTAAATCATTGTTCACGATCCATCGCCTCGAATGCTCGAGACGCTGACGTCATCTAGCCTTATAAGGCCATATTCGGCCAGCGCAAGTGCGCAGCCAGTAAGCGCTCGCCACGCGGCCCTCTCTGCGCTCCTCCAACTCCCAAGACGCCGGCCGACGGCGCCTAGCCGCGCAGTCAGTTCAGTTCAGCGCGACGGCCAAGAGAGACAGCAGCAGCTCACGACTGCACAACGGACACCAACAATAAACCACTTTATTCTCCACACGAAACGCCTTCAATTATTGAACCTTCAATCCACGATCCCACCCTTCATTCATTCACTCTCAAAAACATTTGGTCCTTCGAGCCGGATCGTGGGAGAGAAGCAACGCCATGAAGGCACCGAGGAAGAAAACCTTCTCTATACTCTACGTCTTCTCTCGAGTGGCGTAGGAATAGCACTTCTTCTTTCAGGTACGCATCAAAAAGTGTTCGTGGTCGTGAGTGCCGTTACAGTCACATGTGCCCGCATGTTGACTTCGCGTTCGTTGCTGTCTCTCTCTCGTTATCACGCCGTCGCGCGCGAGGAAGCTTATCACTAAGGCTTCCTAGGGGAAATAGCAGACTCAATTGCTATTTTCCCCATTTCTGAAAGCGCCTTGGAGTGCGTACCTAACGACTCCAAGACGTTGCCAAGAGCGTGCGCTGCAAAGCCAGCTCTAGAGTCATCGCGTTCGTTCGGTGACCGGCGGCCATCTTGTCTTGTAGCCAAAAGCGTGCGCTATAAAGCCAGCTTTCGAGTTACCGCGTTCGTACGGTGACCGGCAGATATCAAGACACGGACAACCAGCGTGCATTGTACACGCACGGGGTCCACAGCATTTCATCACGGACAACCCATGTGCAGCGTACACGTACGGGGTCCACATCATTCAAGGCACGGACAACCCGCGTGCGGCGTACACGCTACGGGGTCCACACCAGCCAAGGCAAGGAGTACCCGCGTGGACATCGCTCGCTACAGCACCGAGGAGCGAGGTGTTCACCGAGCATACAGGGACCTTTCCACGAAGGAGGAAGAGACATCTTCAAGAGGACGACCATAAGGACGCGTTACGTTCAAGACGCCACGTACGTCGTCACCAAGCATAATTGGAGGGGACGAGTCCATTGTCATAAGCCAGGGGGCACATCAACGGAACGAAGCTGTACTCGGACGAGTCCATCTTCTTCGCACCCAACGCCGATCCGATTGCGCTCGGATGCCTCATCCTATTACTTGGACACACTTATCGTTCCAATTTGTTTAATTTAAACTTTGCAACTATCGTCTAGTTATTCTAGTACATTTATTACGTTTAATGAGAATTTTATGATCTCTGTTTAGTTAAAGTACTTTAATTAAAATTGAGTAGCGTTATTTGAGATTAGTACAAGTTAATTGTGTTTGAGTTTACTATAAATTTAATTGTAATATTTAGCTAGTCTTGAGAAAATTGATTGCAATTTTCGGCTTAGCAAACACTTATGTTACTTGACCTTGCAGTTTATTGCGGCTTGATGACAATTCATCGTGATTTCAACATCGACTGCTGACCTTCATCTGGACACGTTCCTGATTCAGCTGCTGACTACGCTGCAAGGATAGCTGAATACAACGCCTGCAGTAACTTCTTTTCGAACAGTGAACGCTGTGGATCATCAGCTGATTCACCGTGGGAACGTAAGCAGACACAGTCAACGTCGCAGCTTCAAGCGCATCTCAACTTCTATTATAGCATAAGTATTATAACCTAGGTTAAGACTTAGATGTAATTACTCTCACTATTACTTCTCTACTCTCGAGTGGTTAAGGATAGTTAACTCAATACCAAAAACTTTAAATAATCAAATTTGGTACTAGTCTAATTTAACTTGATCTCAAAATGGAGGCGTTTCATGCTAAGGAGATGGCACTCCAAGCTAAAATTACAAACTCATTTAAAAATTTCAAATCTAAGGGTAAAGATAATATGACGAAAGGTTATGCAAAATCATGTCTAACCGGACTCGAAACTAATTTTACGTCGTTTCGGGTAAATCATGAGAAACATGCTCGTTGAGGATATTGATCTAGATTATGCCTATTTTACGCTGAATCGGCTTGATTTAAATACTCGTAAAGAATGGGAGAAGCATCTAGGTGATAGTGTTGATCCTCCGACAATGGAACAACTTCAAGCATTTCTTCGAAGTCAAACACTCACTCTAGAGGCCATCGAAGCAGGTACTAGAACCTCTTCGAACAATATCACTAAAACTTCATCACCCAACTCAAAATCACGTAAGCCAGAGCATGACAATGCTCAGTCGGTTTTTTCACATCAAACTTCATCTTCGAACACAACAAAGAAGAGATGTTCGATTTGCAATCAATCTCATTTTACGAACAGATGTGAACGAATTCTCAATAAAACGATTCCTGAGCGAAAGGAGTTGATCAAATCCTCTAATCTTTGTTACAATTATTTAGGGAAGCACAACGTTAGAAATTGTACTTCCACGTACCGATGCATTCTTTGTTAATCTAAGCATCACACTTTGGTGCACACTGACAGCAGTCAAGTAATCAGTTCGCCGCAGACTGATCAGATTGACTCCGTGCCCGGCACCACTAACCCAAACTGTAGCAACGTTGTCGTTTCGAATGACTTTCAACTTGCCTCACAGTCAGTCTCCCTTTATAGTGGAGTAAGTACTAAGAGTACTGGAGTATTTTAGCTACCGCTAGGGTTAACGCCCTTGGTCCTAACGGAACCAAAATTCTATTTCGTGCGCTCATCGACCCCGGATCTCAAATCTCACTTGTTACACAAGCCTTGTGTAACTTGCTCTCATTAGATTGTAGAATCAGTCATACGCACATTCAAGGTATAGGCGAAAAGACAGCTGCTGTATCTTCTAAGGTAGCTTGTCTTTCTATACAACCTCATTTTGATTCAACCTTCTCTCTAAAGGTTGACTCGATAGTCTTGCCAAAACTCTCGTCGTATAAGCCTCCCATCGTATGGGGTAATACAAAATTCGAATACTTAAGAGGGCTGCAACTAGCAGACCCCAAGTATCTCGAACCTTCACGTATCGATATTTTACTCGCTGCTAGCGTTTATGCGCAAATCATTGAAAATCAAATAGTTAAGGTCCAAAGTCTTCAGCCGATAGCACTTAGTTCCAAACTTGGATGGCTCTTGACAGGTAATCTCTCGTCTTCAACTTCAGAAATAGGGTTAGAATCAATATCTCTTCATTGTTCGGACAGCTGCGAGCATGAAGTCAAACTTTTGGAGCTCGTACAAGATTTTTGGAGGGCGGAGGAGATAGTCAATGACAAAAAATCTTACTCGCCTGACGAACAAGCATGCGAGGATTTTTATCGAAAAACAACTGGTCAAGATGAAACAGGGCAATATATAGTAAGTCTACCCTGGAAAAGTCGAGACCAGTTGAGTTCTGCTCATCTCGAGAGCTCTCACACTGCCGCATTATGCGCACTCAATCGTCTCGAAGCAAAGTTCGCTAAAGACGAAAAACTGAAATTAGCTTATACTGAATTCATAAAGGAATACATTGATTTAGGTCACATGTCTCTCTCTTCGAATTTTGATTCATTTACGAGCAAATCTCAAGCCATCTTACCATATCATGGTGTGTGGAAGGAAACAAGTACAACTACCAAATTACGTACTGTGTTTAATGGCTCGAGTAAATCAAAAACAGGGGTCTCGGTCAACGATCTTCTTCAAATTGCACCTAATCTTCTTCAAAATCCCGTCGCTTTGATCTGCGCCTGGCGAAGGTACAAGATCGCACTTTCAGCTGACGTGGAGAAAATGTTCAGGCTGATTGGTGTCAAACAATGTGATCAACCCTTTCAGTCGATTTTATGGCATTTTAACAAGAGTGAACTCATTCAAATTTATCGATTAACCACAGTGATGTATATTTTGGCCTGTTCGCCTTTTCTAGCTATACGAACTCTTTTGAAATTAGCCGAAGACTATGGCCAAACTTTCCCAATCGCAGCTGAAGCTGTTCGAACAGAGATGTATTCGGATAATGTGCTTACTGGTGCACATTCACTTGATGAAGCATTGAACAAACAAGATGAATTAATTCTTCTCTTTAAACAAGGTCATCTCAACCTTCGTAAGTGGACTTCAAACAATACTGAAGTACTCTCTTCCCTACCCTCGAATATGTTAGCTGCAGATTCCATTGCTTTATTTGCTTCTGAAACCTCAGTACCAATTTTAGGTATAGATTGGCAACTTAACACAGATTACGTTAGTTTTCATATCGAAGATGCTCCCGTTGATTCGGCATATACCAAACGTTCGGTTCTCTCTAGAATTGCTCGCATCTTCGACCCCATGGGGT
This sequence comes from Torymus aiolomorphi, assembly GCA_036365515.1. NCBI lineage: Eukaryota > Metazoa > Arthropoda > Insecta > Hymenoptera > Torymidae > Torymus > Torymus aiolomorphi. Next base: position 91,817,887 of record CM070873.1, on the reverse strand, counting down.
GGTTGGCTCCTATCGTAATAACCGCTAAGATTATTATGCAATCTTTATGGATTCTGAAGGTTAGTTGGGACGAAGAGCTGCCTCTTGATATCTCAAATCGGAGGCAGACTTGGTTGCAAGATCTTCATTCACTTAGTCCGATTAAAATTCCTCGCTGGAGCGGATACACTCCCCAATGTGAATTACTTGAGATTCACGGATTCGCAGACGCCTCTAAATTTGCGTATAGTGCAGTAGTCTGCCTGCGCTTGATCCAAACTCAAGAAGCACTTGTCACGCTTCAAGTGGCTAAAACGCGAGTAGCTCCACTTAAGACACTAAGCATACCTCGCTTAGAACTTTGCGCTGCGTTGCTACTTGCTCGACTGGTTCATACATTCCTCGAATCGTTCCCAATTAAGGTTGAGAGTGTTCATCTTTGGTCTGATTCTGCTGATGTGCTCTTCTGGTTAAAAGACCACCCCTCTAGATGGGGCATTTTTGTCGCTAACCGGTGCTCCGAGATTCATACCCTGCTACCTGATGCGTTCTGGCATCACGTACGATCAGGTGATAACCCCGCGGATGTTATTTCACGAGGTATTGAGCCCTCAAAACTAGTTTCGTATAGCTTATGGTGGAAAGGTCCCGCCTGGCTCTCCGATAATCATGAGTCATGGTCCAAGGCTCATGATCAGCTCAATTTTACAGTAAATAGTCTGAATCTTCGACCTAGCCACTCTCTAGTCGCTAGCAAGGGCACTCCAAATTCTGTCGAGAATACTCCAAAAATTTGGAGTCTTATTAACAAATATTCGTCATTAAGTAAGTTATATCGTATGGCATCGTACTGCTTTAGATTCATCTTCAGAATCTGCTTGAAAACTAAACGCGAAGCGACTTCAAGTTCGGTTGTTAGTTTTCGTACTATTCTTCAATCCCTACTATGCCATCACACTCCGGATTTTAAGGGAATAAGTGCTAGTGAGATTGAGAACACCAGACTTTGTCTGATATATCTAGTTCAAACGGCTTATTTTAAACTTGAACTCCAACAGTTACAAAGAAAAGGTAAACTTTCGACCAAAAGCTCTCTTTTACCTTTAAACCCCATGATACAAAATCAGTTGCTCAGGGTGGGCGGTCGACTTTCTCACTCTCTTCTCGAAGAAGATGCTAAGCATCCATTTATTTTACCTGCTGATTGTCACTTTACCACTCTATTAATTGAGGATGCTCATCAACGTACTCTCCATGGTGGTGTTCAATTAACACTTGCCACGCTAAGACGACAGTATTGGATAATTAAAGGACGATCTGAAGTCAAGAAAGTCATCAGAATTTGCCTCGCATGCTCCCGACATGCCGCTCGAGTACCAACTCAATTAATGGGTGAGTTACCCAAGGCTCGAGTATGCCCTTCTCCGCCATTCGAGTGCTCAGGCGTCGATTACGCCGGCCCCATTCAGCTTCGTCTTACTAAGACTAGGGATAAAGGCACCATGAAAGGTTATATAGCGATTTTTATTTGCATGGCTACCCGAGCCGTACACATCGAGGTAGTTGAGGACTACTCTAGTGAAGCGTTCATCGCTGCTTTCCATCGTTTTACCGCTCGTCGAGGTCATTGCAAAAAATTGTTCTCTGACCAAGGTACGAACTTCGTTGGGGCCGATGCTCAGCTAAAACAGATGCTCGTAGCCTCTTCCTCGTTCTCTTCGCTAATTGTAAAGTCTCTAGCTCAAGAAGGAACATCTTGGATCTTCAATCCTCCCGGTGCGCCTCATTTTGGTGGCATTTGGAAGGACGCAGTTAAGTCGGCAAAACACCACATCCGCCGAGTCGTTGGAGAACAAGTTCTCACATTTTCGGAGCTTGTGACTCTTATGTGCAGAATTGAAGCTTGCCTTAATTCAAGGCCGTTAACTGCTCTCACGGACGATCCTTCTGACCTAGCATTTTTATCCCCATCACATTTTCTAATTCAACGTTCGTCATTTTTAGTGCCTGAAGAAAACCTCGCAGATGCCAATGTGACTCCAGGAAAGCGCTGGCTTTTGATCAGCCAGCTGACTCAGCATTTCTGGACGAGGTGGTCTTCAGAATATCTGACTTCGCTTCAGGCACGACGTAAGCGGAGGCAACTATAGCATCCAATAGCCGTGGGTGATCTCGTGCTCGTTCGCAACGAGCTCACGCCTCCAGCCCAGTGGCCCCTCGCACGCATCACAGCTATTCATCCAGGGAGTGATGGAGTCACGCGCGTGGTCGATTTGTGCACGGCCACCACAACTCTTCGTCGACCCACCGCCAAGGTCGTACGTCTTCTCCCCGTCTGCAACATCTTCGGAGTATACTTCCGAGGAGCTTGGCGAATGGGTTCATTTCCTTGAATGTCAATGAAATGCGGGGCGACATTAGCTAACCCTAGCTTTTCCGGTGTAGGTGGAATCAATCTCTGTTTGATTTCTTCAATAAGCAACTGCTGATCAGTTGTAGCACGACTCAGTCCTCCTATGCTGGCTAGAGCTGGGAAACAGGTTACATCTTGGCCGCAAGGGTAAAACTTATGCACTACTCCATTCGGTGTCCACCATGCATCGTTCTCGTAGTCGATCTTCATCTTAAACAACCGTTTGAAGTCGATTCCGAGAATGCAGTCGTACTGAAGCTCATCTGCTACACGGAAAGGCATAGATAATTTTGTATTATCGATGCTCACCGTCATATTCAGTACTCCTTGTAGCTTCGCTGCACCTCCATCAGCTACGCGTACTGAAGCGGCTTCCTGTTCCAATTTCTGGGCAAATTCCTTGCTGACGCCTTTGCCGAGATACGAGTGAGTGGAGCCATCGTCGAGCATGCCTAAGAGTTTCCTTCCATTCAATTCTATATGAAGAATAACCTGGGCTCGACGTTGCTGATAGCGCTTCTCATTATCAGCGATTCTGGAGCTAGAACTTGAGGGTTATCTCCCTCACTCATAGCTGCAGCTGAACTGTTTTCTGGAATAAAAGCGATCGAATCAGAAGTGGGAGGAGTCGAGTCTGAAGTAGGAAGGGGTGAGTTGACTCCGCTAACTTCCCCTCTTACTCGTTTCCCGCCGCCGTAGTCGAAATGCACTTGGTGCATCGACGCGCCGTGGTATTAGGCTGTCCGCACATTAGGCAGACTGCAGCGTTCATACACTCACGTCTCCAATGACAGGCTTGACCGCAACGGAAACATGGCTCTCTCATTTTCCTTCGCTGCATGTCCTCAAATTTCCCTTTAGGAGGAACAACTTCAATCTTTGGTTGTTCCTGCGTAGACTCTTGCTCCGTTGACTTAGCTTGAGCATTTCCTCTCTTATCGCTGCGGAGACCCTTACTCTTGCTGCGCGGGTCGGGCCTCCGACCTTTCTTCTCCCCTTGCTGTCCCTCCGCCGACTTGGATTTCTGTTCCCTCGACGATCGCTGCTTCTCTCCTCCTTCCGTCTGTGTGGCTGCTACAGGAGCTAGATTGCTTGAGCTGGACAGCTTCAGCTCATTTTCTTCTGGTGTGCTCGGAACCACTGAGGCTAATTTCACCTGCCGCAGCTGCTTCGGAGGAGTGTATGCTGAAGCAGGGAAAGCTGAATCCGCAATTGGAGGTGGCGGCTTGTACCCTTCTCCTGAGCTCTCCGTAGCTCCTCTCGCTTGCCTAGTTTTTGCAATTTCGGAAAATTTTCAAAATCTTTCCTCTCGATGCGCAACCGATATGAGGGGTGCAGCTTCTGGTATACTCGATCTAGCTGCTCTCCTAACGTAAGCGGCGGCTTTAGCTGATCCAGTAGGTCTCTCACTTTCAGCAGGTAGGTGGAAATCTCCTCACTCGGTCCTTGCGTTCGCACCTCCAGCTCCTTCCGTAGCCTCTCCTGCACGTCTTCGAAGCTGTATTGTAGGCGAAACGCGTTCACAAATTCTTCGAACGTCCTCCAGAACTGATACTCTCGTCGAAACCATTGCCATGACTCGTCATCGCGAGCTGAGGGCAAGGCTTTCACTATTTCCTCGAGAGTCAGTTTGTAAGTTTCTTTGCATTTGGTTAAGTCTGCAATGAAAATTTCGGGGTCTCTTTTCCTATCCCCTTTAAACGTAATGTGCCACTTAAAGAGTAACTCCGTCGTACGTTTCTCTTTATAAAGCGATGAACGCTAGAAAAACGATGCATATTGACTCACCCTAAGAGCAGAGACATCGAATCTCCCTGGGTGAGACTGGAAGCTTACAGCAGGATGCATCGGAGCTGATGAAAATCCTGTGGCAGCTGGCGGTGGGACTGCAGGCGGAAAATACAACCCAGAATGCGGAATGTTACCATTATACCATGGATACCCTGGAGCATTGGACATCATCGGCTGCGAGGACACAAAAGATTGCAGAAAATACCCTGGCGGATACTGAAACGACGGTGGCGGCGCTGGCTGACTGTAATACGGGCGCACCGGCTCGACTCGTGCTCCAAATCCGCTCGCTTGTGAAGCTGCTGAGTGAGGTTCGTTCGCCAGTCTGGCAAAGGTGGGCGGAATGTTCACGATCCATCGCCTCGAACGCTCGAGACGCTGATGTCATCGAGCCTTATAAGGCCACATTTGGTCTGCGCAAGTGCGCAGCCAGTCAGCGCTCGCCACGCGGCCCTCTCTGCGCCCCTCCAACTCCCAAGACGCCGGCCGACGGCGCCTGGCCGCGCAGTCAGTTCAGTTCAGCGCGACGGTCAAGAGAGACAGCAGCAGCTCACGACTGCACAACGGACACCAACAATAAACCACTTTATTCTCCACACGAAACGACTTCAATTATTGAACCTTCAGTGACGATCCCACCCTTCATTCATTCACTCTCAAAAACAATCATGTAAGTATATTTATATAATATGTTATATGCTTTTGTGTTTGTACACTCTGTAGTGCATGGTATATTAAATAAATAAGTAAAATATGTATATTTATGAATATTTTCTAGGAAAACTATGTTCAAAATATACATAAATACACATATTTTTTGTATCAAAAGGTGAAAATACAAAAAATGTATAATTAATAATAAACGTATATTTAACCTACTGGTTTAAATAAAGCAATTATTATTGTTATTCTTTTTATTATATAATACTTACATATTGTGACGTGGCAAATTGCACGTCACATAGAAAAGTGCGGACATGGATGTACGCGGCAGTCGCGGCGAGCAACGTTCAGGCACGCGACGTCGTACACACATCTACATATGCGCGCCCGCCCGACTGCTACCCTTTCCCCCGTGCGCAACTCCTTCCCGTTTCTCACCTCAAGTGCATCTCTGGCCAGGAGACGAAGACACCAGCAGCGGCTACAGCAAGAACAAGCTATAGCTGGAGCATGAGCGAGCTCGCTCTCCCAAGCGGCTGACAGGAGCAGCCGACAGCCGAGAGAGAGAGAGAGAGAGAGAGAGAGAGAGAGAAGCCTTTATTTCACCCAACAGGTAAAAATTATAAATCATATAATAATAAATACATAAATATCATGACAATATACATATGAGAAAACATATGAAAACACGTGTATAAAATAAATATAAAAAAATAAATATTAAAAAAACAAAGAAGTCATCAATGTTACTAGTTAGAGAAAAATGTAAATAAAAAATAACTAACAAAGCTTTGGTCAAGGCAAGTAACACTAATAGTATGAATATAAAAAGCACTTCAAGAAGTGTTAACTAGTGGTGACTAGTGGTCGATATCACAGTTAGCGCTAATTGTTAAACAATATTAGCTAAGTCGAGAGGCAAGATAGCCAGAATTTAATTCGATAAAAACAGATAATAACAACAATACTTAAAAGTAGTAATACTAATAAAGCTGCATGCTGACCCGCAGAAAGGGCTACGAGTCCAAGTCTAAAAGATATTGACGTACCGCCCTCTTGAAGGAAAAGATTGACGGTGAGTGGCGAAGGGAAGAAGGAAGAGAGTTCCAGAGACAGGCACCTTGAACTTGAAAACTGCGAGCACCCGATTCAGTGCTCACCAAAGGGACTTTAAGATCTTGTTCCTGACGGGCACCCCTACTAGAAGACCTGGGAGTATAGGCCGAAAAAAAACTCGGCAAGGTAGCCTGGCTCTTTGAGTTTTAAAACTTTGAAAAGTAAAATCGCCATGAAATAAAGTCGGCGCGAATCAGTGAGGAGCCAGTCCAGATGTCTTCAAAGGGGGAGATATGCTCATCTCTCCTAACACCAAAAATGTACCTCACAGATGAATTGGAGAGTCTCTGAAGTCGAGTACGTTGTTCAGTGCTAGCGTCAAGAGTTACCACAGAGCAGTAGTCAAGATGGGGTTGGACTAGAGACTCGACTAATCTTTTGCGGAGGGTCTCGGTGGTACATGCCCTAATGAACCGCAGACTATAGAGGGCTTTGTTAACTTTCTTCGTAATTTGGTCAATGTACGGTTTCCATGTCAGTTTACTGTCCAATGTAACATCAAGACTCACGACCTCATCACTGAACGGGATGAGGATCCCGTCCCGCAGCCCGACGCCAGGTAAACCCAATGAATTAATATCATTAATATTGCGCTTAGAACCGAAAATTATCGCTTTAGTTTTCCAGGCGTTGAGCTGCAGACCAGGGGCCTCCGCCCATCCAGCAACCAGTCGTGCCGCATCAGATAGCCGAGTTATGCCATCCAAGATATTCTCCTTGGTGGTATGAAGAAAGATCTGGAGGTCGTCTGCATAAAAAATGTGCTGAGCTGCACAACCACAGAGAGTGTCCGTAAGGTCGTTGACATATAAACAGAAGAGTAGGGGACCCAGAACGGACCCCTGTGGAACTCCCAGATTAGTTTCCAACCATTCTGCATTAGTATCATTTCTTGATAACACTATCTGGGAGCGCCCCTGCAGATAGGATTTAATCCACAGGAGAGCCGCTCTGGAGAACCGGAGCCTTTGAAGTTTGGATAGCAGTTTAGTCGGAGAGATAGTGTCAAAGGCTTTACTGAAATCAAACAGTAGTAAAAGAGTCACTTTCCTTTTGTCTACGGCCATACGTATGTCGTCTGTCAGTTTAAGTAGTGCAGTTTGCGTGCTGTGGTGTTTGCGGAAACCGGTCTGGAGGGGATCGAGTAGAGCATGTTTATTAAGATACCCCGTAATTTGGGTGTGGGCTATCTTTTCGAGAACTTTGGAGAGAAAGCATAGTAGTGCAATGGGCCGAAAATCAGAAACACACGAAGGAGCAGTGATTTTCTTTAAAGCAACTAACTGCGCCTGCTTCCAAGCCCGCGGAAAGATGCCCTGCGCAAAAGAGAAGTTAAAGATGTTGACAATAAAATCCCCAATCACCGGGAGAACCTTAACTATCACCGACTGAGGAACTCCATCCACCCCTTTCGACTGAGAGGAGAAGTGAGAGATGGCCAGGACCACATCATTGATGTTAACCGGTTGAAATGAAAAACCCTCATCACTAGCAGTCGAAATAAAGTCCATAGCCTCTTCGATATTTTCAAGAGGTGAGATGGAGATTCCCGCAAAGTGAGCGTTAAGCTCTCCCGGGGTGAAACCGATAGAATCCTCCTCATTTCGCTTAGGCAAGAGGCCGAGGTTACGCATTTCCTTCCAAATGTTTTTGCCATCGTTAAGGGCGTCCGAGAGATGCTGATGAAGATAGGAGTTTCGCTCCTGTGTTATGCGAACGTCGACCTCGTTGCTGAGCCGAAGAAACTCATCAAATAAATCTGCACGACTAGTGCGCTTATAACGCCTATGCGTAGCATCACGCTTATTGATGAGTTGCCTCAACTCTGGCCCAAACCAGGGAGCATGTTTATTTTTGAGGCAAACCGATTTTATAGGCGCCAATGTATCTATTGCAATGTTAAGATTAAAATTCAAATTATTTAAAGCTTCCTCCAGATCGGTTTCAATGGAGTTTGTGGCCACCCAGTCGCAGCGAGACAGCAGCACATTGAGTGACTCCGGGCAAACCTTGTTAAAATCACGGTACGAGAAAGAGGTCCTAGGGGGACTTGCCGTGAAGATGTCTATAGTCACATCAATGATGCTGTGCTTACCAAAGACAGGTAGCCACTCATTCCGCCAGTCTACGGTGACGTCATTCTCGTCAGTCAAGACAACGTCAATCCAGGTGTGTGAGGTGGGGGTTCTATGAGTAGGGCCGTGAGGGACAATTTGAAGAGATAACTCTTTAATAATGCGCCTGATGGTGGTGGCATCATCATTCGCTGACAATAAATTGGCATTAAGGTCGCCCATAATAACCTTATGACTAAACTCGGAACTTAGATCACGCAAAACAGAAAAGAAATCAGAGTTCTTTTGTATGGGAATCTTCGGAGGTCGATAGATTATTCCAACAAGAACAGGAGGAGAGTCGCCCTGCTGCACCATACAAAAAAGATACTCAGGGGGACTCGGCTTACCGGGACCCAGAGTTCGAAAATTCAAGTTTCTTGATATGAAAATCATTTCTTACATACAGGACAACTCCCCCTCCATTCGTGTTACGATCTTGCCTAAGCACCGAGTAACCAGGGATGTTAATAATATTGTCATCAACAATGGGGCCTAACCATGATTCAGCAATACCAAAAATGTGATAGGACGGATTGTCCGCCAGGAACAAGCGAAGGCTCTCAATATGAGCTCTCAACGAGTTAATGTTAACAAAACCCGCCTTGAAGGAACCACCATCCCTCCTCCCATTGCACCACTTGGTGCAGCCAGTCAGGGCGCATGCACCGACTTACTTGCCAGAGCTGGCTCCCTGGCGTCACGTCCGTTACTTCCTTTGTCATGACAGTCAGTAGCGGTGACGTCGACGTCAGTGGTTGGCCTGAGTTTTTTAGGAGCAGTCTGGCTCGCCGTGAGAATAACCTGTAAGTCAGCGGCCGAGGCAAAAACGTGCGCACGCTCGCCCCCCCTGCGCCTAGCCAGGAACACTCCACCTGAATGCCAAACGTACCTGAAGCCAAGCTCCTGAGCAGTATGCCTCAAGTTTTTAAACAACAAAAATTTATTATGAGGCAGTAATTCATTAATTAAGATTTTACGTTTGGGCAGGCAGGCAGAGAGCTCCGGATCAAGAAGCACGGGGTTGATATCATTGGTGGTAAAGTAATTGTGAGCGAGCGCCCGCTTCGCTTTCATGACGTCCCTGACAAGTGCACCACTGGTAAGCCTCACAATGCAAGAGGGCAGCTCGCCAGGACGAGATGCTAAGCCACTCCCTGTCTTACCACCTCCCTCCACGAGCCGGCTCCGCGGGCGAAGGACCCGAACATCAGCAACGTTATTCCTATCCAAAGATGGAAGGATGGAGCCGAGCACTGCAAAGGCCACGTGCCTCAGTCTATCGTCGGATAACTCCGAGTCTACATTTAAAATACCGTGCAACGTGACCTTACAGCACTCGGCACCAACGCCGCCAGGCTCCGCGGCGTCCACCCCAGAGCAGGAGCGCGGAGAGGGGGTCGAGTTAATAGTGTCGACGTGCGGGTCAGAGGCAGCAGTAGTATAAGGAACCGGCGCGGAGGGACCGCAGTCAATGCTTAAATTATCATTTAAATTACTAGACTTAAAATTAGAATTAAAAACAGAGTTTCGGTGAGCACCCTGGAAAGATTTGATGACATTACTGGTTTCAGTAATTGAACTCTTAAGCGATTTATTTTCAACTAGCAGCGAGTCAATTTTGTGATTCAGACTGGAAATAGTCTGAACCTGAGAGGATATCAAGTCCTCGAGAGCCCCGACCCGCGCCGACAGTCTCCTTCTACCATCTTCGTCAGAGAGTAGCGAGGTGACACTGCGAGACGCAGGGCCACGACTATCGAGGGACCTGATATCATCCAACTGCTGTTGAATCATATCAAACCTTTGAAAAAATATCTCCAGGGTGCTCACCGGAATCAAGGTATGCGTAAAACCACACAGACTAGGATCGTCCAGCGGTGACGAAAGTACAGGCGATGATGACGTGGACCCAGCAGTGGCGTCAGCGACATCAACATCAGCAGTGTCAGCGACAGCAGCAGCGACATCAACATTGACGACAGGAGCAGCAGCAGCATCGTTGACAGGTGTGGCAGCAAGCAGAGGCGAGGCAACAGTGCGACGAGTCAAGGCGCGCCTGCCGAACGGCTTCCCGCGCGACACCCGGCGTATCGATGACGGCGCTGAGTGAGGAGGGAGCGGCCAGCTGAGAACGACGGGCGCGGAACAGCGACGGCACTACCGGCGTCGAAGCGCCGAGCGGCGCTCGATGGTGGGGCGACGCTCGAGGTGCTGGCAGCGCGTCTCGCTGCTGTGCCGTCAGCGAGGCACGCAGGCTCACCTGACTAATAGAAGTATTCGACTTCGACGGCACTGACGGCTGCTTGGTGGTGGTGCCCAGCGACACTGTTGGCTGCTTGCCGAAGGAGCACTGCGGCGATGAAGTTGCGGATGTAGACGCGCTCTTTGCTGTCCTTGTTGCTGTCGTCTGCTTGGCAGTGGTTTTGGCAGCTGGCTTGCGCTGCTTCCTGCATTTATCACACTGCGCCCCCTTTTTTTTGCCAGAGCAACGTGTATGACACAGTTGCTGGCAGGTAGGGCACGTGCTAGTGGGTGGAGTGGATGCATCACCGCACACTGGGCAGGTGACCAGTGCAGCCGACATGATGGTAGCCAGGCGAAATTAAAGTTGGCGCCGGCGATTGCGGCTGCGCAAGGAAGGCACGCAGGTTGGCCAACTGTTGAGCAAGTAGGTGTTTGTTTGGCTTGCCCGCGACGGTCCCGCCAAAACAGCGCCGCACTCCTAACCTCTCCAGGACGAATGCACGAAGAAAATACGGTCTCCCGGCTCAAAAAAAAGGAGCCACGCAGATTATGCTCCGGTCACATGGAGCCTGCGGGAGACCGGACAGTCTAAAAGTATACAGACTCACACCGGAGCCGTGAGTAAAGGTGAAAAAGCGCTCAAAGTCGAAGCGATAAGAACAGCGTGCTAGTACGTACCTGGGCAGACAGAGAGAGAGAGAGAGAGAGAGAGAGAGAGAGAGAGAAAGAGAGAGAGTGGCTCAGCGCTGTATCGGCCATCCGCCGGACGGCGCGTGCCAGCATCGGCAGTATACGGACTGCTCGCGCACGCCGCGGTGAAGAAGGCGGCCGATGGACGAACGAGGGCACAGCGGAGCAGAGAAGCGTGAGCGCACCGGCCGGCATAACCATTCTGTCACCTACCGCCGTGCCGTGTGCTCGCGAGAGTGTTCTCGCCGACGAAATCGTGTGCGTGCCTGTGCGCCCTGCCGACCCCTCGCCACCGACTGGAGAGGCAGCGCCATAGGGAGAGCGAGAGAGAACGAGAGAGCGAGAGGAAGCAGCAGCAGCAGCGTTCTGGCCAAGGTTTGCCCTCTTTTTATTGCCGTCCCCGGTTTCCAAGTGCGTGTGTGTGCGCGTCCGAAGCGGGAGCCACGAGACTCCGAATTCGCGCCAGCTGCAGCACGTGCTGTAGCTGCAGCTTAGAGTAGGGTTTTCTGCTCCCGGCGGAGCTATCCCGCAAAAGCTTAGATCGGTGCAAGTGACGCGTGCACATGGCGCCCTATTATTTTATTAAGTAACATCTAGTTAGTAGGAAATAAAGTAAATAGAGTTCTACCCTGTTGCTTCTGTGAAATTAATAATTATCCACGAACCTCTGCCTTGATCCCCGGCAGAGCGTTACAAGTGACGCAGCCAACGTGGGGCAACGGTAAAGGCCGTGGCAAAGTTAAGGGATCTGCGTCGTGATTTCGCCATAGCGGCGCGCACACACAACGGGGGAATCGCGCGGGAGAAGCGTTCGGGCAGCCATTTTATGCTCCCAGTATCTACCTCGTACAGGTGTTAATCAACGCCGTGAGCAAATTGAATTTAGCCAGACGCTTCAGATTAAGTTACTGGAATGATTTTGTTTCAAATAATAATTTAATTACTTGAGAAATTTTATTGCGATTTGTGCGTGATTTTGCGATTAAAAGTTAATGAGAAACTCGCAAAATCACATCTTGCTACAGCTTTAGCCACGCGGCACAGAGAATTGTTGCAACGTGCTCAGGGAGTGTGAAGATTAAGAGTAACTTCCTGAACACGCGTACACGACAGAATCATTTTCCTGTTTTACGTTTTTTTTGTTTGACATTTTTGTCATTTCGTTTTTATATTTCGTTCCCGGTTGGAGAGATTTCTCTGTTACGTCCTTTTCCGAAACCTTTGGAATTCCCACGCCTCCGTTAATAGATTTTTAGAAACGGGGAAGGGGGGGGGGATTTTTTCGGTTTTACCTAATCGGGGAGATGGCGAGGAATAAGTGCGTAATTGTCGCCCTTACTTTCTCACGTGGACCCGGTTGAGTGGGCTTGATTTTCTTTTCTTTCTTTTTGCTTTTGCTTGCTTGCTTGAAAACAGTTTTTTTTTGGTCTCATTAGCATTAAAGTAAAATTTAAATCGGTAAAGTGAGGATTGAAGAGAAAATCAACGGAGCTATTCGACCGAGGCTAACTGAGAAGATAATTCAGATGGTAATTCATGACTGAAGCTGGGTTTCGCTCGGTGTCGACGAGAATGATCTAATGTGCGTCGACCCGACAGCTGCAGCTGAAGCGCTGAAGCGATCGATTAATAAGTTAACCAACGGGGAAGTCACGATCACTGCTCAGCGATTCGGGCTGAATATTCGCTCGGACGCGATCATTTTGCGTAATAGGTTGGAGAGGCATAAGATGCGACGCCATTTTGGGGCAGACGCCGCGCCATGGGACCCGGCCAGAGACGAGCCGGCGGACGAGTCCACTCCTGCGCATAGTCCTTCGTCGTCGAGTAGGCATTCTGTTGCACGTTTTTCGCCATTTAGGGTTCCAGTGCAGCCGGTGGTAGCTCCAGAGGATTCAGAAGCAGTGCCGCTCTCCACAGGCCAATCGATAGGTAGATTTCGCGATCCAATTTCGATGGAGGAGCCGTCGCAGACTTTTACGTCGAGGCTGCACATCGAAGTGAGTGAGCCGCGGCGTGCGGCCGAGCAGCTTACAGCTGGCAGCCATGTTGCTCCAGCGATACAGAGTTCGGACGCGCAGAGGCGTGTTAGCATCGCCGTGCCGGAAGTGTTTCATGACACGAGGGAGTCAGCTCCTAATCCGCGTGCATAATCCACACGTTATCCTCTCGGTCCACTTCGTGCTCACGAGTATAGCACGTTCATGGAAAATAGTATGGATTTAACGAGTGTGGCGAGTGCGCGGAACGAGATTCCATTATCTGCAAGGGAAGGAGGGGCGGTCAGGCAGCCGAACGGATTGTTCGATGTTACGTCGTCTTTGCCGCTTCCAGCGTTGCCGTCGCAGCAGATGAGATACCCGGCTGCTCCGTCCACGAGGTATCCGGGAAGAGAGTTCAGCAGCGATGTTTCCGGAGTTGGTTCGCTACGTTCGGCGAGTATTTCTCAGCTTTCAGCTAATGTTACTCTAGGAAATTTCGACGCCGTAGCAGGGCCTGCTGTCTACTCACAATGTCCAACGCCGCGAGTAACACCAGGTTATCATGAGCCGCCTCTCATGTCCTCAGCGTCGCTCGCTCAAAATTTTGTTTCAGCTGGAGCTTCACAAGCGAGCGGATTTGGAGCACGAGTCGAGCCGGTACGCCCGTATTACAGTCAGCCAGCCCCGCCACCGTCGTTTCAGTATCCGCCTGGGTATTTTCCGCAACCTTTTGTGTCCTCGTAGCCGATGATGTCCAATGCTCCAGGGTATCCATGGTATAATGGTAACATGCCGCATTCTGGGTCGTATTTTCCGCCTGCAGTCCCACCACCAGCTGCCACAGGATTTTCATCAGCTCCGATGCATCCTGCTGCAAGCTTCCAGTCTCACCCAGGGAGATTCGATGTCTCTGCTACTAGGGTGAATCAATATGCGTCGTTTTTCGAGAGTTCATCGCTTTATAAAGAGAAACGTACGACGGAGTTACTCTTTAAGTGGCACATTACGTTTAAAGGGGATAGGAAAAGAGATCCCGAAAGTTTCATTGCAGACTTAACCAAATGCAAAGAAACTTACAAACTGACTCACGAGGAAATAGTGAAAGCCTTGCCCTCAGCTCGCGATGACGAGTCATGGCAATAGTTTCGCCGAGAGTATCAGTTCTGGAGAACGTTCGAAGAATTTATGGACGCGTTTCGCCTGCAATACAGCTTCGAAGACGTGCAGGAGAGGCTACGGAAGGAGCTGGAGCTGCGAACGCAACGACAGTGTGAGGAGATTTCCACCTACCTGCTGAAAGTGAGAGACCTACTGGATCAGCTAAAGCCGCCGCTTACGTTAGGAGAGCAGCTAGATCGAGTATACCAGAAGCTGCACCCCTCATATCGGTTGCGCACCGAGAGGTAAGATTTTGAAAATTTTCCGGAATTGCAAAAACTAGGCAAGCGAGAGGAGCTACGGAGAGCTCAGGAGAAGGGTACAAGCCGCCACCTCCAATTGCGGATTCAGCTTTCCCTGCTTCAGCATACACTCCTCCGAAGCAGCCGCGGCAGGTGAAATTAGCCTCAGTGGTTCCGAGTACACCAGAAGAAAATGAGCTGAAGCTGCCCAGCTCAAGCAATCTAGCTCCTGTAGCAGCCACACAGACAGAAGGAGGAGAGAAGCAGCGATCGTCGAGGGAACAGAAATCCAAGTCGACGGAGGGATAGCAAGGGGAGAAGAAAGGTCGGAGGCCTGACCCGCACAGCAAGAGTAAGGGTCTCCGCAGCGATAAGAGAGGAAATGCTCAAGCTAAGTTAACGGAGCAAGAGTCTACGCAGGAACAACCAAAGATTGAAGTTGTCCCTGCTAAAGGGAAATTTGAGAACATGCAGCGAAGGAAAATGAGAGAGCCATGTTTCCGTTGCGGTCAAGCGGATCATTGGAGACGTGAGTGTATGAACGCTGCAGTCTGCCTAATGTGCGGACAGCCTAATACCATGGCGCGTCGATGCACCAAGTGCAATTCGACTACGGCGGCGGGAAACGAGTAAGAGGGGAAGTTAGCGGAGTCAACTCACCCCCTCCTACTTCAGACTCGACTCCTCCCACTTCTGATTCGATCGCTGTTATTCCAGAAAACAGTTCAGCTGCAGCTATGAGTGAGGGAGATAACCCTCAAGTTCTAGCTCCAGAATCGCTGATAATGAGAAGCGGTATCAGCAACGTCGAGCCCAGGTTATTCTTCATATAGAATTGAATGGAAGGAAACTCTTAGGCATGCTCGACCATGGCTCCGCTCACTCGTATCTCGGCAAAGGCGTCAGCAAGGAATTTGCCCAGAAATTGGAACAGGAAGGCGCTTCAGTACGCGTAGCTGATGGAGGTGCCGTGAAGCTACAAGGAGTACTGAATATGACGGTGAGCATCGATAATATAAAATTATCTATGCCTTTCCGTGTAGCAGATGAGCTTCAATACGACTGCATTCTCGGCATCGACTTCAAACGGTTGTTTAAGATGAAGATCGACTACGAGAACGTTGCATGGTGGACACCAAAGGGAGTAGTGCATCAGTTTTACCCTTACGGCCAAGATGCAACCTGTTTCCCAGCTCTAGCCAGCATAGGAGGACTGAGTCGTGCTACAGCTGATCAGCAGTTGCTTATTGAATAAATCAAACAGAGATTGATTCCACCTACACCGGAAAAGCTAGGGTTAGCTAATGTCGCCCCGCATTTCATTGACATTCAAGGAAATGAACCCATTCACCAAGCTCCTCGGAAGTATACTCCGAAGATGTTGCAGACGGCTTGGACTGAAGTCGATAGGATGCTGGAGGAGGGAATTATCGAGCCATCTAATAGCCCTTGGCGAAGCTGCCCTGTGTTAGTTCCAAAATTGTATGACTTGTTCCGATTTTGCATAGACTATAGGCAAGTTAATAAGTATACTAAGTTGATCGTGTATCCATTGCGAAACATGGATGATATACTTGATAAGTTAAGTTCCGCTAAGTATATTTCTAAGCTAGATTTAAGCCAGGCATACCACCAAATTCCGTTGGATCCGAAGTGTAGAGAGGTCACCGCATTTTCAGTACCAGGGCGAGGACTTTTCCACTTCATCCGGTTACCATATGGGCTGACAAATGCTCCAGCTGTGTTCCAGCGCATCATGGATAACCTAATCAAGGCTGCCTGGGAACCGTATGTGTTCGCCTATTTAGACGATGTCATTATCGTCTGGCCGACATTTGAAGAGCACACAAAGTGGTTAGAGATCGTGCTCACGGCGTTAAAAGACGCAAACCTACAGATTAACCTCAAAAAGTCTGAGTTTTGTTGTGCGGAGGTTAAGTACTTAGGTTATATCGTTAACGAGGACGGACTGAAGACTGATGAAGATAAAGTGAAGCCCATCCTCGAGTATCCAGCGCCCCTCAACATCAGGCAGCTGAGAAGATTTCTCGGCATGATTGGCTGGTACTCCAGATTTATAGCTCACCTAGCAGGGTATAAGGCACCGCTAACCAAGCTGCTGAGGAAAGATGTTCGGTGGCAGTGGCACGAAGAGCAACAGCAAGAGTTTTGGGAAGCTGAAGCTCGCACTGACGCAAGCTCCTGTGCTTGCAAGGCCAGATCTGTCGCTACCCTTCACTCTGCAAACAGATGCGAGTGATTATGCTATAGCTGGAGTACTGACGCAAGTATTTGATGCCGAGTAGCACCCTATCTATTTCGTGAGTAGGACGCTATCAAAGGCAGAGAGAAATTATACAGTCACTGAGAAGGAGTGCCTCGCCGTTCTGTGGTCCGTCGAGAGGCTGCGAGGTTATTTGCTAGGCGAGACGTTTACAGTAATCACAGATCACCACAGCCTGTTGTGGTTAAATAACCTCAAAGACCCAGCTGGCCGATTAGCCAGATGGAATACGGCTCTGCAAATGTACAACATTGAATTTGTACACCGTAAGGGTGCATAAAGTTCCTGACGCTCTGTCGCGTGCATGGGAAGGAACTTACGAGCTTGCAGCTATAGCCACTGCTACAGCTGAAGATCCGTGGTTTCAAGGGAGAATTGGTAATATTGAGAAGAATCCGAGGAAATACCCGGATTGGAAGGTAGTAAATGGCTTACTGTACGCGCACCATCCGAATAAGACCGTGGATCCGTTGCTGCCGGACATGGATGCGTGGAAGCTCGTCCTCCCTGAAGTAGATCGAGAAAAAGCTCTAGCAGAAGCTCATAACATTCCACAAGCAGCTCACTTAGGCGTGGATAAGACTTTTGCGAGAGTGGCGACATATTATTATTGGCCAGGCTATTATCGAGATGTGTGTTGGTATGCAAGACCCCTTCCTTGGAGCCGCGGCAGGGGAAGGCCGATGCCTAACCTCGCCGGGCCCCCAAGCGACGATGAAAGCGTGTCCGACGCTGTCGAGCCGCCGGCGGAATGGCTCCAGGAGGAGCGGGAGAGCACCCGGCCGACGCGCGAGGCCGGTTTTGCCCGGCCGGGCTACTGGAATTGCGGCGAATTTGGCCACAGCCGGATCCACTGCCCCAGCCGCGCAGGAAAGTCTGCTATATGTGTGGTCGAGAGGGAGTCGGTGTGGCCATCTGCCCCAGCTGTTGCCAAACTTCGGGCCAGCGTCAGCTGGAACCCTTAGGCAGAAGATAGGTACAGCTGCAGCTGTAGCATACCAAATTTGTATTCGTGAATGTAGTAAAGGGAGCAAAGTCTTAACTTAATTAAAGCAGCCTCTTTACCCTAAGGATGAGTTTTATTTATCTTACCTGTCCCCTTCCATCGATTTCCTAAGTAAGAGAGAGCGTTCTCTCACCAGCAAGCCTTAAGCAAGTCGCAATAAAATAAGATAACTCAGAGAGAAAAACTCATGAATCGTTGGCTAAATTTGATTATTCGCGATAGAGTCAGCATGTTATTTTAGATTGCCAGAACGTGGCTCAAAAAGAGCATTAGTCCAAGCGATCGGCCAGGTAAGATGCTGCGACAGCAGTGTTTCATTCTTTTTTATTATTGTTCAAAGTCGTGAGTGAGTGGAAATGTTAGAGTGCTGTGTAGAAGTCGCGATGTCGTTCGGTATTCCAGTAAATGAAGGAATGTTCCAAATTACCGGCGCCAGGTTGCTATAGTTAGGTCGCACACTCACCAGCTATACTTTACACAGATTTACACGTGAGCCTAGCTGCAGAAGAAGAAGCTAAGGGGACACGAACAGTTACACTCACACCGCTGTAGCTAAGACCGATTAGCTCAAAGTAAGTTAGCTAGAGCGAATGAGCTGTAATAAAATCTAATGGTTTAGAGCAGTAGTAAATGTGCGAAGGTAGTCTACGTACTACCTCGAGTTTAGGAGGGGGGAGTTGTGACGTGGCAAATTGCACATCACATAGAAAAGTGCGGACATGGATGTACGCGGTAGTCGCGGCGAGCAACGTTCAGGCACGCGACGTCGTACATACACCCACATGTGCGCACCCGCCCGACCGCTACCCTTTTCCCTGCGCGCAACTCCTTCCCGTTTCTCTCCTCACGTGCATCTCTGGCCAGGAGACGAAGACACCAGCAGCGGCTACAGCAAGAACAAGCTATAGCTCGAGCATGAGCGAGCTCGCTCTCCCATGCGGCTGACAGGAGCAGCCGACAGCGAGAGAGACGAGAGGAGAGAGAGAGAGAGAGAGAGAGAGAGAGAGAGAGAGAGAGAGAGAGAGAGAGAGAGAGAGAGAGAGAGAGAGAGAGAGAGAGAGAGAGAGAGAGAGAGAGAGAGAGAGAGAGAGAGAGAGAGAGAGAGAGAGAGAGAGAGAGAGAGAGAGAGAGAGAGAGAGAGAGAGAGAGAGAGAGAGAGAGAGAGAGAGAGAGAGAGAGAGAGAGAGAGAGAGAGAGAGAGAGAGAGAGAGAGAGAGAGAGAGAGAGAGAGAGAGAGAGAGAGAGAGAGAGAGAGAGAGAGAGAGAGAGAGAGAGAGAGAGAGAGAGAGAGAGAGAGAGAGAGAGAGAGAGAGAGAGAGAGAGAGAGAGAGAGAGAGAGAGAGAGAGAGAGAGAGAGAGAGAGAGAGACGCAGTGGCTCGGTGCTGTATCGGCCATCCGCCGGACGGCGCGTGCGAGCATCGGCAGTATACGGACTACTCGCGCGCGCCGCGGTGAAGAAGGCAGCCGATGGACGAACGAGAGCACAGCGGAGCAGAGCAGCGTCAGCGCACCGGCCGGCATAACCATTCTGTCGCCTACCACCGTGCGGCGTGCTCGCGAGAGTGTTCTCGCTGACGAAATCGTGTGCGTGCCTGTGCGCCCTGCCGACCCCTCGCCACCGACTGGAGAGGCAGCGCCCTAGGGAGAGCGAGAGAGAATGAGAGAGCGAGAGGAAGCAGCAGCAGCCGCATCCTGGCCAAGGTTTGCCCTCTTTTTATTCCCGTCCCCGGTTTCCAAGTGCGTGTGTGTGCGCGTCCGAAGCGGGAGCCACGAGACTCCGAATTCGCGCCAGCTGCAGCACGTGCTGTAGCTGCAGCTTAGAGTAGAGTTTTCTGCTCCCGACGGAGCTAGCCGGCGAAAGCTTAGATCGGTGCAAGTGACGCGTGCACCTGGCGCCCTATTATTGTATTATTGTATTAAGTAACATCTAGTTAGTAGGAAATAAAGTAAATAGAGTTTTACCCTGTTGCTTCTGTGAAATTAATAATTACCCGCAAACCTATGCCTTGATCCCCGACAGAGCGTTACAATATATATGTGTATTATATTTTTTAAATTTCTCTTTTACTTTTATTTATTAAAGTAAATTTATCAAGTTTCTTTATACTATTGTTTTTTAAACCAAAAATTAAAAAATATATTATATGTGTTTCAATGATTACTAGGCAAAAACAGTGATTGACAGCCACATTCGGCGACTACCATGTGACGATGGTTTTGACAGATGAGGTTAAGGGGACCACTGGCAACAAGACACACATAAAAGCTTTTAACCTGGGGCAAAAAGAACCATAAGTATCAAAGATATATGAATTAATGCATGTATAGCCAAAATGTTATGAAATAACTAAAAGTTGATTTTCTTTTCTAGGTCAATAAATACCAAGGCAAATAAAATTCTACGCAAGGAAGTCAATGCCAAGTGTCAATGCCAATGGAGTTCAAAGGCACGTTACGCAGTAACGTTACGTGGTAACGTGCCTTCGAAAAAAAACTATAAAAATAAATTGAACAACTTCGGTTTATTCTTAAGAAAATTAACTGATTCTACTCAAAATTTCAAAATAAAAAGAAGTTGATTATCAAATACCACACTTGTTTACCACTCATCTTGGCACCTTTGATAAAACTATGGAGCCTGCAAGAAAAATGATTTTGATCCCTGTAGAAAGTATAAACAACTGACACCATAGCTTATCAAATGAAAAATTGGCTACCATGCAAACACCTGATACACCTACCTCGCGATTAGACAAGAAAATTAGTATAATTATAAATTCGACATCAATTCAAGATGATCGTGAAAAATATACAATGTAACAACAAGCATTGGAGGGTTTTATGTATTACAAAAAAAATGATGATCCAAAAGTTTCAAATGATTAGTGTAAATACTCCCAGAGGTACCGATGAAGGGGGCAGAGTAAATAACGACGAAGATACATATGAAGAAAACAGCAATGAGAAAATAATAAACTGTGTATCACCAAAGTTTCAATTTAAAGCAAAACAGTCATTACAATGATTGTATGACTTTCGTGATGTCACATGGGATGATCGTGATAAAATTACTATAGATGGCAGTGTCGTCAAAGGCGGGAATATAGTAGATTTGATTAACGATGTTGTGAGAAATAGAAAACAGCCGTTGTCATATGGTTATGGTCAGTTTGCCAAGGACTTCGTAAAGCAAGTATGCCCTGAGAATTCATTGTGAGCAATAAAATTTGGGGCTTGTTTGTTCACCACAATCTGGCAGCGACGACGAAAGAATCTCTATAGTCTCATAGTGAAAAAACAAACGAAAAACCACCCGATAAAACAACTCTAAGAAAGTTGAGAAAAAGACTACATCCCCAAGCAACCCGTTACAAAAGTTGGTATTCTTCAATGGGATCGCCTAGTGTAAATATTTAAGAAGATTTGATCATACACCCAGAATCAAGTCTTGTAGATAATTTAATCAATCTTTTACCTTTTGAAATACATAATCATGCTCCAGGGTACCATGTTTGTGGACCTGGTATGCGCCTAAACGAAAGGTTAGAGAAAGGTGATAAAGGTTTCAATCCACTTGACCATTATTGATGTGAACATATGCATACAGGTGATGGTAGCAAAGCTGATTGTTTGTTGGTCAAGCGTGCCTTTGTGCGTTTGTTGTCTGAAACCGCTACAACTAACGAGCGAAGTGTGGCTTTGGTAACAACTTGTTGTATGATTAGTAAAATAACCTTTGGTAAGTTTTCTTTGTACATTAAAAAATAATTAAAAAAACGTAAAAAAGGAACTAAAAAATTTGAAGAATAAGATAAATGGAAAAAACGTGAAATAATTTTTTTTTATCGACCACCGAAATCACCAGCCTATGCCGGTGCATACAACCTTTTAAAAACAGTCGGTAAAAAACAGGATCGAAAAAAATTCTCAAATGGTTTGAAAGTCAGAATACTTATACTCTACATAAGCCTGTACGTCGTCATTTCCCACATAGAACTATGACGTTCGTAACTCTTTTGATGTGTGGGAAAAAGATCCTACTGATTTACGATCATCAAAAACCTATAACGATCACACACGTATCTACTTGTAGTTATAGACGTTTTATCAAAATTTGTATGGGTTGAACCAATTCGTAAGAAAACATCGAAAAGTGCCGCTACATCTTCTGAATGTATTTTGGCACAGTGTAAAGGACAAAACCCTATGCTCTTTCAAACTGATAAAGATAAAGAATTCCTCGGTAAGGAGATGCAACAAGTTTTGAAAAAGAATAGTATAAATTACCGTGTGGTTAGAAATCCTGATAGTAAAGCGGCTGTGGTTTAAAGGTTTAATAGAACATTGAAGGGTTGATTATAACGATATTATACTCATACAAATACGTACAGATATATTGATATTTTACAAAAAATTGTTGATGCTTACAATAATTCTTGGCACTCTGGTACTAACATGACTCCTGCTAAAGTTAATTTGTACAATGCCGCAAAAGCATACCAAAACCTAGTCCAATGATACAACACGACCCGTGTTCGATATCCTAAATACAAGGTGGGTGACTTGGTGCGTGTCAGTTGCGCCAAACTAGTGTTCAAGAAAGCATCCGAAAGTGGTTGGACTTGTAAAAAAAGGCGGTAAGGCTGTAGGAAAAGCTATTGGCAAAGAGGTTTTACGAATAGGTGTAAATATTTTAGATGAAATTACACATAGCCTTTTAAAAAATCTTTTCTTACTCGCCCACCCGAAAGTACGTACTTTCGGCCCGCATCTCCGGGCCGAAAGAAAAACTTTCGCATCCTATTTTAGAGCAACCGCGCGCTCTGATTGGCTGCCGAAATTTCCTGACCTGCGGCGCTTCAGCACCCGCGCCCATGTCCGAGGAAAGATGTTTATGCGGTGTGAAGGTTAGACACGTACGAAATAAACAGAGGAAAGTGCATGGGTGACGAGAAAAAACGTTAGTTGAAATAAAAAGTGGTTTTGTTTGATCGTGGTTATTGTTTTTTCCTTTTGTTTTCTACACGTACTTTCGAGTCGTGTAGAAACAATTAAATAAACGTATGGACGGAAGCGTCCGAGGAAAATATGTTTGTGCGGTGTGAAGGTTAGACACGTACGAAATAGACAGAGGAAAGTGCACGTGTGACAAGAAAAAAGAGTTAGTTGAAATAAAAAGTGGTGTTGTCTTTTTTTAATGAATGTGTTTCTGATGCCCGCCCCGACCAGCAAAACCTCGGCTTCGCCTCGGTCTTGCAAATGTCGGGCGGGCATCAGACCATCTGTACAATCGCGAAAGTAGCAGACGCCCAAAAAACCAGCTCTCTACGCCGGGCTGAAAGAAAAAACAGTCGGTAATATCGGCCGAGCTACCCAAAGCGGGCGACAGAGGCACTACTATTGAGCGGGCCGAAAGAAAAACTAACACTCAAAGACAGCTAGCAGACGACAACGCAATTTTATCAATTATTTAACAATTACAGAACGTACTTTCGGCCGGGGAGTAAGAAAAATAGTATACAATACTTGGACCGGAAATTGGATGCCCTGGCCGTGCGTCATGACGCCCTCGGCTTCGCCTCGGGCGTCATACCACGCACGGCCCGGAAATCCAATTTCCGGCCCACGTATCGTAATATACTATTTCGCAATAATATTCTAGAATCAGTAAAGAATCTCAAAAGAAAAGCCGCAGAAAAATTGGATAATCTGATAAGCGGTTCAGGATATAAAACTAAGGGCAGGACACGGAAACAACAGTCGACTACGAACTCTGATACAGTAAACATCAAAGGCAGAAAACGTTCTAAAGTTAAGACGAAGAAAAATTTGGTATTAAAAAAAACCTGTAAAATAAAAGGAAAACTTTGAAAGAAAAACGTACTGCATGAGATATTTTTGAAGAATAATGTCTTTCCTACATAATGATTCGTGTGCTTGTCTAAAATCTGAAGGGAATTTATTTAGCCTACCACCTACTCAAACAACGATTGAAAATTCAAAAATGAAGCCTAGGCCTGAAAGATTTAATGTAATTAGAAAAATATTATTACACTTTTAGTATATATATAAAAATAATTGAGCATGATGCACTACTAACATCTGAGAAGATCTTATATCTCACTATTTCCAGGTGTTGATAAGTGGACAGCCTCCTTATTTTAAATGTCGTCAACTGACACAAAGGCTTCACAATTTTTTTTATGGTGATTTTTACTTCCAGAAACATTTTTAAACAAAGAACTTGTAAAAAATTATGCCTTTGTTGAATAACTCTTCTATTCTATTCTACGATATATACTTGTCATCAATTCCATTCTATGATGTAAAATACTTGTCAAAATAATCCTTACGTGCTAATACTCTGTAATAATTAAAAAAAAGATTTCACAAAGTAACAAGAACTTTTATATTTTACATTAATTTCTAATTAAAGTTTGCTATACTTATCTGAATATTTATATTATGTTGATATGTGTATATATATTATGTATATAAAAATACATATGTATATATTTCTGTCTTTCTCTTTCTCTCTCTCGTGTTTAATATATATATGCAATGTATAACACATCCAAAGGCGGAAGTCAGAAGAAACCTGAAGTCTGATGAAACATAGAGAAAATGTGAAATCGAAAACGGGACATAAAATTTTTCATTGCTTGATATCTCTAATATGAGAGCATCTATTTGCATGAAACTTTTTTTATACATAGTATATACCAAAATAGATCTTGTTTATACTTAATTGGAATAATATAAATGCGATTAAAAAACGCAGTGAATATTTCAAAATCTCGAGCACCCATTTCAATGTATGAATAGCGCGGTCGACCCTCAGGCTTATTCTATACTTGCCTTTGGAGCGCTCCCGCACTCCTTGATACAAACCAATATCTTCACTAACTGAAGGGTCGCCAATAGAGTTTTTTATACCGGGAAATAGTGAATATATCGACCTTACATATACTCTGCTGAGTGTCCGTGTAACTATTGCACAAACAACAACACCTCCTGAAACCGCAGATGTAAATATCTTGAAAAATGTTGGCCCTGTAAATAATTTTATGCACTCAATATTTAACCAAGTTGATGCATTTTTCAATAAAAAACCTGTTTCCCCTCCCAATAACGCGTATGCTTATCGATCATACATTGAAACCATAGAAAACTATGGGTCGGCAGCTAAAAAATCTCATCTTACCAGTGAACTTTGGTATACCGACACCCCTGGAAAATGGATGCTACAGATGACAAAAACGAAGGCCTTACGAGGTTTTCGATGAAGACAAATTATTAGTTAATTGTGTCGAAGTACGTGTGCGACTCGTACGATCACGAGATAGCTTTTGTCTTATGGGCTTGACAGGGCTCGAATTACTGAGGCTGCTATCTTTGTACGCCGTGTCAGGCTTAATCCAAGATTATCTTGGCTTACGAAAAAGCACTTTCGAAAACAACAGCTAAATATCCCCTCAAACGTATAGAAGTTAAAGCTATTACAATGCATAGTAGTATTTACGGAGAAACACTGGATAATGTCATTTTAGGGCAATGACCAAAAAGAATTACTGTTGGTTCTGTAGAAAATAAAGCTTTTAACGGCGATAAGAATCTCAATCCGTTTAACTTTAAAAATTTCAATATAAATTACTTATGTCTCTACATTGATGGCGTACAAGTACCGTCTAAACCACTACAACCTGATTTTAAAACGAATAATATGTATGTTAATGCATATCATACTTTATTTCCTGGTACCGATATACATTATTTAAATGAGGCTAATTCAATTTTACGCCAATGGATATTGTCTTTTCGCTTTCGATTTAAGACCTGATTTATCAGCAAATCAAGACACACATTGGAATCTTGAACATGGTAGTATAAGAATTAATGTTCGTTTTGATGATCCATTAAGCAGTACAGTAAATTGTATAGTTTATACTGAATATGAAAATATACTTGAGATTGTTTCGTCACGTCAAGTTCTCGTGGACTAAGTGGGTGAGATGGTAGGGGAAAGTAATGGTGGGAGTAAAAGGTTAATGATTAGGAAATATTTTCTGATGTCAGTCGTTCATTGGACGCTGATGTGTTCAAAACTATGAAGATGAATATCGTCGTAGACATACACTGTACCAGAGATTATAAGAACCGTGCCGTACCAAAAGAAGTGGCAGTTCTTTCATTAGATCAAAATTTCATAAGACTTTCGATCATTTCTCCAAATAGAAAAATAACTGCACTATGTCAAGAGGCTAGAAAAGAAAACCATTGGTTATCACGAAACCATCACGGCCTGGACTGGTTTGATCAAGGTGTTTTCGAAAAAGTCTTGTTCAAAAACTTAGAAGAAATTTGTAAGAGAGCAAACAATATTGATATTCGTGGTGGTATGAAAGTGGCGATTTTACGAAAAATCACTACACGGCACATTATAAATTTAGAATTTGAGGAAGATTGTCCACCAATTCACAAACTCACAGCATCTTGTAATTACTACATGCAACATGCCTTAAAAATCTGTTTTTCATAGTATAGTTGTGCTTTGAATAACGCCTCTAAGTTGAAAACGTGGTTGAATACACGTGGCAAAACTCAAGCTGCTGAAGAGATTATCCTTCAACCACCTATTAAGCTCTGCGATGAATAATAAACAAATTTAATGGATTTTATCTTGAATTCCGGCTCACGCTGTGGGGGTCTTTGCGGCAGATCAAATTCCCTTGATCTGGACGAGACCAACAGCTTTTATTTTCAACACCCAGTGTCACGACAAATCTGGCTTGTATTGGATTGCAATTTACGTCAATAAAAACGGTGACGCCTGGTACTTTGAGAGTTTTGGTGTAACTCCCTACATACCCAACCATATAAGACGCATTCGAAAAAATGTTAGGAAATTCGATGGAATTCACGACAACTGCAAAGAGAAACTTCAGATACATGTGGTTATTTAGTCTCATGTTTTTACATTACATGTCTGTGCGTCTTGGAATTGGACATTTTCTCGAAAACTTTTCTTGTAACTTACGCAAAAATGGTCAAATTGTTAGAAATTACGTTTTAAAATTGTATAAGGGCACATTTCCCCGGTACCATTACCAACCCCTCGACTAACATGCACCATTACTAACACACCCCCACTATCGTACCCCTTCCAATAGTAAACCCCCACTATCGGTATGAATAGTATAAAAAAGTGCGTCTGGGATTGCCTATTCATTAGTTCACTCAATCACTCCTGCTGAAAATAATACACAAGAATAGCTGGCCAAGGCAAGCGTAAATACAAAACAATGGCCGGTCACTAAATATCAATGTCATCAGCTACGAGCGATGGTGTACGAACTAAACAAATCTTGAAAATAAGAAAATTGGTGGTGAATTTCTACCTGTCATCCGTCTTAGTGCTGACGACTTTGTTGGTATACTGCTTACTGTGTCTGCCTGGCATTTATTTGAAGAAATTTTTCCAGTATTGATAAGTTCCTTGAAACTGAAGATGGTAATATGTTGGAGAAAAAGATATCCTTCAGCCATTTTAGCATAAGACTTATTATGAGTTATGACGATAAGGCAATTGAACTTGTGAAAGACGAAGATTCACAAGCGTCAGGTGATCAACCATCAATGAAGCAGTACCGACGTAGTTTAATATTTAAAAAAGTTTCTTTTGCTAGATCAAAAATACTAAAACATTGTATACGTGTGAGAGTGAGATTTTTATTAGATGTAACGTATAACATAGAACATATTATTCATATACTATGTCATTATTTCAAAGAAAAATTGCAAGAATCACAATCATCACAATATACGTATTTTTCTAAGGACGATTTATTAACTTATGCGGAAAAATTCGGTATGCCAGATTCCGATAAAGTTTATGGTGAAATAATGATTAAAAAAATAATATGCCAATATCAATACCGATTCAAGATGTTATGTCTTTAATATACGAGCTTGTGTCATCACATTTAGAAAATATTATATTTTTAATGAATAAAAAGATTTACATGTATCAAACTTGTTTTCACTTACCTTTTCACGCTCCTATCCTAAAGTACCCTTTAGTCTTCTTAAAGAGTTGATTATAAAGTTAAATATTACAAATTTTAAATCATTGAGTTAAATTGTAAATTATAAAGTTGAATTTTAAAATATTGTGACACTATAGAGTAAATGGCGAATTCCCGCCTCTGACCGTAGTTGCAGTAGTTGTATATAGGGGTATCTATAATACAACCCCTCTCCTCCCACCCTATCGTGAGGGAACAGTCAGTGGTGGGGATTTGTTTTCAATGCCCCTGGTGCCACAATAAATACTTACAGGTCTCACTAGACGTCTGTTCAAACCGATGATACGGGTGTGACGTTGGGGACCGAAGCGCCATCCCACTCAGCCGTAAGGGTAGGATGGGTCTAGTGAGATGGGTCTTACGAGCCGTCTCTTCGAGACTGGCAGAGGGGTAGGTGGGTAGAAAGGGGGTGACGAGTGCTTAGAAAAGAAGAACAATATATGAGGCGTTTCACGTCAACTGTCCCAGCGCGGCGCGCGAGCGCCAAATCGTGCTATATCTAGCTCATGTTTACGATACTAAAATGTACTTTAAAAAATTTTATGATAAGCATTTCCGACGTATTTTTTCCTCAGCTTTCCAATGGTATAGGCAGTTTTCCCGAAATTTTCCATTTTCGCCTTCAAAAAGTACAAAACGGGTTATATCTTAAAAAGTGTATTTTTAATATTTTTTTTTACCCTCTAGATCGAAAGCTGAGCATTTTTTACGTAGGAAAGGGTAGTTTCCAAAGAGTGCCCGAAAGGTTTTCTGCGAGAAATAGAATGCGAAATAGTAGACGCATCGCCTTTCCGGCGCGCGGGACTACGCGGTACAGCGCGCGGGCTGCGTTTGCCTCGTTGCCTAATAATAATCTTTTATAATCTTTAATTCTTTACCTCTTTTTTTTGTATTCTTGAATAACGCATGGAATAATATTTTATTAATTATTTCATAAAAAAATAAAATTTTTAAATTAACGTTTGTTTTCAGTGTAGATAATTTTTTTGTTTTTGGTTTCACAGCTTTCTTAGGGAAGATTTTATACTCAGAACTAAGAGAGGTTTCTTTGAGCTACAATGTACTTTCATCTATTGGAATAATAGCATGATACAGTAACGTGCCTGGTATAGATTTAGCCTTGTTCAGTCTTGGTTTTATTTTCAAAACCGTTTCTTCATACGATGCTTTACTGCTAGAAAAAACTTTCGTTTCTTTGCAGTAATCTTTAGCCCAGTTATACAGCTCTTCTGGCGTTAAAATATGATTACTAGAAGAAACTTGTAAACTCGCTCGTTTTGCACCTCTTTTTAGGTTCGCGCCTATACCATCGCACGCACCTATGCCATGTGCTGTGGCATGAAAATGCCACTCAGCTGTAACTCCAAAATCTTTCTCGTGAAAAAGAAGATTTTGAAAATTGAATTTATTTTTAAAGTGCTGGTCTGCTCCATCAGTCAAATAATAAACTTCCTTGACTGCAAAATTAGTTTTAAGATAAGGTATTACTATTTTTTGATATTCATAAACGGCTATGGTATCATGATTTAAATTGTCGGAAATCACAGCAATGCTTACATGTTTGAATTCATCGTTTTGTTTATAGTACACTACAACTGTAAAAACTGTTGCTTGGTTGTTATTCCAGTGGAAGGATTGTGTAGAATTTTGTATAACGAAAGCATAATTTTCTGCAAAATCGCAACACACGAGAAATTCTCCTTCTTGAAGATTGCTTTTTACGTCATTTACAAAAAGTGATTGTTTCTCAGCAAAAAAATCGTGAGTTTTTAATTTCATTAATTTCTCCTCCAGTATGTCCATAAATTCGTGCACATTTACAGTTTATCTGTTTGAAACCACGATTGATACTCGATTTGAAAAATATCATTTTCATCAAAACATTTAAGTAAATGTTTTCGTAATATAGACGTATTGGGGCAATCCAGTCACCCAAATAACATCTATCGTGTGAATCATTACACACAATTGCTTGGATGCAATCGTGATAGTTTTTCAGGGGCAACTGGGTGTCTTTAGTTAAATTTTCTATGTCCATAGCACTTAGCATGAGCTTCACATTTTCGTGATGCCCACACACGCATACATTATGTGTACCGCTACTCCCAGCTAAAACACAATATGGTGGCCTCAATTCTGTAAATTTCGTAAAACCAATGTTAACGTACTCATTTTCTTTTTATATAAATATACAATTCATTTAAATTGCCAAGCAGTAATCTTTTTTGAATATGTTCTCTTTTGCCATTACTATGTTTAATAGATAGATAATCTTTTGAACCCGGCATGATTCGACTTACATCATCTCTCTCATAAAAAGATTGGACAGAATTTACAGTATCAGCTGGAAGTAGTTTGCCACGTTTCTTAGCAGGCATTGAAAATATTCCGCTATTTGCTACAAAATCTTTCGCTTCACGAGCCTTCCGTTCACTGCAATTGAATTCTCGCATCAAGTTCCTACGAGACCAAAACTTCGGTGCAAGAGTTAATAGCTGAATTCTTTCTTGCTTATTTGTTAACTCTGAAAATTTTTTCTTAGTTTGTTGGAGAACTGCAACACCAGCTTTATGATATTCATCATCGCACACTATTTTTGCTTTTTTAGCATCAGTTGAGGTAAATTTGATTTCTGATTATAAATTTGGCGTCGACAGGTTAAACATATTTTAGCATTTTCAGGTACTAAAGGAAATGCACTTCTTAAAAGTGTTGGAAAATCAGTCAAATTCTTAGATGCAGAGTGATTATTTTTATTTAAAGGATTTATACATTTCAATTTCCAATGTGAATCCATTTCGTTTATAACAGAAATGGGAAGCTTTTTCTTTGCTATCAACGACAAATTCGAAAAAATTCGAGGAGGAAAAAGATAAAAAGTTATGGTAATTATATACTTTTGACGTGACAATTTGCATACAGAGTGAAAAGTGTGGACGCCATCTACCGAATGAAAAATAAATGATTCCGTGTCGCACGTCAAACCGCGCTGTACCGCGCGTAGCGTAGAATATGCTTTCGCCCGGCCGTGCATATAATCTTTCGCGTTTTATGTGCATAGCATAAAACATCTTGGACACTTTTTGGGAAATATCCTTTCCTACCTAAAAAACGATAGCTTTCAATATTACGAGTAAAACAAAATACTAAAAATATACTTTTCGAGATATAGCACGTAAAAAAAAACAAAAAAATTATCTACACTGAAAAACAAACGTTAGTACAAGAGTTTGCACATATTGCTGTTAATTTTGAAATTTTATTTTTTTATGCAATAATTAATAAAATATTACTCCATGCGTTATTCAAGAATAAAAAAAAAACAGGTAAAGAATTAAAGATTATAAAAGATTATTATTAGGCAACGAGGCGAGCGCAGCCCGCGTGCTGTACCGCGCGCCGGAAAGGCAATGCGTCTACTCTTTCGCATTCTATTTCTCGCAGAAAACCATTCGGGCACTCTTTGGAAACTATCCCTTCCTACGTAAAAAATGCTCAGCTTTCGATCTAGAGAGTAAAAAAAAATATTAAAAATACACTTTTTAAGATATAACACGTTTTGTACTTTTTGATGGAGAAAATGGAAAATTTCGAGAAAACTACCTACACCATTGGAAAGCTGAGGAAAAAATACGTCGGAAATGCTTATCATATAATTTTTTTAAGTACGTTTTAGTATCGTAAACATGAGCTAGATATAGCACGATTTGGCGCTCGCGCGCCGCGCTGGGACATTTGACGTGAAACGCCTCACATATATATGGAAATTTATTTAACACATATGTTTCTTTACATGAGCTGGCGTGGGCAGCCAAGGGAGAGCAGAGCTAGTGTGCCGTAGCTGCTCGGTGAGCGAATGCGTGCTCGTCGTGCTGCGTTTAGGGATTTTATACCCGAGAGCGGTCTATCCATCTCTCTCGCTCGTATTGCCCCCCCCCCCCCCAACATAGTGCCGCTGAGCGTGGGCTGAGGGATCCCCTTTGCATAATCGCTGTACAGTAGGCTTGTGTCTCTCTCTCGGAATAGGAATAGCGTGTAGGAGAGCTACGTCACAGCGTAGACGGCGAGAGAGAGCGCCCGTACTTGTACCCGCGCAGATGTTGGAGCAACCCTCACACGCGTTCAGCGTCATACGTATATGCTTTGCCTGCTGCCGCATGCGACTCGTACACGGGGAGCTGGCTGGCTGCCGCGGGTGCAGGGGCTCGGTCAGCGCCGTCGCAAACTAAAGCGAGTTGATCATCTCCACTACTGTGCAATTTCTTTGCCATTGGTGCTATCTGATTTTAAATCAAATCTTGCCGAAAAAGAACTTTTAAACCAAAGCGTGAAGGTAAAACGTCTTCTCTGTAACACTTCAAAACTGAATCTGAGAATTCTGAGACCTGCTGAGGGTGCTCAAGTCCGAGTAAAGCAGAAATCATGTTGTTCGAATTACCACTACGTAACCTCAGCAAAAATACCACAATTTCTTGGTTGACGTTCCGAGAGTCACATAATTTCACATTATTCTATCAATTTTTCACAATTCAAACCTGTAAAAATAATGAGGCATTCTTCTGGAAGTGTATAATCAGCAACCTTGTCTGTAAGTTCTCTATCTGATCTCAAACTAATACTTTCTAACAATTTTGCTACATCAAATTTCAGTCCAATCGATTAATTATTCGAAGAGAAAACTTTGAAAAATTGACTGATGTGACTTTGGCGTTCCCTTAATTTCATCCTCGAAAAACAGTTTTTTAATCATATGATTAGAGCAACAACGATTACTACTAAAAATGAAAATTCTATTCTCGATAAAAACTTGTTTACGGGCTTCAAATGGAACAGAAACTATATTAGACGATTTTCCACAAATGAAGCAATATTTATGCATACATACTGCCCTCTTGAATGGTAATTCTACTAGTTCTACAGTTTCCTTCATATTTGAGTTTCTTTCTGTGTACGCAACCTATGGATCATCTCCAGAAGACTGCGATGAAGGTGCTGATACCGAAGAAGTAGGGGTATCTTGACTTTGAGGCTAAATGGTAGTTGAAGTCGTTGGATGATTTTGAATTGACTCTGGCTTTTTTTAGATAAAGCAAAAGTAAAAGCTGTGTAACATTTAGGTCAGATAAAATCACCAATGGCTACATGTTTTCTGTTATACTCTTCGAAGTCAGCCGCCTGGGAATGTGTATTAATATATTTTTTGGAACCACCTTTCTGTTAGTGCTTGTACCACATTTTATACATTTTTTCCACTTGCAGTATTCATGATTAATCTGAACAAATACATAGAAACAAAACGTAAGGATGTAAATTATTATTGTAATTTTATGTGAAATCAATGAGGCGTTCAATGCTAAAACAATCTAACCCACTTTGAGCCGATTTGAGAAAAAATCGAATGGTTTTCACTTAACTAAATAACCTCATTACTTAACATCAAAATTATATATGCAAAACCATTACTGAGATTGAACAGTTGTTTAACTAACAATAAAATACTAGGGATAAGTTTTTCTTCCGTAAAATGTGTATTTTATGCGTAACGGGTATACAAATTATCACAAAATTAGCTCGTTTTAGTTTTAGTATAACAATATTTATTTATAAGATACGAACAATTTATAGGGATGCCACTGTAACTTTTACCGAACGGCTAGATTTCAGACAGAAAAACCAAAATTATTAACTGAATGTCTTACATATATAAAAAAACTTTATTTATTGTAAATGTTGATTGCATCTAATGGCCAAGGTTACTACCAATATTTGTTGTATTTGTTGTAAAAATTAATAAAACAACAAAGGACCCCGCACAAAATGTAGGAAAAAAAATCATTTGGTCAAATTAGATGAAACGTGGGGAAAGGATAGACCCCCAAGTTTCATCCAATTTGATCGGATGATTTTTTTCCATATATTTTGTGCGGGGTCCTTTATTTCACGTTAACAACGTTTCGGACATCTTTTTATTTGTGAATGTCCCTCTTCAGGTAAAACATTTATTTTTTGATATAGTACGGAGAGCTGTCCGTTTGTCACAGTTGTTAACGTATTGGGAGAAAAACTACTCCGCGGTACTCAGGCGAGATAGTTCCCGCATATGAGGGAGAGAAACAACACTTGCGAGAAAGAAAGCAGCTGCGCCGCGTTATAACGAAGTTCCATGATAAAATACGGTGAGAATAAGAATCTTGGTTCTCTGTATTCTATCGAAATCGTTTGGCTCTCATTCTCGCGAATTCGTGCATCTCAAGCATTTGTTGACATCGCTCGAACGATCTATTCGCGAGCTGCGCGCGGGAACTGCGCGACTTTGGCAGTTGCAAAGTCGCGCTCGATTCATTTATGAATCAGATTCTCTCGGGCCACCGGACCGCGCGGACGCGAACGTAGATCGTTCAGAAAAAACAGTCACCGTGCCATACACCGGTACAGCGCAGCGCCCGTCCACGTACCGTCCACGGAGAGCAGCGCACGTGAACAATCCGAGCCACTCCTGGGGTCCGAAGCGTTTGTAGATGCAGGCTGGATAATAGGCCTCGGCTTGAACACTCCGAAGTCGACCGGAGGATAAGGCCTGAGGTAGGAGCGGATTCGTGAGCGAGCGACGAGGAGACTGCACTCCCCTCCCGGTAAGCCTCTCTGTACTTCCCGCGCAGAAATCTATTTGTGTATTTTCGGCTCGCAACGGCGAGCGACCGGTGGTGCGTTCTCCGGCCCAGCGAAAATAATCACGTTGATCCGCCCGCGCCGAGAGGCAGATCACGTCTTTTTGTCTGCGCGCAACGCAACGCGTAATTTTGTGTAAAGATTTATGAATAGACCTTGTTACTGTGCTGTGAAATAATTGAGGCTATTCTTCATTTATCGACCATAATGTAACCTTCTCCCGGATACCGCCGCCTCCACGGAAAACGACTCCGACGGTCGTTGTCATATCTGAGTCTAGCGACCGTGCGCTTTACTCTTTGAGCGCCCGCTTTTCAGTCAGCGATCCAATTAGTTGGAAAGCGAAATGAAGAATCAAGGAGCGCGGGAGCGCTCCGACGGCAAGTATCTGTCTAATGTATAGAAAAAGCTTGAGGGACGACTGTGCTTCATATACATTGAAATGGGTGCGACAGGATTTTACTCATTTTTTACGCCTTTCAATTACATTTTTTAATATACATAAATATATCAACGGCTAGCTGCTTTGATATACTAGATGTATACAAATTTACAATTAAAAATATGCTGCAGTTTTCAAGTTATATTGATTTAAAGAATTCGAGGGCCGATTTATTTTCTTTTTCTTTTTCCTTCAGACCTCGATCAGCTGTTTTGTTCCGACCATATATATATAGCTATACTTCTTCGCAGTTCACAGCTCCGTGAGAGAAAGTATACACACACACGCAACCATCAAGAGTTAAGGAGTGTGATGATGATGATATAGTAGAAAAAGACGAGAGAGAGAGAGAGAGAGAGAGAGAGAGAAAGATATATAAACATATATGTTACAGTATATGTTTATTATAACTGTATCGGGTGCAAGCAATAAAGGCGAAAGAGCCGCGTGTACCGCGCCGCGAGGTTTGAATCGCGCGCGCTTGCACGTACAGCGGCTCGCTGCGCGCCAAGCGGGACGCGCGGGAGGCGTAGCAAGAAGAAGAAGAAGACGCCGCCGTGGCGCTCCGAAGGGACGCCGCGGCCATTGATGAGCAGTCTAGTCCTGTAGCGCAACAGGTGCGCACGTGCTCTCCCGCCTTTCCAGTGCCGTGCTTCGGAGTGCCCCGCCAGTGCCGCATCCCGCCCTGCGGAATAGCCCTCCGCGCCTCCGATCCGCCGCCAGCCCCGCAGCGACGCAACACCGGCTGCCTTCGCCGGCCGGGCCACTTCGCCACCGGAAGAGTGAGAGGAGGAGAGAGAGAAAGAGGCGGCAGCCGAGGCTTGAGCAGCCACGAGGCCCGACGCCTCGCAGCGAGGAGGCGAGAGTGCGAGAGCGTGAGAGAGAGAGAGAGAGAGAGAGAGAGAGAGAGAGACCTCGGGCGACGCGCTGGCCAGCGCCA
Source organism: Torymus aiolomorphi (assembly GCA_036365515.1). Lineage (NCBI taxonomy): Eukaryota > Metazoa > Arthropoda > Insecta > Hymenoptera > Torymidae > Torymus > Torymus aiolomorphi. Next base: position 91,782,065 of record CM070873.1, on the reverse strand, counting down.
AAGTAAGTGTGCGCTTCTTTTGTATTTTTGCCGCGTAGGTTTTGCGTGCGAGCGGCCACGCGTAAGTAGTGTAGCGCGGCTATCCGACGCCGCCTGCGTAGAGGCAAGCGGCCTCGTGTTCGCGAGCGCGGCGGCCATTTTGTGGCGTCTCGCGGCGCGGTGACGCCGGCCGTGCGACCGGCCGGCTCCGCGTAAGTCTCGGCCTGCGCGTTCGTTTTTGTAGGAGATGTTCGGGCTTCGCGCCCCTTAGCGCGATTCCCTTTGATCAATAAACCTTCTTTATTTTACTTTTACATCGTTTGTGTCGAGTCTGTCAATTCGCGAGTAACCGTTCCCTATCTCCCCGAATACCGCCCTCTACCTTTTCAGCAGCTGCAGCTAGTCGGAGGCATCACCTCCTAGAGGAGCAACGTCAACGGGGAAATTGTAAGTGAAAGTCGCTCAGGTTAACCTGAGCGACGTTGTTCGGGAACACCGGCGAGAGTAGGTAAAGCTAGTGCATATCTAGCCGCCGGTGAATTGTGCGCCGAAGTCAGCGGCAGCGGCAGAGCGCAGCGCCGGGTCTAGTAGAAGGCGGCCTAGGCTTTCTACAGCGAAAGCCGGGCGCGCTTGTTCTGAGCCTGCGCCAACGCGCTCCGGCCGGCCGACGGGTCCGTCTACAACGGCGCGCTGCTCTGGGCGTAGTAGACGCCCGTATATCGCCTGGCGCATCCCAGAGAGGGATTAATACCCTCTTTTAAATTCACCCCGTTACAACTGGCGCCCATTAACGTGTTGCAGCACATTAGATTAGGGAACGGCGAATTTTACAGTAATTGGTTGATCGTCGAAACAGGTCGAGACGCGCGTTGCGAATAATTAATTATCGCGGTGATAATTAATTATTACAAAGTGTACAGTGTGTGCAAGGGTAACCAACTGGTGGTTTCTAACCTTGCTTGGAGGAATTTACCCGGTCTGCACGTATTTAGTGAGGAACATTGCTTGTGAAGGCCGAGCATTTGTTGAAGTATTTAGCGAGGACGACAAAGAGATTAGGTAGCAATTATCTATTAATTATGTATTATATTATAAAATTTATTAAAATTGTTTTATATAGGTCCTAGCGTTTTATCTCTTTGTTCGTCACCACACGTGCACACCGGGGAGTAAACTAACGAATTACGCACCCAATATTTAAATATCGGGGATTTCGTTTGGATTTTCGGATTTAGGGCTTAATTCGCGAAGACGCCTGCGCGGGGGATACCGTAAGGTGCACGCGCAGTAATTTTGGGCCCGCGCATGCGCAGAATCCGAAAATAAAAAGTGAAAACCCACTATCGCGAATTCGGTTGCCCATCCCACGAGGAGGTGGGCATATTCACTAATTTCGGTTTTGCGCATGCGCAAAAGGTCGAAAGATCAAATTTTTGTTTTTACCCGCAGAATCGTCTGCGCATGCGGCGGCGGTACTGATACACATAGTGATTTTAGTGCCGCGCATGCGCGGCGCCCGAAAATCGCGAATTTCAGTCTTGACCGGGAATCGGTTGCGCGGGCGACTACTACGCTTGCGCAATACGCCAAAAGCGACATAACCTCCAGGCAAGTGAGTAAAAGCGAGTTAACCTCGGTATAGCGTAAATACCAAACCACCAGTTGGGAAGATCGTTACTTCCTGAGCCAGTGGTAATCCGGTAGGTACCTTGTGAAGGATACCACTGGCCGTGCAAAAGCATTGTAAATTACGGGATTGAAGAGGAATCCCCTTGCACACGCACAACCAGCGAACGATGTCGTACAACATCCAGGAAGCGATGGAGGATTGGGTGTGGTCGATCTCGCCAAGCGAGATCGATAGCCACCTGTCGGAGTTGCAATTGAGGCGACACGACTCCACATTCTTGAGAATGCACAGGCTAAGCCAGTGGGTGCTGGGTAACTACACGCCTCAAGACTTCGAGGAGCCGGAAGAGCCGGGGGATGTAATCCCCCGGCGGATGGCACTAAGGGAAAACCTCTTACGGAGGATCCTGTTAGAAGACGACGGCTCCTTCGTCGAAGCGTCCAGTTGGGATTTACACCCCCTGGACGTAGTGCTCAAAAGCGAGCAGATATTGGAGATACTGCGTAGGACGACGGCGGAAGCCGTGTCCGACACCCAGCACTCACCACACCCAAACGCCACAGTCAGTAACCGGGACACTACGCAACAACAAAAGGAGCAACGCACACAACTACCTCTACAGCAGCAGGACAGCGAAGAAGAAGAAACTCGCGGCGACGACCAGCAAGCGCAGCCAGGAGAGATGCTTCGCCTCCTGGCAAAGGATGGCTCCGAGTTTTATATCTCTCGGGAAGTCGGCTCGCTATTAGCGGAATTAATAGCGAAAGTAAGGTCGCTGGAGGAGTTGGTTTTAAACCAACAGCGACACGCCGCTTCCAGCACGCATATAGCGGAACCTAGGCAAGGTCACAACGTGCAGTTTGAAGACACGTACACCGTCACCGGCAACGATACGTGGATCGATCCGCCATCGACACCACCGCCAGCTCGGCGTGATGGTGAGGCTGGTTTACAAGGAGTAAACGCAGCCTGGGTGGGGGGTGACCGCCGAAGTTCGGAGAGAGGCTCGAGCTGGCCGACATATGGCGCGCCAGGCGCGACAGGGAACTTCTCGAGGTCGAGTATGTTCCACTCGCGAGACATAGGCCAAATCGTGAGGAAATGGCAAATTCGATTCTCTGGGGCGAAGAGCCAGAGTATCGATGTATTCCTAGCGAGGCTGGAGGACTGTCGAGTCCTGGCAAACCTCTCCGAAGAAGAGGTGTTGTCGTCGTTGTCAGAGCTGTTCACTGACACGGCGGCCACGTGGTACCGTAATGAGAAAGAGAAATGGGCCACGTGGCAAGATTTCGTGACTGCAGCGAAACGCTGGTACGGGACGACGAAGAGGTACCAGCAGTGGTTGATAGCAGAGGCGAACAACCGCACCCAAGGGGCGCGGACGAGGCCGTGAGAGATTATATCACGTGCCTCATTGCGATAGTGAGGAAAATATCGCCGCCCCCCAGCTCGGAGCAACAGCTGGATCAGCTGCACCGAAACCTACTGCCCCAGCTGCAAGCGATGGTCCGTAGGTCAGACTTCAGCACAGTAGAGGAGCTACTGGAGTTGGCAGTGGACGCGGAGCAAACGTTGGAGAATTCCAAGACGTTCCGACCTCTACCACCGCCAACAGCGGCGCTACTGCCGGAAATGGCGTATAAACCGCCGGAAAACACCGACGCGCCACGAAAGCCGAAAGGTGATGCCAAGGAAGGCAAAGTGGCTGCTGCGGTGGTCGAGAAGGACGCCAAGCTGGAGGGCTTGGAGGAAATGCTTCGGCGAGTGCTAAGCGAGCGTCTCTCCGACCGGCGAGGCTCCGGAGGAGAGCGCTCCGAGCGAAATATGCCCCCTGGGCCGCGCAGAGGGCGCGGTAACCAGCCATCTGGGCGTGGCGGGGCAAGGAGGCCCCCAGAACCGAGGCAGGGGGCGAAGGCGACGAGCCCACCGAACGGCTCCGCGCCCTCCGCCAGCCCCGAGGGTAACCCTCCGAAAGAACTAAGGCCGCCGCTGAGTTGCTACTCATGCGGCCTTGTCGGATATATAGCGCGCTACTACCCTAATTGTGCGGGAAACGGGAAAGGGAGTGCGTAGAGGGGATCACTACCGCCCCCCTCTCCGACGAGGTCCCCAAAACCGAAGATGTTTTGGCCGCGTGCGATAGCCGCCCTGACGCGAAAGAGTCCGCGGTACCCTCGCCAGTGCGAACCGAGGAGAGGCCTCGGCGAAGCAACCGACCGACGCAGAAACAAGGTGGTGGCTGCGAATTGAGGTCGGCGAGTTTAATCTCCGCGCTTTGTTGGACCCGGGAGCATCCACGACGGTGATGGGCTCCGTCGGACTCCAACTAGCTACAGCGCTGGACCGGGAGTTTGTAGCGTCCGAGAAGAAAGGGGTAAGGCTAGCGGATGGAAGCCGCAGCCCCTTGCTAGGCCACGTGATGCTGCCCATCACTGTGGCTGGCCTCACTCGCGATATCCGAGTCGCCATAATGCCGAATTTAGATGCCGACTACTACTTAGGAGTCAACTTTGTACGAGCGTTCAGGGCCGTACTAGACCCGGATACGGATAGGCTATTCTGTAAGGAGACGGAAGCCTACGTCGAGCTGGAAGTAGCCAGCTTGACCCCCGATCCTAGCTCGGTAGCGGCAATTGGGCTCGAGGACGAGCGAGAGGAGCTGAAGGCCATGGTGGACGAGGTCCTAGGCAAGCTCCCGCCAGGATTAGGTTGCGTCAGAGGCGTGGAGCATGAGATTCATGTAGGAAACGCTCGACCAATCAAGCAGCGCCATTATCCAGTGTCGGATAAGGTGCAGGAGGAGATGCATCGCCAGGTTTGCGAAATGCTGAACCAAGGCATCATCGAACCCTCCAAGAGCGGGTGGTCGACCCCCGTCGTGATGGCGCCGAAGAGTGACGGCACACGGCGGTTCTGCAACGATCTGCGGAAGGTGAATGCAGTCACCGAACCCGACGCCTATCCTCTGCCGAATATGCAGGATATTCTGCGGAAATTGAGGAAGGCGAAGTTCATCTCTACGCGTGACCTCAAGAGCGCGTATCATCAGATACCGTTAGCGGAGGAGGCGCGGCCCATCACCGCTTTCACGGTGCCGGGGCTGGGCCTGTTCCAGTTCCGGCAGATGCCGTACGGACTGACGAACGCGCCGGCCACCTTCCAGCGGCTCATTGACCAAGTGCTCGGACCCGAGCTGGAGCCTTACGTCTACGCCTACCTCGACGACATCATCGTAGTCGCAGAAACGTTCGAGGAGCATAAGAAGTGCTTGAAAAGGGTGTTGGAAAGGCTCGTCGCCGCTGGACTAACCCTCAACGCAGAAAAATGTGTTTTCTGCAAGCAAGAGGTAGCATACTTGGGCTTCTTGGTTAACCGGGACGGCACGAGGCCGAACCCGGCCAAGATCGAGCCAATCAAGAATTTTCCGCAGCCGCGGAATCTGAGGCAGCTGCGCCGATTCCTGGGTACTTCATCGTGGTATAGGAAGTTCATCCGAACTATGCCACGATCGCCGAGCCGCTCACGAGTCTGACGAAGAAGAACCAGAAGTACGAGTGGCTCGACGAGCAGCAACGCGCCTTCGAGTTGTTGAAGGCGATGATTATGACCGCTCCGGTCCTACATCGCCCTGATCCCGACGGCCTTTTCATCGTGCAGACCGATGCGAGCGATGTAGGCCTTGGCGCGGTGCTGCTACAGGAAGTAGAGACCCAAGAGCGGGTGATCGAGTTCGCGAGCCGGGTGTTAACCCCGGCAGAGCGAAACTATAGCGTTATGGAGAGGGAGTGCCTCGCGGTGGTCTGGGCGATACAGAAGTTTCGCCCTTACATCGAAGGCTACGAGTTTAGGGTTGTGACAGACCACAGCAGTCTGCGGTGGCTCTGTCAGATGAAAAATCCCATGAGCAGGCTCGCTCGGTGGGCGTTGGAGTTGCAAGGCCACAAGTTTTCGATCGAGCATCGAAAAGGCGCCTTGAACCACGTGGCCGATGCCCTCTCCCGGATGTACGAGGATGAGGGAGGCCCGGAGGTGGCTGCGGTGTCCTGGTCAACGGACACCGAGGACGCGTGGTATCGAGAGTGGAGCGCCAAAGTCCGAGAGCAACCCAACGATTTTCCAACCTACAAACTCGTCGCGGGCAACCTTTACCGGTACCGACCGAACCCGGACGTTGACGCGGCCCTCGGCGACGATGAGGATGCTTGGAAGCTGGTAGTACCAGAGGAGCATCGTCGCGAGGTGTTGCAAGAGTGCCATGACGACGCCACCGCTGGACATCTCGGACGAGAAAAGACGTTTGCCAGAGTAGCCCTGCGCTACTACTGGCCACGTTACTACGCGGAAACGCAAGAGTACGTGCGCCACTGCGAAACGTGTCAGCGGTTTAAGGTGGAACAAAGAGCTCCAGCCGGCCTGATGGGTCGACGAGTCATCGACAGACCCTGGCAGGTCGTCGCTGGAGACATAATAGGACCGCTGCCCCGCACCTCTAAAGGTTTTGAATACATTGTGGTGTTTCAAGACCTTTTCTCCAGGTGGGCGGAGGCTTCGCCAATACGGAAGGCTAACGCAAAGACGGTGGTAGGAGAATTGGACCGGAAGGTTTTCCTCCGGTTCGGTTGCCCAGAAGTGTTCCTCTCCGACAACGGCACAGAGTTCAAGAACCGTGTCGTAGAGGAATTCTTGAGGGAGCGAGGTGTGCATCACACCAACACTCCCACCTACCACCCGCAGGCTAATCCGGTGGAGCGCGCCAATCGTACTTTAAAAACGATGGTCGCCTCTTACCTTAAGGAGCGGCACACCACATGGGACGAGAAGCTTCCGGAACTTCTCTTCGCCATGAATACGGCGGTGCATAGCTCTACCGGAGTCAGCCCCGCCATGTTGCTTTACGGTAGGCAGCCAGAGCCCCCTGGTACGCAGCGTAGGCTGCAAGAGGTCGCAGCAGAGACCCCGGCACAAGAAGAAAGTTTGGCCCTTTGGAAGGAGCGGCTCGACGCCCTTCCAAACCTTCATCAACGAGCCACCTCGCAGGCGAGAGCGGCTCAAGATCGCCAAGCCAGCTATTATGATGCCGGCAGGCGAGAGCCAGATTTCAAGCCGGGAGACAGGGTCTGGAAGCGCAGCCACCCACTCTCCTCGGCCGCGAAGGGCGTCGCGGCGAAACTAGCGCCTAGGTTTGAAGGGCCGTATTGGATTACGGCCGTGCTAGGCCCCAACACCTACCGATTGGTAGGTGAGGGGGGCCAAATTGAGGAGATAGTGGCTGCTGACCAGCTTAAGCCCTATCGCGGTGAGTCGCCTGAATCGAATGGAGTCGACGCGGAAGGCGACCCCAGGGGAACGCCTGTGAGCGAACCACCCGCCCCTCAGGGGACAGGGGAGCCCCCCGAGAGCACGCGGGGGAGACCGCGGAGGGCGCGCGGCGCAACTACGGGTCCCGCCGAACCAACTTCGGTAGGACAGCGAGCCCCGAATGCTCCTCGCAGGGGACGCGGTCGTCCCCGCAAGCCTCCGTAGCGCTGCGCGCCTAGCGCTTATTCCCCCCCCCCCGAGCCGTGCGATAAACTACACGCGGATATAGTGAAACTGGCCTAACCTGAGATGTTCTTTTCCAGATGTTGGAGATCCCCGAGCAGACGTTGGAGGAGGCCATGGCCGCGCTCATAACCCTCGACTTGGGCAAACCCGTCGAGGGCGTGGCCCAGGCGGTACTCCACCTCCTGCGCCAACGTCGGCAGCGCCTCGAGGACGAGGCTAGGGAGCGGCTGCAGGAGGAGAGCCGGGCGGGTACCAGCCCCGGCGTGCCCCGCTTCGCCCCCAAGGAGGAGCCTGCCACGCCGCCCCGCGGCGCAATCCCCGCCGGCTACCCGCGGAGGGTCCAGCGCGATGCCGCCTAGCAGACGGAGGCCCACCTCCTGCCCGCGGAGCCCACATGGGACGAGTTGCGCGCCGGGCTGTCGACAGTCCGGGAGATGGACCGCGCCGCCAACCAGGCCCGCGCCGAGATTTTCGCGGCCTTGGAGCGGCACGTCGGGGCCCACGGGGAGCAGCCCCCGGAGGTCGACTCCTGGCGCCGAATGATGCTGGCCAAGCAGGAGGAGGCCGAGCACCTGGTCGCCTGGCGCGCGGAGCGACGTTCCCGCATGCAGCGGGAAAAGGTGGAGGAGGAGGCACGTCTCCGTGCCGCGTCGGAGCGGGCCCTGGAGGAGGCCCGCGCCCGCCGCCTCGCCGAGGAGGCCGAGCTCCAGGCAGCACGCGCTCGGTGGGACCAGGCCCGCCGAGACGAAGAGCGGGCGGCCGTCGACCTGGGCCTCGCGCGGGAGCGCTCGCCCGTCCGGCCGAACCCGCCAGGAGCGGGACGCCCCCGCTTCTGCTACGTGTGCGGGTGGCCGGGGGTGCGCCTGCCGCGCAAATGCCCCCGAGCGGCTACGCATCCGCCGAAAACCACGGCGCCTCCCCGTGGCTAGCTCGGGAGGGAACGCTTTCGGTTCGCCAGGCCCTCCCTTCGAGGGTCCGAACTGTACAGTTTTTTTTGGTGGAAATTTTTTTTTGTACATAGTCTTTTCTTTGTAAATATTTTGTTGTATATAGTGTATAGGTGATGTGCCCGAGAGGCTGGAATAAAAGGAAGAGCCTCCACCTAACCTGTTGTTTTCGCCTTATTTCTGCGCCCTTCCTCTTTTCAGATGTCGCGTACGGGGTACGCCAAATCTGGGTGGGGGGTGTAACGGGTGCAGGCAATAAAGGCGAAAGAGCCGCGTGTACCGCGCCGCGAGGTTTGAATCGCGCGCGCTTGCACGTACAGCGGCTCGCTGCGCGCCAAGCGGGACGCGCGGGAGGCGAAGCAAGAAGAAGAAGAAGACGCCGCCGTGGCGCTCCGAAGGGACGCCGCGGCCATTGATGAGCAGTCTAGTCCTGTAGCGCAACAGGTGCGCACGTCCTCTCCCGCCTTTCCAGTGCCGTGCTTTGGAGTGCCCCGCCAGTGCCGCATTCCGCCCTGCGGAATAGCCCTCCGCGCCTCCGATCCGCCGCCAGCCCCGCAGCGACGCAACACCGGCTGCCTTCGCCGGCCGGGCCACTCCGCCACCGGAAGAGTGAGAGGAGGAGAGAGAGAAAGAGGCGGCAGCCGAGGCTCGAGCAGCCACGAGGCCCGACGCCTCGCAGCGAGGAGGCGAGAGTGCGAGAGCGTGAGAGAGAGAGAGAGAGAGACAGACCTCGGGCGACGCGCTGGCCAGCGCCAAAGTAAGTGTGCGCTTCTTTTGTATTTTTGCCGCGTAGGTTTTGCGTGCGAGCGGCCACGCGTAAGTAGTGTAGCGCGGCTATCCGACGCCGCCTGCGTAGAGGCAAGCGGCCTCGTGTTCGCGAGCGCGGCGGCCATTTTGTGGCGTCTGGCGGCGCGGTGACGCCGGCCGTGCGACCGGCCGGCTCCGCGTAAGTCTCGGCCTGCGCGTTCGTTTTTGTAGGAGATGTTCGGGCTTCGCGCCCCTTAGCGCGATTCCTTTTGATCAATAAACCTTCTTTATTTTACTTTTACATCGTTTGTGTCGAGTCTGTCAATTCGCGAGTAACCGTTCCCTATCTCTCCGAATACCGCCCTCTACCTTTTCAGCAGCTGCAGCTAGTCGGAGGCATCACCTCCTAGAGGAGCAACGTCAACGGGGAAATTGTAAGTGAAAGTCGCTCAGGTTAACCTGAGCGACGTTGTACGGGAACACCGGCGAGAGTAGGTAAAGCTACTGCATATCTAGCCGCCGGTGAATTGTGCGCCGAAGTCAGCGGCAGCGGCAGAGCGCAGCGCCGGGTCTAGTAGAAGGCGGCCTAGGCTTTCTACAGCGAAAGCCGGGCGAGCTTGTTCTGAGCCTGCGCCAACGCGCTCCGGCCGGCCGACGGGTCCGTCTACAACGGCGCGCTGCTCTGGGCGTAGTAGACTCCCGTATATCGCCTGGCGCATCCCAGAGAGGGATTAATACCCTCTTTTAAATTCACCCCGTTACCTCTATCTATATATATACGTGAAATAAACATAACATAATAGAAAAAAACGGGCTTTATAAATCCCTTTCGGGAAATGTATTATATATATATATATATAAAAAAAAATATATATCTCCCTATATTATATAGGCGTTACTGCTATATCTGAACGCAGTCCCTCTACCGTCCCCTCTACCGCCCTCCACCGCCCTTCACCGTCACCTCCACCGCCCCCTCCACCGAAATCCATCGTCCCCTCCACCGTCCCCTCCACTTACCTATTTGCTGCCCTCCACCGTCCCCTCCACTTTTTAACGTTAAATTCGTTCAAAAATCACGTTATTTTTTAATCTCAGTCAGACCACCGGCTCTTCTACCGCCCTTCACCATTCCCTCTACTGCCCTCCACCGTCCCCTCCACCTCCGTCCACCTACCGTCCCCTTCACCATCCCCTCCACCGTCCCCTCAACCTCTGAACTACTACAGGACTATTGTTTATTATGATAATCGAAAAACCATCAAAGAGAAAACTGTCACTAAATCTTTGAATTCGAACATTTAAAAAAACTCAAAAATACACTAATTATTATTAGAACCAACATAGACAATTATGTTTTCAACTATTACCACATTTCGCACATTTGGAACAGCTTTCCACACCACCACTGAGGTACTGTTATAGGCGCGTTGAATTTTTGATTTTATTGAGCTTAGGTTTTATATATAAGAAATAATAATAATTATATATATGATTTTGGGACATGCCGAAATCATATAAAATTACACAATAATTTTTTATATAATGAGCCTAAATACAACCATGGAATTCATCGCCTGTAGCCCTAAAAACCATGGGAGTCATCCCTCCGTAATCCTCCTTGGCTCCAACCTAGCCCTTCCTTCCTCCACCATGTAAGATCTGAATTAATTTTCATTACTTATTATTGTAATTTCTTTAAAATAAAAATTGTGCAAAGTTTAAAATATAATGAAAATTAATTCACATTTTTATTACATTTAATAAACAAATATTTCACAATAATATATTAAATAATTATGAATATTTATATATTAAATGTCCAACAATATTCAGATTATTGATGATATTAAACTTATGAGAAGATACAACATGTCTTATATTTTCACAAAAGGTAATATTTTAATTAAAATGATTATTTTTATAAATTCCTTGAGCTTAGGAGAAATTGAGATCATATACAAATACGACATAAATTTTCACTCATCAAATCTTATAGTGTAAATTATAGATTAAATTTCAACAATTTCTTTCCATACAATGTTATCTATTATTAAAGAATTTTCTGAACAATTTTCAATAAATATATTGTGAGTATTTTTACATCGGGACAAAGCAACATATAATTGACCATGTGAAAATAGTGGTCGTCTAATAAAAATTCCAATAGAATCGAAACTTTGTCCTTGAGATTTATTTATTGTCATGGCAAAAGCTAATACAATTGGAAATTGTTTACGGTAAAGAATAAAAGGAAATGAAGATGAATCTGCAGTATTTAATGTTATTCGTGGAATAAAAACCTCTTCACCAATTCTTTCGCCTGTAATTATTTCTGTCTTAACATTATGAGCATATAATCCAGTTATTCTTAGACGTGTACCATTACGCATTCCTTGTACAATACTTATATTTCTAATTAAAATAACAATAGCATTTACTTTCAATTTTAATTCATGAGGTGGAAGACCTTCTCTAATATTATTAAGCATTTCAATTGGATAATTTAAATGAATATTTTCGTCTGTTTGACGAACTCCTTTATGAGTTGCATAATCTAAACTATAATACGTATGTACTTTTTTATTCAATAATTCTAAAACTTTATTATTAATAATTTTAGTATCTTTATTATGTGCGGTTAAGACTACACGATCTATTGAAGTTTTAATATTAATGTTACTATAAATTTCTTTACAAATATTATTCGTTTTCCATTTATTTGGAATAATAAATGGATTAATTTTTCCTTCACCCAATTCTAACAATAGTGAAGCAAATTCTTTATTTTCCAAAAGAATATTTTGATTTAATTTTAAAACTTTAAAAAGAGACCATAAAGCAGAAAATTTAATTGTTTCTTCAATTATACTATTTTTGTGACCACATTTCATAACTGGAAGAATTTGCCGAAAATTACCTCCTAATATGATCAATTTTCTACACTATTTATTCAATTAATATAACGACATTTCATTGCTCTGAAGCAATTATAAAGAACATAAATAGTATATCCTTTACCTTTGATTCATCCGATATTTTACACGTCAACATTTCATATTGTCAAAATTTGATAGTTTCATACTTCATTATTACAAAATTTCTCTCTGAAGATGGGGGTTGGTGAGCGGAGCGAGCAGAGGGCGAAGCCCCCCTAGTATATATATATATATATTCAGATAAGTAGCAAACTATTATTAGAAATAATCTCATTAACATAAAATATAAAAGTTCTTGTTACTTTGCGAAATCTTTTTTTTATATTACAGAGTATTAGCACGTTAGGATTATTTTGATAAATATATATCATTAATCAAATATTTAACTTTCATAATAATATTTACAAGTTGTTGGTTTAAAAATATTTCCGGAAGTAAGTCATCATGTAAAAAAATTTTTGAAACATTTGTGACAGCTGAACACATTTAAAATAAGGAGGATATTCACTTATTACAACCCGGCAATAGTGAGTTTTCTCAGATTTTAGAAGTGCATCATGCTCAATTACACACACACACACACACACCTATATTATATAGATGTTAATGTTGTTTTGGAACCTCAGCCCCCCCTTATCCGCCCCCCCATGCCCACTCCTCCGCCTGCCCGTCAGCCCCCCTCAAAATAACGTAAAAATCAGCGTATTTCTATGAGTTTTTTTATATTAAAATAGGCTCTGAGCCCCACCTCACCCGCCCCTCAGGCGCCCCTCAGCACACTCCTCCGCCCGCCCCTCGTTCCCCCCCTCTTACCACCACTCATATTCACCTTTTTCTTTAATCGTATTTATCATCTCAGTATACATGCGACAAAGATCTTTTTTTCTCACACCACGCGTAAAGTATTGTGTTTTCACGTTGACGTCAGGGAGTCTCGCTTCACTCGGGCCGTAAATAATTATAAACGGCAATAATCAGCGGAAAAAAATAGACATACGAGCATAGGCTTCGCAGTTTCTAGGAATGAGGTTATGTAACGTTTTCGATTCTGAAATTAAAGATTAAGCACAAATAACTTTCTGTAAGGTATATGGGAAAATTGTATATTGTCTCCAATTCCCACATAGCACGTAATATTCCTACAATATTGCCTGAGCATTTCAATGTCACAGCAATATTACAGAAGAGTCGAAATATTACAGAAATACTCAAGCGATATATGAAAAGTATATATAACACTACTATATTTCGACAGTATCGCGTTGATATTCAAAAAATATGATCGAAATTAGAATATCACACAAATATCGCTCAAATATTGCATAACGATAATTCGCAAACTAATATTTCAGCCATATTTCTGTCATATTTCAAGATGATCTAGCATAGTGTCATATTGCTGAAATATTCGTGTGACATTAGATTTAGGTATATAAACATGTAATATCTAAGGATATTGCTAAAATATTAAAGTACAATATACCTCGTTATAAAAATTTCAGAAACATTCGAAAAATATAACATTGTGAATTGACTATAGATAATATTGCAACAATATCATTGCAATAATAACTAGCAATGAATAAAACGGTGATATTACGAAATATTCAGGATATATTTCTCTGTTACAACATCTGAATAACTCTCTTCTATATATCGCAGCAATATTCTCGTGACCTTCATTAGCGATATATCGCACTGCAATATTAAATAATATTACAGGAATAGGTCCAATCAGGATATGCCGTAGAAATACTCCAGAGACATAACTGAAAAATTTCAAAATGATACATTACATTGTAATATTTCGAAGATATGTCTCTGTAACGAAGTCGTGAAATCCCATTTGTCTGTATCTCTGCAATATTTTCGTATCCTTACTAAGCGATATATCAAGCTGGAATATTAAGTAATATTACAGGAATATATCTTATCAGGATATGGCGTTGAAATACAACAGAAACATAACTGAAAGATTGTAAAATGATCCCTCACATCGCAATATTTCGGAGATATTTCTCTGTTACAGAGTATCACTATCCTTTTGTGTCTATCGCAGCAATATTCATGATCTTGATTGGCGATATATAACGCTGCAATATTGATTAATATTACAGGGATGGATCTAATGTACATATCGGATATGAATATTACAAAGACATAACAGACAGATTTCAAAATGATATCTCACATCGTAATATTTCTGTGATATTTCTTTGTTACTGAGTATAAATATCCCTTTTGTATCTATCGCAGCAATATTTTCGTGACCATGATTAGTGATATATCACGCTGCAATATTAAGTAATATTACAGAAATAGGTCCAATGAGAATATGCCGTAGAAATACTCCAGGGATATAACTGAAAGATTTCAAAATGATACCTCTTATCATAATATTTCGGAGATATTTATCTGTTACTGAGTATCAGTATCTCTTTTGTATCTATTACCGTAATATTTTCGCGGCCATGATTAGCGATATATCATGCTGCAATATTAAGTAATATTACAGAAATAGGCCCAATGAGAATATGCCGTAGAAATACTCCAGGGACATAACTGAAAGATTTCAAAATGATAACTCTTATCATAATATTTCGGAGATATTTCTCTGTTACCGAGTGGCAATATCCCTTTTGTTTCTATCGCAGCAATATATTTTCATGGTCGAGATTAGCGATATATCACGCTGCAATATTAAATAATATTACAGAAATAGGTCCAATCAGGATGGGCATAAGAATACTTCAGAGACATAACTGAAAGATTTCGAAATGATACATGACATTGTAATATTTTGTAGATATTTTTCCAGTACTGATTGTGAGTATCCCTTTTGTATCTATCGCAGGAATATTTTCGCAACCATGATTAATGATATATCGTGCTGCAATATTAACTAATATTACGAAAATGGATCCAATAAACATATCGGATATAAATACTCCAGAGTCATAAATGAATGATTTCGAAATGTCAAAATGAAATCGTCTATATTGCTGCAATATTACTGACATTATTTCATCACATATTACAATAGAATATCAAGAAATATTACTGAGATATTGACAATTGATGCATGCTACCATTACGTCATTGCATACACATACATCACATTCTAATATTTCGGAGATATTTCTCTCATATCGCTGATCCCGAATAAAAAGGCTTTATCTCGCAGTCCGGTTGGAAAAGGCCCTATCTCACACGCAATTTGCGTGTGAAAGCCTATCAAACCGCAAATTGCGTGTGAGATAGGGTCTTTTCCAACCGGATTGCGAGATAAAGCCTTTTCCAACCGGACTGCGAAATAAAGTTTTTTCCAGCCGAACTGCGAGATAAAGTCTTTTTCAACCGGATTGCGAGATAAAGGCTTTTCCAACCGGACTGCGAGATGAAAACTTTTTATTTTATTTATTTTATTCGGGACCGACGATATAATCTTGCATCAAGTCAGTTCTGTATACCTCAGTAATATTTATGTGACTTTGATTAATAGTCAAGTATTTCAAGTTGTAATATTAAGAAATATTATCTAAATATAATAAAATATTATTCATATAGCATATGAATACTACAGAGACACCATTGAAATGTTGTAAAATGAGTTATCAGATGAGAGGTATTTTTTTGTTATTTAGTCGTAATATATCAATTGTCCAAATAGCTGCAATATATCTTTAGCTTAACTTTATCTCATATCACGCTATAATATTACAAAATATAAACGTGTTAATAATAACTAATATATCACAACACTGTATCACAGAAATTTTACTGTAAATTTACATCCCAAGAATTCCACGTTATAATGTTGCAGATATATCCTTTGCTCATCATTATATCATTTTCTCATATACTTTGTTGTCAAGTAGCAAACAATTGTTTCTGTACACCTTGGAAATATTTTTGTGGCATGGTTTGATCATTTATCACGTTATAATGTTACAAAATAATATTACGATATTCTCAGCTTAGATATCGTAAGACATTGCTACAGATACTGCCATGCCATTTCATATCATTTCATATATCATTTGATACATCAATACATACGATTTCAGATATTTCTATAATTAAATGTATCAATAAATTGATTTTTTACATCTTGGTAATGTTTCTGTGACTTTAATGTTCCATGCATTGCATTGTTATTAACATGAAGATATCAATGAGTAATACTGACATCTGTTTACCACAAAACAATACTACACAAATTACAATAACAGAAAGCAATATAATAACATATAACTCAGAATACAATATCATTCAGATACTGCTGCGTGATTAGATAACAGTATAATGGATCACAATATCGCAAAGGTATTAGTTCTTTTTTTAAAAGTTGCTATAAATCGATCATTTATCAGTATGGCAAGATCGTACGCAGTTAATTATCCTTTAAATGTTTAAAAACCATAATTTGTCTTGGACAAACAAAGGAAGCCTCCATAACTCCAATAAAAAAAACCCCGAGTAGCTATCTTTTGGTTTCGAGCATTGGTGGAAATACTAAGTATATGAGGCGTTTCACGTCAGCTCTCCAGGCGCGGCGCGCGAGCGAAATCATGCTGTTTTCAGCTTGTGTTTGAAGGCCAAGATGTATCTAAAAAAAATAATCCCCAAGTGATTTCGATGTATTTTTTCCTTAGCTTTCCGATGGTGCTATTAGTTTATCAAAATTTTTCAATTCTAAGTATTTCTTGAATAATATCTCGAAAAAATCAAAAAACCCCTATGTAGAAAAAGGCTATATCCATGTAAAATTTCCTCCTCTTTCGATCTAGCAGGTCAAAAAAAAATATTAAAAATATAGTTTTTGAGATATAACACGTTTTATGTTTTTTTGAGGTTAGAATTGAAAAATTTTGAGAAACTAATAGCACCATCGGAAAGCTGAGGAAAAAATACATCGAAATCACTTGGGGATTATTTTTTTTATATACATCTTAGCCCTTCAAACACAAGCTGAAAACAGCATGATTTCGCGCTCGCGCGCCGCGTCTGGAGAGCTGATGTGAAACGCCTCATATTCCTTTTAAATTTAAACATCAATATTTTTATACGTATTATGACCACCCTCCATTATTTGAAACATATATAAAAATTGGACGATAGGGAGGGTCAACCCTTCAAAAATAAACAAAAAAACACAACACTTCACATTCTATTCACATTGAGTGAGTGAGACAATGTGGCTTTCTACTTTTTGACAATGTAGTTGTTACTACTAAATAATTTGATAATTATCTGGTTGACATGTTGTTGAGATTAGTTTTTTCCCTGATAAGGCTGACAACAAGGATCAGCGAAACGTTGGAATATAGAATGTGAAGTGTTGTGTTTTTTTGTTTATTTTTGAAGGGTTGACCCTCCCTATCGTCCAATTTTTATATATGTATCAATATTTTTATGCGAACTGTGTTAAAATATTTTTTAAAAATATATTCTCAAAAGTATTAATAATTTATTGTCTTAAAAATTAAACTGAATTGACGATAGAATTTATTATAAAATTTTCCAAAATTTGTTAAGTAAAAAATGAAAATAGTTTTAAAAAATAACAATTCATACACAGTTATTACAAAAAGGAAAAAATTATTATCTAAATAAAAAAGCGTTTCCTGACTGAAACTCAAACCCGGGTACAATAAAAAGATTGGTGACCAAAACTAGTCGCGCGTTTTAAGGACGTTCTCGGAAAAATCATATTTCTTGTGATTTTTGTGAAACTTGTTGAGAAATCTTAATTAAGGCCATGTGAGCACGAAAAATTGACTCTACCTTACCGACGTACTGATTTTTCATCATTTTAAATTTTTCAGTCATTAAAGACTAAATATTTCAGATCTGTTAATTATTGTTAAAGATTTTCAGTTCCCCAAATTGGGGAATTGAAAATCTTCAAGGATAATGAACAGTTTTGCCCCAAAATTGAATGGAATGTTTGTTTTGCACTAACATACGGTGTACCAAAGCTCTTTTTTCGAAAACTTGCAAAAAGTATAATTTTATATTGTATGCTAATATAGCCAGCTATATATTTATACATAACCTATATACAGAGTGTAAGTATGTAACATGTGTTCATTTCTCGGTGCAATAGATGGCGCTACCATGAACAGATGTAGCTGTCGCGGTTATAAAGTGTGGTTGTTTACGGTTCATCCACTCCTTACAGATTACTTATTTGCACACGTTTTACATTAAATTTGTGACATGTACTTATTCAGAGTACTACTACTCTGTAATATAAGTTTTTACGGGATCGCCGAAATCAATGTACTTATAAATGGGAGGTGGTACTGTATTCGCAATAATACGATATTCCCTTCTTGGGGTGAAAAGTGATGAGCGGCGATGTTGAAGCATCTAAAGGCTTGATTTTGATTGGTCGATAAGAAGAAGGCGCGAGAAATTTACTGTTTGGAATTTAAAGTTTGAATGTTTTTTAAATGTAATATTTACATTTAGAGTAGTATAAAAATGATTAAGCTCTGACTTTGAAAAAATACTTAAATAAGTTAAAAGTAAAACATAATGAAGATAGCATGCATAACCTGAAAAACAGAAAAGTACGCGCGAAGCGCGATTGAATATCGCTTATACGATATGAATTACATACGGAATTCTCAACATTTAGAATTACGAAGATTTGTGTACAATTCGATCAGTAACTTTTAATTATTTCTCCAAATTTCAATTGAAATGATCAATGAATTTGCAAAAAACCCTAGAAAAGCTTTGTGGGTCACATAACCTACAAATCATCGACATAATACTTGTCCGCAATTTGCATATAATTTTCTCCTGAAATTTCAATAAAATAGGTTAATTATTGACAGTGAAAACGTTTACTACGTGTGATTTCTTCGCAATAAAAACTTCTCTCCTGCATAATTTCTTGAAAATCCATGCTTGATATACTTTTTGTAAAGAGCATGCGAAGGGTTTTTCCTAATTTCAGTGTTTACTAATGAGCGATTTCTAGAAGAAATTTTAAGTAATCGAAGAATTTCATTATTCGCTATAATAATTCTCAATTCATACAAGTTTAAACAAATTTTCTCGACTTCATTAAGGGGTATTCTGGGCGCGTGACATATTCTGTAAAGAGACTTTGAAGGGGTTTTTTTGTAAGGAGTTACTGCCGGTGGACGATTTGACGGTGAAATATAAACTAGTAAGCAAATTTGCATTTAACAAAACAATAATTACCAACTTATAAAAGTTGAAACCATTGTATCTCGCATTATTTGCCGGAAACAGCAGAGCACGACATTTTCTGTAAAGAGCATTTTCTGTAAATAAACAATCATATTGACAATATATGAATATATTCATTTAAAATAATCACAGCTGCCGTATATTCCAAGTGGCAAAAGTTGTTTTGTCGCAGAACTGAAAATCTGCCTCGCTTTCTGTATCTGCCGGTAGTACAGCACTTCTCATGTAGCCTACGGATGGGGAGCACGCTCGAGCGCTGAGCGTGCTCCCCACCCGTAGGCCTCAACCCGAAATTAGACGTCGATTGGTGGTTCATTTCATACGAAAATGATTCTATCCTTGAATTCTGTATTTATTAGATTCGTTTTATAAACAACCTTAATATCAACTCTTGATGATGGAAAAGATTTTTATTTCCAATAAATAAATAAATAATTTGGGAATGCATATAGCGTATTCTGTGATAGAACGGCGATTTCTTTTCGAAAATAAGTAAATCGGGATTGATTATTCAAATTTTCTAATTATATAGTAATGCCATATTATTATAATACTTAATTTGCCAGAATTCGGGAATTATTCATTCATGGCATTTCAATTCACCCGGCAAACTGCGAAGGCAAGTTGCTGAGAGCGGCATTGATTTATTTCGACAATAAACAATCCTATTGACAAATAAATGAAGATATTCATAATCACAGCTGCCGTCTGTTCCAAGTGGAAAAGGTGTTTAGTCGCACAACTGAAAATCTGCCTCGCTTTCCGTATATGCCGGTAGTACAGCGCTTCTCATGTAGCCTACGGGTGGGGAGCACGGTCGAGCGCTGAGCCTGCTCCCCACCCGTAGGCCTCAAACCAGAATTAGACGTCGATTGGTGGTTCATTTCATACGAAAGTGATTCTATCGTTGAATCCTGTATTTATTAGATTAATTTAATAAACAACCTTAATATCAACTCTTGATGATGGAAAAGTTTTTATTTCCAATAAATAAATAATTTGGGATTGCATATAGCGTATCCTGTGATAGGACGGAGATTTCTTTTCGAATAAATAAGTAGATCGGGATTGATTATTCAAATTTTCTAATTGTAGTAATGCCATATTATTATAAGTTTACTTAATTTGCCAGAATTCGGGAATTATTCATTCGTGGCATTTCAATTATTCACCCGGCGGTTTTCAACTTATAAAAAAATAAATACAATGAATTATACAAAATCAAGAGTTCACTTCGCTAGATTTTTCGATGATCTATCATCGTGCCGAATCAGAAGTCAAAATATTCAGTAGTTTTTGCATAAAGTTTGAACAAAATTTGAGGTGGCGTCGAGCACGATGTCAAATTTTGTTCAAAGTTTATGCAAAAACTAATGAATATTTTGACTTGGAATTTTGCAGGGTGGTAGAATAGTATGAAATCTAGCGAAGTGAACTCTTGATTTGTGTAATTTGTAAAAAAAAAATTATAGTATTTGTTATCATATCCATATGTCTATTGTGTTATTTATGAGAAGATGGCGCTACCAGCGTACCATCCGCGGCCGTGACTGCAGGCTGCAGCACAGATTGTGGAGTGTGGACGATACGGCGCGGTGACTCGGCGATGCCTTGTCTGCTACACTGAAAAAACTCTGGCGCGACAGACGTTCCAAAACGAAAACAGTAGTCGCCTCGACGATTGCGTATGTCTATTGTTCCTGGTATGGGAGCTCTCACGTCCCTGTCGGGGTAAGAGACGTGCCGAGACGAGTGCGCCGCGCGGCGGTTGAACGGACGACCCGAAAAAGGGACGGAAGAGCCCCCTTGCCGCACAACAGACTTGCCGTACGGGACAACAGACGTACATAACCTTAAGACGACCTCCGTAAAGAAGGATTCAGACTTCGGCGCGCGCGGACGTCTCTCCCTCTGCTCCCCTTCTATTTCCTCTTTCCTTGGATCTCTTGCTTAGCTGCTCGTGAGGAAGTTTGAAGACGGAATCCGGGAGTCATCGTCTACAGCATTTATTCATTTCCGTCATCGACACCCGTTATATCCTGTATTATTTATCTTCCCGGATCTCTCATTGCTGGTGTTTGGATCGTTTTCGACTCGTGAGCTTAGGCTTTTCCCGGGGGATCCTTCTCTCAATGTTTGGATTCGGATCGTCGTAGAAACAGGTTGTAAGAAAAGGCTTTTCTTTTTTTCTATATCTCTCGTATAGTTCTTGGCATACGAGTCAGTGTTTTTTCGGGTGTGAGAGACCCTTCAGGAGTCGGGGTGGCAGGCCTTCTTCTGTGAGGACGCTACATATTTTTATAGAAAATTGGAAATTTGAATTAGATCCTCAAAAAAAAAAACGTTTTGAGTATGAGTCATTTCTCCTTAAGGATGTGAGAGACCTGGTTTTTATCGGTGTGAGAGACCTTTAATTACGAGGACATTTGTCTACTTTTCATTATTTTATAGCTTTATTCTAACGATATAAAAAATTGGATTATCATCTGTTGAAATATATGAATTTCGGATGAATAATGTTTTTTATTTTTCATTTTCCGTATGCGATCTCAATGCTTTTGATTCTAATTATATAATATATTTTTTTTCAAGTTGTGTAATTTTAAGGAAGATTTATTCGAATTTTCGTTTTAGAATTTTCGAAGTTGACCTCTACTATACGCGTATTGTATGTCAATATTGTATAGGTATGTTTATAGTCTTAGTGTTTACTTTACTTTTACTTTGACCCATGTCTGAGCTTTGTATTTGCTTCGGGTTATATAGAGATCGGAATTCTGAATCAAGAAAATTTTATGCGCTAAATTATTGCTTATTCATAATTTTCGTTCTTCTTTATATTCGCGCAATATTTTTCTCATTTAATTTCTACCATTGAAAATGTCTTTTTTAATTTTTGACTTCTCCTAAGTTCACAAATTTTGTTTGTGTTTGTTTGGATTTGTTTTTTGTTATTTTTAGTCTAGTTTCTATCAAATCTCCAGACTTAGCCCGGCGCCTCTTAGCGGTGGGCGGGTATTCAGTCGCTTCGTTTTTGAATTCCCCTCCCTTTGCTGGAGTTTCCGGTGTTGAAGTCCATTTTGTTTTTAAGAGGATTATGTTGTGGATTTACAACCCATGAAAATTTAGGTCTTTTTCAATAAGGGCTTGTGGGCGCAGCAGTGTCCACGAGATCCAAGTTATTTGATTTAAGAGGATAAAAATAAACAAGGATTAGATTACATGCCCGGCCAGGGAATAACTCTTTAAAGGAAAAAAAAAACGACGTCCGTAAAGGAATAAAGACGTCTCTCGTGCCAGAGTTTTTTCAGTGTACGTCTAGACGATGAAATCCGGGACGACTTCGCGGTTAGCACACGCCTATTGTAAATGTGTGGTGTTTATCATCAGGCGCGCACGCCTATGACCTACGACGACGAGAAGCGGGCGCGTGCTCTGTTACCGCGGCTGACGACTGCGGCCGACCGCGGCCAAACGCGAGCGAACGCGCTAAGCGTGTTCACGGCCGACGACATGAAGCCGCTGACAACAGCAGCAGAGGCGCGGGAGCGCAGCCAGCAGCGTCGTCTTCGTCGCCGCACTCAACCTACGTCCAGCGGAAACCCGGGTGCTTATTGGGGCTAGTACCACAAATGAGCATCGCATGAAGACCTGATGCCGCGGACGAGAACTCGTTGCCACAGCTCTTGCACTCTCACTCTAGCGGAGAAACGAAGTTGTCAAAAAGCAAGAGCGCATAACCCCAAAATGTGGTTAGTTTTGTTCTGGCAGGTACCTAATTGAGTGTGTTGGTGCAGCGATGTCCACTGTTAGCTTGTTTTGAGTTGTTGCAGTGCTCAATGAAAGTGATTGTTCGAGTTAATTGAATTGGAGGAGCGGAAGCTACTGTTAGAAATTGTGTAAATATTTATGTGAATGTGGAAATAAAGATTTTTGCTCTATATACCAGCAGTGGACAAAACGACAAGTGTGTAACTATGAAAAACTCTCTCCAAAGTGCTTGTAGTAGTTTGCATGTAAGCATTTTACCAAGTAAACACTTAAATATACAGATTCAATAAAATTCTTAGTGTAAGAAAATTTTGAAGAAATCATATTGTTTATATTTTGTATTGCAAAGGACATCATAACAATAGAAGGGTATAAGAAGATGGAGTCTATTTTTACTATTTAAGCAATGCTGAAGTGACCCGATACTGATACGCTTATAGTGCATTATGAAGATAACGAATCTTTATAACTGCCTTCCAATAAGTCTGACCTAGTAGAGAAGAAGTTTGATGAATTTGTATATGCAGCTTTTCCGTCGAGTAACAAAAACCATCATCAATGAAGATCTTCAATTCAAAGCAGCCAAGCATGGACAATAAATTAAAATTTTCTGATCGCTTTAAAGTTTTAGTAAATACAGACACGCAAAAAGGTGCAGATCCACATGTATTCAACGATACAGACCAGCCATTTGTTATATCAACAGGTGGCAAAAATATTAAGTTAATAGCTTCTCAAAATTCAAAAACGCCCACTATAGCTAGAAGTAAATCAAAAGGAAAATGTTTAAAAACAAAAATCAAAACAGAACCTGTGCTCGGCATTGGGTTCAAAACTGAACGCTGTTTAGAGATAACTGAGAATGGTCTGAAAATGATCATGATTATGAAATATCTGACAGTGATATCAATAAATTGCTCAGCGTTACACAGCCTGCTTCTTCGAGAATTCTGAAATATGAAGGACATGATCATACTGGTGATTGGACTACGTGAGTAAAAATGACACAAGATCTTGTGCAAGCTATTAATGATGAATCATACTACTTACTATGAAGAAGACCTTTGGGGAGATGTCAGAAAAGTAAGTCATTTAAAAATGAATCTTTTTTCATATTTAATGTGAAAAATAATATATTTTATATTAATAACATATAAGACGAACTATGTGATGAAAAATTTCTGTTTCTGTCTTCTTTTCCCGACAGAAGAGACAAAACCATTAATATCGCAGCCAGGAGGCTTTCAAGAAAATAGTACCAAAAGTTCCTCACAAAGCCAATCCAGAAGTGCCATCACCTGGTGTCTATGGAGAATACGCATGTCCTGGAGTCTGTTGGTACCATACAAGCCTCAAGAGATTTTTAGTCATGCATTAGTGCATGTGTGGGTACACATATGTACCTATATTTTGGTGCTGTCCCCGGTGATGACAAAGAAAAAGACTTTCCGCTGAGGAACAGCTCATGCATATTATCTGCCAGTGATAACGAAGAAAGAGGTTGCAAAGGACGACTACTGATGGGAACAAGAAGAGGTTATGTTGATATCTCCAGTACTTCAGCCTCTAGGTGAGATCAGTGATTATTAGCATTTCTTTTACTAAGCAATTAATCACATTACTTGTTTTCTTGCACATCACAAGTGTATGAGGATGGCTTCCAGGCTGTGTGAATTTTCCAGTTAACTGTGAAGGTGACAGCGAGAGTTAGAATATGTACATGCTGTTTTCTTTAGTTGACCCACTCTCTAATAGGAATACTTGTGCTCGGTAAATCATCTATAAGCTGAAACTAGATGAGTCGGCTTCCAATCATTTTCTTCATACATCTAGATGGTACATAAATTTGTATTTCAGGCGTTTTCCAAGTGCTTTAAGAGTTCAAAAGAACTTGTAAACAATGTTTCCATCTAATCTTCAATGGCAGTTGCGTACAAGATAGCTGATGAAGGACAAGCATGGCTTCAAGGCTGTGACGATGACCCTTGTGATTTCTCCAGGAAAAAGTATTGTTCCAAAAGCTGTTATGGTACTGCTGCTGGTCTTCACTGCTGTCATTGCACAGTGCAACTTTTACAAAGTCTACAAGGGCATCAAAAAAGGTAACCTTAACTGAGAGGCTTCCTGATTCGCACTGCTCGAGAGCTTCATCTGGCTGCATCAGCCAGAAAATGTAAATGGTAATTTGAAGAATTATTGGCATGCATAATCTTCACCAAATACTCATTAGATTTATTTTTTAATCATTTTCTTCAAATTCAAAATGTAAATTAAATTTTCCTCTGATTTTTTGCATGATTATTATTAATTTACAGATTATTTCAAGTCACTACACGAAATTTGAAAGCATTACCTTTGCTAATTTAGGAGAAAAAGGCTAAAACAGTTTTGCATTTTCATATTTTGGACAACGCGTTGGATGAAATATGAGATTGCACTAAATGTTTTCACCTTTTTCTCCTAAATTCAGGAAGGTAAAGCTTTGAAATTTCTTATTGTGGTTTGAAATTACCTATAAATTAATAATATTTTTGCAAAAAAAATAGATAAATTTATTTAGAATTTTCTGTAATTTAACATTAGATTTTTTATAAATCAATCTCAAGTCTTGAAACTGAAAATGCAAATGAATTTTGCCTCTGGTTTTTTGCATGATTATTATTAATTTAAAGATAATTTGAAACCACTGTGCGAAATTTCAGAGCTTTGCCTTTTATAATTTATGAGAAAAAGGCTAAAACAGTTTTGCATTTTTATATTTTGGTCAACTCGTTCGATGAAATATGAGATTACACTAAATGTTTTAGCCTTTTTCTCCCAAATTCAGGAAGGTAAAGCTTTGAAATTTCTTATTGTGATTTGAAATTACTGTAAATTCTTAATAATCATCAAAAACCAGAGACAAATTTAATTTCACTTTTTGATTGTCAAGAGTTGACAGGGAGTTAATTAAAAAAATCTAATGTTAAATTACAGAAAATGTAATTGCTTGGTAATTAGTTCGTAAGTAACTCGTAGTTCTTTTGACTTTTAATGAACCCTTTAAACTACGCGATTTAAGATGCGCAGATTTTTTAAAACTAGTTTTTGACTTCTCTTAAAAAATTCTAAATTACTTTATTACTTAATCATTAATAATAATTTTAATAATAATTAAAAAAAACGTATTGAAAGCTTTATTAAGTGGTTATAAATTCTCTCTCTCTCTCTCTCTCTCTCTCTCTCACTCTCATATATATATATATATATATATATATATATAGAGATATACACACACACGAACACACGCACGCACACACACACATACAC
Organism: Torymus aiolomorphi; assembly: GCA_036365515.1. NCBI lineage: Eukaryota > Metazoa > Arthropoda > Insecta > Hymenoptera > Torymidae > Torymus > Torymus aiolomorphi. The sequence continues at coordinate 91,755,969 of CM070873.1, read as the reverse complement.
ACACACACACACAGACGCTATTTCGTGAATATAGAAAGTATGCTATATTCATTAATAAATAATTTAAGATGTACTAATTGTCTTATTCTTTTTAGAAATGTCTTTACATTAGTATATTTTTTAATTCTAGGCGGTCAGTGACTAGATTGTTATCATAAAGATGACAAGTTCGCTGGTTATACAGTTTGTACAGCGGCTCAAATCAAAACATGAAGATGTCAGGAATAAGGCAGCTCGCGAGCTCTGTCTTTATGTCAAGACAGAGCTACGCGAAGTCACGCAAGAAGAAATCACAGCTTTCATGGATGAATTCAATCACCACATATTTGAAATGGTATTCGGCTCAGATATAAATGAGAAGAAGGGAGGAATACTGACAATTGTCTGCCTCATTGGAGCAGACGTGGGAAACATCAATACTCGCACTATAAGATTTGCCAATTACCTCCGATGATGTTGGAGTTATGGAAGTAGCTGCTAAGACAGTTGGAAAGTTAGCTCTGGTATCTGGTACTTTTACTGCAGAATATATGTAATTTGAAGTCAAGAGAGCTTTTGAGTGGCTCAGCGGTGACAGACATGAAAACAAACGACACGCAGCTGTCCTTGTTCTCAAGGAACTAGCAGTTTCCATGCCTACATTCTTCTTCCAACAGGTGACATAGTTCTTCGAGCTCATATTCAATGCTGTACGTGATTCTAAGCCCGTGATCCGAGAAGGAGCAGTCGAGGCTCTCAGGGCAGCTCTAGTGGTGACGGCCCAGGGCGAGACTGCCAAGCAGATGCACAAATCCCAGTGGTACAAACAATGCTACGACGAGAGAGTGGCTGGCTTCGAAGACGTCTACAGTCGCGAGAAGGGTTTTAACCGAGACAAACATATTCACGGATCGCTTCTAGTTTCTGAATGAGCTGCTACGTTGCAGTAATCTTCAATGGGAACGACTTTACGAGGATCTAATGGATCGACTAAACTGCTCCTCGCAAACGAACGAAAACGATATTCTGTTGTTGATGCCCAGATTGAGAACGAGCCTCGTATCGAAATGGTCGCATCACAGAACGCATCGAGTGTCCAGCATAGCCTCTATCCGATTCATCAGGCAGCCATCTGTCGCAGTCTCATGCTCGAGAAGCTCGACAACATCAACAGCGACGTGATCAACCAGCGACACAGTCGCAATGGGTACATCCAGAATGCCCTCATGACATTACTGCCCCGACTTAGCGCCTTCAACAAAAACAAATTTGTTGCCGACAGCGGTGTCAGACAAAATATTCTCGGCGGGTGTTGGCTTACTTCAGAGCGCTCAAGTGTATGGGAAGTGTATACACTTATATATGGGAATCAGCGCTCTGAAGTAAGTCAACACCAACCAAAAATATTTTGTCTGACACCGCTGGTTGCCGACAATCTACGCGAGGTTCTCAACTACCTGCTGTTGAGCTTGCGGGGCAGAGAAAAGGACAGAGCGGCCGCATTCACAACTATCGGATTGATCGCCGTTGCCGTAGACGAAGCAATCAAACCCTATCTGCCAAAGATCATGGAGGTGATAAAAAGCTCGCTGCCGTCCAAAGAAACCCCGAACAAGAAGAGGAGCTCGACACTCGAGCCCGCCGTCTTTGTCTGCATCACTCTGCTCGGCCATGCGGTAAAGCAAACAATAACAGCCGACGTCGCGACCTACTAGACCCCATTCTGGCAACTAGACTCTCGCCCATACTAACGACGTCCCTACGAGAGCTGGCCCAGAGCGTACCGTCTCTGAAGCCGGACATATCGCAGGGTCTCCTACGCATGCTCTCACAGGTGCTGATGTACAAACCGTTACGTCACCCAGGCGCTCCGTGGACAGCTGCCAGTCCAGTCTCTGCTCCGCCGACGGAAATCGACGTTGCTTCAACAGTCCTGAGTCTGCGGACCCTCGGCACCTTTAATTTCGACGGCAATTCTCTGCTCTAGTTTGTACAATGCTGCGCTGATTAGTTCCTTACCTGGGAAGAGCCAGAAGTACGGCTCGAGGCTGTCAAGATCTGTTCGCGGTTGCTGCGACTTGCTCTCGGCCAGCATGGACCCACTGTTACTAGCACAGTGTCTAGTGTGTTAGGCAAGCTTCTCGTCGTCGGTATTACAGATACCAATCCAGACGTGCGATACTGGGTGCTGGCCTCACTCGATGAACCTTTCGATATACATCTCACCCAGACGGAGAGTCTGTCGTGCCTGTTTATCGCTATGAACGATGAAGTTTTCGAAATACGTGAATTGGGTAAGGAAACCATTATTTTTTGTCTGTTTATTCATTTACCATGTTAAATGGACTCTTGTAATAAAGAATTTTTCGATTTTTCGAATAAAAACTGGAATATAGAAGATCCGCTCTTGATCATACAATATTAGAATATTGAATTTTAAACATATTTATTACTTTTGAATAGTAAAACTATTTTTAGTACTTATTATTATACTGTAAATAATGTCGAATGACTGTCGATGGACATACAAGTAGGATGAAGAAAAGTATTTGACTGGCGTAATAGTTTTTATACCATTCTAACCTCGAAATCAAAACAGAATAGAAAAGAAAAAAGAATACGAAAAAAAAACAGAATGGAAAAGAAAAAAGAATACGAAAACGAAAAAGAAAACGAAAAGTAATATAGGTATTACTAATATTAACATATTACATTCTCATAAAACATGACGAATGAGTAATTGCATGTGTATAATTATGTAGTTAGTGCATGCATTGTTTGTTTAACTTAGTACATTTGTGTACTAGCAAAAATTGATAATATGCAAAATGTATCAAAATAATGCTTCTAATTTTATAATGCATAATATGATTATATTGCAAATGAAAGAATACACTATAAAAGAAAAAGAAAATTGTTTGCGACAATAACAATATCTAAAATGAATATAATATAAATAACAACAAATATTTAAAATGAACATAATCTAAATGCTAAAATGAATAGCATATGACCGGTATCTAAAATTGATACTTTAGATACTACAATGTCATAATATATGATGAACGAGTATGAGTAGTATAAAAGTAGTGTGTAATTATGTAATTAGTGCATAGTTTATTTAATTTAGTATTTATATACAAAAAATGACAATGTTTTTCAGAGTTACACTTTTATAATACGTAAAATAATTTATTATACTAAAAACAAAATATTTTTAGTATAATAAATGTGATAGGGTGACTACACCAGTATTGGGACAATCACCAGTGAACGAACATTTTCTTTATATATATGAAAATATCAAGCTTTCTAAGTATTGTTTATCTAACATGACGATAATTTTCGAATCCTTGAAAATTTTTATTACATTGTATATAAAGATCCTGTACAAAAGAAATTATCTTGTTAAGAATAAAATCATAAAATCGCCGCTATTAGGTGTTCCTTCACTGGCGCTGTATTCCTTCACGGGTGACACTTATTTAGATACTAAGATTGCGTGTCCCTTTATTGGTGTTTAGGAGATATTTACAGGTTTTCATTAAATACAATTTTTACTTTGATTCTTTATTCAAAGTTTGGTCACCGACTTAAAGTTTGAATATGTTAGAATATAAATTTCAAAAGGGATTTACTTTTAATTCATTTAACCACTTAATTAAATAAAAAAAGTTACAATTTCCTTATTCGTTCCTTCACTGGTGCAGTCACCAAACCAATTATAAAAAAAAATAGTATATGCTTGACATCTAAAAGTGTCATCTAAAAGCTTTATAGCTTAGCATGTTATATTCTCATACCATGATGGTTTCATATCATAATTTACAAATCATTATTTTATATGATATATAATTTACAAATCATGATTTATTATATATATAATACGCTTGAGCGTTTAAAATATATCATTTATTATTCTAAATTACAATGTGATCAACATAATTGTAATTTGATTTTAACTAGCAATTTCAGACGTGCTGCGCACGCTCTTCCTTTACCTTCATTATACCTACACAATTAATATTGGAATATTATGAATTTAAAATTTATTTTACTTTTTTACATCACGCGCAAATGTATCCAATATTTTTTATTGAAACTTGGATTATATTTATTTTAGTTTACTAGGAATTTTAGCGCGCTACGCGCGCAGAGGCCCTACTTTGAGTTGACCAATCATATTTTTTGTTCAGCAATATGGCAGCGCTCTAAAAGCAATATGGCTGCCTCCTCAAACCCATCTCCCTTTTTAATATAGGATTTCTACAATACAAACATTTGTAGGTTAGAACTTTAACTGTTATCAAAACAGTATTCATAGTCCTTCATTGCTAACTACAGATAAAATTTGAATACTTTTTTCTTATACAAAACCAACTTTTAAGTCATTAATAATATTTATGACTTATATTTTTAGTTTAAATATTTCATAATTCCAAATATTGTTGGTTTTTATTTGGACCAATCAGCTTGTTTTCCTTATTTTAAAATAAATATTTCGATGCTTTTTTGATTTAGTTATATTTTTAAAAATATAAATATCAATTTCATTTTAAAAAATGCAAACCTCTCAATCTCAAACAATTTATGAAGCAAATCTTGGCGCCAATTCTATATAGACCAATCAAAATCAAGCCTTTAGGTGCTTCAACATGGCCGCTCATCACTTTTTTAAGAAGGGAAAAAGTCAATTTCATTTTTAAAAATTCAAACCTCTCAATCTCAAACAATTTATAAAGCAAATCTTGGCGCCTATTCTATATAGACCAATCAAAATGAAGCCTTTAGGTGCTTTAACATGGCCGCTCATCACTTTTTTAAAAAGGGATTAAAAATTTGCAGAATGTTATAGATTGACTCTAACGGTTTCATTTTTTCTGGTTATTAGCCAATGGTTTTCTCGAAAAGAAAAAATCCCAAAAATATTAGATAATAATAAAGTATATATAATATATAATAATAAAAAATATATAATATATAATAATAAAATACATCATTTATATATAAAAAGGTAATATTACAAAAAGAAGCCGGCAACAAACTAATTAAGCTATGATGCGCGAGTTTTATTTCAATGTATTATTCTTATTGAGTATTAGTTTATTTACGTAATACTTTAAACTTTAATTCATTAACGAATAAGAAATGAAAACTAGAATACATTGAAAACATTTTTACTAGTACATTATCATGAGCACTGCCTTAATTTATTGTGTACATAAAATTGAAGTAAAGCTCACAGTATATTATGACACAGGTGTGGAAAGTGATTATTTACCGCATAAGACGTTTTTCGCACGAGCGAAGCGAGGACTTAAAAATCTAACTTAAAAAACTATATGCGGCGCCATCTGTGAGCAATTTCCGCACTTAAATATGTATACGGTAGAGAGCGCTCTTGCCATCTATCGAGGATTATACATAACTTGCCAATATCTGCTTTACCATGTGAAACTTATTACTAGATTTTTCGTGCTCACATGGCCTTAAGTGTCCTTACTTCATGCTTCAAAACTCGGCATACAAAGCGATATTCAAAATATAAATATTTCACTTCAAAGTTGCAGCGTTAACATGGGATCCCTATTTAATCTCTTTTACAAAATGCATTTCTATTTACTGCGAAAAAAAAATTCTTTGTAGTTTCTTTTCAACCGTAAGGCATAAAACTAGAAATCAAGAGGAATAATATGGTATAATTTTCAATATGGCAAGCGGTATTAATTTCAGAGACATAGCAACATAAAGAAAAACTCAATGTTATTTGTATATCTATATATATAGTCACACCAAATAAGTGGTATTTATTTCAAATATTATATTGACACCTTTTTTTTACACCGTCATTTTATATTAAATTTGTAGTAGTGAATAGGGACTCATGAAGGGTTTCCAGCATAAATAATATTTTTAAATCACAATTTTTGCAATATTGATGAAGTTGAGCCGGAGAACGTCCTTATCCACTTGAGCCACCTCGTCAATAAATCTCTTCATACATAAAATATCGCATCATACCCCATTCGGGCTTTGGGTTTGGTTTTATGGATTGGATGCTAATGCGATTCCTGCCTTACCTATGTCATTTCTTTTATTTATTTAATTGATTTCAAAACATTTATTTAAGAAAACGTCTTCAGGTCGTTAAATTTACACTACAAATATATAACAAATTTTTTTCAAGACATTCCAAAAGTATCCTCTACAAGTTTTTTGTGATGAAAAACGTTAGTGAAGTATTTAATTTGCTACACAAAAAAGATACTTTTGGAATCCCCTAAAAAATCTGGATGTTTTTGTTGTGTAGATGAACGCCCTAAAGACGTTGTTTTTTGAAATAAATGTTTTGAAATCAATTATCAATTAAATATATAAAAGCATGACGTCGGTAATACAGAAATTCTTGTTTTCAAACACATAATAAACTCTCACAATATTGCAGAAATATTCCCTTTTTAATGTTGGCATTGTAGAAATCTACCTTAAAGTTTTGTATATTATATATTATTTACTAATTTCTGTGAAATAATTACCAATATAAATAATTTCTTTAATTTTGATTATCATTAAAAGTCAATTGTTAAAAACTAATAGCTTTGTTATAACGAAACTATATAAATGTATGTAAGGAAGGATGTAAATGTAATACTACCGTGGCGGAGTGGATAGAGTGCTGGACTCGCATGCAGAAGATCACGGTTTGAATCCCAGTAACATTCCTGTAATAATTCTGCAATATTCCTGTAGGTTTCTAAAATACTTAGAAAAAAGTTTCGCAGAAAAGTTTTATAAATTTTTTCACAACTCAAATATTTCTGGAATATTGCAGTGATTTTGCAGAAATATATTCGCAATAATATTGCAAAGGCATTACTGTGATTTGTAACTAAATATGCAAAAATATTTATAAAATACAGCAGGAATATTTAAAAACAATATCACACTAATATCACAAAAATATGAGGTATTTGTGAGTGTCACATTGAAATAATACACAAATATCTCTGCAATATTATCCAATATTACTAAATTCTAAGAGGGTATTGCCGGAGCATCATTATGATGTAGTTACGATGTAACTCCAATATTGAGCAGTATTTCAATGTTGAGTACTGGAGAATTAATATCACTACAATATGACAAGAATATTACTAATATGTTACTACAATAATACCCAGTATTTTCATAATAGTTGAATAATATTTCATATATTGCTCCAACATAACACTGATATCATATGCAATATTTCTGTGATAAAAAAATCGCGGACATTAAATCTTGCCACAATATCACAGGGGTATTACTGCGATAAATCACATTAATATTTCAGTATAAGAATGTAATATTTTCGCAATATTTCTGAAATATTACGTGCTATGTGGGAAACAATGAGGACCATTGATATTTTTTTTAACACAAATAAGTCTATCTTTTCCACGCCACCCAAGAGGTAGATTCATAGGCGCGCTTTTTTTATAGAGGTTTCCCTTTTTTACTATCTTTGAATTCATTTTCCATTAAATATTTCATTGTTTTTTCATAATAAAAAGTTAGTAAAGAATGGCCTATTCCTTTGTTGAAAAAACTGTAAAATTTTCAAGTATTACTTTGGTTCTATTAAATAAACATATGTTATATTTTTAAACACTTTTATAGTTATTTAATTAACATAAATTTTTCATACAGAAAATCATAGAAAATCAACAAAGAATTATTTTTGAAGAAAATAACGAGACTGAAGCTTTAGAAAATTATAAACAACATTAACAGCATGGTTTGATTTAAATAAAAAAGATAATTATGCAAGGAATATAAAATATGTTAATATACCTAAATATTACAACTTTAAAAATAAATGTTGGATCAAACGAAAACGAAATCAAGAAAATTATATAATAGGTCGTTTAAATATTGTTTCTCCAAAGCATGTTGAACGATTTCATTTAAAATTAATTTTAAATCGTGTTAAAGGTGCAATTTCGTTTAAAGAACGTATGAAAAAATTACATATAACACATACAGAGAAACTGCAATAAAAATGGGTTTAGTTAATGATGACTTACAAATAAAAAATATTTTTAAAGAAGCTTGTGACGTTATGTTAGGATATCAATTACGACAATTTTTTGCTTGGTATTTACTATCTGAAAATATTAATGATAATAATATTTGGAAGGAATTTAATAACTTTTTTATAGAAGATTTTAAAGATGATAAATTAAACAATGCCCTCATACAAATAAATGAAATATTATCATTAAACGAAAAATCATGTATAGATTTTGGATTGCCTGAACCAAATAAAATCTTAAAAATTGAATGTAATGAAGTTAATAAGACTGAAATTTTATTCTGTGAATAAATGTTTAGTAACATGTATAGTCAACTAAATTTAGAACAAAAGTATATTTTTGAGAAATTATTAAATAATGAACATAAGATTCATTTTATAGACGGTCCTGGTGGTTCAGGTAAAACATTTTTATACAAAACATTAATATTTTACTTTTTGTCTAAAGAAAAACCAATTTTATCAATGGCTTGGACTGGTATTGCGTCAATACCATTAACAAAAGGAATGACAAGTCATAAAACATTTAAATGACCTTTAGATTTAGCAAGTATGGAAAGTGCATTTTTAAAATTAGACTCTGATAAGAAAAAATTACGGGAAGTAGATGCAATAATTTGGGACGAAGCATCAATGATACCAAAAAAGCTTTAGACATTGTAGATAAAACATTAAGAGATGTTTGCAATAATAATTTACCATTTGGGGGGAAATTAATTGTATTAGGAGGAGATTTTCGGCAAATTCTTCCAGTTATTAAAAACGGTTGTAGAAACACAAGTAGACAAGAAACCATAAAATATTCAGATATTTGGCCACTTTTCAATATAATGAAGTTGAAAAAAATATTCGTTCTAACAATGAAGAATTCGCTTCATTTTTATTAGATATTGGAGAGGGAATAATTAATCCATTCAAAGTACCAAACAGTTGGAAAACTGACGATGTTTGTTTGAAAATATACAAAGATATAAATTATAATTTATCTATGAATAGTGTCATTTTAACGTCTCATAATGAAGATTCAACTATTCTGAATAATAAAATATTAAAATTGATCGATAGTGATGAAATGACTTATTATAGTATAGATACTGCTACATATAAAGGTGTTGATCTATGAGATGATAATATTTACATAAATTTTCCTATTGAATATTTGCATAATATTCGTGAAGGTTTACCGCCACATAAATTAAATCTGAAAATTAATGCGATAGTAATGTTAATAAGAAACTTAAGTGTAAATGATGGTTTATGCAATGGAACGCGATTAAAAATAACTAGACTATAGATGCAGGAATCCTAATAATATATTTATTCAAAATGATTCGGAAAATACAGAGGAAATTATCAATATTATGTGGAAAGAAATTTTTGATGAACAATTATAATTATTCTTATATTTATAATGTAATAAAATTACAAATTATTTTTTATAATATTTATATTAATTCAAGGTATATTAAATTAAAAACCATGGCAGACCAAGGTGATGTAAAACCAATACCATTACGTTGGGATTCAAAAGAAAAAAAATTTATAGAAGTTCACATCATTGAACAAGCTCAAATTTTAGACGATTTAAATAAACAGTTGTTAGAACGTGACCACGAGGACAATAATTATATGAACAATTTAATAGATGAATACAATAATCATTTAAACCAAAATAAAACAGAATTTCCAGTATTATGGGATCCAGAAAAAAAAATATGTATAAGTGTATATAAAAATATGTATACATTGGAAGAAGAAAATCGACTGTCCGAATTAAATACAAAAATAGAAGAAAATATAAAAGAAACAAATAAGTATAATGAATAGTTAGAGGAGTCATTGAAAGAATATAATTTAAATTATATAAAAAATCTAATTGAAAATCTTAGTAGATAATTGGTCTACTTACAGCGACCTTCAAAATTGGTCTACTTTTATTGACTTTTAAATTAAAAAGAAATGTATTAGAAAATGTCTAATTGGTCTCCTATCAACGATCTTCAAAACCAGTCTGTTATCAGCGACCTTCAAAATCGGTCTGCTATCAGCGACATTCAAAATCGGTCTGCTACCAGCGACCTTCAAAATAGGTCTGACTTATACACGTCAGTATTCAGACCTTCAAAATTCATTAACTTCCAACAACCTTTAAAATTAATATATTTTCAATGGCTTACAAATTGATCTTTCGCTTAACCTTCAAAATCGATCCACTTTTAGAATTCAACAACGGTTTCGATTTAAGTTTCGGTCTGCTTTGAGCAACCTTCATAATTAATATTTTTAGCGTAATACTTTGAGCGACCTTTGAAATCAATATGAAGTTCAAAAGCTTCGAATGACTTTCAAGCTTAAAATTTATGTTATTTAAATAACTATAAAAATGTTTAAAAATATAACATATGTTTATTTAAGGGCGTTCTCTTCGTTGAAACAGCAGTTTTCGAATTCTTAACTTTCAAATAATGTTTAATTAATTTAATAATCCAGTAGTAAGTACATATAACAAATATACATTAGAGGAAACATAAAACAATTTTATTCAAACGAATTCAGGCAATAGTTACTATGATATTGTTAAAATTAAAGACAAAAACTTCAATAAGTTACCTAATTCTTTTTCTCTCTTATCCAATCTTAACGAAATAAAGCTTATTTTGTTCGTTAAGAAATTTCAGGGGGAGTATCGATGGGAAAATTTATGATACGAGTTACCAGTACGGCGTAATATCAATTTGTTTAAGATAAGTAAGTCAAGTTTTAATAAACAAATTGATATTACGTCGTATTGGTAACTCGTATCATAAATTTTCCCATCGATACTCCCTCTGAAATTTCTTAACGAACAAAATAAGCTTTATTTCGTTATGATTGGATAAGAAACAAAAAAAATTAGGTAACTTATTGAAGTTTTTGTCTTTTATTTTAACAATATCATGGTCTATAGGTCTTGTAGTGTATATTCGTTATATGTAATTACTTTTGGATTATTAAATTAATTAAACATTATTTAAAAGTTAAAAATTCGAAAACTGCTATTTCGACCAAGAGAACGTCTTTAATAGAATAAAAGTAATACTTGAAAAAATTATACAGTTTTAATAGAGGAATAGGCCTTTTTTTACTAACTTTTTATTACGAAAACAAAAACTGACATATTTAATGGAAAATGAATTCAAAGATAGTAAAAAAGGGGAAACCTCTATAAAAAAAACGAGCCTATCTATCTAGCTCTTGGGTGACGTGGAAAAGATAGACGTTATATCTCTATCTATTATATAGAGTCTCTGTCACAGTTCAGCCCATATATTACCTTTACCTAGAGATATAAAATTTCCTCATATGTCGTACAGAAAGTTATCTGTGCTTATCCATAATTTCAAGCGAAGCGAAGGCCCAACTCGCGTGCGTTCGTGGTCGCATTGCTACCGAAGGCAATATACAATTTTTCCACATACCGTACAGAAAGTTATATGTACGTAATCTTTGATTTCAGGGTCGAAAACGTCACATAACCGCACTCCTAGAAACTGTGATGCCTATGCTCGTATGTTAAATTTTTTTTTAGATAAAAACTTATGATCCTTACTTATTTTTAATAATATTTATATAACAATCTCTACTATTTTTTTTAATTTTATAATAAAAACTGATAAATAAAAAGTCGACTTACTAATGGGGGGTTGGCGAGCGGAGCGAGGAGGGGAGGTACCCCCTAGTATATATATATATATATATATATATATGAAACAGGACTTATGTTGACATCGCGTGTTAATATTTATGTAAAATTAACACGTAAAAATTATGCGGACGTCCGCATAAGTACCGCAAAGTCAGCATAAGTCTCGCACCAGTTCAGAAAGTGTCTGCATAAGTCACGTTCCATATATATATACATATATATACATATATATATATATAACTTAGTACACCGCTACCTTCGAGGACACCTACAGGTTTTCTGCAATAGAAGTAGGTATAAAACGTTAAACAGTATATAAATGACTAAAGAAATAATATCCCTCAGGGTGTTGACTAACACCACGACACCTGCGGCGCACCCTTTTAGTTCCGCAGTATTTTACGTTGATTTCGGAAAAATTTTACGGAAAAAACGTTGTGAAAGAAACCCTAAATGTCCTGAATAATACAAAAATGTCCTGAAAGGTAACGGTAAACATATTCCTAATTCAGTACAGTCCTGAAAACATGCAAATGTCCTGAAACGTAGCGGTGAACAGAAATATATATATTTATATAAATATACATATGTGAAAATCAAGTTTCTGGGAACATCTATATGTGCAGCCGTCTTTTCTGGTAACCACCACAATGTTCGGGGAGACCCCAGAAAAGATGTATGTGAATCGGTAGTTTCTGGTAACCAATATTGATACCTTCTACCCAGAGAGAGGGATTATTTCTTTAGTCACGTTAACCGAACTCTGGCGAAAGAGACTATAGTTCCCAGAAAGCAGGGTTCAACGTTGTTATATATATATATATATATATATATATATATATATATATATATATATATATATATATATATATATATATATAAATATATATATATAATAAGCGTTATTTCTGGGATGAAAAAATGTATACAGCGTGTCCAAAAAGTCTGGAAACACCCAAATAATTTCTCAGCTGAATTACTATTGGAAAATGTTAAGGTCGCCTTTGTAGTAATTTTTTACGAGGAATCCAATGGTGACCTTGGATTCGACCTTGGACCTCATTTTTGAGGTTATTTCAAGGTCAACCTCATTTTTTTAAATGGTAACCCCTATTTTTTATAGCGGAATCTGAAAGAGCGGAAAATTTTACGTCCGGATATGTATTAAGGTATGAAGTTGAGGTTGCCCCCAGAGGTCAAATTGAGGTCAAAGTATGATTTCTTAAAAATTTCGCGAGTTCAGTGGTAAAACAAAACAAACAAAGGTAAGGTTTGGTAAGTTCGAACGAAGACTTGAAGGTGACCTCTGATTCGACCTTGAACCTCATTTTGAGCCTCATTTTTGAGGTTATTTCGAGGTCAACCTCATTTTTTAAATGGTAACCCCTATTTTTTTAGCGGAATCGGAAAGAGTGTGAAACTTTACGTCCAAACATGTACTCAGAACATAGTTCAAGAAAGACCTTGACGTTCATTTGAAGGTCATTTAAACTTAATGACGGTCTGATCTTGTGTAAACTTTTTAATTTTTTTAAACAGTCTAACATCTTATTTCAAGTGCTCGAATTATTTTCCATCCACTTTTTGATAGTAACCTAATCGATGATCGAAAACACCAACAGTATTTTTGATCATTTCAGTAGGAATGAGAGCTGATTCATTGTAAAATTTTTTGAAGCGTTTAAATATTGAACATTATTACTTGTTATTTTTCGTATGGTTAGAGTGACAATAAACTATTATTCATTCCATAACCACCACAGAAAAGGGTTGGTCATCTTTCAAACATATTTTTTGAAAATTAAAAGTTCTTTTTATTTTCAACTCAAAAAGTATTTTTGGATAAGGTCTACTACGAAGAGTAATAAAAATGAACAAACTCACTGATAGAGAAAGAATAACGATTCTCATGATGAGAGGTTGGGGACACATGCAGCGATCTTATAGGGCCGTAAGAGATATTTTTAATGCTTCATTTAGGGTTGGTGGAACTCCACTATCATTTTCAACAGTTCAAAAACTGTTAGAAGGTTTGAAAATACCGGCACTATCAGCGATTTACCTCGATCAGGCAGACCAATGTCAGCAGGTAACGAAGAGAAATCTTTAGATGTTGTGTTAACATTCACCGAAGATCCGCATACTTCCGTTCGTAAAGCTGCTCAAGTGCACGAAATAAGTAAATCATCTATTCATAACATACTAAAGAGAGAGAAGTTCCATCCATTTAAAGTAACGCTAATACACAAGTTAAATGAAGATGATTTCGATCGTCGCGTTGAATTCTGTGATGATATGATGGCACGCATCGTACAAAATCCAAATTTTCCATCAAATATAGTCTTCTCAGATGAAGCTACATTTCAACTTGACTCAAGCGTAAATAGGCATAACTGTAGATATTGGGCAGTTGAAAACCCTCATTGGGCAAGAGAAGCCAAGTCACAATATCCACAAAAATTAAATGTCTGGGCTGGAATATTAAATAATAGGATTATAGGACCATTTTTTATTGATGGCAATTTAAATGCAGAAAAGTATGAAACTATGTTGCGGAATCAAATTGTTCCTGCTATAAGAGAAATAGCTGGAGAGGACTTTAATAACACATGGTATCAACAGGACGGTGCAGCAGCTCATTATGCACGAAACGTTCGCACATACTTAGATACAGTATTCATTAATCGATGGATAGGACGAAGAGGAGCAATTGAATGGCCAGCTAGGTCCCCCGATTTAACGCCTCTAGATTATTTCTATTGGGGTTATCTGAAGGATCGTGTATTCAAAACAAAACCCTTAAACTTAGATGAATTACGTGAAAGGATCATTGATGAATCAGCTCTCATTCCTACTGAAATGATTGAAAATGCTGTTGGTGCTTTCTATCATCGATTAGGTTACTGTCAAGAAATGAATGGAGAACAGTTCGAGCACTTGAAATAAGATGTTATACTGTTTAAAAAAATCAAATGTGAGAGGCAAGGGGACTCACGTAAATCAAGCGCCCCATCGTGAGAGGCAAGGGGACTCACGTAAATCAAGCACCCCATCGTGAGAGGCAAGGGGACTCACGTAAATCAAGCGCCCCATCGTGAGAGGCAAGGGGAATCACGTAAATCAAGCACCCCAAAGGGAACAGATTTTACTACGTCCACGTCGTTGTTCCTGGGTAACGCTAAATGTAAAAAAATTGAACTTGACATGACTTTTAAGGACAATGTCAAGGTTACCATTAGATTTCTCGTTGAAAACTACTAAAGAATTAACCTCGCTCAGTGTGATAAAAAGTTTACACAAGATCAGACCGTCATTAAGTTTAAATGACCTTCAAATGAACGTCAAGGTCCTTCTTGAACTATGTTCTGAGTACATGTTTGGACGTAAAGTTTCACACTCTTTCCGATTCCGCTAAAAAAATAGGGGTTACCATTTAAAAAAATGAGGTTGGCCTCGAAAAACCTCAAAAATGAGGCTCAAAATGAGGTTCAAGGTCGAATCAGAGGTCACCTTCAAGTCTTCGTTCGAACTTACCAAACCTTACCTTTGTTTGTTTTGTTTTACCACTGAACTCGCGAAATTTTTAAGAAATCATACTTTGACCTCAATTTGACCTCTGGGGGTAACCTCAACCTCATACCTTAATACATATCCGGACGTAAAATTTTCCGCTCTTTCAGATTCCGCTATAAAAAATAGGGGTTACCATTTAAAAAAATGAGGTTGACCTTGAAATAACCTCAAAAATGAGGTCCAAGGTCGAATCCAAGGTCACCATTGGATTCCTCGTAAAAAATTACTACAAAGGCGACCTTAACATTTTCCAATAGTAATTCAGCTGAGAAATTATTTGGGTGTTTCCAGACTTTTTGGGCACGCTGTATAACTGTTATTTCCGCGACGGACTGTTATTTCCGAGACGTCCCGGAAAAGAAAAAGGTAAATTTACGTTATTTCCAGGCCCGTGCTTGAGTCTATAACCCCAGGGTCCATTATTTCTTTAGTCACTTGTATATAGCCACTCTGAAAGAATAAACTATAGAACACTGTATAATCCCGGAAATAAGGCCTATTCTATTATATATATATATATATATATATATATATATATATAAATATTGTAACGGATAATTAATTCTCCGGCTGCTCGGGATTATCCGGTTACAAATGTAGTGCATGCGGCGGCGAGGCTAGCACGCCTCGTGCAATGCACGCCGCATGCGAATGTAGAATTAAATATAGGTGGGAGAATGGGGTAGCTAATGAATGATCACTCGCGAGAGTTAAATAACGTATAACGAGGTTTATTGAATAAGTCACAGAGGGGAAAAGGGGACACAGCGCACAATGTGCGATTCGCGGTCAGCGGGCGCAGGAAGGAGGCCCGAGTTGCCGCGAGTTAGGGAGAGAGAGAGAAGAGTCGAGCCGACACTTACAACTGGTGCGTAGTCGCTGTCGCCGCAGACGCTTCGCCGGAGCTCCTGATGCGCAGGTCGCTTTCGGTCGCCTCGCTGAGGTGGGTCCGGGGCCGTGACCGGTTCGCCGACACACACACACTCACAGGATCACTCACTCTCACACTGGCATGCAGCTCTATTCTCGCGAGAAGACTCTCGTGTCAAAACTGAGCGGGGAGCGCGGGCGCTATCCAAAACGAGACTAATTGACTCTCTCACGAGTCTAAACGGTTCGCGCGCGCTCCTCGCGCTCTCTCTCTCCCTCCCTCTCTGTCTCTCTCTCGGCCGAGCGTCCTTCCGCGTCGTCTGCACCTATAACAACTGTGAGGAATTAGTACATGATTAATGCGGGGAGAGAGGAAAATGACGGAGAATAATTTTCCGTCATAATATATATGGGTCGTTCTTGTATTTTTCGGTCATAACCGGTCGCAGGGGGTCAACCGTTTTCCTCGCTGATTTTTCCTGTGAAAGTACATATAAAAAAAGTGAGAAAACCCCAATATTAGCTCCCCATATCAAATATTGAGACAGCTACACCGTGCTGAATTTCGAAAAATTGTCAAAAAATGGCTATTTTCGAAAAATTCTGTACGGCCCGTTTTTTGATCGATTTGAATGATTCAAGAAGGAATTTTTTTTCTATTTTGTCAAATTTTAGAAAAAAAATTTGTGGAGTATAAATAATGCAACGAAATTTTTACACAAAGGAAAACGTGAATCTAAATATTTTTGTTTTTAAGGTTACCTTTCAACCTTTGTAGTTCCACGAGTTTTATAGATATTGAGATCGAGCACAACCTATTTTCTTGCTCTTAAAAAGACGTTTCATTTTCACTCGGCCAACGATTGATTTGATTAACTGCAAGCAAACATACAGCTTTTTCAATATGGTCGATTTTCGAAAATCGCAATGTTGGCACCCCTGTAACTTTTTTCTATCAAAATCGATTGGGCTCGTATTGGGCAAAAAAAGAAGTTTTAATCTTCTAGAAAACGACCCAATTAGTTTCGTCCGGTTTTTTCGATATTTGCAAATGTTACGAATTTTTCAAAATGGGGGTTTTTCGTAAAAGTATCCATTAAGGGCGTATTACACCTAGTGGCTTCTGAGGCCAAAATCAGCTGAATCGATGGCTTTTCATGGGTCTAAATTACTTGAAATTCATGTATTTATTGCCCAAAGAGTTGAAAATATTAAAAATATTTAATTAAATAACTTTATAATGCTAACAACGACAAAAAAAAATTACAAAACTCTTAAAATTAAGCAATTAAAAGTGGTTTTTCAATTTTTAAAAATACTTAAACAAATAATTTTAATATTTCCAACACTTCACGCCATTACTGCATGAATTTTAAGTAATTTAGGACTTGTCCCATGAAAATTCATTGAATACTTTTTTTAAAAAGGCCTCAGAAGCCACTATGTGTAAGACCCCCTTTAATACGTAAAACACAAATCCTCAGTTTCTTGTTTGAGCATCCACAGCAAAATTTATATTTCGATACATATTTTTACTATCCCATTCTTTTAAATATTGTAGTGACCGCATTATCGTTTGGATCTGTTCCTCATGGTATCTGTTCCTCAAAGATGTGTAAAAGGCTGATAGATCGAACTATATTCATTGCTTAAAGTGTTGTTTCAAATAAACAAAATGAATCTATAGAAAACATAATTTATGGATATACGATCCCGGATACAAGAATCTTTCATGGAAAAAGAGACAGGACCATTACAGACGAGCTTTTATAGATATAGAAACTATGTTTTAAAACGTGGGATAGTAAAAATATGTATCGAAATATAAATTTTGTGCGGATGCTCAAACAAGAAACTGATGATTTGTGTATTGTATTTTACGTATTAAGGTGGTTCCCTGGAGATCAGAGTTGATTCAACACATACTTGAAATTACACATGAAGGTCAATAAAGATATAATGAATGTCATATCCAAATTTCAGAGCATTTTATCTTTTAGCTTCTGTGTAATTGTTGTGTAAAGTTACACGGATTACATGGGAGATATATCTATATATATCGAAACTGTCGCGTTATGTATCTGTTTACAACAATATCTAAGCAACGAGATTCAAGTCAGCCTTGGAATTTCATGTACTCATAGAATATATAATAAGGAATGTTTTCGCGCAAGAATGAAGTTGATTCATCGTTTCATTATTAAAATAGAGCTTCTTAAATATATCGCTTTCGCAGAACTTGATATGTTTCGAGGGTTATGTACGCTCAGCGCGCCAGCGTGCACTCTCTATCTCTCTCGCTCAAAACTGTCTGTCTCTCTCTTACCCAGGGAACCACCTTAAGGTGGTTGGATAGCTCACCGCTCGCGGGGCGTGGGGCTCACCGCGCACCCCCTCCCGCAGCCAACGAACTCAATCGTATGTTTACGTTTTGCCGCAGTACTCGGAATCGGCGTTGTCAATCGCGAGCAGATTGCATTTAAACATTCTCCTATATATTTGCTATATTGCATGTAGTTTTTTTATTTGCTCTAACCTTTTTTGAAGACTCGCGTCCTAAGTGTTTTATGTTTTACCAAGGTACTTCCATAAGAGCCCGTGTATAAGAGTTGAACTTTGAAGTTGAACAATTTCATAACCAAGTTGACAAACGATCTGAAATTTCACACACTAATAGAAAATCAATCGAAGAACAACAATATTTAGTTTTTGGAATGACGTAACCTTTTTCATTTCGGTATCGAACCTCCTTAAAGGGGTCTTACACATAGTGGTTTCTAAGAAATTAAAAAAAAAAGTATTCAATGAATTTTAATGGGACAAGTCCTAAATTATTTAAAATTTATGCAGTAATGGCCCGAAGAGTTGGAAATATTAAAATTATTTGATTAAGTATTTTTAAAAATACTTAAAAACCACTTTTGATTGCTTAATTTTAACAGTTTTTGTAATTTTCTTTGTCGTTTTTAGCATTTTAAAATTATTTAATAAAATATTTTGAATATTTTCAACTCTTCGGGCAATAAATACATGAATTTCAAGTAATTTAGACCCATGAAAAGCCATCGATTCAGCTGATTTTGGCCTCAGAAGCTACTAGGTGTAATACGCCCTTAATGGATACGTATACGAAAAACACCTATTTTGAAAAATTCGTAACTTTTGCAAATATCCAAAAAACCGAACGAAACCAATTGGGTCGTTTTCTAGAAGATTAAAACTTTTTTTGCCGCCCAATACGAGCCCAATCGATTTTGATAGAAAAAAGTTACAGGGGTGCCAACATTGCGATTTTCGAAAATCGACCATTTTAAAAAAGCTGTATGTTTGCTAGCAGTTAATCAAATCAATCATTGGCCGAGTGAAAATGAAACGTCTTTTTAAGAGGAAGAAAATAGGTTGTGTCCGATCTCAATATCTATAAAACTCGAGGAACTACAAAGGTTGAAAGCTAACCTTAAAAACAAAAATATTTAGATCCACGTTTTCCTTTGTGAAAAATTTCATTGCATTATTTATATTCCACAAATTTTTTTTCTAAAATTTGATAAAATAGCAAAAAAATTCCTTCTTGACTCATTCAAATCGATCAAAAAACGAGCCGTACAGAATTTTTCGAAAATAGCCATTTTTTGACAATTTTTCGAAATTCAGCACGGTGTAGCTGTCTCAATATTGGATATGGGGAGCTAATATTGGGGCTTTCTCACTTTTTTCAAATGTACTTTCACAGGAAAAATCAGCGAGGAAAACGGTTGACCCCCTGCGACCGGTTATGACCGAAAGGTACAAGAACGACCCATATATACACGGTGACCCATTTTAATCGCTACACCCGGATTTTTCGGATCCTAAGACAGATAGGAAAAAATGATTCAGACAAAAGTTGTAGGGGACGAAGGGGGCCAAACGATGGTCCTAACAGCTTTGACCTTGAACTTGACCTTCAAGGTTATTTCAAGGTCAAGTGGTTTTTTTTAATAGGAACACCTATTTTTGACCCCGGATTCGGAAAGAGCGGGAAATTTTACGTTCAAAATCATATTGAGACATTTTTTTTCAAGGTCATTTCAAGGTCATTTCAAGGCCAAATGAAGGTCGAACTCCGAAAAATCCATTTTAAGTCGTTTTTTCCATGAGTCACAGGCTTAAGTGGTTCAAACTGATCGTAGGTTTAATAGGGAAACCCACACACCCAAAACTTTCACATCCTAGTAAACAAATATCAAACTTGCACATCCGAACCCCATGCTCTTCATAGCCTCACATGCTAAACTGTTACACCAGACATCCCCCAGTCCCACACATCTCTACCCCATGTCTGATGTTTGTTTAACGGAAACTTCAAGATCATTAAAGCTTCTGTTGTAAATGTGTCAACCTTACGTTTAGCGCTACCCAGAAACAACGACGTGGACGTAGTAAGGATTGTTTCCTTTGGGGTGCTTGATTAAAGTGAGTCCCCTTGCCTCTCACTGTTCAGGGTGCTTGATTGAAGTGAGTCCCTTCGCCTCTCACTGATCGGGGTGCTTGATTAAAGTGAGTCCCCTTGCCTCTCACTGTTCAGGGTGCTTGATTTAAGTGAGTCTCTTCGCCTCTCACTGATCGGGGTGCTTGATTAAAGTGAGTGATCCCCTTGCCTCTCACTGTTCAGGGTGCTTGATTTAAGTGAGTCCCTTCGCCTCTCACTTATGTGTTTATCTAATCTCGAAGAAAATGTTCGAAATTACGACCATTTGCTTCCAGGCACATAGTCAAACGCCTTCGGAAGTGGCGAACGGTGTTTAGCAAAGTTTGCCTTGGAATGGCAGCGCATGCTCGACGAATTATGTCCATCATGTCTACTCTTGTGGTGGGCCTTTCCTCAAAAACGGCATTTTTTAAATACCCCCATAAGTAAAAATCTGGTGATGTAAGATCTGGTGAGCAAGCAGGCCATTCAACCGGACCACCTCGACCAATCCATCTGTTACCATACTGCACATTCAAAAAAGTCCTGACAATTCGAGCGAAATGTGGTGTTGCGCCGTCCTGCTGGAGCCACATTCTTCGTCGCGTTTCTAAGTCAACATCTTCCATCAATCAAGCACCCCGATCAGTGAGAGGCGAAGGGACTCACTTAAATCAAGCACCCTGAACAGTGAGAGGCAAGGGGATCACTCACTTTAATCAAGCACCCCGATCAGTGAGAGGCGAAGGGACTCATTTAAATCAAGCACCCTGAAAAGTGAGAGGCAAGGGGACTCACTTTAATCAAGCACCCCGATCAGTGAGAGGCGAAGGGACTCACTTAAATCAAGCACCCTGAACAGTGAGAGGCAAGGGGACTCACTTTAATCAAGCACCCCAAAGGAAACAATCCTTACTACGTCCACGTCGTTGTTTCTGGGTAGCGCTAAACGTAAGGTTGACACATTTACAACAGAAGCTTTAATGATCTTGAAGTTTCCGTTAAACAAACATCAGACATGGGGTAGAGATGTGTGGGACTGGGGATGTCTGGTGTAACAGTTTAGCATGTGAGGCTATGAAGAGCATGGGGTTCGGATGTGCAAGTTTGATATTTGTTTACTAGGATGTGAAAGTTTTGGGTGTGTGGGTTTCCCTATTAAACCTACGATCAGTTTGAACCACTTAAGCCTGTGACTCATGGAAAAAACGACTTAAAATGGATTTTTTGGAGTTCGACCTTCATTTGGCCTTGAAATGACCTTGAAATGACCTTGAAAAAAAATGTCTCAATATGATTTTGAATGTAAAATTTCCCGCTCTTTCCGAATCCGGGGTCAAAAATAGGTGTTCCTATTAAAAAAAACCACTTGACCTTGAAATAACCTTGAAGGTCAAGTTCAAGGTCAAAGCTGTTAGGACCATCGTTTGGCCCCCTTCGTCCCCTACAACTTTTGTCTGAATCATTTTTTCCTATCTGTCTTAGGATCCGAAAAATCCGGGTGTAGCGATTAAAATGGGTCACCGTGTATATATATATATATATATATATATATATATATATATATATATATATATATATATATATATATATATATATTTCTCGAAAGGGGTTTATAAAGCCCGTCTGTTTATATATAGGGGTTTATCGAGCCCGATTTGGATTATGCAGCCCGGGCTTCATAATATTTCTAAATATAGGTGTTTATGCGGCCCGACCTAGAGTCTATAACCCCAGGGTCCATTATTTCTTTAGTCACTTGCCATAGGGAACTCTGGGCTGTAGGTACTAATATACAGTGTTGGGCTACATAAACCCCGATAAGTGTATATTATATATATAATTATCCCCCCATCCGTTTATGGAGCCCATCCCTGTATATTAGTACCTACAGCCCAGAGATCCCTATGGCAAGTGACTAAAGAAATAATGGACCCTGGGGTTATAGACTCTAGATCGGGCTCCATAAACGCCTGAGAAAAATATTTTATGGGACCCGGACTCCATAAAAGAAAACGGGCTCGATAAATATGCTCATGTGTATAAAAGGGCTCCATAAATCTGTTAAAACAAATGTATATATATAAATATATATATATATATATACACGATGACCCATTTGAATCGCCGCACCCGGATTTCTCGGAACCTAAGCCAGATAGAGAAAAATGGTTCAGACAAATGTTATAGGGGCTAAAGGGGGCCACATAATGGCGCTAACGTCTTTGACCTTGAACTTGACCTTTGAGGTTATTCCAAGGCCAAAGTGGTTTTTTCATATGGAAACTCCTAGTTTTGACCCCCGATTCGGAATGAGCGGGAAATTTTACGTTGAAAAACATATTGAGAATTTTTTTCCAAGGTCATTTCAAGGTCAAATCTAGGTCAAACTCAGAAAAGTCCGTTTAAAATCGTTTTTTTCCATGAACCACAGGCTAAGCTGGTTCAAATCGATCGTAGGCTTAATATAGGAGCCTACACATCCAAAACTTACACATCCTAATAAACAAAACTCAAACTCGCACATCCTAACCCAATACACTTCATGCCCTCACATGCTGAACTGTTACACCCCGGTCCCACAACCATACCCTCCAGTCCCACACATTCCCTCCAGTCCCACACATCCCGACCCCACGCATGCTAATTCCATACACCCCAAACCCACACATCCTGAACCCTGAAAAATTTTTCTCAAGGGCAAAATGATTTTTTAACGGAAACTTTAAGATCGTTGAAGCTTCTGTTATAAATGTATTAACCTTACTTTTTGCGCTACCCAGAAACAACGACGTGGACGTAGTAAGGATTGTTTCCTTTGTGGTGCTTAATTAAAGTGAGTCCCCTTGCCTCTCACTGGTCGGGATGCTTGATTATAGTGAGTCCCCTTGCCTCTCACTGTTCGGGGTGCTTGATTATAGTGAGTCCCCTCGCCTCTCACTAATGTAAATAAATATTTATTTAACCTCGAAGCAAGTGTTCGAAATGACTACCATTTGCTTCAAGGCACATAGTCAAACGCCTTTGAAAATGGCGAACTGTGTTCTGCAAAGTTTGTCTCGGAATGGCAGCGCATGCTCGACGAATCCTATCCTGCATATCTGCTCTTGTAGTGGGTTGTTGCTCAAAAACAGCATTTTTTAAATACCCCCATAAATAGAAATCTGGTGATGTAAGATCGGGTGAGCAAGCAGGCCAGTTAACCGGACCTTCTCGACCAATCCATCTGTTACCATAGTGCTCATTCAAAAAAGCCCTTACAATTCGAGCGAAATGTGGTGCTGCGCTGTCCTGCTGGAGCCACATTCTTCGTCGCGTTTCTAAATCAACATCTTCAATCAATCAAGGTAGTTCATCTCTTATTAACGTCAAATAGGTATGTTGATTTACATTTACTTAAAAAAAAATAAGGGCCAATCAAATATCCATTGATAATCCCGCACCATACCATAATACTCCAACGTCTTTGATGGTTTACAGTTCTGACCCAATGATTCACATCAGACCAATAATGGCAATTATGCCTATTCAGTTCTCCATCACTTTGAAATTGTGCCTCATTAGATAAAAGAACAAAGTTAAAAAAGTCTGAATCATTTTCTATCATTTGTAAAGCCCATTGGCAAAACACAATACGCTGTTGGAAATGCTGAAACTGTAGCTCTTGAACCAAAGTAATATGATACACGTGATGTTGAAGCACCTTCATAATTCTTAAAAAAGTATTTCTTGGAATAACAATTTCCCTTTCGACTCGACGAGCGCTAATGTGTGGGTCAAGATGATTTATTGGAAGGATAGTTACAACTCGATTATCATTTTCATCATACTCATGGCGCCTACGTTGGCGAACCATGTGTCCACCAGGAGCACTTTGAGTTAAACGTCTGATTGCTCTATCGTGAGGATGTCGTCTGTCATGATAGCGTTCAGCATAAAGTCTTGCCGCACCACGATAATTATTTTGGCTTGCTCCTAAAACCAAAATCATATCAACGATCTCGTTGGGCGGATAGTCAGCCATTTCAGAGCCAGCTATTAATTACTATTAAATTTAAATAGTAAAATGGTATCAAAAATATTAATAATTATAAGGCTCGCCCGTATACGATCGCGCCTAAAAAGGAAAAACGTTGGAAAATTACGGTAACTTTAATTAGCTAACTGTAATTGCCATAAATACTTCGTTTGTCACACTTTTTGAATTTTAAATTTTAAAATAAAATAATGGTTAAAACATTAAAGGTATTCAATTCAATAAAGCATTATTTCTTATTTTAATTGCAAATAAAACTAAAACTTCCTTTTATTTTTTTGTTTTATGTAAATAATGTGAATTAGTAGCGTTCGAATTTCAGAAATACTAATTTTGATAATGTAATCATTAAAAACACATCTCCGAAGAAAATAGGTTCCGTCAATGGTTCTTTTAAATTTATTTTTCAGGTTCTAGCAGGATAGTGGAGCACCACATTTCACGCTCATAATAACAGCATTTTTTAATAAACACTTTAGTATTAGATGGATTGGTTGAGGAGGTTCGGTGAAATGGCTTGCTTCTTCATTCCATACTTCACCATCAGACTTTTGTTTATGGGGGTATTTGAAAAATGCTATTTTTGAGCAACAACCCACTACAAGAGCAGATATGCAGGATAGGATTCGTCGAGCATGCGCTTCCATTCCGAGTCAAACTTTGCAGAACACAGTTCGCCATTTTCAAAGGCGTTTGACTATGTGCCTTGAAGCAAATGGTCGTAATTTCGAACACTTGTTTCGAGGTTAAATAGAAATTTATTTACATTAGTGACAGGCGAGGGGACTTAATATAATCAAGCACCCCGAACAGTGAGAGGCAAGGGGACTCACTATAATGAAGCACCCCAAACAGTGAGAGGCAAGGAAACTCACTTTAATCAAGCACCCCGAACAGTGAGAGGCAAGGGGACTCACTTTAATTAAGCACTCCAAAGGAAACAATCCTTACTATGTCCATGTCGTCGTTTCTGGGTAGCGCAAAAAGTAAGGTTAATACATTTATAACAGAAGCTTCAACGATCTTAAAGTTTCCGTTAAAAAATCATTTTGCCCTTGAGACAAATTTTTCAGGGTTCAGGATGTGTGGGTTTGGGGTGTATGGGATTAGCATGCGTGGGGTAGGGATGTGTGGGACTGGGGGGTGTCGGGTATGGTTGTGGGACCGGGGTGTAACAGTTCAGCACGTGAGGGCATGAAGTGTATGGGGTTAGGATGTGCGAGTTTGAGTTTTGTTTACTAGGATGTGTAAGTTTTGGGTGTGTGGGTTCCTCTATTAAGCCTACGATCAATTTGAACCAGCTTAGCCTGTGATTCATGGAAAAAAACGATTTTAAACGGACTTTTCTGAGTTTGACCTAGATTTGACCTTGAAATGACCTTAAAAAAAATTTCTCAATATGATTTTGAACGTAAAATTTCCCGCTCTTTCCGAATCCGGGGTCAAAACTAGGTGTTACCATATGAAAAATCCACTTTGACCTTGAAATAACCTCAAAGGTCAAGTTCGAGGTCAAAGACGTTAGCGCCATTATGTGGCCCCCTTTGTCCCCTATAACTTTTGTCTGAACCATTTTTCTCTATCTGGCTTAGGTTCCGAGAAATCTGGGTGCGACGATTAACATGGGTCGCCGTGTATATATATATATAATACATTTCTCGAAAGAGGTTTATAAAGCCCGTTTTTTATATATAGGGGTTTTTCGAGCCCGTTTTTGATTATGTAGCCCGGGCTTCATAATATCTCTAAATATAGGGGTTTATTTCTTTAGTCTCTTGCCATAGGGAAATCTGGACTGTAGGTACTAATATACAGTCTTGGGTTACATAAACCCCGATAAGTGTATATATAATATATATATCGTGTGGGGAAAGTAGAGGCGCCGATCCGTGTGTATGTAAAAGAGAGAGAGAGAGAGAAAGAGAGAGAGAGAGAGAGAGAGAGAGAGAGAGAGAGAGAGAGAGAGAGAGAGAGAGAGAGAGAGAGAGAGAGAGAGAGAGAGAGAGAGAGAGAGAGAGAGAGAGAGAGAGAGCGATACCGCGCCGCGTGTGCCACGAGCAACACACGCTACAGCGAGCGAGGAGCCGGCAGCCAGCCCGCCTGCCTAGCGCCCCGATTCAGCGAGTACGAGAGAGAGAGAGAGAGAGAGAGAGAGGAGAGAGAGAGAGAGAGAGAGAGAGAGAGAGAGAGAGAGAGAGAGAGAGAGAGAGAGAGAGAGAGAGAGAGAGAGAGAGAGAGAGAGAGAGAGAGAGAGAGAGAGAGAGAGAGCGAGAGAGAGAGAGAGAGAGAGAGAGAGAGAGAGAGAGAGAGAGAGAGAGAGAGAGAGAGAGAGAGAGAGAGAGAGAGAGAGAGAGAGAGAGAGAGAGAGAGAGAGAGAGAGAGAGAGAGAGAGAGAGAGAGAGAGAGAGAGAGAGAGAGAGAGAGAGAGAGAGAGAGAGAGAGAGAGAGAGAGAGAGAGAGAGAGAGAGAGAGAGAGAGAGAGAGAGAGAGAGAGAGAGAGAGAGAGAGAGAGAGAGAGAGAGAGAGAGAGAGAGAGAGAGAGAGAGAGAGAGAGAGAGAGAGAGAGAGAGAGAGAGAGAGATGGCGCAACGACTGTGCGAGCGAGAGAGAGCGAGAGAGAGCCGAGTGCACCGGCTGCTCCTTCTAAAAGTAAGTCTTATACTCTCATCTCTCGCGTTTAATGTAAAGATTTGCACGGAAATTGCCCCGTGCAAGCTTTCTGTACCGAGTTCGTGCGGCTGTGTGCCAGCCCGCCGTACTTTAACACCGCACGCAAGAATGGCAGCATCGCCGCGCGACGAGACGTTCGCGCGTTCAAACGTTAACCGTCGCGCACGAACTAACTAAGTTTATTAAACAGCAAGTGCGTTGTGCTTCTAATTATTAGTGTTTTTTAATATACTGTGATATCGAGTTACTCGTCGCGTTGTTTATTACAACCTGTCCTTCTCCCGGATACCGCCGCCTCTGCGGGAAAACGACACCGCCGGTCGTTTTCATATCTGAGTCTAGCGGCCGCGCGCTTTACTCTTCGAGCGCGCGCTTTTCACTCAGCTATCCAATTAGTTGGAAAGCGAAGTTCGCGTACGATCTTCACGTTGTTCTCGGGATTGCAGGAGCAGATCACCGGGCAAGTCATTTTAGTCTGATACCCGCGGCACCGTGTTCTAGGGCATCGCTGGCCAGTGGCATTTTGGGATTTTCCGCCACTAGCCATCCCATTACAACTGGCGCCACAAAGTTTTGTGAAGGAAGTCTCTTCGTGCCGCAGCTCGTATAAGCGCGTGAGTGCGTGTGCGTGATACAGCCGTGCTGTTGCGAGAGTGCGGTCGAGAGGTTAGGCGAGCGATAGCCAATAACCCTCGACCTAGACTGTCGACGAGGAGAGATCGAGATCGCGAAATTTGTGTGCGTTGTTTAATTTTTTTTAACGATTGAAATTTTTTTAATAACAATTTTTCTTAACGACAAAAATTTTTTTTTAGCGATAATTAATTTTTTTTTTAATTAATGTGTTTCTCGACACGAAAATTTTTTTTTTTCTCTCGTATTTCCGATACGAATTATTTTTTTTTTTTGGACTATATAAAATTTTTTTTTCTCGTGCAGTTCGTGGGAAATCGAGAGGAAGCCGGCAAGCACTCTCGGAGCAAAAAATTGACTGTGCGCCCGAGTAAAAACTCGAGCGCAAAAATCCTCTCGAACTTTAAAATTGTTTTTTTTTTAGGTGAAAATTGTATTTATTTTTGTGTTTTTTTGTGATATTGTCCGTTTTGACACATGTATATATTTTTTTCACATATATTTATTTTAAAATTACAAGTGCGAGTAGTTGAGCGTAATTAATTACAAATAGTAATTTATTACAAAAACAGCTTTTATTTTTTAGAGCCGCATACGGGAAACCCTCATGCGTTATCGTGGTTAAGAGCAACCGCCGTATCTCTTAGAAAATAACCCGGGTTGAAAAGGCAAACCCTCTGTGCCATCAATCCGGATACTACTCGCGCTAGTAAAATAAGTTCGTGGGGAAGCGCACAGCCAATTGACACCATGGCCCGATCGTCGCAGTTTGCGGAATTTGCGATACTCAATTGGGCGTATGCACAGCCCGAAGAGGAAATTAAGGCCATGTAAGCCCTTGCTCTACAGCAGTCAGATCTGCAGTCAGTGAATATGCTGACAACGATCAAGTGGCTTATGGGCGATTATAGTGCCGCCGATTTCGTGCCAGAGCCGGAGCTGTCGGGGAAGCAAGCGTTT
This sequence comes from Torymus aiolomorphi, assembly GCA_036365515.1. NCBI lineage: Eukaryota > Metazoa > Arthropoda > Insecta > Hymenoptera > Torymidae > Torymus > Torymus aiolomorphi. The sequence goes on along the minus strand of CM070873.1, from coordinate 91,727,039 downwards.
GCTAAACGCGAGCTGTCCCGAAGAGAATTCATCGACCTAACGTTGATGAACACGTCTAGGTCGAGTATTGTGGACCCCAATACGGACCTAGACCACCCGCACCCGTTCATCACGCTCCTTGATGACCCGATAATGATGCAGAAACTCTCAGAGTCTTGGAGGATGAAAGCTCCATCACAAGTACATAGTGCAGTGGTGGAGCCAGCGGAAGAGGCAAACGGCCAAGAGGGTTCCGGGACTGAGCTATTGAGCTCTTCAGCACTCACCGGGACATCTCCAGCCGAACCGAAGGACAGCTTCAACAGCAACAGCTCCTACAGCAACAGCTCCAACAGCAACAACTGCAGCAGCAACAAATGCAGAAACGGCAACTGGAGCAGTAACAGCAACAACGGCTTGAGCAGCAGCAACGGTAGCAACAGCAACAACAGCAGGAGCAGCAGCGATTGCAGCAGGAGCAGCAGCAGGAGCAGCAGCAGTGGCAGCAAGTGCTCCTGGAAGAGCAGCGCAGGCAAAGACAACACTAGCGCAAACACGAAGAAGAGTCGTTGTTGGCACGAAGTGGGCAGCACGGGTTCTGGCAGCAATCGCGAAACACGCCACAGCTGCAAAACCTGGAGAGTCCGCGACAGCGTGAGTCGCAAACCGTTGGGATAGCAGTCGGAGACAGCATATTATCGGAGCAGCTACTGGCGGTAATCAAAACACTCGTCGAGGTGTTTAAAGAGCTTAAACAGAGTGTACGAATACTACAAGGAGCTCGACATTCAACCTCAAGTACGCACTTGGAGGGAGTTGAACCCCCAAGCACGGGTCGTAGACGAGGATCACCGCACGTGAACTTCCAAGATACATTCACGTATGCAGAGTTCAACAGCAGCAGCCCGAGTCTCCAGTCCCCAACAGAGGCTGGGAGGAATAACGCCAGAAATTCTTCCCAGCGCCAGACAAGAAACGGCGCGACCCAGGACCCGTCTGAGAGGCATACGTCAGAGCTCCTAACGGGGATAGCAGCTACCTGGTACCTGAGTAACCGCCACACATGGCGATCGTGACCAGATTTCAAAGAGACCATAACGCACATTTATGGCGCGGACAGGAGACATCAGAAACGCGTCCTGGCGGAAATAAACACGAGAACCCAAGGCAGAGACGCACACACGCGTGATTACGTAGTAAATATCCAAGCCAGATCCTCAAGTTGGTTCCTGTGCCTAGCATTGCTCAACAGAGGTGTTGCACCGGAACATGCAGCTAGAACTGCAGAAGATGGTAATGCGAAATCAAATTACGGATTACCTAGGGCTCCTGGACCTGGCCGGGAAGCCGAATTAGCGATCGCGGAAGATAAGGTGTATCACACACCACCACCTCCCGAGCGCACATACATACCAGAATTTGCCTACGTGCCGACAGAGCTGCCCACGGATCAGCGGAAAAAGCAGAATCCAGGTGTGGCAGCGATGGGGCACCAACAGCACGAGCCTCGAGAAAGCCTCGAGGCTATGTTCCATCGGGTCATGGCCGAATGCTTATCGGCCTTGACAAAGGAAGGCACCGACGGAAACAAGGGGCAAAAGCCTAGCCCGCCGCCAACCAGAAAACCTAAGAAGAAGGGTAACTGGGAAAATAGGCGGCGAGAGGGCGGGCAAGTTACAAACCAGCCTAGTGGGGTAATAGCTCGACCCACCAGGCTAGGCCGCAAAGTCCGAGAAATAACGGATCTCCACAAAGGCCAGAGTACCGAAGGGAACCCGGATATGAGCAAAAGGTCGGCAATCCCAAGCCCAAAGCTGCCGGAAACCAACAGGCAAACGGCCAAGGGTGCAGGAAAACGCGACCACATGCCAGCCCCCAGCTCTCTCATCAGAGACTGAAGGTAACTTGGTCCAATCGTCTGAAGTGGAGAGCGAAAAAGTGCCCGTGATTCAACCGAATGAAGTCAACCAAGAAACTTGCTCGCGATGGTGGCTTCAAGTAAGTGTAGCCGGTTACAGGCTACGAGCACTCTTCGATACAGGAGCATCCTGGACTGGGATGAATTCCATCGGCCTACAGCTCGCTACGGTCTGTGGAAAAGAATTAATCCCAACCAGCGGCCTAACTGCACGGGTGGCAAATGGGCAGAGCATAACAGTGGTTGGTTATGTGTATCTGCCCATGGTCGTGGCTGGCGTGTGCACAGAAGTGCGCGTCGAAATAATGCCAGATCTAGACATGGAGTGCTACTTGGGGGTAAACTTCATTAAGAAGTTTAGCGCCGTATTAGACCCCACAGACAGCACGCTGCATCTCAAGGATGACGATGCGAGCGTAAAGTTAGAAGTAGCCGCCATAACCGAAAAACAACACCTTGTCCGTATCAGCTATAGGGTTGGCGGACCGAACAGAGGAACAGCGCAAAGAGGTAGAAGCTTTAGTAGCTCAGCTGATCGGAAACAGCCTGGCACCACTAGGGTGTACTTCATGGATCGAGCATGCAATAAACGTCGGATCTACAAGACCCATTAAACAGAAGTACTACCCTGTATCTCAGAAATTCGAGGAAGAGATGCACAAACAGGTGGAGGAAATGCTAGTCGCGGGAATAATAGAACCCTCGACAAGCGGCTGGTCAAGCCCAGTGGTAATGTTACTCAAGTCCAACGGGAAGTTCCGTTTCTGCGTGAACTTCAGAAAAGTGAACGCAGCGTCAAGGCCAAACGCGTACCCGTTACCATACATCAAAAGTATCTTGGGCAAACTGCAGAAAGCGTGATACATCTCCACGTTGGATTTAAGCAGTGCGTACCACCAGATACCACTTAGCCCGGAGTCCAAAGAGACTAAAGCCTTCACCGTGCCAGGCAAAGGGATTTTCCAATTTACGAGAATGCCATACGGTCTTTCGTATGCCGGAGCGTCCTTCCAGAGGCTGATTGACAAAGTCATCGGCCCCGAACCCGATCCTTTTGCCTACTCGTATCTCGACGATATAATAATAGTCACAGGGACATTCGTGGAGCATAAAGAGGTTCTAAGAAGAGTTCTGGACAAGATACAGGACGCAGGCCTCTCAATAAATCGCGAGAAGAGCGTTTTCTGTCGCGATGAGGTCCAATATTTCGGGGTCATTTAAATAGAGATGGTTTTAAGACAGGCCCCGAGAAAATAAAGCCCATCATGGAATGTCCGGTACCGAAAACCACCGTCAGCTGAGACGCTTCTTAGGAATGGCCTCGTGGTATAGAAAGTTTTTATCGAACTTCGCCACAATTGCTGAATCACTGGCCGAATTAATGAAAAAGGGTCGGAAATACGAGTGGTCAACAGCACAAGAAGAGGCCTTCCAAAAGCTAAAAGCGCTAGTAGCTTCTGCACCGATTATACACAGACCGGTATTTAACGCGCAGTTCGTGGTGCAAACTGACGCGAGCGATACAGGTCTGGGAGCCGTGCTATACCAAATAATTGACGGCGATGAAAGAGTCTTAGAGTTCGCTAGTCTAACTCTGAGCGCAGCCGAGAGGAATTATAGCGTGACGGAACGAAAATGTCTAGCATAAACGAATTTCTCGGCGACCACGATGAATGGAAGTTAGCAGTCCCTCACGAAAAGCGACGCGAAGTACTGAAAGAATGCCACAACCTTCCAACTGCTGGGCACTTGGGCCGCGAGAAAACTCTCGAGAGAGTAAGGCGGAAGTATTATTAGCCACACATGTCTCGAGATGTGACCAGATACGTGAACCAGTGACAAATTTTCCAGCAGTGCAAAGTCGAACAGCGCGCTCCAGCAGGATTCATGGGACGCCGTATTGGCCAGCGACATTACTTCCCTAAAACCAAGCACGGGCACGAATACATCCCCATCTTCCAGGACCTGTTCACACGCTGTATCGAAGTAATTCCAATAAAAAGGGCAGATGGTAAATCGGTGATAAAAGGGCTCAACGAACGAGTATGTCTGCGATTCGGAGTCCCCGAGGTGTTTCCCTCCGATAATGGAACTGAATTTAAGAATGCACCCGTGGAGGCATTCTTAAAGGAGAGAAACGTGCATCACACGTTTACACTACCATATCACCCTCAAGCCAATCCCGTCGAGCGTGTGAACCGAACGGTGAAGACCACGATCATGTCCTACGCAGAGGAAAATCACCGGTCCTGGGATGAGAAACTGAATGAGCTGGCGTTCGCGTACAATTCGGCCGAACTGAGCTCCACCAAGATAAGTCCTGCCATGCTAATTTATGGCCGACAGCCTGACCCGCCGAAGACAGTAAGGCGGGAGGAAGACAGGCTAGCCGAAGAGCAAGGGCAGCAAGAGGCGATAAATAATTGGGTGGCGCGCATCGACTAGGTCTGCGAATTGCACGTTCGGGCGGCGGCCGACGCGCAAGCGGAGTAGGCGAGAGAAGCCAAATAGTATGACGCTCATCATCGACCTCCAGAGTTCTGTCTAGGCGATCGTGTATGGAGAGAGAATAAGGTACTGTCCTCAGCAACTGAGAGGATTCCTGCCAAATTAGCCCCGAAGTATGCGGGGCCATACACGATTGTGAATATTCTAGGCGGAAACACTTATCAGATCCAAGGTGAGGATGGTCGAACGATGCGTCCCCTCCATGCGCAGCAACTCAAGCGATACGTCTCCGCAGAAGAGCCCAAGGACTACGTGGACAGAAGTAGTCAAGAAGTAGCCCGATCGCTACCACCGAGGGACTCTTCAGTCGAGCGTGGTGCGCCAGCGGACAATGTAGGTAGCCAGCAGGATGTACAGACTCGGGTGACGGCTAAGCGGCGCGGTCCACCTCGTAAGACCGCGCTATTAGTTAGGCCAGGAAAGCGTGCGAGCGATGGCCGTTCTAAGCGTGTGACCGGTCCAACTGAGCCTAAGCGAGGCCCCGGGAGGCCGAAAGGTTCGAAAAAGAACTCTGCACCTATCGACGCTAGACAACTAAGTCCCTGTCGAATCCGAGCGTCCAAGAAGCGCTAACTGTGGCGTCCAAATGTGTTGTCATACTAATCTGTGGTCATCCTTTTCTGTTCCATAACTCCTTAAGTCTTATACCTTCCCGGGGGTCCATTGGCCTGTTGCAGGAGATGGAGGATTCCAACCCAAGTGCAGCAGAGGTGGCTAAGATCATGATAGCGGCGTTGATGCGGAGCCATTCCGACCCCACCATCATTGAGTTTTTGGAGGGCGTCGTGAAAGGCATCGACGCCGTGATCTCAGCTCCTTGAACAGCCGCGGAAGAGGAGGAGGAGACCTCTTCTGTGATTATAAGGGAGGTCCAGGCGCCGAAGTCTCACCAGGGACTGCCGAGGCCGACTGACGCGTCAGCCGGCCCCAGTCCGCTTCGACGATCTCACGCGTCACCGGAGCAGCAGAGGAGTAGCGGAGTCCGAGCCCAGCAAAAGGCGCCGGAGGTAGATGCCGGCGCGGCTCGGGCTGTGCCAGAAAGGGTAACGAGCGCTCCGACCCAAGCCCCCAAGGAGGCATCGATGGATGACGTCGATACGGCCTAGGTCCCGGTGAAGCGAGCCCTAGAAGAGGCGCGGCGCCTTAGGCAGTCCTCACGCGCAGCGGAGGATGTCGTCCTGGCCGCACTGGAGGCCCATCTCCAGTGACACGGTGAGGCCAGCAAGCGGCAAGCCGGCAAATGGGTCGCGTTGGCCCAAGGCCGGCACGAAGAGCTTGCGCAGAGGCCAGGGCCGCTAGGCAGCGCCGCGCGGTCCTTCTGAAAGCGGAGGAGGCTCGCCTGGCTCGTGCGCAGGAGCGCATGGAAGAGGCCAGGCGAGCGAGCGAAGAGGCTGAGGTGAAGGCGAGCCAGGCCCGAGCAGAGGCTCGGCGCCGCCTCAGAGAAGAGGAAGAGCGGTTGCAGAGGGCCCGCAAGGAGGAGTACGCCGCCCAAGAAGCGCTTAATAGCCGAGTCCCACGCTGCTTCATGTGTGTCGAGCTTGGGGTAAAGAAATCCAAACACTGCCCCAATCAAGCTCGTCACAAGGGGCTCCGGGCTCGGCCAACCTAGGTTCGGAGAAACTACGCTGAATTATTTTTATTTTTTTTTAATTTGTGTAATAAAAATGACAAAACTAAGGGTTGGTTCCAAAATTTTCACCTTAACTTCCTCAAGCCCCTTCCCTAAATTTCCGCCGTATTTCCAGGTATGACGACGGCCATGGATGGCAGAGCTGCTTGCGGTCCCCTAAGCAGCGTCTGGCGGGGGGATGTAACGCGTGCCCAGCCGCGATTCGAATCTGCCGCGCAAAGGTAGTGAGCGCGCGCGCATAACTCCCGCGCAGCCGAACCGAGGCTCGCGCACCAGCGCGCTTGTGTGCCGCACGTAGCGAATCGGTCTAGCGACGCGTAAAATGTCCGTCATCCCTCGCGAAGCTGCTCATCATTTTCCCGCGTATCACGGTACCCATCTTCGTGTGTGCTATCGAGCGAGCCACATCTTGTCATCTCTCTCTCAAGTTGGATCGCGTCCGCGCCATAAATCTATATATATATATATATATATATATATATATAAACTTGTATAACGTTAGTTCCCAGGACCCCATGTTACTGTATACATCTACGTGACTAAAGAAATAATGTCTCTGATTGGGACCGATGTCCTCAAAACTGACGTTAAACATATGTAGATTCAGGGACTGTCCCCAAAACTAGCAAATGTCCCCGAAACCAACGTTAAACATCTGGAATGTCCTGGAAACTAACATAAAACATAAATATATATATATATATATCGTGTGGAAAAAGTGGAGGTTCCGACCCGTGTGTACGTGAGAGAGAGAGAGAGAGAGAGAGAGAGAGAGAGAGAGAGAGAGAGGGGGAGGGATGGAGGGAGGGAGGGGGGTGGATGGAGAGAGAGAGAGAGAGAGAGAGAGAGAGAGAGAGAGAGAGAGAGAGAGAGAGAGAGAGAGAGAGAGAGAGAGAGAGAGAGAGAGAGAGAGAGAGAGAGAGAGAGAGAGAGAGAGAGAGAGAGAGAGAGAGAGAGAGAGAGAGAGAGAGAGAGAGAGAGAGAGAGAGAGAGAGAGAGAGAGAGAGAGAGAGAGAGAGAGAGAGAGAGAGAGAGAGAGAGAGAGAGAGAGAGAGAGAGAGAGAGAGAGAGAGAGAGAGAGAGAGAGAGAGAGAGAGAGAGAGAGAGAGAGAGAGAGAGAGAGAGAGAGAGAGAGAGAGAGAGAGAGAGAGAGAGAGAGAGAGAGAGAGAGAGAGAGAGAGAGAGAGAGAGAGAGAGAGAGAGAGAGAGAGAGAGAGAGAGAGAGAGAGAGAGAGAGAGAGAGAGAGAGAGAGAGAGAGAGAGAGAGAGAGAGAGAGAGAGAGCGCAATGACTGTGCAAGCGAGGGAGAGCGAGAGAGAGCCGAGTGCACTGGCTGCTCCTTCTAAAAGTAAGTCTTATACTCTCATCTCTCGCGTTTAATGTAAAGGTTTGCACGGAAATCGCCCCGTGCAAGCTTTCTGTACCGTGTACGTACGGGTGTGTCTCAGCCCGCCGTACTTTAACACTGCGTGCGAGAATAGCAGATTCGCTGCGCACCGTGACGTTCGCGCGTTCAAACGTTAACAATAATAATAATAATATATAAGTTTTTTTGCACATGACAAAAAAACGGTACATGAACATTATAATTACAACAGGTTTTATCGCTAATTATTACAGCAGTCATATCACAGATTACGCGTATGAATTCAGCGTATGGGACCCATTCAACAAACTAATTCATCATTAGTATGTAAATAACAGTACGAGTAATAAATAATAATGCAGGTATAATATCAGGTAAATTCATCACATTAAAGCTTGTCATATTATGTTAATACTTTCTATACGAAAGAGTCAGGGTTACAATTGCCAATCTAATCTAATATCACAGTTTTAATTACAACGAGAGTGCTGAAGAGCGAAGAAATTCTCGCATCGCCGATTTGAACCTCGCTAACGATGGTAGCGTTCTGATGCTTTGAGGAAGCGAGTTCCAGAGACGCGCACCCTGGGCACGGAACGAGTTCAATCCAGTATCGGTTCGCGAAACAGGGACTTCTAAATCCCTTGGAGCCCTACCTGAGGTTCTGGACTGGTTTTTGCTAAAGAGGGTAGCAAGGTACGATGGGCGCCCCAAACAGAGAGATTTATACATTACGCGTTAACCGTCGCGCGCGAACTAAGTGTATTAATCAGCACGTGCGTTGTGCTTGTAATTATTACTGTTTTTTAATATACTGTGATATCTAGTTACTCGTCGCGTTGTTCATTACAACCCGTCCTTCTCCCAGATACCGCCGCCTCCGCGGAAAAACGACTCCGCCGATCGTTTTCATATCTGAGTCTAGCGGCCGCGCGCTTTAATCTTCGAGCGCGCGTTTTTCACTCAGCGATCCAATTAGTTGGAAAGCGAAGTTCGCCTGTGATCTTCGCGTTGTTTTCGCGTTTCCAGAAGCAGATCCCCGGGCAAGTCATTTTAGTCTGATACCCGCGGCACCGTGTTCTAGGGCATCGCTGGCCAGTGGCATTTTGGGATTTTCCGCCACTAGCCATCCCATTACAACTGGCGCCACAAAGTTTTGTGAAGGAAGTCTCTTCGTGCCGCAGCTCGTATAAGCGCGTGAGTGCGTGTGCGTGATACAGCCGTGCTGTTGCGAGAGTGCGGTCGAGAGGTTAGGCGAGCGATAGCCAATAACCCTCGACCTAGACTGTCGACGAGGAGAGATCGAGATCGCGAAATTTGTGTGCGTTGTTTAATTTTTTTTAACGATTGAAATTTTTTTAATAACAATTTTTCTTAACGACAAAAATTTTTTTTTAGCGATAATTAATTTTTTTTTTAATTAATGTGTTTCTCGACACGAAAATTTTTTTTTTTCTCTCGTATTTCCGATACGAATTATTTTTTTTATATAATATATAAGATAATATATCCAACTTATATATATATATAAGTTGGAGACGAGAAAGTGGATAGTGGTGGGGGTAAGAGAAAAGAAGGGGGCATGAGTGTATATAAGGAGGTGTATCGCGGATTTCATCTCAGTCCGTGAGGAGGAGCAGGAGCGGGCTCGAAACTTTGGGCAAGTTGGTGGTGGGGGGCAGTCAGTTCGTCCTTTGCTAACAAAGTTTTTTCCAGGTTTTAATTAAGTTTTTATTTCAGATTCTGCGGGGGTGATTATAAACAAGGGCAATCTGACTGACATTACTATTAATTATTTTAATTTAATTTGCAAGACTGTAAGGCCAATGGAAAAATTCTTATCAGTTGATAAGAAACAAAACAAGTTAGAAATGTTTTCATATATTTTTAAAATTTAGGTAAAATTTAAATAAATCTATATTATTCTTTTAGTTTATTTTGTATTACTAAGTCATTTAGTAAAACAATTAAAAGTATTGTTAAAAATACTTGTGTTCAATATATTTTGTCTTTAGGAATTCAAAATATTTCTTATTTCATGTAATTTCGTTGTTATTTATGGAGATATTGTATATTTTACATCAAGTGCGAGAAATGGGGTTTCCGTTTACGGGAATCGCCTGCACGAGTTCTCAATCAATTTTTTTGGCAGTGTATGAGAGAAAATTTGAGAAATGGGAAGTAAAAACTTATTTCTAGTGTCGCTTATACATGAATGTATCATATATGACTGCAAATATCTCCAGAGAAAATATACATCAATTATGGGTTTAGAAATATTCTCCCACCAAGAAAATAAACAGAAATAAGTAGATTTTCAAGCTTTGAATTCTAATAACTTAAAAACGCATCGTCAAAACGTTGCCAAATTTTGTTCAATAATGTCAAGTATTTGTTTTTTATCAATATTACAAGATCCGAGTTTTTCTTATTAATTAAAATGTATACTATCACCAAGTTGAGAACCGGTATTGCATGTTAAAGCTTGTAACTTGGAGCTTAATATTTCTATTTTGAATCGTGAGAATGAATTGAAATTTGGAACACTTATACGTATATTATTATAATGAACAGATATATTAATTTTCGTAATGATTGCAAGAAGACGCATTTGGGATGAAGTGCCTTTAAAAAATGTTTCCACTGAACAGTTCGAGAAATCACAGGGGGGGGGGTCCAGAGTTTTGACGATTCACTATAAAATTGAAGTCAACTATAGACGTTTTTCAGTTCTACATATGGTAATGCAGATTGTTTTTAATTTCGAAATTCTAAATTATGAAAAACATATTTTCGAATGTAACGGTTCACCTACTGTCCAAAACATCGAATTTCACCAATACGATCTCAATACAAATATAATCTGTTTCTAATGATTTATTTCGAAATATCTATATTGTACCCTTATTAAAATTCTATTAATGAAATTCGATGTTTTGGACAGTAGGTGAACTGTTACATTCGAAAATATGTTTTTCGTAATTTAGAATTTCGAAATTAAGAACAATCTGCATTACCATATGTCGAACTGAAAAACGTCTATAGTTGATTTCAATTTTATAGTAAATCGTCGATACTCTGGACCCCCCCTAAATCACATTTTTTGATTCGCGGGCTGAAAGTACCGCTGTTGCTCCCGGCACCCGCACCCGATCGAAAAGTTTGTATTTTTTTAGCCTTGCCAAGCAAAAAAATAGTATACGTGCCACGGAAGAAAATAAAGAATGCCTTACACCGCATTTTTGTCACCCTGGCCTTCGGCTCGGGTGACAATTGATCTGGGACATTCTTTACTTTTACTCCCTAGCTGCGTAATATATTATTTCCACACTATAATCAGTGTGGGAAATACGAATTTCCCGCATACTTTTACAAAGTATTCATATTTCGTTATGATTAAATATTCATTCTCTATTATTTTAATCTATATTGTACCTCATTGAAAAAAAATTTAAATAAAAAAGATGGGGACATTAAATGTTATAAAAATGTATTAAAATGCTAAAAACATTTTTGTTTTTAAAATTAGAAATTAGGTTGAGAAGAATGCTTAAAAATGAGATTTGTAGGATATTTTTACTATTTACTATAAAAAAAAATTATTTTATAATAAAGTCTGCATTATTTTTATCGTGCCAAGACAGACTTAAAAATTATATTCTGGATGTTATGAAAATAAAAAAATAGTTATGACGATTATTTATTTTTTCATCTATATTTAGTAACGCAGACTATTTTAATACATTACTTGATACGTAGCATTACATATGTGTAATGACTAATATTCAGGGAATATTTCTGCAAATGATAGTATAAAAAATCAATTAAATTAATATACGCGATATTTCACATGAAGTCAGCAGCTACAAATTTTAAAATCGCTTAGGTTTAGAGAGTAAACAGTTTTTGGTGAAGAAAACATGTTCCTAGATTTTTAGACCCATATTTTGCGCTTGCACAGCAGCATGTTATTCGTTTATATCTAATATTACTTCCAAAATTCGTACTTATTTACTGCTCAATATATTTATAATTATTAATCTAACACATATTAAGAGGATCAATAGAAATAAAATAGGCATTCATTTGAAATATCCAGATACATTACTTTTTATTTAATGTATGAAAAGTTCAGTGATTAATTTATTTGCGTATTAGCTTCTTAGGCACGACCGCTACTCGGGAGAGCCTTATAATTTCACCATAGCGAAAAGTGTGCCACTTTAAAAACTAAGAATTTAATATGTGAAAAGTCGTTTCCAGCCAAAATGAGTGTGTTTTAAACGTTTTCTGTGATGTATGTATGTCTGTACGTCCGTATGTAATCAAGTTTATCGATTATCTCAATGAATTTTCAACCGATTCTATCGGGATTGCGGGAAAATACTCCTCTAATTATATCTAAGTGCTGGTTCTCAATTGAGAAAGATCGATGAAAAACTTTCAAAATGCGAGCACAAAGAAACATAAAAAAATCGATTTTTAAGCTTAATGTCTAAAAAAATTAATTTTAAGCTAATGTCTACAAGCCTATCTGCTAAAACTAATTAAAATACATCTTTTTTATGTCGGACACTTTCTTCTACGAGCAATATTTGCCAAGATAACTGCGAAAAACGGCAAAGAAGGTCAAAAATTGACGATTTTAGGCTATAACTTGACAGAATTTGATTTTACACAAAAATGTCAAATACAAAAGTTGTAGATAATATTTAAACAAAACTTTTTTCTATTTATCATTTTTGTGTAAAATGAACTCCTGATAAGTTAGACTTATAAAAACGATTTTAAACGCCAAAATATACATAAAATTGACGATTTTCGGCAATAACTTGACAGGATTTGATTTTACACAAAAATGTTAAATACAAAAGCTATAGATATAGTTAAACAAAACTTTTTCCTATTTAATATTTTCACGTAAATCAACTCCCGACGACTTAGACTTATAAAACCGATTTTAAACGCCAAAATATACATAAAATAGACGATTTTTGCTTATTATACAAAGAATTGATTTCCAATAGAATTCTTAAATACAAAGGATATAGATATCGTTTAAATACCAATGAAAAAAACTAAAACAATAACTAACAAAAACTGTTACATAAAAGCTGTCAAAACTTACAATTTCTTGTCAATGATCTAGAGAACTTAGTATGTGGTAAACTCGAAATTGGAAAAATGTTTAATAACTCGGTTGTTAAAAATCTATAATTATGTTTTCTTACTGTTTTGATAACAATTAGAAATTACATATAAAATTACACAGCTTAACCCGTTAATTATGTTCACAAAACCTAAGCGATTGAACTAAGAGAGTCAAAATTGTCTAATATTATAAAAGTACATGTTAAAGTAATATCATATTACGCAAAAAAAACTAATGTAATGTATGTGTTATAGATTTTGTAATATAGTAAAGTTCAATGTATAAAAAATGCAATGCTGACTTTGTCAGTCTTACAGTGTCCTGGACAACTATTAAATTGGCAAGTCTCACTTAGTAAAAGTCTGCGAAATACATAAGGATGTATTATAACAACAGATACCCTGAAATGAGTTCGTATAGCCTGACTAAACTCAGAAATTAACTATATGAGCTAATATGACTAGTGACAACTGCCTACCCGTATCGCATCTAACCACACACACAGCACTTTTATGATATCCCCCAGTTCCTAATTATCTATCCCCTCACATTCTAAAGCACTAACACTTGAAGATCACTGATATAGAGCTGGAGAAGCTGCAAATTGAGGCTGGATGGCCCAGGGCAGGCACTACTCCATGCATGACAGTCTACTCAGAATTATCTAATAGCCATGGGAGGGAAATACTCATAGAGACTGTCATGTGTGTCTCAATCTCAAGGACTGCCTCACAGTAGGGATGAATAAAACACCTGAACAGATTAGCCACAGATCTGGGAGACAAGCGAGGAGAGTTGAGCATCTAGAAACCACATATGACTAATGAATAGTTGACAGAAAAAAACATTACCATATAAAAGAAAAGTCTGGTTGTTATTCACTATTCTCACTGCACCAGCTACCTATAACAATTAGAGAGGAAAGACTGGTGGAACCTCATTCATTGTTTCATTGCTGAAAACACCTCCAGCCTGAGAGTCACTGAAGGCAGCAGCAGTAGATTAACTATAAACAGAGCCACTAGTATAAGAGTCAAACACACACATGGGAAGTTGAGTATCTGAAAACCACATATATGACTAATAAATAAATGAGCCAAGCAACATCACCACACTCAAGAAAGATCCTGCAGCAGTGCCCATCTTTTACACTATTCTCGTCACCAGATACCTGCAACAAGATAAAGTACCATCAGCTTACCTATCAGAGAGGTTAGGAACGAGAAAGGGCTTACGAAATTTGCTCTCGCCGTCGACACGCTGCCTTCCTATGTCTCTGACAAATATTATCATTAATCAGTAACACGATGAAAGGGACGACATCCTCCAGGGCGGCATATTGCAATAGCCGTCATCACTGCAGGGAACGCCGGGAGCCGGCAATTGTTGACATCACACACCATGGACATACGCGCAGACACGCCGCCGTAGGGCCTCAGTCAACACAGACTCACTAGGGCTAGTAGCAGAAAGCGCGCGCGATCCATATATATATAGAAATACCATATCTTATATACCTACAGGGAGCACTCACGGTCACGTGGGTCGCCGTCTTTCCGCTGGTGCGAACGCACTATACACAGCCGAGATAGTAACGGTTACCCGGCTGCTGTACTCAGCACGCACGCAGTAACAAGACAGATTACACCATTGCCGAATGCACCCATGTTGATTTTTCTCTTTTTGTTTTTCTCCTATTCGCGGTATTAGTGTATGTGTCCATGTGCCTCGAGTATTTTTTCGTAATTGTATACGGTATATGTATAAGTTATACGAATACCAGTGAGCGATTAGTCTACAGTTTTCGTTAAAACTGTGTAAAATTTAACTTTATATTTTTGTATTAATCGGGAGTAATGAAACGGTATTTTTCCTTATATTACTCAAAAGCATTTTACTTAACACAAAAATTTCAAGTACAAAAGTTGTGGATAACATTGAAATAAAATTTGTTTTCTATTCAACATTTGCATAAATAAAAATAAAAACTGTTATTATAATTCAAATAGAAATTATGAAAACAATGTTTTTAATTTCAAATATAATTGCAATCATAGTTATATTTATATATTTAATATTCCTATGTGCACTTTAATCATATCAATTAATAATACTTAATTAATTTATATATGAATCATAGACTATTTGAAAAGTTATCTAACATATATCTATATGCATGGTCTAATAATAAATGCATAATTTCCATTTAAATTTTACTGCAGAGATGTATTTATGTATATTCTAATGATAATAACGATGAAAATAGGTATTACAATTAATGCAATAATAAAATTATAAGGTTTTATGAGCATTGCGGTCGTGCCTATTATGTAAAAACGAAGTTTTTACATAGGGAGGAGGCGGGCGACGAGCGAAGCGAGGAGCAGGTGTGTGTGGGGGCGGGGGGGATGGCGTGCCGAAGGCACGCTGGGGGGCGCAGCCCCCCTAGTAAAAATTGAAATAGTATGATTTCTTGATTACTAAAACCTATAGTTAGTTCAAATAAAAGCTTTTTTGATCTTTCAAAGGTTATTCAAAGTATAAAGGTAGATATTACATGAGTTTTAATTTTTGAAGAAGATTAATCCCCATTGATTTTAAAACTGGCTATAAATGTTTAAAAATTAAGAAAATAGAATTAAAAAAAAAAGTTTTGGTTCACCTATAAAGAATGCATATTGATGCATTCTTTGTAGGTGAACTAAAGGACCTTTTCTTCTCAAAATAAGGTTTATTGTAAGAAAAAAATACACCGATAGCTAAAAACCGATTATTTGGTTATTTATTTAAACAATCGTTGTTTAAACAATACTATACTAGTTTAATTGAAAGAGGTCTCCAGATTCGAATTATGTACGCGAAAGAACGTAAAGGACAACAGGTTTACGGGACGGTACCCATAGCGTCCAGATTACGAGCTGCGCGATGGCCAGGCCGAACTGTCTTCTCGCTCTACCCCCACTCGACTCCGACTCGACGCACTAATCGCGCAAAGGTGTATATATATATATATATATATATATATATATATATATATATATATATATATATATATATATATATATATATATATATATATATATACTTCGAGCGCAGCAGACTCACGCGAGCCGCGCCGGCTGAGTCGAACCCTCGCTCCACTACAATTCGACGAACAGATCGCGCATCATAAAGGGAGTATAGTGTGAGCGTAGCCAACTCACGAACTGGGCCGCGCGAGCGTCTTCTCGCGCAATACCGGGGTATACCCCCACTCCGCCCCGACTCGACGCACTTATCGCGCATATGGTTCAAGGCAGCGGAATCACGTAAGCCAATTCAAAAAAATAAGGGTTAAAATCACCCCTAAAGTTTACCCCCAAGAAACGTTTTTTTGATATATCTCGGCTTCTACTTAACTTTTTTTAACGAAAAAAATGGAAAGAGTTTCTTATTAAAAAGCCAAAAAATCCGTGGTAGTATGAACATTAAAGGTTGCATCCCTTATTTTTTAGAGGGTGAAATTGTGTTTTTTTAAGAATAATTTTTGTTGTAAGAATTCATAAAATAATTAAAAATAGGTCAAAACATTATTTTTACCAACTACAATAAATAACAGTTGGTGTTTTTGGGCATTCTTCGCGAAACAGCCCTTTAAGAGGTGGTAAACAACCCCTAACACAAATGAATTAGGTATATTTTTTTGGCAATTATTTTTTTCCTTAAAATGGGTTCTTGAAGTCGTTAATCGGAATCCACAGTTAGATACACAATAAAAATTTGAAAATAGTGAATTCAATATGGCGAAAAATTTTTTAGAAATATTTTAAATTCCACGAAAAATAGTATGTAGACCGCCTAGCGGAAATTATATTATGTAAATAAGTGTATAATAATGTAACAATGTTTTGTTATGTTATTCTATTATTTATTATTTTTTTTAATCATACACTTGTTTATTGTACGATAAACAAGTGTATGATAATGTAGTTGTTTGTAAAAAAGTGTAAGAAAACGTAACAAATTGTACTTTTCTACTGGATTTCGGACGCTTTTACATTTTACCACAGTTTATACCATTTTTAATAATTTCTTACTTTTCCTTACATTTGTCTACGTTTTATTACTTTAATTTGTACTCTTAATTCAAATTTTATATGCATTCTTACACTTTCGTACATCTTTTTAAATTTTATTATATATTTGTACTTTTAATTACATCTTTTTACGTTTATATACAAATTTTGATACACATTTTACATCGTATCACATATTTGTACACTTTTTTCAAATAGTTCATAATTATACTTTTATAATAATTTATAATTGTACTTTTATTTAAATAAAGCTATAAATAAAATATTTTCAAAGATGTAAAGAAAAAATACTAAAACGTAATAAAATGTAAATTATTATGTATTAGAAATATAATTAATATATGTTACAAAATGTAAGTTACTGTATAAAAGTTTAAATTTTTACAAATTCTTACAGATTTTTACAATTTATTATCTTTTAATACAAATTCTTATACAATTCTACCAATTTCTAAGCAGCACAACGACCAATTTTAAATCCTACGGGTCAGCCAACAGCAGACGGCAAGCTAGCTAATTATTCTGACGATCATGGATTATATGTTTTACAATAATGATATTCATGAAAAAAATGTTGTAAACATAGCGATTTTTTGCACCATGAACATGCTATAATCGCTCGTTTACCACAAATATCGTATGTAATAAAATTAGAATTGAAGCAAAATTTTTTTGGGTTTTCAATTTTTTCTGGCCTTTCATCAATGTAACCGGCGGCGTACCAAGCATATTTAAATAAATTTTGAAACCCGGGACTTGATAATTGATTATGTACTAATGAATGCATTTTGATTATATTATTTGTATCGTGTAAGTTGAGATCCTCATTTGTTAGAAATATCATATCCGAAAACGTTCGAACGAAGTTCTTCCACATTCGAAAACCGTAAATATCAAGCGGTTGAAGTTCACTTGTTGTTCTTTGTGGAATTTGTAGAATCGTTAAGGTTTTAAGTTCCGGTTTTACTTTATAAATTATATCTAGGCAGTGACCTCTCCATGAATCAAGCAATAGGGTACTTGTTATGGTAGTTGATGGAAAATATACATCTTGCGCCCAAGTTTCAACATGTTCTTTAGTCAATTTACCTGATTTCGATGCCATTACATAAACATTTTCTGCTGCAAATAAATTTTTTCTGACTACAGTTCCAAACTCTCCCTTTGGTTCTTGCATGACTAAAAAGAAGGGTGATAGAAGTTTTCCTTCAGCAGATACAGTAGGTTGGATAGTATAAGAATGAGTTGTCGAATGCACTGATTGCACTACACTCTCTACACTTTTATCTCCTCTAAGATTGAGGGTTCGACCACTGTGTATTTCGTAATTAAAACCACTTTGGTCGGAGTTATAAACACGTTTTGCATCATATTTTATGATGGCATTTTTTACTCTATTGCGAAATTCCTGTTTTTGTGCTGACCATTCTTCTGAATCATCTATAGATTTTTTAGCAATAATTTTTGTTATTTTTCGAGAAACGATATTAAATCGCCGTTTAAATTCATTTAACCAGTGTCTAGAAGCTTTAAACTCATTGAAGTTTAACTCTAATGCTTTTTCTTTTGCCATACGTCTTACATCAATGTCATGAATGGGTATTCTATTCGATCTGGCTACGTTAAATTTTTGTAAACAATATTCCTCAATTTTTTTCAATTTATCGATCCTACTTCCTCCTATTGCCACTTGATCTCTCCATCTATACAGCTGACGTGCTGTTTTTAATTTTTTGAATCGATTTTGGACTGTTTCAAATTTTAACTTGTTCTTACTACTTAACCAATACTCCACAGCTTGCTTTTTGTAGTCAAAATTAATACTCTCTGATTCGGTTCTACATTGATTTTCAGTTTCGGGTGTTATCATATCTTCTGCATCGATATCTTCATGTAAATCATCTGCAGGTATGTCATCGTAAGGTTCGGAGGTATCATCATAATATAGAAATTCTTCCGTTTCTTCGTAAATACTACGATCATTTATACTTGATATTATAATATTATACACTATATTAGCAACATTTCTTTCAGCGTCATTAACATGTAATTTCTTTTCTTGATCTTCAAACATACTGTTTAAAATAAATAAAACATTCATCGCATTTACCAAATTCATATGTACAATAGTGAATGTACAGTAAGTGTAAAAAGTATTCAGACATCCAAAACTTTTGAAGAAAACATTTTACTAAATTCCTTTGTAAGTGCATGGGAATTCGTTATTGTTTGTCAATGTTTTGTCTACAAGATACACTATTTTATTAGCATTAAATAGTTGCTAAACGTTATTATTATAAATAAAGTACTACTTCTATTCACTCGTATGAATATTTTTTTACACTTAACTGATTAAATCGTCAGTATGTCATATTTTATATATTAGAATAACAGTAATGTAACAGTAATTCTAAAAATTAAAATCAAAACATAATTTTTACTATCATAAAATAATTCAATGCATGTATTAAGAGTAAAGTTTCACTATCAAAATATTTACAATTGGTACAATAAAGATTCTATAATAGATTTTTACTGAATTTGACTTTCTTAACTTCGGCCACTTGTTAAAAATTTATTGTATATTTTGACGAGTTTTATATTTAAAAATGCTGCATTTTATTTAACTTTTCAATATTATATCTATTATATCCTTCTATTAGAAATATTTCGAATAATTATGTAGATGAAAGAAATTTCAATTATATGGTTACTTACGACTATTATTATTGTTGTTATCATTCAATTCAAATAGGATTTCGTACTCGTAAAATGTTTACTTGCCATTAAAAAATATGATGCAAGTACCTCCAGACACTTATATTTTTAATTAATGCCCATAAAATAATGTTGGCATTGAATATTAATTTAACACGAGCGTAGAAAAACGTTTAGTAACGTATATTTGTTTTCGACTGACCGATGTTTCACTTATTTATGAATAAAAGAGGAGGAATCGGGAGTAAGCCATATCAATGCAAGTGTACGTAATCTTGTATATTGCGCAATAACCATGAATTGCTATAATTATCATTATATTAAAAATTTTGTTCATATTAATTTATATTAATAAATCATAAATAAACTTTTCTTATTAAAACCTATCATAATTTCTACAAGCATGAAAATCTCTCCTAGCTGAAATTATAAAATATGAAAGGAAATAGGAAAATACTTATAAAATGGAATAAATTGTCGAAAAATGTAAGAAATCATACGATACTGGATTTCGGGCATATTTAACAAGTTGTTAAAGTTTCTTACATTTTCTTTCAATTCCTTACGTTTTCTAAATATTTCCTTGTGTAGCTTATTTTTATGAAATTATAAGGA
Organism: Torymus aiolomorphi; assembly: GCA_036365515.1. NCBI lineage: Eukaryota > Metazoa > Arthropoda > Insecta > Hymenoptera > Torymidae > Torymus > Torymus aiolomorphi. Next base: position 91,707,077 of record CM070873.1, on the reverse strand, counting down.
AGTATTTGTTAGAAAAATCTGTAAGAATTAATTTGTTAGCAAAATCTGTAAGAATTTGTAAAAATTTAAACTTTTATACAGTAACTTACATTTTGTAACATATATTAATTATATTTCTAATACATAATAATTTACATTTTATTACGTTTTAGTATTTTTTCTTTACATCTTTGAAAATATTTTATTTATAGCTTTATTTAAATAAAAGTACAATTATAAATTATTATAAAAGTATAATTATGAACTATTTGAAAAAAGTGTACAAATATGTGATACGATGTAAAATGTGTATCAAAATTTGTATATAAACGTAAAAAGATGTAATTAAAAGTACAAATATATAATAAAATGTAAAAAGATGTACGAAAGTGTAAGAATGCCTATAAAATTTGAATTAAGAGTACAAATTAAAAAGTAATAAAACGTAGACAAATGTAAGGAAAAGTAAGAAATTATTAAAAAATGGTATAAACTGTTGTAAAATGTAAAAGCGTCCGAAATCCAGTAGAAAAGTACAATTTGTTACGTTTTCTTACACTTTTTTACAAACAACTACATTATCATACACTTGTTTATCGTACGATAAACAAGTGTATGATAAAAAAATAATAAATAATAGAATAACATAACAAAACATTGTTACATTATTATACACTTATTTACATAATATAATTTCCGCTAGGGGGTCTACATACTATTTTTTGTGGAATTTAAAATATTTCTAAAAAATTTTTCGCCATATTGAATTCACTATTTTCAAATTTTTATTGTGGATGTAACTGTGGATTCCGATTAACGACTTCAAGAACCCATTTTAAGGAAAAAAATAATTGCCAAAAAAATATACCTGATTCATTTGTGTTAGGGGTGGTTTACCACCTCTTAAGGGGTTGTTTCGCGAAGAATGCCCAAACACACCAACTGTTATTTATTGTAGTTGGCAAAAATAATGTTTTGACCTATTTTTAATTATTTTATGAATTCTCACAACAAAAATTATTCTTAAAAGAACACAATTTTACCCTCTAAAAAATAAGGGATGCAACCCTTAATATTCATACTACCACGAATTTCTTGACTTTTTAATAAGAAACTCTTTCCATTTATTTTCGTTAAAAAAAGTTAAGTAGAAGCCGAGATATATAAAAAAAAAACGTTTCTTGGGGGTAAACTTTAGGGGTGATTTTAACCCTTATAAAGCGCTTCTCAGCCGATAAAAAAAAATGGTTTCGTGAATCTCGCATGGAGGTCTACTTTTTAATATGGGTTTGGAATTTTTTTGAATTTGACAGTTCGGGTACTTTCCTTGTTAGTATACCTTAACCTAAAAAAAAAAATTTTGCCGTTGAATATTTTTTGTTCGACAACATTTTTTCTGATTCTTTATTAAAAATCCTTGAAAACAAGGTTCGGATCAAGATTGGCAAAGCCTCCTGAAAATAGTTATGTATTTTTTAAATATCAATAGAAACCAAGAATTTGTATTTTCAACAACCAGGTGGATTTGAGAACTTAATATTATTCATACATCTCATGTCTTGGATCTTGTCACTGAATTTTGTCAATGTATAAAAAATACATTAAACATCTATTTTCAACAATATTTTCAACTGAACAGGCTTATAATAACATTTATATTTACTTTCCTGAATTTTCAATGGGAGCCACTTACACTGCTAATACACTCTATTCGCATTCTTCATATCTACACAAAATTAAATTTCATAAGTAATCTATTGTTATGTGTGCAAAAACTGAAGATAAATTACTATAAAGAAGTTCAAATCGAAGTAGATGACAAACATTTTAGCAATTGTATATTCCAATTAACAGACAAATACTTCTTACTCTATCATTTTGAAATAAAATTTCAGTAACTATGTAATCTATAAACATGTAAATCATTAGTATTCGTAATTTAATTATTCAATTTTAATCTTACACTGAAACCATGCTCCAAAATTAGGTCCAAAGAAATTTATTATTAACATGTTAAAAGCTAGGGTTTAAAAGTCAGAGTGTTGGAATATAGTCATCAAAATTGTCTGTAAAGTACCTTAGCTTTTAAACATGTTAATAATAAATTTCTTTGGACATAATTTTGGAGCATGGTTTCAGTGTAAGCTTAAAACTAAATAATTAAATTATGGATGCTAATGATTTACATAATTACAGATTACCTAGTTTCTGAAATTTTATGAAGCGAAGTCTTAAAAAAAACCATATTTTATTTCAAAATGATAGAGTAAGAAGTATTTGTCTGTGTACTGGAATATACAATTGCTAAATTGTCTGTCATCTACTTTGATTTGTACTTCTTTATAGTAATTTATCTTCAGCATTTGCACACATAATAATAGATTACTTATGAAATTTAATTTTGAGTTGATGAAGAATACGAATAGAGTGTATTAGCAGTGCAAGCGGCTCCCATTGAAATTTCAGGAAAGTAAATATAAATGTTATTATGAGCCTGTTCAGTTGAAAATACTGTTGAAAATAGATGTTTATAGTACATTTCGATACTAGTGCGAGGATTTGATTTTCCCCTCGTGTGACTGTTTGCACCCGAGCGAAGCGAGGGTGAAAAGGTCACACGAGGAGAAAATCAACTTCTCACACAAGTGTCGAAACGTATTTTTTGACACGACGTGCGAGAAGTGAGATTTTTGCACGCATCGTTTAACGCAGCGTGCGAGAAATCGAACTTCTCGCACGGAGTTTCAAAAATGTATTTTCTATACATTGACAAAATTCAGTGACAAGATCCATGATATGAGATGTATGAATAATATTAAGTTCTCAAATCCACCTGGTTGTCGAAAATACAAATTCTTGTTTTCTATTGATATTTAAATAATACATAACTTTTTTCAGAAGGCTTTACCAATCTCGATTCGGGGCTTGTTTTCAAGGATTTTTAATAAAGAATTAGAAAAAATTTTGTCGAACAAAAAATATTATGTGGTAAAATTTTTTTTTTAGGTTAAGGCAAGTCTAAGAAGCAACCAATGAGAGACTTCCAAAATGGGTCATAAAATAAATATAACCACATTCTAGAAGTAAAATGCAAACTATTTTCCAATCAATGTGCTTTACAAAAAGTTTCAGGATTTTTAGTACAAAAATTACAAAAGATGAGTTTTCACAAAAAACTGCAAAAAATAACAATTTTTCATGCAGAATAACTTTTGTATTTATTAAAATATGGGTCTAAAAATCTAGAAACATATTTTTTTCACCAAAAACTATTAACTCGCCAAAACTAAGCGATTTTAAAATTTTGAGCTGCTGACTTCATGTGAAATATCCCATACATATAATAACATCGATTGTTTATAAATATAAAATAAATATTTGTTTACATCTTAAATGATAAGTAATAGTAATAGTTTTTGATTGCAAACCTCACGATAATATTTACTTAATGTCTAATTTATTGGCTATTGTTTAAAATAATTTCTCTGTCATTAAATCTATGTAATTTGGGCATGTGCCCGTATATTCATTATAAATAAATAAATAAATAAAATCTCTTAAATAATGAAAAATAACAGTAGCAGTGAATTGTGAGAATCGGGAGAAGACGGTAACCAGCATTGGCTCACGTGACTCCGCTGCGCTTGAACCCTATGTGCGATCAGTGCGTCGAATCGGAGCGGAGTGGGGGTATACCCCGGTATAGAGCGAGAAGACGCTCGCCCGGCGCAGCTCGTGAGTTGGCTGCGCTCACACTGTACTCCCATTATGACGCGCGATCTGTTCGTGAAATCGCAGCGGAGCGATGGATCGACTCGGCCCGGCTCGCGTGAGTCCGTCGTGCTCAAAGTATATATACCTTTGCGCGATCAGTGCCTCGAATCGGAGTGGAGTGGGGGTAGAGTGAGAAGACAGTTCGGCCTGGCCATCGCGCAGATCGTAATCGACCTGTTGTCCCTTACGTTCTTTCGCGTACATAATTCGAATCTGGAGTCCTCTTTTAATTAAACTGGTATAGTATTGTTTAAGGCGGTCTTACACCTAGTGGCTTTTGAGGTCAAAATGAGCTATAAAAAAAAGAAAAATGTAGTTTAAACAAAATATAATATATATACTATAAATATACACTATTTCTGATAATATGGCCCAAGACTTAATCTGTAGACCAATTTTACTCAGAGATATAGCATTTTCAATTTTTTTCAATTGGCGTAACTTTAAAAAAAAAACTATTCCATTGATTTTCATGGGAGAGGAACTAAATTACTTGAAATTCATGCAGTTATGGCAGGAAGAGTTGGAAAAATAAAATTTCTGAAAATTAATATTTTTTTATGGAAAAAACTGCTTTAAATTCATGAATTTTATGAATTTTTATGTTTTTTGTGGATTTTACCATTTTAAAATTATTTAATAAAATATTTTTCATATTTCCAACTCTTCCTGCCATAGATGAATAAATTTCAAGTAATTCAGGCCCTCTCCCATCAAACTCAATGGAATAGTTTTATTTAAAGTAAAGCCAAACTTTAAAAAATGACATTTTGAGAAATAAGCCTACAAAGAAAAATACCATAAAACTTCAAAAATAACCAGCCATTAGGTTCCCAATTTTTTTCCCTTCATGAAACTCAGTTTCCTGTACACCTAAGATATGTTCTTCTATATAAATATGATGAAAAAGAAGCTCTGGTACCTTGCATGCATCCGTTCCTTTAAAAGTTATTGCTAATCTAACAGCATGCGTTCCATTCAAAGTTATTGCTAACAATCTGTCCTTCGCTTTTGTACTTTTGATTCATCCACTGTTGAGTCACTTTTTAACACATTGTACTGAGTTATATTATTATTTATTATACTAAGATTAATGTAGAATATGAAGCAGGTCTTATGAAATATGAAATCCTAATCGCAACTTAAGAAGCCATCACTGTTATGGCCAAAAGTACATAAATACATAAAAGCCGATAAGCCCATTTGGTCAATGATCACTTGATTACGCATACTGTATATTAAATATATCTTGAATTCAAGCCTGTATTATATATTTCTTGTGTGCTAAACAGGCTTGTCGCTTTTCTGCGTAGATACATCTTGACACTTATTGTAATTCACAACTCTTCTGAATTGAATTATATCTGTTAAAATAAGGCAATTCCTTTGTATGTATAATATGTATAGGCTTGTAGTGGAGTTCGGATGGCCCTGTTTAGATGGCGCTGTTTTGTCAGTCTCCGCCTAAGTCGCTGCCGCGCTCATGCGTGGCCGCCAGTCGGTTTTCGCGTGTCCTGTTTCTTTGCGATGTGTCGACCGGTGACCCAACATCTCACGCCTTGCTTTTTGTATCATACCTTTCTTGAATAAAACTATTTGAGTAATATGTCTGAGTTTTGCGTAAGTTCTTGACAGGTTATGGGCCCAGACATGATGGATTGGCACAGTGTATAGTCACGGAAGGTTTGCTCCCTTCTAGCTCACTCGTAAAGTTGTTTTTTTTTTGTTGTGGTCAAGATGTCGGACGAGAACGAAAAGTATAGAATTCCACTCTTTGACGGAAGTAACTTTGGAAATTGGAAGTTTCGAATGGAAGTATTACTACAGGAAAAAGAATTGGAAAGCCATGTGGAAGGTTCCCTCGCAGCTCAACTTGCTAAGTTTGAAATCGCATCGGGTGACAGCGAAGCCGACCAAAAGATCAAGGAAGAAAAACAAGCTGAGCTCAAAATAGCGGATCGACACTGTCGTTCGTTGATCGTACAACGCGTGGCCGACAGCCATCTTGAATATGCGAAAGATGCTGTTACAGCCTTCGATACCTGGAATTCTCTATGTATGACGTTCGAAAGAAAAAGTGTGACGAGCCAGCTTCTATTAAAAAAGAAGTTGTTACTCATGAAATTTTCGGAATCGAAAGAGACTCTAAGTAGTCACCTTATTAACTTCGATAAGACAGTTCGTGACTTAAAATCCACTGGCGCAACTCTGGAAGAAACTAACATTGTTTGTCATCTACTTCTGACAATACCAGCAGAATATGATCAAGCTATAACGGCTCTGGAAACCCTGTCAAGTGAGAATCTTACAATAGCGTTTGTAAAAAACAGATTATTAGACGAAGAAACTAAGCATTTGGATTCTAAGAAAAAGCAGCATCGTAATGAAATAGAACCTGCGACAGCATTTCAGTCACATGAGAGTAGGCGAGAAAGAAGTCATTATGGAAATAATAAAGCCTTTCCGTTCCAATGTTACCAATGCGGTCAGAAAGGACACAAAAAAGTTGACTGCCCAGATCTCAAAAAATCATCTGTAAACATCGGTAAGAGAAGTGCAAACGTCAGCACTTCATGCGCCAAGACTGTGGACGACGAAGAAACAACAGCAGCCTTCTGTTTTTCGACGTTTCCCGAGATTGAAAGCATTGACTGGGTCATGAATTCCGGAGCAACAGAACATCTGGTAAGCGATCGAGTAAAGTTGGATAATACTGTCACTCTGAAAAACCCCGTTAAAATAAGAGTAGCTAAATCAGGAGTAATTATGGAAGCTAAAGAAATGGGAGAGATAAATGCCTTGAGTTACGTTCGTGGAAAGGCGGTTGAAATTAAGATCAAAGAAATTTTGATAGTGCCGAATTTAGAATTTAGTCTCTTATCAGTACGTAAATTAGAATTTAACGGGTACTCGGTCGTTTTTGAAAATGGAAAAGGATTGATTTTGAACGCTAAAGGGATTGCAGCTATTGGTTTTTCCAGTGAAGGTATGCAACTGTATGTGTTGAAACTTTTCAGATGTCAAGCCAATGCTCTCCTTTCGGAGGGAATGGATATTTGGCATGAAAGGCTGGGACATCTCTGCCACGACTACATTAAAAAACTACCAAATCAAGTTGAAGGAATGGACATAAAAGGAAAAAAATATGTAAATCAGATTTGCAGTACATGTATGGAAGGAAAACAGACAAAGCGGCTCCACGATCATCATCGGAAACGTACATCGCGACCACTCGAATTACTACATAGTGACGTATTGGGTCCAATATCACCTTTGTCACGCGATGGATACAAATACTTAGTTTCATTTATTGATGACCATACTCACTTTACAGTAATCTTCCTTATGAAATCAAAGTCCGAAGTATTCGAACATTTAAAAAACTATGAAGCCATGACCACAGCTCACTTCGGAGTGAAAATAAGTCGTTTTCGATGTGACAATGGAAGGGAATACATTTCAAAAGCAATGAATGCTTATTTTAAGGAGAAAGGAATTCAATGTGAACTGACTATTAGATATACTCCCCAACAGAATGGCGTTGCAGAACGGTTGAACCGAAGTCTAGCTGAGAAAGCTCGATGTATGCTTATACATAGTAAGTTACCAAAATATTTCTGGTCCGACGCAATACTGACTGCAACGTACTTACTCAATAGAAGCCCAACAGTTGCATTGGATGATAAACTGCCGGCTACTTTATGGTATGGAGAGATGCCCAATTTAAATAAGTTAAAAGTTTTTGGCTGTGTCTGTTATCTTCGCATGCCCAAAGAATTGATAGAAGGGAAGTTCGACTCTAGATCAAAAAAATGTATAATGGTCGGATATTGCACAAATGGGTATAGACTATAGAGTCCAGAAGATAAGCGTGTAATTTTTGGAAAAGATGTCGTTATTGATGAGGAGTTATTTGAAGCACCGTAAAATAATGATTTCTTCTACACGTATGGTCAGGAAAAACATTCTTCAAATCAAGAATATCGGGAAAATGATGAAGAAACAGAAGAATCCGTTTATGATAGCGCCAAAATCGAACAAAAACAAAACCAGCCTAGCTCGATGACTACGTGACAATCGCTCTTAACGCCGAAAGTTTCGTAAATAACGTTCCTCAAAGCTATGACGAAATCGCAAATAGAGATGACAAGCTGGATTGGATGCTAGCAGTGAAAGAAGAGCTGGACGCCTTGAAAGAGAACGAAACATGGTTTCTCTGTAAACTCCCTGAAGGAAAGAAAGCTATTAATAGTATGTGGATATTCAAATTAAAATATGACGAATCTGGTAATCCACAACGTTATAAGGCTAGATTAGTGGTTAAAGGATGTTCCCAGCGGAGAGGTTTCGACTACATTGAGACGTACGCACCAGTGGCGAGATTAACCACTCTAAGGATACTTGTATCAATCATCAATAAGGATAATTTGTTCGCTCACCAAATGGATGTCAAAAATGCTTTCTTGCAAGGTAAGCTTACGGAAGAGATCTACATGAAGATACCTCCAGGTGTGGAAGCAGAAGAAGATTTAGTTTGTAAGTTGTTTCAGAGTTTATACGGACTTAAGCAGGCTCCACGTAATTGGAACCGTACCTTTGATGAATATGTCAAGAAACTTGACTTTATGCGATCTCAGACCGATCAATGCTTGTATGTTTTTAATTTAGAGTCAGTAGTGGTTTATTTATTACTGTACGTCGACGATATAATAATTGCAAGAACTAATTTAGAAAAAATTTTAGAATTTAAGCAAGCGTTGAAGAATAGGTTTAAAATGAAAGATCTCGGGGATCTAAAATCATTCTTAGGAATAAAGATTTCGCGGGACAGTGACGGAATATTTTTAAGTCAAACAGCTTATCTGAGTAGATTGCTTGAACGCTTTAATATGAGTGATTGTAATGCTGTTAAAACTCCAATGGAAAAAAACTTTGCTGTTGATGAGTGTAAAAAGTTAGCGGAAAATGTACCGTATCGTGAATTGGTAGGTTGCCTTATGTATCTGACACAAACTACAAGGCCTGATTTATATTTTACAGTAAACTACTTTAGTAGATTTCAATGTAGTCCAACAGTTAGCCATTGGAAAGGTCTGAAGCGTGTGTTACGATTTATTAAAGGTACCCTAACTCTTTGCTTGTTTTACCCACGCTCGGTTATTTGTAAAAATAGTGTATTAAGCGCCTATGCAGATGCCGATTGGGGAAATGGGGATGATAGAAAATCGATCTCCGGCTTTGTGTTCTATTTGTTTAGAAATGTGATTTCATGGTCCACAAGGAAACAAAACACGAATTCACTGTCTTCCACCGAAGCAGAGTTTGTAGCACTATGTGGAGCTTGTACTGAATGGCTTTGGTTAAAGAAATTGCTTGTGGACTTTAATGTTAAAAATACTGATACAATAGAAATATTTGAAGACAATCAGTCTTGTATTCATTTACTGAGCAAATGGGAACACAAACGACTGAAACACATAGATATTAAGTATAATTTTGTGAGAGAACTGAGCGAAAATAAAGAGATTCTTGTCAAATATATCCCTACAAAACAACAAATTGCCGATATATTAACCAAACCATTGTCGGGTGAAAACTTTGTTAAATTGAGAAATCTACTAAGCTTGAAAAATTGCTAAAATTATAGAATTGAGAGGAGGTGTTAAAATAAGGCAATTCTTTTGTACGTATAATATGTATAGGCTTGTAGTGGAGTTCGGACGGCGCTGTTTAGATGGCGCTGTTTTGTCAGTCTCCGCCTAAGTCGCTGCCGCGCTCATACGTGGCCGCCAGTCGGTTTTCGCGTGTCCTGTTTCTTTGCGATGTGTCGATCGGTGACCCAACATCTCACGCCTTGCTTTTTGTATCATACCTTTCTTGAATAAAACTATTTGAGTAATATGTCTGAGTTTTGCGTAAGTTCTTAACAATATCCTATAGTAAGCTAAACTCAATTATTTCACTTTCATCTTTTTTAGAAAAAAGATGTATTTATTTTTATCCGTAAAGAATTATTACAGCTTCTTCCTTCGAATACTTAACTAAATCCACTTGTTTTTCTGTATTAACTTTCATACAGCAATCTCATGCATCTTGAACTGAAGCTACAATTTCCAAATTTAAACAAAACTGTCACTGCACGCTTGTATTATAATCACAATTATAAATACTTTTACATATATATCTTCACATATAATTCATTAAATTTTCAGTCCTAAATTCACTTATGAATACAAATAATGAAACATTATGAAAAAAATCTTTCTATTTGAGGAAGCCAAAACTCTGCAAAACAAACTGTTGAAATCACATCGTTATGTATCTCTGCTCATTTGAGCTTTTGAGCTGTCAGCTGTGCGGCTGTGCCACTGTGTTTACACTGGCATTAGTTATATATATATATATATAGGTATAGGTACAAAAGGGAATATTAATATAGTGAATTGCTGTCGAATTTCGGTCACGGAATGGTTACTTTTCTAGAAGCAGAAGTGGGAAATGGTCACAAGACGATTCCACTAGATTTCGAATTCCACAATATGGTTTATTTAATTTTTATAATCAATACTGTATGTGAATTTAATTATTTTTTTTATCCTTATATAAGGATTTATATAAGTATATACTTATATAAATAATGTTTTTTGATATTTTATAACACATTTAAGTAAATAACGTTTGTGACGGGCGCCGACGTAAGGTAAGTGAACCACCGATACAGCGCTGCGAGAATCGAATCTCGCGCGCCTGCAGGTATCATGGTTCGGAGCGCGCCACGCGAGGAGAGCAAAAAGGAGTCGGAGAAGAAGACGACGACGCCGTGCCACGGGCGAGAGGGGAGCATGAGAGCCATCTTGTCGTACGCCGTGTGAGCGGCAACAGGTGTGACCGCGAGAGAGAGAAGTCGCGCGATACAGCGAGTGTTGTGTGTCGGTGTGTGTGCGCCTCCACCACTGCGGCAGACGGCAGCGACGCGCCGCCACCACTGCGAGGAGTGAGAGAGAAAGAGAGAGAGGCAGCGCGACCAGACAGGGAGAGCGAGAGAGAGAGAGTGTTACGTCCGGGTTGCGTAACAATAACAATAAGAATGTTAGTCTAATGGCTAAAAGCGCGTGATGAGACTTTTCCCGATTCGGACACAATGTGCATTGCTCCAGGATGGGACGGCAGGTAGGAAAATGAAACTGACACGTGGTACGCCTCGAGACAGTGTGTAGAATTTTAATGACTTACCTTTAGAATGTCGAACAGCTTTGTGAGAATCTGCACGCCCGCCGTGACCCTTACAATGTCAGTGGTCAGTTGTCGCTCCGTGGGGGTCTTGTCAGAAGAACGCAGGAGTGAGGAGTTTAGGACTATTAAGGTCACGAAAAAACTTAACACGGATTAATATATAAATTTAACGTTTATTGTGAAATGGGCTCAACTAAGTAAAAATTACAATTGCACGAGGTGATGCGTAGTCTACGCGAGTTGGCTTCTAAGTGAGTGATACCAGGAGTCTTCGTCCCCTTTTAAAGGTAAAAAGTTGTAAATCTTCCTGCCGTCGCCTTTTTGATTTGCCTAGGTGTTGCTGCCCCGCTTTTCTCGATGATCTTTGATGATTTCGGCGGCGCACCCTTTGAGAATATTCGGCGAGTTCGGATACATAAATTATTTTAGAATACACTACGCATATCGGGTAGGAGTGAAGGGAAAGGACAAGAAAACTGACTCTAGCTTGATTCAGTATTGTGCGCTGGAGTACTAATGCTTACTCCTCTAATTGGCGGCGAATCTCTGATGCTTGCGTGGATGTGCGTTTTGGTAATAAAAAACGCATATAACTGCAGCAGGGGAGTGGCACACACTTAAGAGAGAATGAAAGGAAAACTAAAGGAAACCGCGTCTTCGTGCCTCCGTTCGAGGATCTTTTTGGTAACTATTCTTTCTGGATGGCGGCATCTTTTGAGCGTTTATGCGTATCCCCTTTTTTTTTATCGTGTGGGAGAATATGAAGCAAGCGGCAATGCAGCAGGTTCGTTGGGAAAGATGAAGAGAGGAAGGAAGACAGCGCACACCGGCAACCACATCGGCAACGTCGCACGACGCGACACCTCCCCCCTTGAGGCAGTTCAGACCCGGGGGCTGAATTATCACATTAAATATTGGGATCGTCTCCAGTGTGTTGGCAAGATTTCCGCTTGCGAGTCCATCTATTGTGGCCTACGTCGATGATTAGGTACTCTGCAGGGTTCAGCGCACCTTGTAATTGATCTTGATGCCGGCTGAGTTGTTCCACATGAGTATCATTAACTGGTACCATTGGTCCCGAGGCTGTGTGCGGAATCCTGGCATTCTGGGTCCATCGCTGAAGAAAGTCTCGTGCCCCTTCCGTAGTTGATAACCATAGCGTATCATTGCTTGACGTACACGTTCATCTAATGTTTGTAATATGTCTTGTTGTTGCTGCGAGGTTTGCTCCATGTTGAAATTCTCCGTGGCCACTTCTCTTCTGACGTCTCTTTCTTTACTGACCCCTCGTCCTTTAATGGAGACTGAAAACGACCTGCATCTTTCCTAGATGTGGTTGGTGGCGTAGTGGGGATAAGAACGTCCAAAAAGATGTGGGTTTTCCCCTTTTTTTTATCTGGTAGGGAGTGACACTGAAGGTAAAAGGAAGGTGGTAGTAAAAATGAGTGTCTAGGATAATGTGGGACAAAAAACAAAAATAGGTAGTGACTTAGATATGCGTGCGTAGTTGATACGTATTTTCTTAGTCTTGATTACTTATTAATTATTAATGACCATGGATTACTTGGATTTTAATTTGCTTACTTCATTTGTAGATAACTATCAAGTATTCGCTGTTAATTTCTAGTGGTTAAACACAAAATTATTTCACCATTACACCTGTGGTAAAACAGAAATTGTTCGTTGCTACACAGAGTGGTTTAATACAAAATTAGTCGTTGTTATACATAGTGATTAAATACGAAATTAGTCGTTGTTATAAAAAATTATTTGTCATTACCCGTAGTGGTTAAATACAATTTGTTCGTTATTATACAAATATTTTTTTTTTTTTTTTTTTTTTTTTACATATCTTATTTTAAGTTCACAATACAATGTTGCATTTTTATCTGCAAGTTTTTTTAGGAATTTATATATTTTACAACTATTTATTTTAGAAATTATTTACCTAGATTACGACATTTGGTTGTGCTTACTTACTACGTTAATACCTACTGTTTCTATGTTTTGCTTAATTACAGAAATAAATGCTTGATTATATAATGCAAGAAAGTTACCTTGTTCTAAACCCCTTTTTTTTATCTTTTGTTGCTAAAGGATATTGGAACCTGATTGATTACCGTTTGTATTTTCTTGTTGAACTATATATTCTTCTAATTTATTATTTACGTATTCTGCGTCTAGCATATTAAATTCCCTTATCTCTACATTTCGAGACAAAACAGGACTTGGAGGAGGAGCTGGTGGTTCAACTTTAACCGGTGGAAAACTTGGTGGCGAAAGGTTGTATCGAATGGTCTGATTCAATGGCCGCATCGGCACGTATTCCGGCTCCTTCTCCTCCTTCTTTCCAATTTTCTCTCGTTTATGAAGTTCCCCTATCTCTACATTTTGAAACAAAACAGGAGTCGGATGAGGAGCTGGAGGTCCAACTTTAACCGGTGGAAAACTTGGTGTTGCATAAACATGCGGTGGGGGTGAAAAGTTGTATCGAATGGTCTGATTTAATGGTCCTATTGGCGCGTATCCCGGCTCCTTCTTCTCCTTTCCTGTTTTCTTTCGTTTACCCTGATACCACCTTATGGTAATTATAATTATGAGGATTACCGTAAATGTAATAATTATAACACTTAAATATACGTCGACCTTGGTGTTATCAATACTAATTCTATGATAGGTAGATGGGGGTGCGGAATCCTTTTGTTCCCCTTCTATAATAACAAGTTGTAGAGGAGGTAAAATATAAACGTTGGATATCCTCATTAGATCAGAGGTACGGTACAATTTACTTTCAATTTCAACATAACATGGTTCAGGGATTATTATTATTCCCGATCGTCCTAAGGTCATAAATGAAAAATGCTCACCGCAATGTACCCGTACAGTTGTTGGCCGTGGGACTGAAAAGAACCATTGTCTGGGGTGAGCAGTTCTCATCAGCACCGCTTCATTGACCTCCTCATGCTGTATTTTACAAGTCTGATATGTAGTATATTTTGGATCCACGAGCAATTCGCTTTCACATTGAAGTTTTTTAATAATTGGAGTTTTTCGTTCACACAAATAGTTAGACCTTAAACCTACGCATTCCCTTAAATCGTTCCGGTTAAGAAAGACAAACTCCTTTTTATCTTTAGAGACAGCGATATATTCGCTTCTAGGGCGAATGTAAGCCGCTTTCTTTAATTGCGTTAATGATAATTGAAATACTGGTACGGCTATCATTCTGTACAGAAGATATGGCTGTTTTTCGAGTATAGGCACTGTAATCTGTAATATTACTCTTCCTTGTATCACGATTATATCTGTTCGGGTTCCCTCCTCTAGTGGAGCAGCATTTATTTCTTCTATGGTAATTGGCGCTCTTCCTGGAGTTTGATGTTCAGCAATTTTAATCGCCTTTTCCATCACTCTAGTTGGTAAGGTAAATCGACGTGCTTCCATGAATTTGACTATTTCTTTCGCAAGATAAATGTTTTCTCCTACTAGTCGTATTGCCTCGTTCAGAATGTTTTCTATTTGTGATTGTTTAATATCCGTTACTCCAAATTCCTGCTGTATAATTGTCAAATTACTTTTAAGTAATAACACGTCTGTTGAAAATTGTCGTCTAGCACGGTCTATTGCGTTGTCAGTTATTATTTTTCGTGTTTTATTTAGTACCATGCTTTCCTGATTCTTACGCCGCAATTGTTCGATATCCTGAAGAGTTTCGGCTGCTGTGTTGTTGCTTAGGTAGTCTTCGTTTTCTCCCTCCTGGAATGGCACTACCCATGGTGCATAAGAGTGTGCTAGATTCACATAGGCTATTTGTAACTGAGTCAGCTCTTCAATTTTCTCCTGGAAGACGTATTTTTGTTCAATCAGCACTGGATCCGACAATCTTGTATAAGTATCTGTTTCAGAGATATTTTTCATTGCTTTAATAAAAAAATCTGTTGTAGAAAATACTACTCGGGCGTTTACTGATGTTATTATCTTCCATTCTTGCTTAATGAAATCCAAACCCCTGTCTTGATTAAAAATAATGCCTGGATTGTTGCGCTCAAGGATACGCACTTCTGGTGATTTTATGGCTGCTATTAAAGCAAGGGTCATCATGAAGAACACTGTCTTTGTCATCATTCTTTAAAAAGAAAAAATAAAAAATGATTGCATATTATGTTTTACTCAGTACTCTCTCGAGGGCGTTTATGTGTCGTGGAAAGGTCGCAAGGCGGGGGTTCCATTGACTCTGAGGCATTTTCTAAAGCTCCTATTATTTCATTTAATATATCCTCGTCAGGGATATTGAGTTCTTCTAACGGGCTTATAACTGCATGGTTTCGAGTACTCTGCCTATCCGTAATAATCTCTCTCTCCTGCATTCTATATTCTCCGCGTTTCCTCTTATTAGATATGGATGCTTCTCGCCCCGGTGGTAGTTCATATAAATTTTCGCCAAGCTGGTGACGTACAAAATTAAATAAGGTAGTGTTGGCAGGCAGTATCCACCATATCATCGCTTAAAAATGCAACCACCGCGTTTCCTTCTGGAATCTTTAAACCCTTGATTTTTTCTATCGCGCAGCCTTGTATCTCTACATCCAATCTCCCTTTATTTACAAATGTTTGTTTTATGTTTTGTTTCAGAAAAGTTATTGGGATGCGACATAGTGAACATATTTTTACGTTGATTTTTATGCATGTGGCAATGGTAGCCCGTACCACTACTTGATTGTACAAGATGCGAGTGTATGGTCCAATTCTGAACTTGTAGCAATAGAGACATATTCTTGCTCCCACATGTTCATAATATACTAATTCGCGGTTCCTTAGTGGTATCTCATTGTAGTTGGCTCCTTCCATTCTTTTTAGAGGTGATGGGTTAAAAGTAACTAAAGAAGAAAGAAAAAATAAAAAAATAGCGGATAAATGATAATGTTAATCAAAGATGTATGGAATATCTATGTTTAATTTTTCGTAAGTCTTCTAAACTGGAATGAATGCGTTTCGCGTGTCCCATCGCTTGATGTAGAGAAACGTAAATGTGCGGTTTACATATATAACGCTTAATCTCCGGACGCAGTCCGCGTAAAAATGTTTCCATAGCCATTTTTTCTCTAACTAACGAGGAATCGCATACCTCCCTAAACTCAACCTGTGATATTTTTCCTAAATTGTTGTATTCATGCAACATTTTTTCCATTCTACCGCAAAATTCATAAAAATCCTCATCACTTCTTTGAGCTGCCCATGCAAGTTTCATTCTTAAAGTCATTAGATTAGAAAACATGTTAAGTTTTTCGGAGGGAGTTAGAGGCATTTTCCTTTATGAAAATAAAAACAAAAGTAATAAAAATGAAAAAATCTTGCTTACAAGACGGCTCAATCTACTTATTACTACGGTAATTACCCTCTTCTTTTTTTTTATTAAACTATTATTACAAAAGAATTAAACAAAATTACATTTAATAGATTTACATAAGCGCTACCATTAATCTAATTTCTTATTATTTATTTACTTTAATCAATTATTCATCGTCATTTGTACGATTATTCCGCGGTGGTAAGGATGGGATATCTGGATCAGTTGCTAAAGTTGGATAAATTCTTGGTATTGTTGGAGTAGTACAGTTTACTTGTACTCCCTCCCCTCTCGCCGGAACCTGCACCACCGCGTGCTGGCTTTGAAATTTCGAAAAATCAGAAAATGACGGAGGCGGGGCTAGTGGTGTTGTTGGTGGAGCGCTCGGTGGTTTTTTTACAGAGCTATATTCTTCTTGAGCCGGCTTCTTTTCTTCCTTTCGAGTGGGCTTATGCCGTGCAGTGTGCAATAGCAATTGCGTTACCGAATTCCAAATGGCTCCTATAATATGAATTGACCAGCCATATAAACTATATAATGCATATCCATGCAGAATTGTATCAATTAAAAATTTTATTACACGACCTATCATAATTATTCCTATTATTCCTGCACTTATAGAACCGAAAGATAGAAATTGACCCCATATTTTTTTCCATGTATCGTTCGCAAGTGCAGTTAATGCTTCCTCATCGAACAAGCGTGCTATAGACATACCATTTTTGTCCGTTGATCTGCCTGACATACCCATGGCTAAAGAATTCAACATTGCACCTCGCTCGACTGGAAACATTAAATGATGTCTTAACGCTTGTATGTCTGACTGTGTGTAAATACCGCTTTTTGCTAATTCGAGAGGTTCAGTATAATTCCAATTGTTTTTTGTGGCTGGTTTGAGGATAGCGGGTTTAATTCCTTTTGTGGTACCATGAGGCAGTACCGTGTACCAATCTTCGCCTAGTAGAAACATAGGTGGGATCAATGGGTTGCAAGTAGTTTCAGTACCATATTGCTTTAAAATATGTGTTTTAGGAGATAAAAAATAATTTTTTTCGTCTTTTACTACAGGCAACTCTTGATAGCACCTTGGTGTTTCTCGTCTTTGAACATCTATTTGCACTCATTTCATTAAATGAACTACTTCCCCGCTACCAAACCCATATAACCACTTTTTTTATTATTTGATAGGCGAACAGATCTGGTTCGGTACTTGCGATACTTAATGCGTTCGCTATAACTCTTTTTCTAATTCGCATTTTTGCATAATTAAATCTCGATATAAGCGCTTTAATTCCCCTTTTATGTGTTTTTCGACATAAACAAATTTAGAATTAACATATGCAAAGATATCCAAGTTATGTACTGTAGGATGTTTAATTTTTCCAAATGCTTCTATAGCAGGACCCTCAAAGAAAAATAATTTAGGATGTTCTGTGCGTATTAAGTCATATGAGCAAACTGAAATAGTACCGACTGCCGTAAATGCAAAAGTTATTTCGCTTGACTCCATTACATAAACTGGATGTCTCTCATTTCCTTCCTCTATTATTTTATTTACATACCCCGCGTATAATTCTGAATACTTATGTTCTTCGCATGATGACACCGGTAATGGTTCCCAGAAAGCGTACCCTGCTTCAATATCTATACATATGTCTTCATTAAATTTGCAACGAGTACCTGATTTTAGTATAACCTCATTAGCATTTAAATTCACAGGAGTATAATAATCTTGTAAGGTTATTGTGACATAACCCATGACTACCGCATCATCGAATACTCCATACGGGTCGGAGTATGTACCTGGATTACTACAATCTCCCGCCTGATCTATTTTCCCCACAAAAGTCATTGGATAAACGATAGTCCCATTATGTTTTAAATTTGAGATAAGCTCGTCGCGAACTCTATGGCTGCGATACACATGCATTCGCCGACATTCTTCATTAGTAATTTCGTCTAGAAACTTAACTTCCCCCCTATTCTTGTCTTTTCGATGCGAGAATGCCCCACAATATGTAACTGAACGCTTAATTTCTACCTTACATAGTCTTACATGAGTGCTTCCGAAATCGTTCAATTGTAATAATCTAACATAAACCTTGGTAGTATTGACCACGGGCTCCGCTATGTCACATTCCCCGACGTTTATTAATGAAAATGTGGTGAGGTTCGAGACTTGCTGAGAGCAGTCGTAACCAATTATGGTATTAACTGTTTTTGATGTTAGCAGCAACGCTAGTACACAAAAAACGATTTTCATCTGCAAACATTACAAAGTATTAATCTTTTTGATTTCAAGAAAAGAAAATGGCAAAAATGGTCTATTTATCATAAAGAAAAAGAGAACATCATAGAAACTGCACTAATGTTAAAACAGTAACATATATCAAAATTAACTTAAAAAAAAAAATAATAGTTGGTTTAAAATAATAAAATTAATAGTATTACTAGTTTTCTCTTTTTCGCATTTTTGCTATTTATTAGTTATAATATATTTTGCGTTATATTTATAGTTATAATAATATTTTTATAGTTATAATAATATATTTTGCGTAGTAAATATTAACCTACTACAACGTGCCATTATCAAAGAAATCGTGCTTATTATCCTTATTTATATATAATGTAACTTAGAAAGCAAGCGTAGGATTAGGTATGTTAAAGCAACGATTTAAGCTTGTTTCTGCTCTACATGTGATTTGCGCAGGCGATTAATGTGCACTATTTTACTTTTAGTACTACTTAATTGTATCCTCACATTTCCATTTACAGAAACGTCTAAAACTAAATACGGCCCCGTATATTGACTATCAAATTTGTGTGGTTTCGGTCCCTTTTGCAACCACACGTAGTCCCCAATTTTTAATGTTAAAAGATTTACTTTTCTGTCATAGTATTTTTTTGATCTTATTTTGGCTCGCAATAAATTTTCTCTTGCTATATTTTGCAAGTAGTTTATTCATGTTATGAGAGTTTCCATATAGCCCTTATAAGTAGGCGCTAGATCCTCACTTTCTATCGGCTCACTACCTGGCGTTCGAGCTAAATGACCAAATACTAATTCGAAAGGTGAGTGCCATGTTGCCTCACTTATGCCTGTGTTAAAATTAAATGTTGCTAACTCTATATAGTCATCCCAATCCGACTTATTTTCTTGCACAAAAAATTTTAAAAACTCGATAAGACTTGAATGTGATCTCTCCAAGGACCCATTTGTTTGTGGATGAAAAGCCGTAGTGTTGACTTGTTTGATTCTAAATCTTTTTGCCACTCGTTTCATTAATTTGCTCATAAAATTAGTGCCCTGATCCGTTAAAATAACTCGCGGTGCCCCGAACACACATATGACCCTCTTAATTAGACTGTTTGAAACGTCTATTGCTGTAGTTTGTGCTAATGGTTCCGCTATTGCAAATTTCGTAAATAAATCTTGGAAGGTTAATATATACTCATTGCCTTTATTAGATCTAGGCAATGGCCCTACAATATCCATACTAATGCGATCCATCGCATGTGCCCCAGAGTTAGTAATAATCATTGGCACACGTGTTTTTACCCTGACTAATTTTTTTAATTGACACTGCACACATTTTCGAATAAAATCCTGTACATCTTCTTTTAAATTTTCCCAGTTGTAAGCTTGTTTAATTCTTTTGTATATCTTAGTAACTCCCCTATGTCCGCCTCCGAGCTGTGTGCTTCTTGCATAATGGGGTCCCTTTCCTCGAGGGGAGGATACCTGACTATCCCTAAACACACTACCAGTTTGATGGTACTCTTAGAAAATGGATCTCTTAATTTTCTTATTACTTGTTCCCATTCTAAATTTTCTATTATTTCCGTTTTTGCTATACTTATCGACCGCGCGTCGATTTTGTTTAAGATTGGTAGTAAATTAGTACAAAGTAAACTTAAATTATTGTTTATTATGCTCAAGCCTACTCTGTTTTGCGTACGTAGTGGCATGACTATGTGTATTTTAGAATTTGTTTTTATAACTTCTGGTATTCCTATTGTTAAATTTTTAAAACGTGGGAGCTTGTTCTGTAATTTTAATTGCATGGCACCGTCGTCGCATGGTTCACCTTCGGATGTAACAAAATACAAATAATTATCTTTTCTCATAAATAATTTTTCACGGCAGAAAATAGTTGAATGAGTCGGGTTTAAATTTTCCAACATAATTTCATCTTCCATCTTCCCGTTTTCTTTCGATAGTTTGTCTCTCTCCTCTTCCTCCGAGAGAAGGTTACTCTTATTCATGTTGGTCTGTGGGTCACCCCTACTTCGTGTTTCGTTCAGTATGCTATTGTCTTCCTCGCCTTCGGTTCCCGCTGATGCGGTAATATGTTGTGCATCTCTACCGCTGACCTTTTCCTTATCTATTACGCATTTATTTTTATCGTTTTTCGGCAGTTTTTTCTTTTCTGCTTCAATGTTTTCTTTGTTCCGCTCACGGGCTATGCGTCCCCTCGTGACCATATTATGAACGCACTCCTCCCCGTTTGTTCGGTGACCGCCTCTTTTTCTTGCTCTTGCTCTTTTAGTTTTTCAGCCAGGGCAGCACTTCTTGTGACAATTAACACTCGATCCACCGGATTTCGAGAGAGAGCATCCGCTACATTCATTCTCCCTGGTCTGTATATCACCTCAAAATCATATTCGGCCAGTGTTAAACGCCACCTCATAACACGTGAATTTGGATCTTTATGTGTCTGCATCCATACTAGAGGGCGATGGTCAGTAATTACATAGAATTTTCTCCCAAAAAGATAAGGTCTAAAATGTTTTATAGAAAATACCAACGCTAGTCCCTCTTTATTGAATGTATCCCATCTTCCCTCTACCTCTGATAACAGACGTGAGACATATGCAACTGGTTGATCATAGCCTATTTTACCCTGAGATAAAATTCCTCCTATCGCATAACCCGATGCGTCTGTAGTTAGGTTAAAAGGTAGTTCGAAATTTGGAAAAGCTAATATAGGTTCTTTACACAATTTGTCACGTAGAATTTCAAAAGCATACTGCGTATCATCGGTCCATTTAAATTCCATTTCTTTTTTTAATAAGTTTGTGAGAGGTTTAGCTATTTTTGAAAATTGATGAATGAAGCGTCTGTAATAGCCTGCTAAACCTAAAAATTGTTTAATATTTTTTGCGTTTTTTGGCACTGGATAATTCCGAACAGCTTCCAGCTTCCTTGGATCTGGCCTTACGCCCTCTGCGCTTATTAAATGCCCTAAATAAGTTACTTCTTTTTTGAAAAATTCACATTTTTCCGGTTGTACTTTTAATACCGCCTTTCGTAATCTGATGAATAATCTTTCTAATCTTTGTATGTGTTCAGCAAACGTGCGTGAGTAAACAATTATATCGTCAATAAAACAAAATAATTCCTTATTAACTAAACCCGCGAGCGCTATAGATAGTGCTCTCGAAAATGTCGCCGGCATAGTTCTTAGCCCAAAACTACCTCGATTAAAGTGATAGAGCCCACCATTTGTCACAAAAGCTGTTTTGTGGCGGTCGCGCTCATCGATTTCTAACTGATGGTAGCCTGATGCGAGATCGAACACAGAGAAGTATTTTGATCCTCCCAACTGGTCAAGTATTTCGTTAATATTTGGAAGAGGAAATTGATCATCGAGTGTTTTTTCGTTTAATTTTCGATAATCAATTACCATTCTGTACTTTCTATTGCCATGTATATCTTCTTTCTTTGGTACTAAAAAACAAGGACTAGAGTATGAAGATGTAGAAGGCTCAATTATGCCATTTGCCAATAACTCTGCAACTTGTCTTTCTATCTCGTTTTTATGCACTGGTGGCAATCGAAACTGTTTTGAAGTAACTGGCACTTCATCTACGGTTGGGATAGTTAATTTTAATATAGGTGTAGCCGTTAATTTTTCACCCGGAATGTGAAAAATATCGCTAAATCTTTCTATTAATTTTGTTATCTCTGTACGCTCTTCTGACAGCAAATGTTCAAAACGTAATAAAGATTTAATCTGACCGACGCGTTCGTTTGACAAAACTCTTTCTACCCGACAAATTACATGTTTCTCAATTTTTGAATTTGTAGATTTCCCTTTAAGAAGTTTTTTCCACTTTTCTATTACTTCTAAACAATCATCAATCAGATATGTGCACGATGAGTCGTCGAATGATCTGAGCTCAAAATGCGTTTTTAAATCGCGAAACATTTTGTAGTGCTCGTTAAAAAACTCATTCTTATTTATTATCTTTAACAATATTTCAATTAATATTTCTATATCTTCGGCATTATCATACAAAATACTGTAATTTTCTTGGCTTTGATTGAGTAACTTTTGTAACATTATCAATCTTTCAAAAATGAACTCCTCATTAATTCCTTGATTGTTACTTGTATTAAAATTTGCTTTGTCTTTCTTTTTCTTAGAATTATCTCCAGAATTTAATTTAGCATTTATATCCAAACTTGATTCCTCTTTCCCTTTTGAGTTAGAATTTTTATTTTGTTCTGAATTTCTTTTCGAATTTTCGTTTGCACTCGAGTTTGTTTTAATCCAAGACGAAAAATTTTCTTTAGAGTTTGATTTCAAATTTTCTTTTGAATTTGAAAAATTTTTATTAGAATTTGGATTTGAGCTAGGATTTTTATTAGAGTTCGCACTCGAGTTAGGATTTTGATAAAAATTCGCAATTGAGTTAGAATTTTGACAAGAATTTGCATTTAAGTTAAAATTTTGATAAGAATTTGTAATTGGGTTATCGTTTTTACAAGAATTTGTACTTATATTGAGATTTTGACAAGAGTTTGTACTTGAGTTAGGATTTTGACAAGAATTTTTATTCAAGTTAGAATTTTGATAAGAATTTATGATTGAGTTAGAATTTTGACAAGAATTTATTCTTGCATTAGGATTTTGACAAGAGTTTGTAACTGAGTTAGAATTTTGATTTACTTTGTGATTTTCTTTTGAATTTAATAAATTAACGTCTTCATTAGAATTTGATATAAAAGTAGAATTTGATTTAGAATTTTCATTTGAATTTGATCTAAAAGTAGAATTTGTTTTCGAATTTTCGTTTGAATTTAACAAACTAAATTTCACATCTCTCAAGTGGAGATTTTCGTCAGCGTTTGAGCTAACTCCAATAATTATTTTTAAATTTGTATAAGAGTCCAATTTTAATGTGACATTTTGATTTGCAAAATTTATTTCTTTTATATTATGTAAACTTAAAATCTCTTCTGTTTCAAGTTTAGCTTGCTCCCGGTTGCTGGTGACCGTTCTTATTTCGATAAAGTTACTTTTGACCTGTGTTGGAGTTTGGGGTTCCACGGGAAATTTATGAGTCGAAAAACTTCCTCTTTATTCTGACTTAGAATTTTTTTTATAGCTTCAGCCGTATCTTCAGTTTTCTTTTCACTCCTATTTTTATGTTTTATAATTTCCGAGTATACTTTCTCCGCTGTATCATTCTGGTCTACTTTGTGTGCGTAATTAATGCGTTTACTAGAATTTACTAAAGTTTTTTCATTTTTTTCATAGAACGGAATAGACAAATCACCAATGATCAGTTGCTTAGTTCCATAGTCGATTTTTGTTCCTAACTGAGAGAAAAAATCACTCCCTAGTAATCCATCTTCGTTTATTGGAAAATCGTTATTCACAATATGAAATTCAATGGCGAATTTAAAAAATATAGTTTTATTTTACCTAAAGTAAAAATGCTACTGTCTGTTATGCCTTTCAATTCCAAAATTTCATTTTTATTAATTGCTGTTTTTTCAGCTAAATTGTTCTTTTTTAACAGATTTGGTCCCGCGCCTGAATCTAATATTAAAAACATTTCTCTGTTATTACTCAGATTACTAAAGGAAATTATTGGTGATTTGCTATTTTCGCTTAACCGAACGTGTCTTTGGATGATTGCGGATTGTTCTGCTTTTCGTCTGGGCGCTTTACTAAGTCCGTCTCCCGTCTCGCGCCTTGTTGACGGGGACTCTGACTGTTTCCCGCCTGTACTTGTGTATTTCTCTGACTATTGTTGTATGCGAGTTTTCGACAGTTTATTATTTCATGCCCCTCTTTTTTACAATATCGACAAAATAATTTCGTTAGTTCATTATTTGAAAATGTGGCGTTCTGTCTTTGTACATATTGCTTCCCCGTATTTCGTGGAGCCTGCGCGGGTCTATCCTGTGTCCATTGTGTCGGCGCGCCCGATCTCCGCGGGTCCACCCAGGTAGGTAATGGTTGCCTATTTTGGAAGTTTGGTGGTTTCCCTGTGTATTGCCAGCAGTTTAAAGCAATATGACCTCTTCTGTTACATATTTGACACGTTTCTATAGTTTTACTATCCACTAAATATATTTTATCTTCTCTTGAAGAATTAGTTTTCTTTTCTGTAATTATTTTAATAGTGTCATTTAATTCTTCTGGCTCATAACACGCGAAGTCCCTTTCGATTTCTATTGCTTCCGCAGTGGCCTTTTCTAAAGTTCTTGCTTCTCCCATGCGTGCTTTAATTACCCAATGTAAACCTCGAATAAAAAATTTTACCAAGTCTTTTTCCAATGCTTTTTGAGAATCTCGCGTAGATCTCTTCTCACGATGTTCTGACTCAGTAATTTCGTGTCCTATCGCACGCACTCTATTTGAAAAAACTACTACGCTTTCATCGCGTTTTTGTTTTACACTAGCTAATTCCCCGTGTAGTTGATGATAGGTTTTAGCCGAACCGAAAATATTGTCGAAAAAATTCGCTATATCATTTATTGATTCAAATATCTTTTTTGCTGCACTTTTTAGTGCCTCGCCGTATAAACGTAATTTTATTAATTTTGCTAAATCTACCTCAAATTGTTCTGGGATAATGCTACATGCTTCCCGACAGCCTTGTATAAATTGTGTTAAAGGAATATTTACTCCATTATATTTCGGAATTAATTCTAACGCGTCCTTAATTGACAACGGCCTAACTTGCCCTAGGGTACTGTTTCCGGAAAAATTATTCATCCTTTGTGACAAGTTATACTTTGGATTTATCAAATATGTATCCGAATTAAATGGTGTGCTGTATTTAAGCTGATCGTTAGGTAAAAAAAAATTTTCGCCGTTTCCTGAACTTATTTTATTTTTTTCCTCGTCTGATGATTTTTGTAAAGATGTTTTATTGTTTTTTAATATGGAATAAAATTTTGTGTTGTCGGCCGTAATTTCTGGATTATCGAAACTTATGTTGGTGATTATTAATTCCGATTTTGCCGTTACACCCCCCGTGATATATTCGATAATATATTTTGGATCGATTCTTTGATTTATTAAATCTCCGAGCGCTTCAATTAAATATTTATCTTTACAACATTCTATTATATCGTCTTTACTAACATGATCTGTTAAAATTTCAATAAGTGATTCTATTCTTTTATCCTTTGTTTGCACTTCCGCGTCTAGAAAACCGCTTTCGTTACGGCTTTTAAAGAAATCTAAAATATTTGTTAGCGTTTGTCCCTCTGGTAAGTTAGGTTTTAGTTTTAACGCCTGTTTTAGCAGAATAGCCTCTGCTTCTTCATTACGCCTATCGTCACCTTCCTTGACTACCGACATATCATTCAAGCCCGCAAAACAAAAACTATCTGCCTAATCCTTTCTAAGGAGGGGCCCCCAATTGTTACGTCCGGGTTGCGTAACAATAACAATAAGAATGTTAGTCTAATGGCTAAAAGCGCGTGATGAGACTTTTCCCGATTCGGACACAATGTGCATTGCTCCAGGATGGGACGGCAGGTAGGAAAATGAAACTGACACGCGGTACGCCTCGAGACAGTGTGTAGAATTTTAATGACTTACCTTTAGAATGTCGAACAGCTTTGTGAGAATCTGCACGCCCGCCGTGACCCTTACAATGTCAGTGGTCAGTTGTCGCTCCGTGGGGGTCTTGTCAGAAGAACGCAGGAGTGAGGAGTTTAGGACTATTAAGGTCACGAAAAAACTTAACACGGATTAATATATAAATTTAACGTTTATTGTGAAATGGGCTCAACTAAGTAAAAATTACAATTGCACGAGGTGATGCGTAGTCTACGCGAGTTGGCTTCTAAGTGAGTGATACCAGGAGTCTTCGTCCCCTTTTAAAGGTAAAAAGTTGTAAATCTTCCTGCCGTCGCCTTTTTGATTTGCCTAGGTGTTGCTGCCCCGCTTTTCTCGATGATCTTTGATGATTTCGACGGCGCACCCTTTGAGAATATTCGGCGAGTTCGGATACATAAATTATTTTAGAATACGCTACGCATATCGGGTAGGAGTGAAGGGAAAGGACAAGAAAACTGACTCTAGCTTGATTCAGGATTGTGCGCTGGAGTACTAATGCTTACTCCTCTAATTAGCAGCGAATCTCTGATGCTTGCGTGGATGTGCGTTTTGGTAATAAAAAACGCATAAAACTGCAGCAGGGGAGTGGCACACACTTAAGAGAGAATGAAAGGAAAACTAAAGGAAACCGCGTCTTCGTGCCTCCGTTCGAGGATCTTTTTGGTAACTATTCTTTCTGGATGGCGGCATCTTTTGAGCGTTTATGCGTATCCCCTTTTTTTTATCGTGTGGGAGAATATGAAGCAAGCGGCAATGCAGCAGGTTCTTTGGGAAAGATGAAGAGAGGAAGGAAAACAGCGCACACCGGCAACCACATCGGCAACGTCGCACGACGCGACAGAGAGAGAGAGTTGCTGTTGCGTGCGATGGCTGGCCAGCCCCGCGTAAGTAGCGTTGGATTGCTTTTCGCGTGTTTGTACTGGCGCAGCGTAGTGACGGGGGCGCGAGGATATTCCCTCCCGTCACCAACATTAGCGAGCGAGCGAGAATAGTCTCGGCCTGTCGCATCTTAATTTTATATTAGTTTGTTCGGGAGCTCGCGCCCTTTCGCGAGCGAACTTATTCTTTAATAAATTTAGAGCCATTGTTTTTATCTTAACTGTCGAGTCACGCGTTCTTATTTGGAGACCTTAGCCTGTGCATGATTTCCCGAATACCGCCCTCTACCCTTTTCAGTGGCTGCAGCTAGTCGAGGTGTAGCCTGCTAGAGGATCATCGGTAGCGGGAGTAAGTTCAAAGCCGCTTGAGTTTGAAAGCGGCGTTGTACGCGGGAAAGACCGGCTGCGCTGGTAACGCTAGGTCATAGCGAGCAGCAGGTAGTTCGCGGGCAGCAGTTGGCAGCAGCGGCAGAGCGCAGCGGCGGTTCCAGGGGAAAGCGGCCTAAGCTTTCTACAATCGAAGCCGGGCTCGCATGTTCGGAACCTGTGCCGAGGCGCTTCTGCCGGACTACAGGTGATTCTACAACGGTGAGTTGCCCGGGCGTAGAATACACCCGTATATTACCCCGCGAACCCCTGAGAGGGATTAATACCCTCTCCGTAACTGTACCCCGTTACAACTGGCGCCCTTAACGTGTTGGAAGCACAGGTTAGGGAATTAAAAAGCTTTCTTTGATTATTTAACAGGCCGAGACGCGTGTTGCGAATAATTAATTCTCGAGTGGTGAATTAATTATTAATTAAATTATACAGTGTGTGAAAGTGGGTAACCAACTGGTGGTTCATAACCTTGCTTGGAGGAGATACACCGGCCTGCACGTACTTAGTGAGGACTTTGCTTGTGAAGGCCGAGCAATTGTTGAAGTACCTAGTGAGGGCGACAAAGAGTTTAATTAACAATTAGTTATTTATACAATAGGTTTTTAGCGTTTGACCTCTTTGTTGCACAACTCACGTGCACGCCGGGGCGTAAAGTAGTAGATTACGCACCCATTCCGCATTTTCAGGGTGATCAGCGGAATTTCCGCATTTTTGGGGAAAAACGCGTGAGCGCGGATACAGGGGATAGCCTAGAGGGCGCGCGCAGTCATTTCGAGGCCGCGCATGCGCAGAAACCGAAATTAAAAAGTGGAAAATCACTATAGCGGAATCGGTAGCGCATCTCACCAGGAGGTGCGCGCATCCACTAATTTCGAGTTTGCGCATGCGCAAAGGATCAAAAATTGAATTTTTGTTTTAAGACGCGTAATCGTTTGCGCATGCGCTGGAGAAGACTTTGTATATAGTAATTTTGGTGCCGCGCATGCGCAGAACGGGTCAAACGCAAATTTCGATTTTTTTTTCGCGGATTCGTTTGCTCGGGTGCCGAATCGATTTGCGCGGGTAGTAGAAGTCGGAAATACCAACTAGTTTATTTGCAATCGGCAATAAACGGCATAACCCCTGTAAGAGCGCTCACGCGTCCGCGAAATCACGTGCGCACCGTTTCTATCGTTTGCATATACGATAAAAACGTTTGCACCTTGCGTAAACAATCGAATTACGTTTGCGCAATAACCAAAAAGCAACATAACCTCCAAGCAAGCGGGTTAAAAAGCAAACAGATTGGTCCAGCGACTAGAGACCAAACCACCAGTTGGGGAAAATCGTTGTTTCCTCAGTCAGTGGTGATCCAGTAGGTACCATGTGAAGGATACCATGGACGGTGCATAAGCACAGTAGAGTTGCGGACTCTTGAACTATCAATACCCTTGCACACACACACGAGCGAAACTGTCATGGGTTACGACGTCGAGGGAGCCGTGCAAGAGTGGTTGTTATCAATCTCCCAGAGCGAGATTGATGGGTACCTGTCGCAGTTAGAGTTGAGGCGACGGGGCAACCTATTCGCACAGCTAGACAGGCTGAGCAAATGGGTGTTGGGTATATATGAGCCTCACGACTTTGAAGAGTCGGCCAACCCCGTCGAGGCGATCGCCAGGCGAACGCAACTTCGCGAAGCAATGATGCGGGAGGTCATCACGGACGATGACGGATCGTTCGTCGAAACCACCGGTTGGGATATACACCCCATAGAGGTGGTATCGAAAAGCGAAGAGATACTGGCGATATTGCAGAGAACGGGGAAGGCGAGGGAAAAAGCCCAGCACCCAAACAACCAACAAAGCACGGCTACCGCGTCTAACCAAAACAGCGAAAACGCGCAACAGAACGAAGATGCCGAGAAGAATAGACGCCAAGAGCAGCCCAACACGGAAACACCACGACACACAAACGCAGAAGAGGCACAAGGTAATGAGACATTGAATCTGCAATCAACGGACGGAACAGAGTTCCTCATGCCACGAGACCTCGGACGGTTATTACTAGAATTAATAACAAAAGTCCGGTCGCTGGAAAGTAGACTGACAGAGTACCAGCGACAGCCGACGGTCTCGTCGAGCACCAAAATCGGCGACGGCAGGCAACAAGTGCACTTCGACGACACGTTTTATGGGTTGAGAGCACAAGAGAGCTGGGACCAAAGGCAAGGCTCACCTCCGCCAGCTCTCCCTAGGGACCAGACTGATTTACGGGACGTAAATCCAGCCTGGAAGAGGGAGAATCGTCGAAATCCGACGAGAGGTTCGAGCTGGCAGAACCAGTACGCGCCAGGCACATCGGCCAACTCCTCGAGGTCAGGAGTCTTTCACTCGAGAGACATAGGCCAGATAGTGCGGAAATGGCAAATACGATTCTCTGGTGCAAAAAGCCAGAGTATCGAAGTATTTCCGCCAGGTTAGAAGATTGCCGAGTCCTAGCAAACCTCTCCGAAGAAGAGGTGCTGTCGTCGCTGTCGGAACTGTTCACGGACACAGCGGCCACGTGGTATCGCAACGAGAAGGAGAAATGGACCACGTGGCAGAACTTCGTATCAGCGGTGAGGCGTTGGTACGGAACGACGAAAGGGTTCCAGCAGCGGCTGATTGCGGAGGCGAATAACCGTACACAAGGCGAAGAAGCAATTAACAGAAAAATATCGCCTCCGCCCAAGATGGAGCAGCAGCTTGACCAGCTCCACCGTAACCTCCGACCACAGCTGCAGGCTATGGTGCGGAGGGCAGATTTTAATACGGTCGAGGGGCTCCTAGAGTTGGCTGTGGATGCGGAGCAGACACTGGAGAACTCCAGAACCTACAGGCCCTCTCCACAACCATCAGCGACGCTGCTCCCGGAGATGGCGTATAAGCCACCCGCAAGAGCCGAACCGCCGAAGAAGCCCAGAACGGACTTTAAAGAGGGCAAGGTCGCGGCGGCAGCCGGCGTGCCGGAACCCAAGCAGGAAGACTTGGAGGCCATGCTGCGCCGGGTCCTGAAACAGAGCTTCGCAGAGATGGCGAGCTCTAAGGAGGACCAGGCGGCCAGGCAGGCTCCGGCTGGTCCGCCGAGAGGGCGGAATTATAAGCCACCAGGGCGGTCAGGGCCACCGAGGGCCCCAGCGCCAAAGCCGGACGGCAAGGGCGTGATTTCGAGAGGGGACTCCGCGCAGCCGGCCGGCGCCGGAGGAACTACCCCGGGAGAGCCGAGACCGCCGCTGAGTTGTTACTCATGCGGAAAAATCGGTTACATGGCAAAATATTGCCCCAATTGTTCGGGAAACGGGAAAGGGGGCGATTAGATGAAATCGCCCCCAACCCTGATCTCCGGGGAGCTCGAGCAGGGATAGTAGACCCACTCGAGCCATCCCCGGCGTCGCCCCCGGCGCCGAGCCCGAACGCGACTCCGGTGTGCGAGGACACTGCGGCCGCGTGCGACCTTCGCCCGGCCCCCGAGGAGTCCAACCCCCCTCTACCGCCCGACGGAGGAAGAGCTTCCGTCGACCGGCCAACCAACGCAGAGACGCGTTGGTGGCTGCGGATTGAGGTGGGAGAATCGACTTTCCGAGCTCTGTTAGACCCAGGAGCGTTCACGACCGTGATGGGTCCAGTTGGCCTCCTATTGGCCACGGAGTTCGGAAAGACGCTCGTAGCGTCCGAGAGGCAAGGCATTAGGCTAGCGGATGGTAGCCGCAGCCCCTTGCTAGACTACGTCTTCCTTCCGATTACGGTAGGGGGCCTTACTCGCGAGATTCGAGTCGCGATTATGCCAAACCTCGATGCCGACTGCTATCTAGGGGTCAATTTCATACGCGCGTTCAGAGCCGTACTTGACCCGGATACGGGCACGCTCTTCTGTAAGGACACAGAAGCGCAGGTCGAGCTGGAAGTAGCTAGCTTGACCACCGATCCAACGGCAGTGTCGGCTATCGGGCTCGCGGACGCTACGGACCTTCAGCGGGCGGAGCTGAAGGAGATGGTGGAAAATATCCTAGGCAAGCTTCCGCCAGGCCTGAGATGTGCAAAGGGCGTGGAGCATGAAATCACGCTGCGAGACCCTCGGCCAATCAAACAGCGCCACTACCCCGTGTCGGATAAAGTGCAAGAAGAGATGCACCGACAAGTGAGGGAGATGCTCGAGAAGGGAGTGATAGAACCCTCTCGCAGTGGTTGGTCGAGCCCCGTGGTGATGACGCCCAAGAGTGATGGGACGCGGCGGTTCTGTGAAGACTTGCGTAAAGTCAACGCAGTCACAGAACCGGACGCCTACCCCCTGCCGAACATGCACGATATTTTGCGTAGGTTGAGGAAAGCAAAATTCATCTCCACGCTTGACCTCAAGAGTGCTTACCACCAGATACCTCTGGCGGCGGATGCGCGCCCCATACGGCCTTCACCGTCCCCGGAATGGGGCTATACCAATTCCGGAGGATGCCATATGGGCTTACGAATGCGCCCGCCACCTTCCAGCGGCTAATAGACCAAGTGCTCGGCCCTGAATTAGAGCCGAACGTCTATGCCTACATCGACGACATCATAATCGTCGCCGAGACGTTCGAGGAGCATAAGGAGTGCCTTCGAAGGGTATTAGAACGACTAGTGGCCGCTGGATTGACACTGAACGCAGAAAAGTGTGTTTTCTGCAAGCCAGAGGTAGCGTACCTGGGATTCTTGGTGAACCGGGAGGGCACGAGGCCTAACCCGGCCAAGATCGAACCAATAAGGGACTACCCTGTGCCCCAGAACCTGAGGGCACTGCGAAGGTTCCTGGGCACCACCTCATGGTATCGTAAGTTCATACCGAACTACGCCACCATCGCTGAGCCGCTCACCAACTTGACAAAGAAGAACCAGAAATATGAGTGGCTCGAAGAGCAGCAGCACGCGTTCGAGCTGCTGAAAGCGATGGTGATGACCGCTCCGGTTCTGCACAGACCCCACCCCGAGGGGTCATACATCGTGCAGATGGATGCGAGTGATGTGGGCCTAGAAGCCGTGCTCCTCCAAGAGTTAGAGGGCCAGGAGAGGGTACTGGAGTTCGCAAGCCACGTCCTTACGCCGGCAGAGCGAAACTACAGTGTTACCGAGCGAGAGTGCCTTGCGGTCGTATGGGCCATTCAAAAGTTCCGCGCATAAATCGAATGCTACGAGTTCAAAGTAGTCACCGACCATAGTAGCCTGCGCTGGTTGTGCCAGATGAAGAATCCAACCAGCAGGCTGGCTCGGTGGGCATTAGAGCTGCAGGGTCACCGGTTTACGGTAGAGCACCGTAAAGGTGCCCTGAACCACGTGGCCGATGCCCTCTCTCGTATTTATGAAGACAAGGAGGAGGTAGAGGTCTCGGCAGTGTCCTGGTCGATGGACACAGAGGACACGTGGTACCAGGAGTGGTGCACCAAGGTGAAGGCGCGGCCTAACGACTACCCGACTTATAAACTTGTAGCAGGCAGTCTCTATCGGTATCGTCCCAACCCGGAGGTAGACTCAACCCTCGGCAACGATGAAGATGTCTGGAAATTGGTGGTCCCAGAAGAGCATCGTCGCGAGGTGTTGCAGGAATGCCACGACGACGCAACCGCTGGACATCTCGGCAGGGAGAAAACGTTCACCAGAGTAGCGCTGCGCTACTATTGGCCACGCTATTATGCAGAAACGCAGGCGTACGTGAGGAACTGCGAGACATGCCAGCGGTTCAAGGTAGAACAACGGGCTCCAGCCGGCCTTATGGGGCGTCGCGCTATCGACAAACCTTGGCAGGTCGTGGCTGGAGACGTTATCGGACCGCTGCCTCGAAGCTCTAAAGGTTGCGAATACATCTTGGTGTTCCAAGACCTTTTCACCAGGTGGGTAGAGGCATCCCCCATACGCAAAGCAAATGCCAAGACGGTGATAGAGGAGCTGAATCAGAAGGTCTTCCTTCGATTCGGTTGCCCGGAAGTCTTCCTGTCTGACAACGGCACAGAGTTTAAGAACCATGCCGTGGAAGACTTCCTGCGGGAGCGCGGTGTGCATCACATCCACACTCCTCCCTATCACCCTCAAGCCAACCCGGTGGAACGAGCCAACCGTACCCTAAAGGCGATGCTCGCATCCTACCTTAAGGAGCGACATAATGCATGGGACGAGAAGCTTCCGGAACTTCTCTTTGCCCTAAATACGGCTGAGCAGAGTTCTACCGGGATGAGCCCGGCCCTTATGCTATATGGGAGACAACCCGAACCACCCGGCACACAAAGAAGGATGCAAGAGGTAGCAGCAGACGTCCCGGCTCAAGGGGAAAGTTGGGCTCGCTGGAAGGAGCGAATGGAGGCCCTTCCCGAATTACATGCGCGCGCCGCTTCAAGAGCGCGCGCAGCCCAAGAACGTCAAGCCGGGTATTATGTGCCCGCAGGCGTGAGTCCCCTTTCAAACCTGGGGACAGAGTATGGAAGCGCAGCCATCCACTATCCTCGGCCGCCAAGGGCATCGCGGCGAAGCTCGCGCCGAAGTTCGAGGGTCCGTATTGGATTACGGACGCCCTTGGCCCTAATACCTACAGATTGGTAGGCGACGGCGGGGAAGTAGAAGAGGTGGTGGCTGCGGAACAGCTAAAAAGCTACCACTCTGATCCGCTAGGACCCGAAGAGCCGGAAGAGGCGGTCGACGCGGAGACGCGGACGCGGGACGCGGGGCACTGAAGCGAGGACGCGGGCGCCCGAGGAAAGCCACATAAACCATCCGCTTTCCCCGCCGCGGCCGGTGGTAAACCACAGCGTGCCGGCGGCGTCCCAATAACCGACCTCCCTACCTCACCATATTCTCCTTTTATGTTGTAGATGTTGGAGATCCCGGAGGAGGCCCTAGGTGAGGTGCTGGCGCGGCTCATGCGCCTCAACCTGGGGACGGCCGTCGACGGAATCGCCGAGCCCGCCCTCCATCTCCTCCGCGAACAGCACCGGGCCAGGGAGCGCCAGCGAGAGGAGGAGGCGAGCTGGGAGCGCCCCGTCCTGAAGGAGTGGGATGAAGAGGAGGAGACAACCGCCCGGGCGGGCCCTGGGGCCCCGATCTCCACACCGCGAGACCCTCTCGCCACTCCCCCCAGCACACCCATTCCCATGGGGTGGAACCGGGTGCCCACGGTTGAGCGGGGCACTCAAACCGAGGGGGGCGCTGAGGCCCCTCCGTCGACCTGGGAGGACGTGGAGCGGGCCTTGATGCGAGCCCGCGAAGTGGAGCGCGAGGGCCAGCGACTCCGCGACGCCGCCTTCGATAAGCTAGACGCCTGGACCGCCCGTCACCCCGAGTCCTCGGCGCAGGCCGCTACGTGGCAGCGGCTGGTGCAGAACAAGAGAGAGGAGTTGCACGATACTGTCGCTTGGCTGGCAGAGCGCCGGGAGGCTCGACGAAGGTCGACGGCCGAAGAGGAGGAGGCCCGCCAGCGCCACCAGGAGCTGCTGAAGGCGGCCCAGACCCGCCGCCGGGACGAGGAGCTGGCCTTCGCAGAGGCCCGGGCACGTCTCGAGGAAGCCCGGCGCCAAGAGGACCAGCTGGCCGGGGCCATGGAAGGCCCGGCAGAACCCCGTCCGGCGCCAACGCCGCGATACTGCCCGGTTTGTGGCCGGGCCACCCTGAGAGGGGCGAGCAGGTGCCCAAACCGGGCCAACCACCCGCCGAAGAAGGCAACCGTTGTAGGAGCAGGTGCCCCCTCCAATAAAAAGAAATGAGAAAGAGAACAATTTGTAGTCCGCGCTCTTCATTATTGTCAGCGCCCTCTTCCCTTCCTGATCGATATAGCGTCCGAGGGACGCCAAATCTAGGTGGGGGGTGTGACGGGCGCCGACGTAAGGTAAGTGAACCACCGATACAGCGCTGCGAGAATCGAATCTCGCGCGCCTGCACGTATCATGATTCGGAGCGCGCCACGCGGGGAGAGCAAAAAGGAGTCGGAGAAGAAGACGACGACGCCGTGCCGCGGGCGAGAGGGGAGCATGAGAGCCATCTTGTCGTACGCCGTGTGAGCGGCAACAGGTGTGACCGCGAGAGAGAGAAGTCGCGCGATACAGCGAGTGTTGTGTGTCGGTGTGTGTGCGCCTTCACCACTGCGGCAGACGGCAGCGACGCGCCGCCACCACTGCGAGGAGTGAGAGAGAAAGAGAGAGAGGCAGCGCGACCAGACAGGGAGAGCGAGATAGAGAGAGAGAGAGAGTTGCTGTTGCGTGCGATGGCTGGCCAGCCCTTTTCGCGTGTTTGTACTGGCGCAGCGTAGTGACGGGGGCGCAAGGATATTCCCTCCCGTCACCAACATTAGCGAGCGAGCGAGAATAGTCTCGGCCTGTCGCGTCTTAATTTTATATTAGTTTGTTCGGGAGCTCGCGCCCTTTCGCGAGCGAACTTATTCTTTAATAAATTTAGAGCCATTGTTTTTATCTTAACTGTCGAGTCACGCGTTCTTATTTGGAGACCTTAGCCTGTGCATGATTTCCCGAATACCGCCCTCTACCCTTTTCAGTGGCTGCAGCTAGTCGAGGCGTAGCCTCCTAGAGGATCATCGGTAGCGGGAGTAAGTTCAAAGCCGCTTGAGTTTGAAAGCGGCGTTGTACGCGGGAAAGACCGGCTGCGCTGGTAACGCTAGGTCATAGCGAGCAGCAGGTAGTTCGCGGGCAGCAGTTGGCAGCAGCGGCAGAGCGCAGCGGCGGTTCCAGGGGAAAGCGGCCTAGGCTTTCTACAATCGAAGCCGGGCTCGCATGTTCGGAACCTGTGCCGAGGCGCTTCTGCCGGACTACAGGTGATTCTACAACGGTGAGTTGCCCGGGCGTAGAATACACCCGTATATTACCCCGCGAACCCCTGAGAGAGATTAATACCCTCTCCGTAACTGTACCCCGTTACACGTTTTCCTATCAGAAGTCTATAAAAAAGGCAAAAAACAAGAAAATCAATTTTCTCGTCATTTTAAAGATAGTAAGCTCTTTCAGCGGTTTATTTAAAATTTTTTTAATTATTGATCCAAACTATAGTTTTTTTAGGTTCGAAATAACATATATAATCAAAAAATTCAATAAAAAAAAATTGATTTTTTCAAAATTTATAGGTGTAAGATCGCCTTAAACAACAATTGTTTAAATAAATGACCAAATAATCGGTTTTTAGCCATCGGTGTATTTTTTTCTTGCAATAAACCTTATTTTGAGAAGAAAAAGTCTTTTAGTTCACCTACGAAGAAGGCATCAATATGAATTCTTTATAGGTGAACCAAAACTGTTTTTTTTTTAATTCTATTTTCTTAATTTTTAAACATTTTTAGTCAGTTTTAAAATCAATGAGGATTAATCTTCTTCAACAATTAAAACTCATGTGATATCTTTATACTTCGAATAACCATTTAGAGATCAAAAAAGTTTTTATTTGAACTAATTATACGTTTTAGTAATCAAGAAATCATACTTTTTCAATTTTTAAGAAACTAATATGGAAATAAATTAATCACTGAACTTTTCATACATTAAATAAAAAGTAATGTATCTGGATATTTCAAATGCATGCCTATTTTATTTCTATTAATCCTCTTAATATGTGTTAGATTAATAATTATAAATTTATTGAGCAGGAAATAAGTACGAATTTTGGAAGTAATATTAGATTTAAACGAATATCATGCTGCTGTGTAAGCGCTGGAATTTAATGCATATCTTTTGCGCTTATAGAAAAGTGAATAAATGTAAAAACAAGTTTCAATAAATTAATTCTTATAGCTATTACTAAAAATTATTTACTTCAAAAGTTCTTTATATAAGTAATTATCTAAAGGTGATGATATTTATTTGTAAATACAATATTATTATTAAAATTAATAATTACTATACCTAATGTAATATTAATCTAATACAGTTAATTACGATTAATAGATATAAAAACCATGATACTTTTAATATATTGCATAAAAGTCATATTAAAATAGTAATAACATGGAGTAAAGTTACGAATATGGCAATGTTTAATATTTATTACTAAAATAAGTAGTTAGTTAAAAAATTTTTTTTGATATTTAAATGGTTACTAATGTGGTATAAAGATATACCTATATCACATGTATTTAAATTTTCGAAAGAGATTAATCCGCATTGATTTTAAAACTGGCTAAAAATGTTTAAAAATTAAGAAAATAGAATTTTAAAATATGTTTTTCACTATTTTATAGCACTGCGTGACCTAAACCCACACTTAGGGCCCGGATAGGCGTGACAGCGGGCTTAGGGCAGGCAGTGCTATAAAATTCTATATGCTACTTAGGTCACACGTATCGTAATGTAATATTACGTTGGTGAACGTAACAACCGTTTCTTCTCAAAATAGCTTATATTTTCAGAACATATTATCCGATAGAAAAAAACGGTTATTTTTTTATTTGTTTAAACAATATTGTACCACTTATCAAAAAATACCTCGAGATTCGGATTCTTCATGCCAAAGAATCTAAGGGGCACTGCAAGTTTACTAGGCCAGTCGGTAGAGACTTTTAGATGGAAAAACGATATACAAGCAATTTTTCAGTTACGATCGGTTCATCTTAACGTCCTCTATCTTAACAACATCCTTGTTATCCAAAGTCTCAAAACTGTGAACTCCATTTTTGGTTTTAATCATTTATGAAAAATTTCGTAACTTTATTTTGTTTTTCTCTTATATCTCGTCCTAGAGGCACTTTAAGGAAAAAGTAGTCCAGATCATGTTTGTTCCTTATTAAATTTCTATCAAAGGTAGCTTATTTTCAAGTCTATAACGGCAATAGTTAACTTGCAAAACCATCAAAGTTGAAAATACTACTTTTCGATACTAGTGCAATAAAAAGAATTCTGGCACGAGTGTGAGGTGACAATCATACGCGTCGTGTCAGAATCATTTTTATCACGAGTATTGAACATTATTTTTTTTAACGGAGTGTGCGGAACTGGCCTTTTCGTGCCTGTTTTGCGTGCGCGAAGTAGCTGTTTTACACACGGCGTGCGCGAAGTACGCGCATGCGCAGATCAATTTACTTCGCGCACGCTTCTCGTAGGAGCGTGCGCAAAGTACACGGAGAGAAAAATCACGGACTTATTCCGTGAGATTTTCATCATGCAATGACTCCATGCATTTTTCTTGCAATATATCCGGGCCTTACGTGTATTAACTGCATGGTACAGCTCAATGAAAAAAAGCCTGGTCCATATTCCATAAAGCGCTAGGTTTTACTTCAGCACCACCACGGGATAATTGAATGAGCCAGAAGCTAGCGATTTTTGCAAAGAACCGCCCGGAATTATTCCGGCGCTCTCTATAGAATTCTTGTGTAGTTAGGCGTTGGCAATGCACGCATTTCGCAAGAGATACGCGTTTTGAATAATATCTATATTATAATAATATTTATAGATACTTTCTATACCGTTAAAATAATGAATGATAAAACTATTTTTTTTTTTTAAATAAAAAATACATAACTTTTCAAGGTTAGAATTATGTATTCACAATAAATACGGAGACGAAGTTTCCAAGGAGACGGACGGAATAATTCCTGGCGGCTCTTTGCAAAAATCGCTTGCTTCAGGCTCATGCAATTATCCCGTGGTGGCGCTGAATAAGTCCATGTAAGGCCCGGATATATCGCAAGAAAAATGCACGGAGTTATTGCAGGATGAAAATCTCACGGAATAAGTCCGTGATTTTTCTCTCCGTGTAAGTATGCCGCCTCCCGCGCTCTGCTTCTAATCTCCTTATCTTGTCCTTAATTGACTCGCACTTCGCTCGCGCGACAAACCACACCCGTGCACGAATCACCCACTTCGCACACTTGTATCGAAATGTACTATTCTAACATAACGCGCGTAAAGTGCTATTTTAGCGCATGCTTGAAAACCTAAGCGTGCGTAAAAGTAGTGCTTTACGCATGGAGTATCAAAATAGTTCATTACGCAACTAGTGCGCAAAATAGGTCATTCCTGTGATCTATGTATCCCGTGGCCATAACTGGCCATGGCCATGGTTCTCTTTTCTCTGACTGAAAACTACGCAGTCTATGACGCTGAGAGCTTAGTCATGAACTAATTAAATTGTGAAGAGCGTACGTGTGGCCAACAACAGAACAGTGGCCAGAACCGGTACTTCTATCCTATGTACATATGTACATTATCTTTTTATTTATGTTATAATAAATAAGTAGGGAGAATTCCGTTCCTTAATTTCACTTGCACTTGCAAAAAATTAATAATTACTTTTTTTCGAACTTTGCGGTAAAATCGAATACTTTAAGCTAGGTAAATCCGGATAGCTTATTTTCTATTTTCTTTTAATGTAATGATAAAATTATCATAGTTATTTATTGCCATCAAATTATCATTAAAGTTCTCTCATAATCGGCGGTAGCAAATATATCAATTCCAAAATTCTGTACTCAAGAGTCTCATGTGGGTAAGTGGCTAACGCGTCCGATTGCCGTGCAGAGGGTCCAGTGATCGACGAAAAAAAAATTTTTATTTTTCAATTTATTTATTTTAACATTAAATGTGTCATTAGGGTCTATCGCGAGGTTCTGTAAATATGAAATAATGAAAATGTTACATTTTCTGATATAATTTGAGCTCAATCGAAAAAATTACTATGTTGGATAGCAGAAATCAATACAATTAAAGTAGGCCAGTAAACGAAGGTCTGAAATTGGTTTTTCCGGGGGAATAGCTGCATTTTGAATATTTGGACACATCGTCTAAAATGATTGCAAACATGTAGCTTCAAAAAACGCCGGCGTCACCCCTAATTTGGCAAAAAAAACATCCCCGAAAACGGTTTTTCGCTTATAACTGGCGAACGATAAGAGATATCGAAGAAAGCTCCAAACAGAAGTTGTAGAGCGTGAAATTTTACATAAGAATGACCTATCACTTTTTTGCATTTGGTAAAATTTAGCTCGAGAAAAGCACGCAGAAGATGCAAGCAGCAAGCGGCCCAAGGGGAAGGGAGACCCAGGCCGGCGCAGCTGCGGCGTCGGCGGCGCTCGTAGGCGCTCGGAAGGATTTGCCGAATTGCGGCTAGCTGCAATGTTATCATATGAGCGCGCGTGGACGGAGTGTCTTCACGACACTAGCGAGCCGTTTTTCAGTTTCTAAAGATTCTAGCTGTCCCAGGCGCCGAAAAATGTATTGCTTCTGTCTTCACATTATACCTGCTGATGTAATACAATTTGACAAAATTGCAAGAATCTTGATTTAAATGCATTTATTCAAACAAAAACACAATTTAACAAATAAAAAGTGTATTTTGTGATCAGAGCATAATTTTTTCTTGAAAATTCAGGCAATTTTAAGATTAAAATGTTTCATTCAAAATCTACGAAAAACCAATATTTAAAGAGTTATAAATTTTTAAAATATTAATTTTCAATATTTAAGAGATTCTTAATAATAGTCACAAAATTAAACATCAAGTAAACATTATTACAGTTACTTATCGTTTACCATCTCAAAAGAGATGTGCATAGTTAAGATTACTTTGTATTATAAATAATTCACATTAATATACCAGTAAATCTCAGGAACTCTTAACTTTTTGGGAACTTCAAAGTTTAAGCAGACAAATGAATAAAAGCGCAAAATATTTGCCTTTCAATAAAAAAAAAATAAAAAAACAATTATAAATAATGGTAAAGAATCAGCTGCATACAAAAAAATTAAAAAAAGGTCGAACAATCAGTCATTTTTTATGTTGTTAATGTGCTTTTCCAAACGATATATTTAACTATATAGAAACAGGAGAGTACACTTACGATCGTTGCACAATTTGTTTGGCTTTTCTGTGTGACAATATCTTTAATTTGAGCCCTGGTAGGTCCATGTGCTATGAAAATTAGCCCAAATGTAAGATTTTTAATTTTCTAAATTTTTTAATGAATTTTATGTTCATTAGGGTAAAAAGTTACTGAGATTTGTTAATATGTATTGATTAAAATTTTCAACAGTAAAGATATTCCCTAAATAGTAGTATTTGTTAATCGTAAAGAAAAAATATTTTATAAACATGAGTGTGCAGCGAACATTGACAAGTTTCCTATTTAAAAAATTAGGAATGCTAATTCGTACCTGAAGTATAATTTTTGATCTGTCAACTGCTTTATAGAGAGACAAGAAAAACAAGTTTTACTAATTTTCATACTGTCTTTATTGGATATAATGAAGATTTTTTTTACAAGATGCAATAGTTTCTTACAAACATGAATCATTATTGTGATAGTAAAGAATGGACGTAAGACGAACCAAATTTTGGTGTAATAGATTTTATTTTACGAAATAAAATCTATTACACCATAATTTGGTTCGTCTTACGTCCATTCTTTACTATCACAAAGTTTAAACCACGAACATTATTACGTGTATTATTATTATTATTTAAATAAAATAGTTTTCTATTGAATGACAAATTATACTTTTACAACAGAAATTACCTTTTCAGCCTAAATCACTGTCTCTAGATTCAAAATCAACTTTTCTTTTTATGAAGACTCGATTCCTAATATCTGAAAAGTAATTATTTGTCTTCGCCCAGGATTTTCTTTTCAATATTCGTGATTATTGGAAGATAATAAAACATTTTTTCTTTGGAGAATAGATCGTATAATGAGTATTTATGACGGTGTTTATTAACATTTTACTTTGAATAATCATCCTTTTGTTAGTAGCAGAAAATACGTGTATGTAATACAAGTAATTAATTATGATATTAAGTACAATGAAATTTACTGTTAATATTTACATTATATGTATCTTAAATTTTATTAAAACAAATAAATCTTAACGATGACAAACTATGGAAATATGAAAAAGTTATTTTTACTCTGAGATATATTTCTATCTCAGCAAGTATCGGTCAGAAACTCGGGAGGGGAGTTTCTCATGTCTGGATAATGAATGTGGATAATATTTCAGGGTGTAATTTTGTGGCTTAAAAAAGCTCTTATTTTCAGTTAGGTTGAAACACTATAAAAGAAAGTCCACCGTTCGATTACCCATAAATGCACTACTGGGTCAATCTCCAAATAACTTTTTTCCAATTTTTTTTGTTATAAGTATAAAATTTTGTTATAATCTAAAAAATTCATCATAACAATAAATGGCAATAAGTAAAACTCTTTTTATGATCTCTTTTTAAGTAACTAAGTGAATAGAGAACATCAGTCATTCTATTTAATTTTTTATTTACTAATTATAAGAAATACGTAAAGCTGATGTGATGATTAAAAAAAGACTGATATTTCATATTTTCAGATATTTATTGAATTATCGCTAGATGCAAATTATTATGGGAAGTTATAATTGTAATAACGATTATTTCTTAGAAAACTGAAACATTTAAAGTAATAATTTCAGTGTAGATAATTATTTATGCAAAGATCAAATAGGCAGATCCCAGTATTTATAAGAGTTGTAGTTTAGAAAAAAAAACAAATATTTCTTAATTCTTAGATTTAAAAGTAGTGCCAAAAAACTATACCATTCAATCGGGCTTGTAGATAATTTTTTTCACATTCAAAAAAGCTGAAAGAACAAGAAAAATCTTATCTTATGAGCGGCCTTCAAAAAAAACTTTTTATTTTTTTTCGAGACGTAAGAGGGAAATAATTTCAGAAATAGTTCGTGTTTATTTTGAACTCCCTCGAGAGTGACTATTGCAGGTTGAAAGTTCATCCGGCCGCTACATGGAAGCATCTTTTATATTGTTTTTTCGTTAAAAGAAATGGTCTGGAACAAATTTTCTTAAGCCTGCTTGCTGCTGTGTGCCTCATTGCTATACTTGAATGTTGCTGCATGCGTGTCGTATCGATGGGAGTTAGCGCTGTTGGACATCTACTTCATCTGATTTTTAGCCATCTTTTCATGTGCCAACTGGTTGGAAAATTGTACTTTTGAGTGATTCGTGAGTAAATGCGGTAAGTGAAAACCCATTTTGAGGTTAGCTGTCATTTTGAGGTTAGGGTTACTCTTACCACAAAAATTTTTGTACGAGACTAGTAGCGATACTCTGTATTGTGACACATTTAGATACTATGATGAACGCGCGATCGATAACTCAGTTCCCGATTATATCATGAGGAAAATGAAAACAAAAACTAAATCTTGTTCTTTTTGTAAAAAGACTATAGCTTATGGTCGTATTACATGTAACGGATGTAATAGAATTTTACATACAGGGTGCGTATCTA
Source organism: Torymus aiolomorphi (assembly GCA_036365515.1). Lineage (NCBI taxonomy): Eukaryota > Metazoa > Arthropoda > Insecta > Hymenoptera > Torymidae > Torymus > Torymus aiolomorphi. The sequence continues at coordinate 91,663,374 of CM070873.1, read as the reverse complement.
AATTTTGTAGTTCTAATAAAGCGCTAGATTGTTGTTTACGAACTTTTGGGACAACTGAGAAAGGTGACAGGTAGGCGAACGTTACTTTACCTCGTATGGTCGGCCAAACTGCTGCGCGTACATCAAATTTCGACGCTGCTAGAGGATTTAATCCTGATTGCTCTTTTACATCAACTTGCTCGCAGCCTTCTCACACTTCTGTTTTCTCCCCCGTGCACAAATATGAGTTTCTTTAATGCTAGCGCTCAATTGCAATGGTCTGGTGCTCTGCACAGTGCTCAATCTCGTAGTTCATTGAATAATTCTCAGATTACTAGTGCACTGTGCAGAATGTACCTCCAAATTGGAGTCAGTTGTCACCTTCAGAGCAAGACGCCATGTTGTTTACTATGTTAGCGAATAATTAGGCGACAATACAAACACTTGTAAACCAGCAAAACGAATTTCGTGATATGTTACTCGAGCAATCAACGCGCCTTTCTAATCTTGAAACGTTTGTTGAAACTTCTACGGGAAATACCAAATCCGAAATAAGCCAGCTAAAAGAGTTGCGTCGTCGTGGCAAACCCATGCCCGAGATTAAGGTGAATGGCATACCTGCTAATACCACTGTAGCACATGCTGATTTAACAAATAACATTTTAGATGTTATTGGCTTACATAACTTATGTTCAGATATTTTAAGTGTGCGTGAAATTAAGCCTAAAGTAGCCGCACAAGACGCTAGTGGTTCTGGCGGTACACCTAAAACTAATATCGGTGGCATTGCCAAACAGCAATTAGTTAGTTTAGTTATTAAGTTTAAGTCTAATGTCATTCGTCAACATGTTTTGCAAGCGAAGCGATTACATGGAGTTGCCAAATTTAGAGATTTAGTTGAAGATGGGCCAGAAAATGTTATTACATTGTACGAAATGTTACCTCCTTTGCTTAACGATTTACGTTTAATGGCTAAAGAAAAAGCTACCCAAATGGGTTATAGATACAGTTGGTCATCAAATGGTAATATATTAGTTAAGAAAACTGACAACTCCACTCCTATTCACATCACTACTGAACATGATTTAAATAATATTGTTTGACAGCCAAACGAGCTTTGTAATCAGAGTAAAATCCAAACTCGACAGTTTCTTCGCTTTGCCAATGTAAATGCTAATTCTGTAAGAGATCATCTCGATGATATTAATAATTTACTTTCACATAAGAATATCGATGTTTTGGCTATTAGTAAGTCTTGGCTTACCCCAGATATACCTGATCATTTTATTCATATTGATCAGTACAACCTTGCTCGCAATGACAGAGGGTTGCATCCTACTGAAAAGTCTCGCAAAAGCAAAAAGCAAACTAGTCGTAAACGCAGACGTTTTATTCAAGGTGGAGGCGTCCTACTCTACATTAAACAAGGAATTTCCTTTAAGGTGTTAGCTGAATCTCGGATTAAATCTATAGCCGAAACGTAATATTTAATTCTTGAATTGCTTATTGAAAATTATCAAAAATTTCTTGTCGCTGTAGTTTATCGTAGACCTAAAGGCGGTGTATTAAACTTGTTTTTTAATCAATTGCGGTTGTTTTCGTACCTCTTTAATAATATTGTGATACTTGGCGATTTCAATTCTGATATCTTGTACCCTGTTAATTCCCCCCAGTATTACTATACCTCCTCTCTTGTTTCCCTTATAAACGAACATGGATTTTTCAATATTCCTTCCGGTGTAACGTATTACGTCACAAACGCTGGAACTTGGCTTGACTTAATTATTGTTGATTCTTCGGACAAAGTTTTTTCGTTTGCTAAATCTGAGGTGCCTTTTATTTACAACCATGATTATCTTCTTCTTGATTACAAACTTACTACTAAGAACGCTACAGCTACTGTGGTCAGAACACGTGATTTTCGCACTTCGATCAAGCGAAGTTTTCCTCGAAACTCAATACCTTGATTGACTCGTCAACCTTTAGCAATTATCTCAATACTGACCCAAATCAGCTTTTGAATATATTTCAAAATGCCTCTCTATTGACCTTCGATGAAATGGCGCCGTTTACTGATAAAATTATTCGTAAGAACCCTGCCCCATGGTTTACGCCACAACTTCGAGATAGATGCAAACAGAGAGATAAATTGTACAATAAAGTTAAAAGGTTGAATTGTCCTGTGCTTTTATCCAACTATAGAGAGAAAAATACTTCTCTTCCAAGCTGAATGCTACAGATAATTATTCTAAAAAATGGTCTCTTTTAAACAAACTTGGAGTGGTTGGAACTCGCTCAAATGCGCCATTGACTTTATTTTCAGCACACGAGCTAAATAGCTTTTATGCTTCAGTTGCAACTGCCCATCCACTATGTTCTCCCACAAAGCTCGCTAGAATTCTCGCGACACCCCTTAACATGAACGCTCCTATTTTTCACGTAAGTTCATTAACAAATGTGCAAGTTCTCCAATCCTGCTTGGCAGCCTTACCAAAGGCCAAGGGTCGTAGTGTAGATAATCTTCCACTCATCTATTTTCGAGATTCTATGCGTACAGCTGCTAAGTACATGACCGACATCTTTAACACATCTCTGATTACTGGCATCTACCCGAATGTCTGGAAAAAAGCGTTGGTCATCCCCCTTAAAAAGATTGCAAACCCAGCGACCCCATCTGATACGAGGCCTATTTCCAATCTTGCCCATTTTGCTAAGGTTTTTGACAAAATAGTAACTGTACAGTTGCTCGATTACCTTGAAATGAATAACTTGCTGTCACCGTTCCAATCTGGATTTCGCAAACACTTCAGTACACAATCTGCCTTGCTTAAGATTACTGACGATATTCGGCGAGGTATTGATAAGGAGATGGTCACCATTTTACTATTGTTTGATTTCAAAAAAGCATTTGATTCTGTCAAACACTCAACATTGCTTAGGGCTATACGCAAACCAAATTGTTCGGATACTTCATTAGATGGTTCATGTCATATTTATCCGGCCAATCTCAGGCTATAGTTGACCTCCGCGGTTATCTGATTTCATCAAACTCTCTTCTGGTATACCGCAAGGATCTAATCCTGGTCCCGTAGCGTTTTTGATACTCGTCGATAGCATAGTCAAATGCTTAATTCATTGCTCTGAAAATTGCATGCCGTTTCCAGATGACTTTCAGATTTATATTCAATGCAAGCGTAATGAAATACCTGATTTTATTCGCATGTTGAATGTAGATGCCCAACGTGTATACGAATGGGCCTCTACTTATGACCTAACTCTAAATTTCTCGAAGATAGTTGCAATCATCTTTGGCTCTGATCAAAATTTGAAATTGATTGACCCTACTCTCTTGCCTCACACTACCATTAATGGTCATACGATCGACGTAGTTAAATCAGTAAAAAATCTTGGGGTTGTACTACATGAGAATCTTAACTGGAAGACGCATGTTTTATCGGATTTAGAAGTCGGGGAGGACTGTATGGGTCTCAGGAGAGGGAGAGGCTACTCAGCAGTTCTGTGCAGTATACTTTCCTTTATTTAATTGAACTTACAGTAGAGAAGGGTTACAAGATTTAAATTTGGTATTCTCATGCCGCCGTCTTGGACACGAATGAAATTGGTAGAGCTGAGACGCACCGAAGATTCATGACTCGGCAGAGCGACCGCCCGCCGGTGGCGCTGCCGCTTGTCGAGAAGGAAGCGAGCTCCATCTTTTGGCGCCATCCCGCCCGCCTCGCTTCTCGAGCGAAAGAATGGGAAGTGCCGACCGCCGTCAACGCTCGTTTCCTGGGGTGGCGAGAGGCGCTGGAGTTATGTAGCAAGCCCCGGTGGATCACCAAGGAAAGGTAACACACACACAGGTAACACTCGCCAAAGTACGTAATCGAACAAAGGGTGTTGATTAGAATAATGATTTTTAAAATGTCGTTACAGGTTGGCTGCCCGACAGAGACTGGCCATCGTCGATGCGAAGTGCAGTAAGAGAGTATAACGAGAGTATATGTATAAAGTATATATGAAAAGTATATATTGCATCTTCATTGTCTTCTGGCTTCTCTTTGTCCATGCAGATTTCATTCGGAGCGATAAGGAGGCTGGCTAGCCGATGCGTCTAAGTACCTATGTGGTGACTCACATAACTCTGGCGACTCGGGTGCTGGTGGGATTGGTAGGTTTGACAGCTTCGTAATCGGTCTCTTGAGTGTACCCGACCTTGTCCTAATTGTGACGACTCGGACATGACCGTCGTCGCCCGGGTGTACAGCTTCTACGCGGCCAAGAGGCCACTTTCCGTCCGGCTTCAGAAGAGATGAGTCGAGCAGGACAACCAAATCACCGACGATTAGGTTTCGCTGAGATCGAGTCCACTTTGTTCGCTGTTGGAGCGTGTGCAAATATTCCTTGCTCCATCTACTCCAAAACAGATCTTTCATTCCCCTAATCAGCTTCCAGTGGGTCAGGCTATCCAGGTTAATCCCGTCGACAGACGGTTGAGGTGTTGCCGTTAGGAGTTCGCCCACCAAGAAGTGAGCTGGAGTGAGTACGTCTAGGTCTTCGATATCGCCGGACAGCGGAGACAAAGGTCGGCAGTTGAGGATCATCTCAATTTCCGCAAGTAATGTGCTGAACTCTTAGTAGGTCAACTTGCGGCCTCCCAGGATTCGGCGTAGGTGGGTTTTGGCGGATTTTACGCCAGCTTCCCAAATTCCGCCAAAATGCGGAGCGGAAGGGGGAATGAATTTCCATGTTATGCCATCTTGAGCCAGCGAGCCTTCGATCATTCCCCAATCAAGCTCTGCTGCGCGAAGCATGCGGAGCAGATTGTTGTTTGCGCCGTGAAAATTCGTGCCATTGTCGCTCCAGAGCTCTCGAGGTGCACCACGTCGACCTCGAAATCTGGTGAGGGCAGCCATAAATGATTCGGTTGTTAGGTTCCCCACTAGTTCCAGATGTACAGCCTTGGTACAGAGGCACACAAAGAGGGCAATGTAACCTTTGCTCGAGGCCACTCCCCTGCCTTTAGACCGTAGGATAGAGAAAGGCCCGGCGTAGTCCATGCCACACTTCCTGAAAGGTCGACTGGGGGTGACGCGAGCTTCTGGCAGTCGTGCCATGATCTGGGCTAGTGGGCGTGCGAAAGATTTTGAGCAGGTGATTCAGGTCCGAAGGTAAGCTCTGACTGTCCTTCTGCCACCGACGATCCACGCCCTTTGCAAGCTTTGGGCGTAAGTAGTCCGGAAGCCTCCGTGAAGGCTCTTCTTGTGAGCCCAGTCAACAACCAATTTGGCCAAGCGGCTCTTTCCGTCCAGTAATATCGGCTGCTTCTCTGAATACCTCAGAAGTGAGTGTTGGAGCCTGCCCCCAACCCTTAGGACTTCGACTTCATCGAGGAATGGCGCCAGCCTGCATAGAGGGAGGGCTACTGCTCGTCACGGGCTCGTTACGGCGTAGTCGGGAGATGTCCATTCCAAAATCTTGTCATTGACTTAATTTGGCGCAGACTTCAAATTCCTTCTGGAGTTCATTCGGATGTATCGGGCCCATCAGACTGACCGCAGTTGAAGCTGGGCGCTGTCGAAACGACCGTCGACAGCGAGCCAGAGCTTCAAGGAGCCGGGTAAGATCTGAGAATTCGTTGAACAGGTATGAGTCGGGCGGCACAACCTGCATCATTTGACAGTCGGTAAGTCGATCTGCTAATTGTAATGATAATGTTACTCTGGTGGTGGTCGGAAGAATTGGCAACGATTCTGCGGATTCCTTCAGCCATGTGAGTCCCTCCCACCATAGCCTGGAGCTCCTGAGCTCTGAGGTGCTGACTCCTCGTGTCGCGATATCCGCCGGATTTTCTCTGCTCGGAACATAATTCCAAACAACTGCCGGCAGAATCTCTTGAATATGGTTAGCGTAGTTGTGCACAAATTCATATACTGTGGATCCTTCTGAGTGCAGCCAATGAATGGCTACTTGCGAATCGCTCCAGGCATGACATTCAGAAGGGAGAACCTAAAGACGGTTGGACAGCAGGCTCAGGAGTTGAGCAGCCAGCAAAGTCGCCCGAAGCTCGAGGCGCGGTATCGTCGTTCGTGCTTGCGGTAGCAATCCTTTAATGGGCGCCAGCTTTGTCTTGACCATCAGCAGGTTGGTCGACATTTGGCCACTCTCGTCAGTGACTCTACTGTATGCCGTGGCAGCTGTCGCTCTGCGACTAGCATCCGCAAAGGCATGCAGTTGCAGATGGCTCCCTCTGTTGCTGTTGATCCAACGTGGAAGGGAGATCGAGTCTTTTTCCTTCAGGCCTGCGCGGAAATCGAGCCATTTGCGGTGCTTAGGTTCCGACACGGCGTCGTCCCAGTCTAGCTTTGCCCGCCAGAGGTCCTGAATAATCATCTTTGCGGAGACAGTGAACGGAGCGATCCATCCTGCAGGGTCAAATACCTTGTCTAACACTGCCAAAGCGATTCTTTTGGTTATGCCTGAACTCGCCTCGAGTAGAGGAGGGCTGAGTTGGAAACAGTCTTGCACTCGGTTCCAGGCTACACCAAGTTCATTTACGGGACCTTCAGTGGATAGTTCAAGCCAACTTGGTCGTAATCGGTCGTTGGGATCGATGTCCTCAAGGAGGGTCGAGTCATTACAAACCCACTTCTTCAAGGTGAAGCCTCCTGCTGCCAGAAGATGTCTCAACTCTGTTTTGCGCCGTTGAGCCGAGACAAGGTCATCGGCTCCACAGAGGAAATCGTCCATGAAAAGGTCTTGCTCTATAGCGTCAACAGCCTCAGGATATTGCTCTCCTTCGTCCGAACAAAGTTGCCTCAGCGTACGGAGTGTTAGGTAGGGTGCACAAGTTTGACCGTACGTCACCATGAGTAAGGCGTAGTGAGTGACGGGTTGCTGACCAGAAGGGCTCCAAAGGATTCGCTGTAAGTGAATTTGGGCTGGACAAACCTCAATTTGACGGAACATCATTTTTATGTCTGCGCAGAATGCAATCCGGTGTTACCTCCAATGAGTGACAATCATGGCTAAATTGTTCTGAAGCTTTTGTCCGGCGTGAAGAATGTCATTCAGACTGTAGCCAGTTGTCGTAGGCCTGGATGCATTAAAAACCACTCGCAACTTGTGGCCACCGTTTCCTTTCTGCCAGACACCGTTATGGGTTAGGTAGCAAACTGGGCCTTGCACTCTGGCAATCTCTTGGGGGGAAAGTGCTCGCATGTGGCCTAGTTGAAGATACTCGTCCATAAAGTTACAGCATGCCTCGCGGAGCTTAGGGTCCTTTTGCATACGCCGGTGCATGGCGCTCAGTGCAAGACTGGCCTGGGACAGGCTTTCTCCGAGGAACTGGAACTGGTTGTCCCTCACCGGCAACGTGACTATATCTCGGCCGGTTAGGCTCCGGTTATAATTGGATAAGAAGAGCCGTTCACACTCGCCATCCATTGTCGATAGCCGTTTGGATTGCGGTATTTTTTCCATTGCCCAGAACCTTTGAACGAGACCCAGTAGCTGTTCGTGGTGCATATTCATTCTCTTTAAGGGGGAGCAAGCTCGAGGCTGCTGTCAAAATTGAGCGGGGATTCTGTACAGGGTTAGCTGGGATATGGCCGGATACTGTTCATCCAAACACCGTCTGTTGCAATAATATAGTGTTATTACGCTTAAGACCTGGAAGCAATATTTGCCCATAGACATTAACTCCTAGCACAATGTCGATCTTCCTGCTCAAGAAGAAATCCGGATCAGCCAGTGGCAGCTCTGGATCAAGCGATGCGGCCTCAATGTTGAACGTAGCGGTAGGTGTCACGATCCCAATGTGCCGGAGACCATAGGCTTCTTCGCGCCATCTCTGGCCTGGAAGAGGGCCGAACAAGTAGAGATGGGTATGGTAGTTCGCAGTGTCGAGTGAAGATCCAGTTATGCCAGCTAATCCTACGTGCACTCGCTGGATTCTGTCTCCAAACCCCTTCACGAGACGAATGTTGACCAGTGTTGTCTCCGAGCAGGAGTCGAGGAGAGCCCGGACACGCTCCCGTTTCGCACTTCCGTTGCCATGGTGACGATAGCAGTTGGAAGCACCGATAGTCATGACGAACTTGTCTCCATTCCTTCGTGATCCACCGAAGTCGCAGCAACCATAGTTTGGTTTCTCGCGACCTTGGAAGGGATCTCTGAATCTGTAGGATCGTCCTGCCGCTTGCCAGCTACATCGTGAAGAAGCGAGTGGTGTCGGCCGCCACATATGACGCAGGTGTATCTTGACGGGCAGCGTGAGGCTCGATGCCTGTCACGAAGGCAATTGAAGCACAGACGGTAACGAACTATCAATTCCTTTCGGTCAGATGGTGGGAGCGTCTTGAAGGCGTCGCACTGCCAGAGAAGATGAGCTGCTTGGCAGGACGGGCATCGATAGTTCCCGCCGGAGCTTGTCGCGTAGACTCTCAGTTGTCGCCTCTGATTGGCGCTGCTGGTTTCCCTAGAAGCTGTAGGCGGGGGAGGAGCTCGTTCGACTTCGATGGATGACAATGTCCGACAGCGACGTTCTAGGAAGTCTGACAGTTGTTCAAAGGTTGGGAGATTCTGGCCAGCATTCTCGCTTCCTTGCTCTTCTTCCCAAGCTCTTCATGTTACCGGATCCATTGAGTCAGATGCAATAGTAAGGAACCAGTCGTCCCACTTGGATATTGGCCGATTCAGAGTCTGCAGTTGGCTGCGATGGCATTCCAGATCGTCCAAAAGGCGCTGCAGTTCTGGACCGGACTCCTTCTTGAGCGGTGGGCGGTGGATTAAGGTCCGTATGTGCTGCTGCACCAGGAGTCGAGGCTGATCGTAGCGCGCCTTCAGAATCTCCCACGCGTTGGTGTAGTTGGATCCTGTCACCGCCAAGTGTTCCAAAGCTCTCTTTACCTCGCCATCGACATGGTCTTTAAGAAATGGAATTTCTGCACATCGCTTAGTCCTTGGTCATCGTGAATCAGAGAGCGGAAGTAGTCTCTGAATGACTCCCACGTCTCCCGCCTACCATTGAAGGCGATTCAAGGCAACTTGACGGCGCCGCCTCTGGGCTGGTGAGACGACGCTACTGAGCTCGTTTCAGGGTTTAGTTGTGTAGTAACCGTCGTTGTTCGTACAAGTAACCACGAGCCTTCACGTACTGAGACTCAACCGTCCGACAGCTGTTGTTCCGGAAGTATTCTTCATTATCTTCTGAACGGCTGTTCAGCAACGTAAGGTGGTAGCCCAGGAAATCTCGCCAATAGTCATCGAGAAGATCTAGACTACTGTCTGCGAGCCCCAGCGTCCATTCTTCCGGGGGGGGGTCGAGAGAATCTCTGCAGTTGAGCCGGAAATGACCTCCATCAAAGATGTCTGTGCCGTGAGAACCGTGGCCATCGTGATTACTGAAAAAACAGATCCGAATCTTAGTGTTGTATCGAATCCGGGGCCGAGAGCGTGGAAGTGATTCCGGGTGATTTTGGAGAGGCCGGGCGATTACCCGTGATATCAGTCCAACGCTCTCGGACGCTGTTGATCTCGGTGGCGACACCCGGTGTGTCTTGAGCTGTCCACCGAGAGCTCCGCCAAAAAAATCCGCTGTGATGACGACCTCCCTGTCGGTTCCGAATTTACCGATTTCCGAGTCTATTGTAGCTTGCTCGAGGCGCCGTACGTCTGAGTTGCAACGAGAGCTTGACCGAATTCAGCCCCGAGAGCGTCCGATAGAAAGAGAGGAGGGATAGGCGCTTGCTCCGAGATGTCAATAATGAGCGCAACCAAATTCCGAAATGTGCTCAGTGTCATGATTCCGGAGACAGAGAGAGAGAGAGAGAGAGAGAGAGAGAGAGAGAGAGAGAGAGAGAGAGAGAGAGAGAGAGAGAGAGAGAGAGAGAGAGAGAGAGAGAGAGAGAGAGAGAGAGAGAGAGAGAGGGGCCATCGCCGTAGGCCTTGACAGGTGCGAGAGAGATACAACGAGATGCCGCCACTGAAAACCGCGCATAACGCCGAAGACTGCGACAGGCGCGAGAGAGAAACGCAACGAGACGCTATTACCGATACCCGCGCACCGCGTCATACACAACTGCAGGCGCAAGAGAGATGCAGCGAGACGTCGTCATTGATAAACCGCGCGCGATGCTGTAGACCTCAACAGACGCGAGAGAGACACAACGAGACGCTATCATCAACACCCGCGCACCGCGCCATATATAACGGTAGGCGCGAGAGAGACGTAGCGAGACGCCATCATCGATAAATCGCTCGCGATGCTGTAGACCGCAACAGGCGCGAGAGAGACACAACGAGACACTATCTCGACCTTTATGATTCTCGGACTGAGCGCGCTATTAACTTTCACACCGGCACGTTCATGTTGACTTACTGTACTAACCTTGGAGACAGTATTGCTGCTCAGGAGAATCCCGCCGTAGATGCAAACTCCTCGATGCGATCCGGCTCGAAGGACCAATGTTTCGTCGGATTTAGAAGTCGGGGAGGACTGTATGGGTCTCAGGAGAGGGAGAGACTACTCAGCAGTTCTGTGCAGTGTTCATTCCTTTATTTAATTGAACTTACAGTAGAGAAGGGTTACAAGATTTAAATTTGGTCTTGTCATGCCGCCGTCTTGGACACGAATGAAATTGGTAGAGCTGAGATGCACCGAAGATCCATGACTCGGCAGAGCGACCGCCCGCCGATGGCGCTGCCGCTTGTCGAGAAGGAAGCGAGCGCCATCTTTTGGCGCCAACGCAAGTGGCACGTATATCATCTAGGGTGCACGGTGTTCTCAAGAGATTACGTTTTAGAGCAAATTTTCTGTCTGTTAACCTCAAAAAGCAGTTGGTTACCGCGCTTATATTTCCTCACTTGGATTATTGTAGTATCGTCTACTGCGATATTTCTGATTACTTAAATACTAAACTTCAAAGGCTACAAAATCACCTCGTACGTTTTATCTTTCGGCTTCGCAGAGATTCTGCGTTAAAGTCTTATTATAAATGCTTAAATTGGTTGCAAATTGGAGATAGACGCAAATATTTTATGGCTGTAACCAGATACAAGACTCTTACTGGATATCTGGTACCTTTTTTTTCCTACGGTTAGCTCCCACATTCGAAGATCTGCTCTATCACTTACTTGCAGCGTCCTCTTCCTTTGATCTTCCACAGATTAGTACCTCTACATATGAGAAATCATTAGCTATATGACCATGAAACTTTGGGATACTCTTCCTTGTCCTATTAGATTAAAGCCATCAATTGATGCATTTAAAGCGGCCTTGTTCAAATATTTAAGGGGGGGGTATGGTTAATTCGACAAAAAAATGGGTCATTTTTAATGATTTTTATATTCGCTCCAGTAAATGAAAATTTATTTTAATAAAAAGTATACGATTCAGTAACTATTGTACAATATGCTGTGAAATTTTCATTGAAAAATATTAAAAATTAAGCCGTTGGCAGCAATTCTGCGGAGGTGCCTTGACAAAATGTTGTTTTGCGGTGGACAGCATATTTCAGCACTGGATCATCTGAAATTAAAAATTGAAACAGATATCGTTAGATAAGCACATTCTCGAGGTAACAACGAGAGGGATTTTTTTTTCGATTTTTCAATTTTTGGTGACACTTTGACATAAAAACACCAATTTTTGCTAAAAAAATTGACATATTTGTTACTGTAAAATTGTTAATAATTAAAAAAAAAAATCTCTCGTTGTTACCTCGAGAATGTGCTTATCTAACGATATCTGTTTCAATTTTTAATTTCAGACGATCCAGTGCTGAGATATGCTGTCCACCGCAAAACAACACTTTGTCAAGGCACCTCCGCAGAATTGCTGCCAACGGCTTAATTTTTAATATTTTTCAATGAAAATTTCACAGAATATTGTACAATAGTTATTGAATCGTATACTTTTTATTAAAATAAATTTACATTTACTGGAGCGAATATAAAAATCATTAAAAATGACCCATTTTTTTACGAATTAAACATACCGCCCCCTTAATGGGCAAGACGAGCGACATAAGTGATGTTTACTACAATTTACAAGTTTTTGCCTTCCTATCGTGTATTATTGTATGCGTATTGTAGTCTTAAGGGGGCTAGACACCTTTTTTCTCTGAAATAAGAAGTCACATTTTAATAGATAAATGTAAACTAATTATTTCATACTTTTTGCATATAAAAGTGGGTATATTTACCTTACCTTAAAACTTTCTCCGATGGGCCTTTTATATGGTCCAGAACCATAGTCATCGATGAATCAAGTTTTTTCACTAACCGTAAGCTTTGAAATTTTCCTGTGGATGGATTGACTCCAGATTTGAACTAAATTACTCCTGAATAGTATAATTCTCATATGAGTGTAGGGATTTAGGATTAAATGTCGGAAAAAATTTTTCCATCAGAAAAATTATGAAAAAATATAAAAAATTTTAAAAAATTAAAAAAAAAACTCTTGAAAAACAGCACAATTTTTATTTTTCTCATTAGATCAAAAATCCGTACACTCATATGAGAATTATACTATTCAGGAGTAATTTAGTTCAAATCTGGAGTCAATCCATCCACAGGAAAATTTCAAAGCTCACGGTTAGTAAAAAAACTTGTTTCATCGATGACTATGGTTCTGGACTATATAAAAGGCCCATCGGAGAAAGTTTTAAGGTAAGGTAAATATACCCACTTTTATATGTAAAAAGTATGAAATAATTAGTTTACATTTATGTATTAAAATGTGACTTCTTATTTCAGAGAAAAAAGGTGTCTAGCCCCCTTAAACTAATTACTTTAAATTTCGCTATTCGATGCGAATGCGAATGCGAATGTTTTAGATATTGTTATTACTTGCGATACCTTTATAAACTGTTATAGATAGAGTAGACTACTGTAATCATTTTTATATAGCTGTTACTTTATATTTCGATTGTTGTTAATTATATGATTATGTATTGCCATTCGGCCCAAAATGGGTTCTTCTGACCCATGGGCTTTAGTAAAATAAAATAAGTATTCAATCAATCATCCCCTATTTGGGAAGGTTCTGGACTGGTTTTGACATCGCCAATTTTTTTGTAGTCCCACAACGTGCCTCCGGACCTATTTCAAAATTTTTCCTCATTTAATATGCGCGATTGTCTTTGCGGAGACAGTGAACGAAGCGATCCACCCTGCAGGGTCAAATACCTTGGCTAACACCGCCAAAGCGATTCTTTTGGTTATGCCCGAACTCGCCTCGAGTAGAGGAGGGCTGAGTTGGAAACAGTCTTGCACTCGGTTCCAGGCTACACCAAGTTCATTTACGGGACCTTCAGTGGATAGTTCAAGCCAACTTGGTCGTAATCGGTCGTTGGGATCGATGTCCTCAAGGAGGGTCACAACGTGCCTCCGGACCTATTTCAAAATTTTTCCTCATTTAATATGCGCGATTGTCAGATTTTTTTTTTGTTCTCGCACCCCCTTCATCCCCTATTTGGAAAGGTTCTGGACGGGTTTTGACATCGCCAATTTTTTTATGGTCCCACAACGTGCCTCCGAACTTATTTCCACTGCAAAATTTGTCCTCATCTGATACGCGCGATAGTCAGATTTTTTTTTTCGCTCTCACACTCCCTTCATCCCCTATTTGGGAAGGTTCCGGAAGGGTTTTGACATCGCCAATTTTTTTGTAATCCCACAAAGTGCCCCGGAACTTATTTCCACTGCAAAATTTTCCTGATTTGATACGCGCGATCATCAGATTTTTTTTATCGTTCTCGCACACCCTTCATCCCCTATTTGGGAAGGTTCCAGACGGGTTTTGACATCGCCAATTCTTTTGTAGTCCCACAACGTGCCCCCGAACTTATTTCGACTGCAAAATTTTTCCTCATTTGATACGCGTGATCGTCAGATTTCTTTTATCGTTCTCGCACCCCCTTCATCCCCTATTTGGGAAGGTTTCAGACGGGCTTTGACATCGCCAATTCTTTTGTAGTCCCACAACGTGCCCCCGAACTTATTTCCAGTCCAAAATTTTTCCTCATTTGATATGCGCGACCGTCAGATATTTTTTTTCGTTCTCACACCCCATTCATCCCCTATTTGGGAAGGTTTCGGACGGGTTTTGACATCGCCAATTTTTCTGTAGTCCCAGAACGTGCCCCTGAACTTATTTTCACTGCAAAATTTTTCCTCATTTGCTATTGATTTGAGAAATAATTTTTTTTCTGTGTAATATGCCTGTTAGTGGTAGATTTAGGGGTGGTTTTGGGGGTAGTTACCTTTGGAATACCTTTTTAGGTTATATTTATCACTTTTATAACACTATTTAACATTTAATTCAGTTTTGAGCGGAAATGGCGATTTTGGAATTTTCGTTCACGATGAACGATCGAAAGTTCAGTCACATGTCGAAAGTTCAGTCTATGTGCATATTTGATTTTGCATAAATACATTATTCAAAAGTATTTATAAAATTATATTTGAAAACATTTACGGGGAAAAATCGTAATTATTAAATTGCAAATTAAAAATATAAAGATTTGTGCCAAAAGTCAAATTCACAAATTTTTTACATGGTTATTGGCGCATGAATATATCGACGGCTGCGCGGAACAAGGTTGTATCTCAGCGCGCGGACGAAGAACGTTGTATCTCACCGCGCGGACGAAGAACGTCATATCTCACCGCGCGGACGTTGTCTCTCCACGCGGATGAAATAAGGTAAAAGTACCAATGAGCGGCCAGTGCCCAGTATGTGGCCATCTAGATAAATATTCAATTACTTTAAAGAATGTGTAGTAGTTAGATAATATTTTATTCTATAAGATGATTCTAAAATAATTAATGTTTATTGTTTAAATAGTATTATTACTCTTAGTGAAAATTTAATACTTAAAAAGACGATTTGAAAATGCTACTCGCGGGGATCACGGCTTTCTATGAGAGGTCCTTAATACTTTCGTAAGGATTCATGACTCGCCTTTTAGGTATTTTTAAATAAATTTGAAGTAAATCTTTACTCTTGAAAGTTTTAAGATACTTCTAAGATGCATCGAATTCAATTACAGTCGTTAGGAGCCCAATAATTATTGTTTTTAATAAAAATAATTCAAGGTTATCTGCTAGTACAGTTTAAGCGTCATGTCCCAATACTTGGCCCTATGTATTTCACCGATGTTTTGATGGTTAGGTTTCCTACGTATTGGTAGAGTTAGTAGGTTGGAAAACCATAATATGATTATTATACATTGATTTGCTGTAATTTCATATTATTAATGATTGATGTAGTGTTAAAAAGTATTTCCAGTCCAAAATTTAGCTATTTTATTATTTTTACGTAAAAATCAAAATAAATATAGAGTACAAATTATATGGTCCAAGTATTGGGACTAACAATTTCGGCCACTAGTACATGACTTTTTAACACGGCCCAACTACTAGTACAAGCAGTGTATTCATAATTTAATTAATTTTTCTATCATAAAAGCTTATTTTCACAAATTAAATACTTTTTTCGCAAGGAAAAAGTAATAATAATTCTATTGGCTACTGATTCTATGCATTTTTAATAATATTTCGCATTTAAAATATGACATTAAAATTCTAGCTTCACTAAGCGGCCATCTATTGGTACTTTTACCTTATCTCGGCGCGCGGACGAAAAACATCGTATCTCGCCGTATACTGGCCGTGTACTCCGCAAGAGCGCCGAGATACGACGTTCTTCATCCGCGCGGTGAGATACGATATTCTTCATCCGCGCGGTGAGATACGATGTTCTTCGTCCGAGCGGTAAGATACGACGTTCATCATCTCCGCCGTGAGATACGTCGTTCTTCATCTTCGCAGTGAGATACGACGTTCTTAATTCGTCCACGCGCTGAAATACGACGTTTTTCATTCGCGCGGTGAGATACAACCTTGTTCCGGTCAGTCATCGATATATTGAATAAATAGATTCATTGAACTAGGATTCGATATGAAAAAAATCTTTAAAACAAAAGTGATCATCGGATGGGGAGAAGATTTTATCTCGGAGAGGCGCGTGAAAAGGCCCTATTCCAGACGAGCGCGTAAGACGGTCGGACACTACTGAGATAGGACCTCTTCACGCGCTCCGTTGAGATGGAACCTTCTTCTTCCCACCCGACGAAATATCCTCAAATTATAAAAAATTATAAAAAAAATTATAAAAAAATATAAACTTCTTCTTTTTTCTACATATATTGCCTACCTATTTACCGTTCTTTATGTGTGCCACGAAAAAATTATGATTTCTTCGACGAGGGGTGCATCGACATCACGTTCTTTAGAACGTATTTTTAGGAAAATATAAAATCAAAAAATTTTTTTTATAACGGACAAATAGCATTTAATTTTAATTTTTATAAACATGCAGCATCGCGGAGATAATATTTTTATTAATAGTAGACACATCGTAACCAAAATCAAATTTACCGAAAATTTAACAAGAGTTGATAGCTTAAATAAATTGGTACAGCGTTTTCTTACAATATTCTAGCAGTTTTTTTAGCAACGTTTTAAGTATAAAATTGTCTTCAGTACGTGGAGGAAATATCTAAATTTAGGCCTCTTTTGATGTCCAATGAGCTTATCCTTGCATAACGGTAAGTTCTATGTAGTGAAAAATGTTACTGGAAGTGGATTATATAAATATTTGCTTGACTTAGCTAAATATCTGAGAACCATAGATATGTCACAGTACTATAAAAGTTATTTCCATTTTATGTCTCAATAAAAATAAAAAATTTCTTGGAAAGCACATCCACAGGACAAAATTACTACCCCTATATAATCAGCTTTTTGGGGGTGTTCCGGAGAGTCGATTTGGATTCTAATTTTTTTTCGGGTATTTTGTATCCTCAGAAAATAATTCCAGCAATAAAAAGTTTGGAAATACCAGACACCGCGTAGAGAGAATTTTTTTCCGTCACGACCCCTATATAATCAGCTGTTTGGGGGTTTTCCAGGGAGTGGATTAGGTTCAGAATTTTTTTCCGAGTAGTTTGTGTGCTAATAAAATAATTCCAGCAATAAACAGTTTGGAAATACCAAACGCCGCGGAGAGAGAATTTTTTTTCCGTTACTACCCCTATATAATCAGCTTTTTGGGGGTGTTCCGCGGAGTCGATTTGGTTCCTAATTTTTTAGCGGATATTCTGTATCCTCAGAAAATAATTCCAGCAATAAAAAGTTTGGAAATACCAAACGCCGCGGAGAGAGAATTTTTTTTCCGTTACTACCCCTATATAATATGCTTTTTGGGGGTGTTCCGGAAAGTCGATTTGGTTCCTAATTTTTTTGCGGGTATTTTGTATCCTCAGAAAATAATACCAGCAATAAAATGTTTGGAAATACCAAACGCCGCGGAGAGAGAATTTTTTTTCCTTTACTACCCCTATATAATTAGACTTTTGGGGATGTTCCGGGGAGTCGATATGGTTCCTAATTTTTTTGCGGGTATTTTGTATCCTCAGAAAATTATTCCAGCAATAAAAAGTTTGGAAATACCAAGCGCCGCGGAGACAGAATTTTTTTTCCGTTACTACCCCTATATAATCAGATGTTTGGGGGTTTTCCGGGGATTGGATTTAGTTCCTAATTTGTTTACGAGTAGTTTGTGTGCTCATAAAATAAATCAGCAATAAATAGTTTGGAAATACCAAGCGCCGCGCGTCGTTTTGTTTCCTAATTTTTTTCTGGTATTTTATATCCTCAGAAAATCATTCCAGCAATAAAAAGTTTGGAATTACCAAACGCTGCGGAGAGAATTTTTTCCGTTACTACCCCTACATAATAAGCATTTTGGGGGTGTTCCGGGGAGTCGATTTGGTTCCTAATTTTTTTTCGGGTATTTTTTATATCCGCAGAAAATAATTCCAGTAATAAAAAGTTTGGAAATACCAAACGCCGCGGTGAGAGAATTTTTTTTCCGTTACTACCCCTATATAATCAGATGTTTGGGGATTTTCCGGGGAGTGGATTTAGTTCGTAATTTGTTTACGAGTAGTTTGTGTGCTCATAAAATAAATCAGCAATAAAAAGTTTGGAAATACCAATCGCCGCGAAGAGATAATTTTTTTTCCGTCACTACCGCAATATAAACAGCTGGTTGGGGGTTTTTCGGTGAGTGGATTTGGTTCGGAATTTTTTTACGAGTAGTTTGTGTTCTCATAAAATAATTCCAGTAATAAAAAGTTTGGAAATACCAAACGCCGCGGAAAGAGAATTTTTTTTCCGTCACGACCCCTATACTCTCTGCTGTTTGGGGGTTTTCCGGGTAGTGGATTTGGTTCGTAATTTTTTTACGAGCAGTTTGTGTGCTCATAAAATAATTCCAGCAATAAAATGTTTGGAAATGCCAAACGCCGCGGAGTGAGAATTCCTTTTCCGTTACTACCCCTATATAATCAGTGTTTTGGGGTGTTCCGTGGAATCGATTTGGTTCCTAATTTTTTTGCGGATATTTTGTATCCTCAGGAAATAATTCCAGCCATAAAAAGTTTCGAAATACCAAACGCCGCGGAGAGAGAATTTTTTTCCGTTACAACCCCTATATAATCAGCTTTTTGGAGGTGTTCCGGTGAGCCGATTTGGTTCCTAATTTTTTTGCGGGTATTTTGTATCCTCAGAAAATAAATCAAGCAATAAAAAGTTTGGAAATACGCAACGCCGCGGAGAGAATTTTTTTTCGGTTACTACCCCTATATAATAAGCTTTTTGGGGTTGTTCCGGTGAGTCGATTTGGTTCCTAATTTTTTGCGGGTATTTATTATATCCTCAGAAAATAATTCCAGCAATAATAAGTTTGGAAATACCAAACGCCGTGGTGAGAGAATTTTTTTCCGATACTACCCCTATATAATCAGCTTTTTGGGGGTGTTCCGGGGAGTCGATTTGGTTTCTAATTTTTTTGCGGGTATTTATTATATCCTCAGAAAATAATTCCAGCAATAATAAGTTTGGAAATACCAAACGCCGTGGTGAGAGAATTTTTTTCCGATACTACCCCTATATAATCAGATGTTTGGGGGTTTTCCGGGGAGTGGATTTGGTTCGTAATTTTTTTGCGGGTATTTATTATATCCTGAGAAAATAATTCCAGCAATAATAAGTTTGGAAATACCAAACGCCGTGGTGAGAGAATTTTTTTCCGATACTACCCCTATATAATCAGCTTTTTGGGGGTGTTCCGGGGAGTCGATTTGGTTTCTAATTTTTTTGCGGGTATTTTGTATCGTCAGAAATTAAGTCCGGAAATAAAAAGTTTGGAAATACCAAACGCCGCGTAGAGAGAATTTTTTTTTCCGTTACTACCCCTATGTAATCAGTTTTTTCGGGTGTTCCGGGGAGTAGATTTGGTTCCTAATTTTTCCACGGGTATTTTCTATCCTCATAAAATAAGTCGAGCATTAAAAAGTTTGGAAATACCAAACGCCCCGGAGAGAGAAGGTTTCTTCCGTTACTACCCCTATGTTATCAGCCTTTTGGGGGTGTTCCGGGGAGTCGATTCGGTTCCTAATTTTTTTTCGGGTATTTTGTATCCTCAGAAAATAATTTCAGCAGTAAAAAGTTTGGAAATACCAAACGCCGCGGAGAGAGAATCTTTTTCCGTTACTATCCCTATATAATCAGCTGTTTGGAGGTGTTCCGGGGAGTCGATTTGGTTCCTAATTTTTTTTCGGGTATTTTGTATCCTCAGAAAATAATTCCAGCAATAAAAAGTTTGGAAATACCAAACGCCTCGGAGAGAGAATTTTTTTCCCTCACGACCCCTATATAATCAGCTGTTTGGCGGTTTTCCGCGTAGTGGATTTGGTTCGTAATTTTTTTACGAGTAGTTTGTGTGCTCATAAAATAATTCCAGCAATAAAATGTTTGGAAATGCCAAACGCTGCGAAGTGAGTATTCTTTATCCGTTACTACACCTATATAATCAGATTTTTGTGGGTGATCCGGGGATTCGATTTGGTTCCTAATTTTTTTGCGGATATTTTGTATCCTCAGAAAATAATTCCAGCCATAAAAAGTTTCGAAATACCAAACGCCGCGGAGAGAGAATTTTTTTCCGTTACAACCCCTATATAATCAGCTTTTTGGGGGTGTTCCGGGGAGTCGATTTGGTTCCTAATTTTTTTGCGGGTATTTATTATATCCTCAGAAATTATTCCAGCAATAAAAAGTTTGGAAATACCAAACGCCGTGGTGAAAGAATTTTTTTTCGTTACTACCCCTATATAATAAGCTTTTTGGGGGTGTTCCGGGAAGTCGATTTGGTTTCTAATTTTTTGGCGGGTATTTTGTATCGTCAGAACTTAAGTCCGGAAATAAAAAGTTTGGAAATACCAAACGCAGCGGAGAGAGAATTTTTCTTCCGTTACTACCCGTATATCATCATCTTTTTGGGGGTGTTCCGGGGAGTCGATTTGGTTTCTAATTTTATTTTCGTGTATTTTGTATCCTCAGAAAATAATTCCAGAAAAAAAGTTTGGAAATACCAAACGCCACGGGGAGAGAATTTTTTTTCCGTCACTACCCCTATATAATAAGCTTTTTGGGGGTGTTCCGGGGAGTCGATTTTGTTCCTAATTTTTTTTCGGGTATTTTGTATCCTCACAAAATAATTCCAGCAATAAAAAGTTTGAATAATACCAAACGCCGCGGAGAGAGAATATTTATCCGTTACGACCCCTATATAATCAGATGTTTGGGGGTTTTCCGGCGAGTGGATTTAGTTCGTAATTTGTTTACGATTAGTTTGTGTGCTCATGAAATAATTCCAGCAATAAAAAGTTTGGAAATACGAAACGCCACGGTGAGAGAATTTTTTTTCCGTCACGACCCCTATATAATCAGATGTTTGGGGCTTTTCCGGGGAGTGGATTTAGTTCGTTACTTGTTTACGAGTAGTTTGTGTGCTCATAAAATAAATCAGCAATAAAAAGTTTCGAAATACCAAACGCCGCGAAGAGATAATTTTTTTTCCGTCACTACCGCAATATAAACAGCTGGTTGGGGGTTTTTCGGTGAGTGGATTTGGTTCGGAATTTTTTTACGAGTAGTTTGTGTTCTCATAAAATAATTCCAGTAATAAAAAGTTTGGAAATACCAAACGCCGCGGAAAGAGAATTTTTTTTCCGTCACGACCCCTATATTCTCTGCTGTTTGGGGGTTTTCCGGGTAGTGGATTTGGTTCGTAATTTTTTTACGAGCAGTTTGTGTGCTCATAAAATAATTCCAGCAATAAAATGTTTGGAAATGCCAAACGCCGCGGAGAGAGAATCTTTTTCCGTTACCATCCCTATATAATCAGCTGTTTGGAGGTGTTCCGGGGAGTCGATTTGGTTCCTAATTTTTTTTCGGGTATTTTGTATCCTCAGAAAATAATTCCAGCAATAAAAAGTTTGGAAATACCAAACGCCTCGGAGAGAGAATTTTTTTCCCTCACGACCCCTATATAATCAGCTGTTTGGGGGTTTTCCGCGTAGTGGATTTGGTTCGTAATTTTTTTACGAGTAGTTTGTGTGCTCATAAAATAATTCCAGCAATAAAATGTTTGGAAATGCCAAACGCCGCGAAGTGAGTATTCTTTATCCGTTACTACACCTATATAATCAGATTTTTGTGGGTGATCCGGGGATTCGATTTGGTTCCTAATTTTTTTGCGGAATTTTGTATCCTCAGAAAATAACTCCAGCCATAAAAAGTTTGGAAATACCAAACGCCACGGAGAGAGAATTTTTTTCAGTTACTACCCGTATATAATCAGCTTTTTGGGGGTGTTCTGGGGAGTCGATTTGGTTCCTAATTTATTTGCGGGTATTTATTATATCCTCAGAAATTATTCCAGCAATAAAAAGTTTGGAAATACCAAACGCCGTGGTGAAAGAATTTTTTTTCCGTTACTACCCCTATATAATAAGCTTTTTGGGGGTGTTCCGGGGAGTCGATTTTGTTCCTAATTTTTTTTCGGGTATTTTGTATCCTCACAAAATAATTCCAGCAATAAAAAGTTTGAATAATACCAAACGCCGCGGAGAGAGAATTTTTATCCGTTACGACCCCTATATAATCAGATATTTGGGGGTTTTCCGGGGAGTGGATTTAGTTCGTAATTTGTTTACGATTAGTTTGTGTGCTCATGAAATAATTCCAGCAATAAAAAGTTTGGAAATACGAAACGCCAAGGTGAGAGAATTTTTTTTCCGTCACGACGCCTATATAATCAGCTGTCTGGAGGTTTTCCGAGGAGTGGATTTGGTTCGTAATTTTTGTGCGAGTAGTTTGTGTGCTCATAAAATAACTCCAGCAATAAAAAGTTTGGAAATTCCAAACGCCGCGGAGAGAGAATCTTTTTCCGTTACTATCCCTATATAATCAGCTTTTTGGAGGTGTTCCGCGGAGTCAATTTGGTTCCTAATTTTTTTTCGGGTATTTTGTATCCTAAGAAAATAATTCCAGCAATAAAAAGTTTGGAAATACCAAACGCCTCGGAGAGAGAATTTTTTTCCCTCACGACACCTATATAATCAGCTGTTTGGGGGTTTTCCGCGTAGTGGATTTGGTTCGTAATTTTTTTACGAGTAGTTTGTGTGCTCATAAAATAATTCCAGCAATAAAATGTTTGGAAATGCCAAACGCTGCGAAGTGAGTATTCTTTATCCGTTACTACACCTATATAATCAGATTTTTGTGGGTGATCCGGGGATTCGATTTGGTTCCTAATTTTTTGCCGAATTTTGTATCCTCAGAAAATAACTCCAGCCATAAAAAGTTTGGAAATACCAAACGCCGCGGAGAGAGAATTTTTTTCCGTTACTACCCGTATATAATCAGCTTTTTGGGGGTGTTCCGGGAAGTCGATTTGGTTTCTAATTTTTTGGCGGGTATTTTGTATCGTCAGAACTTAAGTCCGGAAATAAAAAGTTTGGAAATACCAAACGCAGCGGAGAGAGAATTTTTCTAACGTTACTACCCGTATATCATCAACTTTTTGGGGGTGTTCCGGGGAGTCGATTTGGTTTCTAATTTTATTTTCGTGTATTTTGTATCCTCAGAAAATAATTCCAGAAAAAAAGTTTGGAAATACCAAACGCCACGGGGAGAGAATTTTTTTTCCGTCACTACCCCTATATAATAAGCTTTTTGGGGGTGTTCCGGGGAGTCGATTTTGTTCCTAATTTTTTTTCGGGTATTTTGTATCCTCACAAAATAATTCCAGCAATAAAAAGTTTGAATAATACCAAACGCCGCGGAGAGAGAATATTTATCCGTTACGACCCCTATATAATCAGATGTTTGGGGGTTTTCCGGCGAGTGGATTTAGTTCGTAATTTGTTTACGATTAGTTTGTGTGCTCATGAAATAATTCCAGCAATAAAAAGTTTGGAAATACGAAACGCCACGGTGAGAGAATTTTTTTTCCGTCACGACCCCTATATAATCAGATGTTTGGGGGTTTTCCGGGGAGTGGATTTAGTTCGTAATTTGTTTACGAGTAGTTTGTGTGCTCATAAAATAAATCAGCAATAAAAAGTTTGGAAATACCAAACGCCGCGAAGAGATCATTTTTTTTCCGTCACTACCGCAATATAAACAGCTGGTTGGGGGTTTTTCGGTGAGTGGATTTGGTTCGGCATTTTTTTACGAGTAGTTTGTGTTCTCATAAAATAATTCCAGTAATAAAAAGTTTGGAAATACCAAACGCCGCGGAAAGAGAATTTTTTTTCCGTCACGACCCCTATATTCTCTGCTGTTTGGGGGTTTTCCGGGTAGTGGATTTGGTTCGTAATTTTTTTACGAGCAGTTTGTGTGCTCATAAAATAATTCCAGCAATAAAATGTTTGGAAATGCCAAACGCCGCGGAGTGAGAATTCCTTTTCCGTTACTACCCCTATATAATCAGTGTTTTGGGGGTTTTCCGCGTAGTGGATTTGGTTCGTATTTTTTTTACGAGTAGTTTGTGTGCTCATAAAATAATTCCAGCAATAAAAAGTTTTGAAATACCAAACGCCGCGGAGAGAGAATTTTTCTTCCGTTACAACCCCTATATAATCAGCTTTTTGGAGGTGTTCCAGTGAGCCGATTTGGTTCCTAATTTTTTTGCGGATATTTTGTATCCTCAGAAAATAATTCCAGCCATAAAAAGTTTCGAAATACCAAACGCCGCGGAGAGAGAATTTTTCTCCGTTACAACCCCTATATAATCAGCTTTTTGGAGGTGTTCCGGTGAGCCGATTTGGTTCCTAATTTTTTTGCGGGTATTTTGTATCCTCAGAAAATAATTCCAGCAATAAAATGTTTGGAAATACCAAACGCCGCGGAGAGAGAACTTTTTTCCCTCACGACCCCTATATAATCAGCTGTTTGGGGTTTTCCGCGTAGTGGATTTGGTTCGTATTTTTTTTACGAGTAGTTTGTGTGCTCATAAAATAATTCCAGCAATAAAAAGTTTTGAAATACCAAACGCCGCGGAGAGAGAATTTTTCTTCCGTTACTACCGCTATGTTATCAGCTTTTTGTGGGTGTTCCGGAGAGTCGTTTTGTTTCCTAATTTTTTCTGGTATTTTATATCCTCAGAAAATCATTCCAGCAATAAAAAGTTTGGAATTACCAAACGCTGCGGAGAGAATTTTTTTCCGTTACTACCCCTATATAATAAGCTTTTTAGGGGTGTTCCGGGGAGTCGATTTGGTTTCTAATTTTTTTGCGGGTATTTATTATATCCTCAGAAAATAATTCCAGCAATAATAAGTTTGGAAATACCAAACGCCGTGGTGAGAGAATTTTTTTCCGATACTACCCCTATATAATCAGCTTTTTGGGGGTTTTCCGGCGAGTGGATTTAGTTCGTAATTTGTTTACGATTAGTTTGTGTGCTCATGAAATAATTCCAGCAATAAAAAGTTTGGAAATACGAAACGCCACGGTGAGAGAATTTTTTTTCCGTCACGACGCCTATATAATCAGCTGTTTGGAGGTTTTCCGAGGAGTGGATTTGGTTCGTAATTTTTGTGCGAGTAGTTTGTGTGCTCATAAAATAACTCCAGCAATAAAAAGTTTGGAAATTCCAAACGCCGCGGAGAGAGAATCTTTTTCCGTTACTATCCCTATATAATCAGCTTTTTGGAGGTGTTCCGGGGAGTCGATTTGGTTCCTAATTTTTTTTCGGGTATTTTGTATCCTCAGAAAATAATTCCAGCAATAAAAAGTTTGGAAATACCAAACGCCTCGGAGAGAGAATTTTTTTCCCTCACGACCCCTATATAATCAGCTGTGTGGGGGTTTTCCGCGTAGTGGATTTGGTTCGTAATTTTTTTACGAGTATTTTGTGTGCTCATAAAATAATTCCAGCAATAAAATGTTTGGAAATGCCAAACGCTGCGAAGTGAGTATTCTTTATCCGTTACTACACCTATATAATCAGATTTTTGTGGGTGATCCGGGGATTCGATTTGGTTCCTAATTTTTTTGCGGAATTTTGTATCCTCAGAAAATAACTCCAGCCATAAAAAGTTTGGAAATACCAAACGCCGCGGAGAGAGAATTTTTTTCCGTTACTACCCGTATATAATCAGCTTTTTGGGGGTGTTCCGGGGAGTCGATTTGGTTCCTAATTTTTTTGCGGGTATTTATTATATCCTCAGAAATTATTCCAGCAATAAAAAGTTTGGAAATACCAAACGCCGTGGTGAGAGAATTTTTTTTCCGTTACTACCCCTATATAATCAGCTTTTTGGGGGTATTCCGGGGAGTCGATTTGGTTTCTAATTTTATTTTCGTGTATTTTGTATCCTCAGAAAATAATTCCAGCAAAAAAAGTTTGGAAATACCAAACGCCACCGGGAGAGAATTTTTTTTCCGTCACTACCCCTATACAATCAGATGTTTGGGGGTTTTCCGGGGAGTGGATTTTGTTCGTAATTTTTTTTACGAGTAGTTTGTGTGCTCATAAAATAATTCGAGCAATAAGTTTGGAAATACCAAACGCCCCGGAGGGAGAAGTTTTCTTCCGTTACTACCCCTATGTTATCAGCCTATTGGGGGTGTTCCGGGGAGTCGATTCGGTTCCTAATTTTTTTTCGGGTATTTTGTTTCCTCAGAAAATAATTTCAGCAATAAAAAGTTTGGAAATACCAAATGCCGCGGAGAGAGAATTTTTTTTCCGTCACGACCCCTATATAATCCGCTGTTATGGGGTTTTCCGTGTAGTGGATTTGGTTCGTAATTTTTTGACCAGTAGTTTGTGTGCTCATAAAATAATTCCAGCAATAAAAAGTTTGGAAATACCAATCGCCGCGGAGTGAGAATTCTTTTTCACTTACTACCCCTATATAATCAGTTTTTTGGGGGTGTTCCGGGTAATCGATTTGGTTCCTAATTTTTTTTCGGGTATTTTATATCCTCAGAAAATAATTCCAGCAATAAAAAGTTTGGAAATACCAAACGCCGCGGAGAGAGAATTTTTTTCCGTGACGACCCCTATATAATCAGATGTTTGGAGGTTTTCCGGGGAGTGGATTTGGTTCGTAATTTTTTTACAAGTAGTTCGTGTACTCATAAAATAATGCCAGCAATAAAAAGTTTGGAAATACCAAACGCCGTGGAGAGCGAATTTTTTTCCCGTTACTACCCCTATATAATCAGCTTTTTGGCGGTGTTCAGGGGAGTCGATTTGGTTCCTAATTTTTTTTCGGGTATTTTGTATCCTCACGAAATAATTCCAGCAATAAGAAATTTGGAAATACCAAACGCCGCGGAGAGAGAATTTTTTCTCCGTCACGGCCCCTGTATAATCAGATGCTTGGGGGTTTTCCAGGGAGTGGTTTTGCTTCGTAATTTTTTTACGTGTAGCTTGTGTGCTCATAAAATAATTCCAGCAATAAAAAGTTTTGAAATACCAAACGCCGCGGAAACAGAATTTTTCTTCCGTTACTACCCCTATGTTATCAGCTTTTTGGGGGTGTTCCGTGCAGTCGATTCGGTTCCTAATTTTTTTTCGGGTCTTTTGTAACCTCAGGAAATAATTCAGCAATAAAAAGTTTGGAAATACCAAACGCAGCGGAGAGAGAATTTTTTCTCCGTCACGACCCCTATATAATCAGATGTTTGGGGGTTTTCCGGGCAGTGGATTTGGTTTGTAATTTTTTTACGAGTAGTTTGTGTGCCCATAAAATAATTCCAGCAATAAAACGTTTTGAAATACCAAACGCCGCGGAGAGAGAATTTTTTTTCCGTTACTACCCCTATTTAATTAGATTTTTGTGGGTGTTCCGTGGAGTCAATTTGGTTCCTAATTTTTTTTCAAGTAGTTTGTATCCTCAGAAAATAATTCCACAATAAAAAGTTTGGAAATACCAAACGCCGCGGAGAGAGAATTTTTTTTCCGTCACGACCCTTATATAATCTCCTGTTTGGGTTTTTTCCGGGGAGTGGATTTGGTTCGTAATTCTTTTACGAGTAGTTTGTGTGCTCATAAAATAATTCCAGCAATAAAAAGTATTGAAATACCAAACGCCGCTTAGATTTCTAATATTGTCATGCAGTATCAAACTATTATTTTTATTTATATTCTTATTAAGAATTTTAAGAACAGAAAATGTCGTTTCTTCTTGTATTACATCTTTTTGCAAATCTTCAATGATATCGAGGTGTTGCTTCATTATGCGGCTTATTGTTTCCTTGGTGTAAGTAGTAGGGATGACACGCTGGCTCCAAGCGGCGAACTCATCGTTTGTCCAGTCCTCTTAGCTACAATGTTCTCGTTGATTGACCTCAGCTTTGGCGGTGTTAAGTTGAAGGTCCCCTTTACCATATGTTGATATTCTACTTTAGCAACATGTCTCTGTATAGTGGGTTTGATGATGTAGTCAGTAGCGTCGACTAACTTCTGAATCTTACCTTGCAAAATTTTGCACGCGTGGCTATCCGTAGCAAGGTGTTTGGTATCATAATACGTGCCACATTTTATAATTGTATAGCAACAGTTTTTGCATTTATTTTCTATTTCACCACTATAATTTACTGTCTTGTGATTTCTTGCGCACTTTAAACACGTAGACTCGTTTCTGCACTTTAACGTACTATGACCGTGTCTCCCAGATTTTCGACAGGGAGCAACGTTTATTATACCAAACACTTTACAGTTTTGATAGCCTACACAAATTCTGTTGTTATTTTCCTTTGTATATTTATGCATTTCAGCTGTTACTTCCAAGATTATTGATTGCAGATTAGTTTTTTCGTTGGTGTATGCATGCAAAATGTGACATTTCTTATCAAAATTTACAAAATTTCTCAAGTTGATATCTTCTGTAAGTGCTTTATCATCTAGCTGTTCGATATTATTTATACCTGTCACTCTAACTTTGGGATTTAAGATTTGCTCTTTTTGCACTTCAGAAATATTGTTTAATTCACTATTTTTTAACAGACTAATCGCTGTATCTATGCTTTCTTCCTTTAGGCATGTTATAATTAGTTCATCTTTGTTCTTTTTATATATATTTTTAGCCTGAATTGTTTTTTCATTAATTAACCAACGAGTTACAGAAAGCTCCATATTTTTCATTGTGTCTTCTTTCTTTGTTTTTTTTTTTTTATAACTATTTTCGGTACAGCTTTTGTTTTAGGTTTGGTATTTGTCACTATTTCTGCATAAGTATTATTAGTTCTTTGATTTTTACCTATGGTATTTAGTTTCTCTTTCAGCAAGTCGTCTATATCTGTTAATTCTCCGCTTAGCTGCTTGAGAATGGTATTTTTATCAGCCAATTCCGAGTACAATTTTTTAAGTAGTGTTGTTTCGATTTTTTTAAGTAGTACCGTTATAGATTTAAATTGTCCCACATAATAAGCTGCTTCACAAATTATACAAAATAATGTTTTTACTTTAGTTTTTTGACAACACTTATACGATTAGTTGGAGCACCCGTCATGCGGCTCCGTCCGGTTCAGCGGAGCCATGTTGTCTTATATTTCTTTCATATATTTAAAAATTGTTGGTTGTACCATTTTTAAATGTACAATTTATACTGCATAATAATACCACATCTCAGAGAAATATGTATTTAAGGAGCTACTATTTTAGGTAGTCAATAAATGATGTAACAAACAATCAAACAAATAAATGGACGAGAATATTTTCCGTGTTTATGTCCTTTATTTGTGTTCAACATTTATGTCCTTGAGACGAAAGTATTTTGTATTTCGTTTCTGAATAGATAGTTAGAGGACTAAGAATATATATATATCAATAATTAAAAAAAAAACAGTCACCAAATACAGACTCCAAATAAAAACTGGGATCTTCAATGAATATTACTTCTAAATGAGAAGAATTTTATTTTATTGATTTATTGTTGATAAAATAGTTTACAGTAATACTTACGAGTGCAGGAGGAGCAGCAAACGTACTTCCGCGTACGATCCTACGATCAAACATAAGATTCCCAAATAAAGGTGCCTGATCCCTGAAAGTGCAATGATAAAATTTTATTTAATGATTCTACACTGTTGATGCCTTTTTTCACTCCGTGTATACCTCGTAGCGATCCCTGGATGCGACACCTGGTGTCGTGAATCGGTCATAGCTCTCCGATGATTTAGCATCGGCTTATGTGGGAAGTTGTTAAATAAACGATATAACAACGTAGCCCCAAATAAAATTCATTATGTTATTTGTATAATATATGTAGCTCTATAAATATCACACTTTTTTATGAAGACAAGTTCCAAATAGTCAACTTATGTATATTTAAATACTAATTTTCTGTGTATTTTTGAGGTTATTTTCGATATATATGTAGTGATGCACGTAATAGTCTCTGAAAGTACTACTTTATGCCACCATGGGCGCTTCGACAGATTCTCTTATCCCCTTCGACCACATGCACGGGGCGAATACTACAATAATTAATATATTATCTACAGTAAATGTTTTAAAAAAACTAACTGTCAATTACTTACTATAGCAATTGGGAACATAGATCGCTATAGTTAGTTTATTAGATTTTGAAAAGTAATTAATAACTATACAGATTAGACATTTACAACATTAAGATCATAATTAAATAGCTTAAAAAAATTCCATAACATTTTAGAATGCTGTATAGAAAATTTTAATTAAAAATAGCAACCATAAATATTGTCCATCAAGGCAACCCGTTTTTAACATTTTTTAAATGTACTAAAAATGCAGAAATTTACATCATTAAGAACGCACTGAAAGCCTTCATTCACTTCCCAACCACAAATCGTTTTTTCACCAGTATTTTTTCTTAGACCCATTTGAGCTCCAAAAAATCCGAAAAAAATTTAGTAAAGCGAACTCTATAGCATCGCTCTCTAATCGTACGTGAACTTTTTCTAATTTTTCGGAGCATGATGGTAGTCTAAAAAAGTTTCTAAAATTTTCAGATCGCTTTCTAATAATCTTATCAATCGGTAAAGTTACTACAATACTTATAATTAATGTAATTTTTCTGTTCTTTCGAATAGTGTGATCAAAAATAAAAAAAAAATGGTAGAACCTTGCTAAAAATACAAAAAACCATTATTTCGTGATTTTTTAACGATTTTATTAGTGTAGCCGGCTTCATAAATCAAACTTAATATTAAAAATTAAAAAAAAATTAAAATATAGAGATCCAAAAATTGTCTGCAATAACATATGTGGATGGTAGTTTTTTTATTCTATTATATTTTTCGAAAAAACGTAGAAAATCTTATTGCTTTATTTGATAACATAATAAAAAATTATTAGCATGTTGAAGATCTGCTAATAAGTTATTTATTATTCAAGCATTAATTAAATGCTAGAAACATAAGATTTGCTATAATTTGTCTAGTTTTTAGGCACGACCACTGCACGAGAGAGCTTTATAATTCTGCCAGAGCAAAATTTGGAAACTCTATTATACCTCTATAGAAAAAATAACGCAGTATCATGGCGTCGTCTAAGAGAGAGACAGAAATAGATTTGGCGCGGAAAATAAGTGAAGGCGCGAGTAGGGCGTCCAACTTCTAGTAACTGAAATCTGAAGTATTCAAATGATTTTTCCCCCATTCAGAGTCGATTTTAGGCACTTTCCACAATGCATGTATGTCTGTATGATCGTATGTAATCAAGTTACCTGATTATCTCAAAGAATTTCCGATCAAGTTTCATCGAAATTTCGAGAAAATACTCCTTTAATTATACATACCCGGTGGTTCTGTTATGAGAAAGATCGGTAAAAAAATTAAGGAATACGAGAACAAAGAATAATTTCGAAAAATCGATTTTTAAGCATAATATCTCGAAAAATTAATTTTAAGATAATATCTACAAATCTATCTGCTAAAACTAATTAAAAGACACTTTTTTCTGATGGGCATTTTTTGCTACGAACGATATTTGCCAACTCAATTGCGAAAAATAGACGATTTTCGGCTATAACTTGACAGAATTTGATTTTACACAAGTATGTTAAATGCAGAGATTGTAGATTACAATAAAACACAACGTTTTGCTTTTCAACAGTTTTTTGTACAAGTAATTCCTAACGAGTTCAACCCATAAAAAAGATTTCTAACGTCGAAATGTACCTAAAATGTTCGATTTTCGGTTATAACTTAGCTGCATTTGATTTTATACAAAAATAATAAATACAGAAGTGATAGATAACATTGAAAAATAGTATATTACGCAACTAAGGAGCTAAAGAGTTGGCCAGTCCAGAGTACACGTAAACGTACTCTCTGCGCGTCGGCAGTTGGAGGCGGCTTATATGCCATTTCAGGCAGTGGGGTGGCTGCTGTCGGTGGCGGGGGTCTGAACGTCTTCTCCAGCGTTTACTCTGCTTCCACCGCCAAGTTCAATAGCCCCTTTACTGAGGTCAACTCTGCCCTATGAACCATTGCTTGCAGAGAGGGTCGGAGGTTCCTGTCCAACTCGTGCAGCTGCTGATCTATGCTGGGGGGAGGCGATATCTTCCTCACGATCGCGATGAGGCACGTGATGTAATCTCGCACTGCCTCGTCTTCTCCCTGGGTGCGGTTATTAGCCTCCGCTGTCAACCGCAGCTGGTACCTCTTCGTCGTACCGTACCAGCGTCTAGCTACTGCTAAAAAATCCACTTGCCACGTGGCCCACTTCTCCTTTCCGTTTCGGTACCACGTCGCGGTTGTGTCTGTGAACAGTTCTGATAACGAAGATAGCACTTCTTCTTCGCTGAGGTTGACCAGGACTCTGCAGCCTTCACGCCTCGCCAAAAATACATTTATGCTCTGGCTCTTTTCGCCAGAGTAGCGTATTTGTCACTTGCGCACTACATGGTCTATATCTCTCCAGTGGTATAACCCCGATCTCGTACCCCTCGCCAAGTTTTGGCCTGTTCTCGGGGGCGAGCTGGCGGTGGCGAAGGCTGCCTTCAGTCCCAGACTTCCTGCTCGTCTGGGACAGAGAACGTGTCCTCGAAGTACACGTTCTATCCTGGCCTTATGTCCGTTATGCTAGTTCTGGACGCCTTTCGTCGCTTGTGGTCTGATAACCTGTCCTCTAGCGACCTTACTTTAATTATTAGCTCCCCTAATAATAAGCTGACGTCCTTCAGCACCTGGAAGTCCGTTCCGTCGCTCGACAGGAGACGCAGCATATCTCCTGGTTGCGGCTGTTGTCCATTTTCAGCTACTCCGGCTGACTCTTGTGCGTTGGTGTTCGGCTCGGAGCGTTGCGCGTGCTGTTCTCCCTGGTGTTGCTGCGAGATCTCTCCGACGTCCTCGTTCTTGTCGTTTACCGTGGACCATGGGGACGTGGGTGTTGCGCCTGTGACACCGTCTTTGCTGTAGTTTTCCTCAGGATCTTAAGGATCGGCTCGCTCTTCAAAACTATCTAAAGTGAGTATATCTCCCACTTGGCGGTCTGTCCAAAGGTGCCGTCATCCTCCATGAGGAGTTTGCCCAAAAGCTCTTCCCTCAGCGTCTTCCGCCCGGTGATAGCATCTTTCGGCCCCGCTAGCTCTTGAAAGTCTTCTGGGCTGCAGATGCCCAGCACCCACTTGCTTAGCCTGTCCAGTTTTTCTTCATCTCCAAATTCCCCAGGCGGCTATTTGTCTCACTCTGCATGAGTGATAGCCCCCAACCCTCTACGACTTCCTGAATATGGTACGCCATCACAGAATCGCTAGCAATGTTTGTGTGCGCAAAGGGATTTTCAGTCAAGCTGCGCGGAACTCGAAAGTGGTTTTGCACTTCCAGTGGTATCCTTCACAAGGTACCTACTGGATTACCACTGTCTAAAGGATTACGGAATTCCGACTGGTGGCTTGGTCTCTACCTGCTTGGAGGTTATGGCGCTTTTACGTATTGCCCAAATGTAATCAGATGATTCTAACTATTGAGCAAACGTAATTGTCGCATGCACAAACAAATCCGCGTAATCAAAATTTCAATCCAATTTTTTTCGCGCTGCGCAAGCGCGACCACAAATTTTGGCGTGCGCAAATTAATTTACCCCACGCGCAAACGAATGAGCATGGGCGAAATTTCAAATTCAATTTTTCTTGTGTTGCGCATGCTTACCATCGTAGTTGATGGTTGTGCAAATCTACTCGTCCCACGCACAAACGATTCTGCGCTAGTGAAATTTCAAATTAATTTTTCCGCGTGTTGTGCATGCGCAGCCCCAAAATTACTACTCGCACAATTGAACACGTCTCCCGCGCAAATATTTATGAGACTTACTCCGCTAATCGGAAGATGTACCGCAAGCAACAAATTGAACCTCCGG
The DNA here is from genome assembly GCA_036365515.1 of Torymus aiolomorphi. Taxonomy (NCBI): domain Eukaryota; kingdom Metazoa; phylum Arthropoda; class Insecta; order Hymenoptera; family Torymidae; genus Torymus; species Torymus aiolomorphi. Next base: position 91,629,617 of record CM070873.1, on the reverse strand, counting down.
TCTCTCAATTTGTTGTTCTCCAACTGTGAAACCGTTGGTTTCCCCCCCCCCCCCCCCGGCGTGAAAGATTCTTGCCCAACAAGGAGGCGAAAAGCAAAACCTAATTTTAGAAATATATATTTATAAATAAAGTTCTAAATAATTAATACTATCCTTCTTGTTGTCCTGGCTAATTACTTCAATAGTTACTCGGCCTTCACAAGCAATGTTCCTAGCTATTGTTACGTGCAGGCCGGATAATTTGTCTCCAAGCAGGGTTAAAAACCACCAGTTGGCTACCCTTGCACACACTACACAATTGTTTAAAAATAATTAATTACTCTCGAAATAATTACTTTTCCGTGTTGTGATTTGTGGTGAATAATGTGAGAATCAATATTGTTAGGAATAATAGTTTAAAGTTTTATTAATGGCAAAAGCCAGTCGGCACGTCTGCCTATATCACAGTCAGAAAGTAGAGTGTTTAAGAAATATTCTAAGTACACCGCTCTCGCCGGCGCTTGTCTCGTTGCACGAAATCATCGCTATCTCAGAGATGGCGCGACGAGTACTAATTAGATATAAGATCAAGATATACATTGATGAGGCATTTCACGTCAACTGTCCCAGCGCGGCGCGCGAGCGCCAAATCGTGCTATATTCAGCTCATGTTTACAATACTAAAATGTACTTGTAAAAATTTTGTGATACGCATTTCCAACGTATTTTTTCCTCAGCTTTCCAATGGTGTAGGCAGTTTTCCCGAAATTATCTATTTTCACCTCCAAAAAGTACAAAACGTCTTATATCTCGAAAACAATATTTTTAATATTTTTTTTGACCCTCCAGATCGAAAGCTGAGCATTTTTTACGTAGGAAAGAATATTTTCCAAAGAGTGCCCGAGATGTTTTCTGCGAGAAATAGAACGCGAAAGAGTAGACGCCCCGCCTTTTCTGCGCGCGGTACTACACGGTACAGCGCGTGGACTGCGCCCGCCTCTTTGCCCATATAATAACCTTTTATAATCTTTAATTCTTTACCTGTTCTTCTGGATTCTTAATAATGCATGGAGTAATATTTTATTAATTATTTTATAAAAAAAATAAAATTTCAAAATTAACAGCAATATAGTAACTCTTGTACTAACTTTTTTTTTTCAGTGTAGATAATATTTTTTTTTGTTTTCGCAGTTTTTTTCGGGAAGATTTTATACTCTGAACTCAGAGAGATTTTTTGAGCTTCAATGTACTTCCATCTATTGGAATAATAGCATGGTATTGTAACGTGCTTGGTATAGATTTAGCCTTATCCAGTCTTGATTTTAGTTTCAAAACCGTTTCCTCATACGATTTTTTACTGCTTTAAAAAACTTTGGTTTGTTTGCAGTAATCTTTAGTCCAGTAAAGGGTAAAAAAAAATATTAGAAATATACTTATCGAGATATAACACGTAAAAACAAAAAAAAAATATTATCTACACTGAAAAAAAAACGTTAGTACAAGAGTTACTATATTGCTGTTAATTTTGAAATTTTATTTTTTTATAAAATAATTAATAAAATATTACTCCATGCATTATTAAGAATCCAGAAGAGCAGGTAAAGAATTAAGGATTATAAAAGGTTATTATACAACCTGTTCTGAAAATGTATGCGTCTGTAAACATAATCGCGTAGAGCGCAAAATTCTAAGACAAAAGTTCCTTCACCATTTTTTCATATGACTAGAACTTTTTTAGTAACTGATGTGTTTAAATTGTTTGTTTTTAATAGGAATTGTATATCTGTAGATATCATCTTATAAACATAGGTATACCTTTTCTATTAAAAACAAACAATTTAAACACATCAGTTACTAAAAAAGTACGAGCGCCAATCGTGCTATAAATTTATTTTTACAACAGTATGACAATAGAATTTTTAAAGTTTGCATTTCACCTACTAGTAAATATACATTTTCGATATAATCTCTTTGTTGGAAATCCTCTAACAACTAATCTAGCTTTATACGTATTATCATTCTTTTTCTTATAAATGCATTTTACATCTATAATCTTTTTATCTTTTGGTCTTTCAACTATTTGCCAAGTATAATTTTTCTTTAGATTTTTTCTATCTCTGTATTCATTGCCTTTTGCCATTCTTTGGATTCATTACAATTTATCGCCTCCTCGAATGTATTTGGTACATTTGCATTCATATAATTGACATATATAAAGTGAGTTACAGGATTTCCGTATCTATTTACCGGACTTTTCTTTCTATTATATTTTCTTGGAATCGTTAAATGGCCTCTACTTTTATTTTCTATATTCTTTGCGTTATCGTTTAGTTTGTCGTTTATAACATTATCAAAATTTGTTTTATTATCTCTATTCGACTCGAAAGTCGACATAGAAGATAATTTATTAGTTTCGTTTTCATATACATCATATTCGTTTATTTCAGATTCACTTTCATATATTTCATTTTGTATATGTTCATTTTCAGATTCAGTTTCGTTATATTCCCTATCCTTTTGATCATCGACTTTTTCTAAACAAATTAATTTCATTCCATCCTCAACAACTTTTACATGTCTGGCATTTATTACTCTATTATTTATCAAAACTCTATAACCATTTTCAGTGTAACCTATAAATACATCTACTTTAGCTTTATCGTCCCCTTTACTTTTTCTTAAAGCTTCTGGAACTCTTACAAAGACTCCACTGCCATAGATTTTTACATGTTCAACATTAGGTTTTGTTTCAAAAAATATTTCATAGGGAGTTTTACTCTCCTGAGTATTCGCGATTGTACGATTTATTAAGTAAGTTGCACTTTTCATAATCTCTGGCCAGTACCTTCTATGTATCTTAGCCTCTCTAATTAAGCATCTACCTATGTCCATAACCGACCTATTATACGTTTCGCTACTCTGTTTAACTCGTGGACGCAGGGTGGACTGATAATAATTGTATTCTTTTACTTTTAACAAAATTACAAATTTCTCGATTCAAATATTTTTTACCATTATTACATTGTAATTTTTTACCCTTTTATTAAAAATATTATCAACTTGATTAACAAATTCAATAAAACAACTCGTGGTTTCTGCTTTACTTTTAATACTAAAAATTCTAGTGCATTTGCTATAATCATCAATAAAAGTCACAAAATACTTTTCGTCACCATAACCTAGCGTCTTATGTGGCCCATTCAAATCAGTAAGAATTAATTCAAAAATTTCCTTTGTTTCTGATCTATTATTTTTAAACGGTACATTTGTCATTTTACTCTCTATGCAACTTGCACATTTCATTTCAATACTCTCGATTTTATCTGGCAAACCTACTACTAATTTATTGTTCACTAATTTATTTAGATATTGGAAATTTACATGACCAAAAGCCGTATGCCATTTTTAGGCACGACCGCTACTCGAGAGAGCCTTATAATTTCACCAGAGTGAAAATTCTAAGAATTCAAATACCGAAAATTTAATGTGTAAAAATCATTTTGCATCCAGAATGAGTGCGTTTTGAGCGTTTTCTGTGATGTATGTATGTCTGTACATCCGTATGTAATCAAGTTTCCAGATTATCTCAATGAATTTTCGATCGATTTCATCGGATCCGAGAAAAGACTCCTCTAATTATACCAAGTGCTGGTTCTCTATTGAGAAAGATCGATGAAAAACTTTCAAAATGCGAGCACAAAGAAATAATCAAAAAATCGATTTTTAAGCCTAATGTCTAGAAAAATTAATTTTGAGCTAATATCCACAGGCCTATCTGCTAAACCTAATTAAAATACACCTTTTTTCTGTTGGACACTTTTTTCTATGAGCAATATTTGCCAAGATAACTGAGAAAAACAGCAAAAAAGGTAAAAAATGGAAGATATTTTACTAAATCATCTAAAATCAACTCCTGACGAGTTAGAATTATAAAAACGATTTTAAACGCCAAAATATTCATAAAATGGAAGATTTTTTGCTACAACTTGACAGGATTTCATTTTACACAGAAATATTAAACATTAAAGTTGTAGATTATAATAAAATAAAACTTTTTCCCATTTAACATTTTTATCTAAAATCAACTCCTGACAAGTTAGACTTATAAAAACGATTTTAAATGCCAAAATATACATAAAATGGACGATTTTCGGCTACAACTTGACAGGATTTCATTTTACACAAAAATGATAAATACAAAAGTTATAGATAATATTTAAATGAAACTTTTTCCCATTTAACATTTTCATATAAAATGAATTTCTGACCTCTTAGCCCTATAAAACGGATTTTTAATACCTAAATTTTCGCTTATCATACAAGGATTTGACTTTCAATAAAACTGTTAACTACAAAGCATATACATAACGTTTAAACAATACTTATTCCCAGTTAACATTTTTATGTACAAGCATTTCTAGATCATCTAAACGTATATAAACACAATTTTTCCTTCAATTGATAAATAAAAGTATATAAACACAATTTCTAATGCCACAATACATCCCGTATAGTGAATTTTCGCTTATTATTTAATAGAATTCGATTTGACACAGAAATATTCTATACAATAGTTGTAAATAAGATTGGAAAAATCGATATAACATTCCAAAGATAATATAATTATAAAAACATAATAATAAAATACAAAATTACATTTGATTACAATATTAAATGGGATAAACACGTTGGAAGAATAATTAAAGAAACAAAATATTTATTTCCCTGTTTTTTACAAAAAAACAAATATTATGTAAACTAAAACATTGTTATTTAATTAGACATAGACGGATTTGTGCACATGAGAATTGTGCACCGATTTATTGTGCACAGAGAAAAGAAAAGAAAATTTTGTTCACAAAACGTTTTTACTTTTGCACAAAAAATTGTACACTTTACGGAAAAAGATGAAATTCAGTAATGTGCACAAGATTGTTGTGCACAATAACATAAAATAATATTTCAACCAAAAAAAGTATTGCACACTGTGCTTATTTATCGTGCATGTAATATAGGGCTGGGCGATTGTGCACAAATAAATTCATTAAAAATATATCTAACCGATTGTGCACAAATCTATTTATTTAATTATTGCTCGCCGATTGTGCACTAAGTCTAGTTCATACGAAGGTTCATACGAAGTCTTATAGCAGTGTTGCCAGATTGGGCAATAAGTAGCGAATTGGGCTAGTTTAAAAGCTGAGCTCGCGGGAAAAAAATCGAGATGGCTATTTATAGGGAATTGGGCTACAAAACAGTACTGTTAATAGCCGATATGGCTATTGTCTAGCCAACAACATTAAATTTTAAATCAAATACAAATTCCAAAACTCAAGTAGCCGGGAGACGCGGGTTCTATGCGTATACGGGAGCGCGTCAGACGTTTATACATGGCAAAATAATTATTTAAATAATTAATAACCCCAAGCAGGCGGGGGATGCGAGTTCCACGCGTATCCGGGAGCACGTCAGACGTGCATACAAGGCCAAATAATTATGTAAATAATTCTTAACCCCGAGTAGGTGGGGGGTGCGAGTTCTACGAATAAACGGAAGCGCGTCAGACGTGCATACAAGGCAAAATAATTATGTAAATAATTCTTAACCCCAAGTAGGCGGGGGATGTGAGTTCCACGCGTATACGGAAGCGCGTCAGTCGTGCATACAAGGCCAAATAATTATGTAAATAATTCTTAACCCGAAGTAGGCGGCGGATGCGAGTTCCATACGTATACGGGAGAGCGTCAGACGTGCATACAAGGCAAAATAATTATGTAAATAATTCTTAACCCCAAATAGGCGGGGGTGCGAGTTCTATGCATATACGGAAGCGCGTCAGACGTGCATACAAGGCAAAATAATTATGTAAATAATTCTTAACTCCACGTAGGCGGGGGATGCGAGTTCCACGCGTATACTGGAATAAGGCAGACGTGTATACATGGCAAAATAATTATTTAAATAATTGTTAACCCTAAGTAGGCTGGAGATGCGAGTTCCACGCGTATACGGGAGCGCGTCAAACGTGCATACAAGGCAAAATAATTATTTAAATAATCCTCAACTCCTAGTAGGTATACGCATGGAACTTGCATCCCCTGCCTACTTGGGGTTAAGAATTATTTACATAATTATTTTGCCTTGTATGCACGTCTGCCTTATTTCAGTATACGCGTGGAACTCTCATGCCCCGCATACTTAGGGTCATAATTATTTACATAATTATTTGGCCTTGTATGCACGTCTGACGAGCTTCCGTATATTCGTAAAACTCGCACCCCCCGTCTAATTGGGGTTGAGAATTATTTACATAATTTTTTGGCCTTGTATGCACGTCTGACGCGCTCCCGTATACGCGTCGAATTTGCATCTCCCGCCTACTTGGGGTTAAGAATTATTTAAATAATTATTTTGCCATGTATACACGTCTGCCTTATTCTAGTATACGCGTGGAACTCGCATCCCTCGCCTACTTGGGGTTAAGAATTATTTACATATTTATTTTGCCTTGTATGTACGTCTAACTCGCTCTCGTATACGCGTGGAACTCACATCCCCCGCCTACTTGGGGTTAAGAATTATTTATATATTTATTTTGCGTTGTATGCACGTCTGACGCGCTTCCGTATATTTGTGGAACTCGCACCCCTCGCCTACTTGGGGTTAACAATTATTTACATAATTATTTTGCCATGTATAAACGTATGACGCGTTTCCGTATACACGTGGAACTCGCATCCCCCGCCTGCTTGGGGTTATAAATGATTTAAGTAATTATTTTGCCATGTATAAACGTCTGAGGTGCTCCCGTATATGCGTAGAACCCGCGTCTCCCGGCTACTTGAGTTTTGGAATTTTTATTTGATTTAAAATTTAATGTTGTTTGCTAGACAATAGCCATATCGACTATTAACGTTACTGTCTTGTATAAGCCCAATTCGCTATAAATAGCCATCTCGATTTTTTTCCCGCGAGCTCATCTTTTAAACTATCCCAATTCGCTACGTATTGCCCAATCTGGCAACACTGCTATAAGACTTCGTATGAACTAGACTTTGTGCACAATCAGTTAGATATATTTTTAATGAATTTATTTGTGCATAATCGCCCAGCTCTATATTACGTGCACGATAAATAAGCACAGTGTGCAAGACTGTTTTTGGTTGAAATATTATTTTATGTTATTGTGCACAACAATCTTGTGCACATTACTGAATTTCATCTTTTTCCGTAAAGTGCACAATTTTTTGTGCAAAAGTAAAAACGTTTTGTGAACAAAATTTTCTTTTCTTTTCTCTGTGCACAATAAATCGGTGTATAATTCTCATGTGCACAAATCAGCCTATGTCTTTAATTATGCTCTTTTTAAGAGTATTAAAAATTATGGGATAACAGCTGGGGATACTTTATACCTAAATGAATAGTCTAAGACCATTAAATAATCTACATAATAGAATCTTTAAAATTAAATACAAAAATACTTTTGTGTTTGAAGAATGCCCTTTAAATATTAAATAATTATTTGGTTTTAAATCGGGTTTCTATCATTATGAGAAACTAAATATCAGAGAAAAACCATTAATACAAGAAATAGAAGTGTACACATACCAATAAAAACTAGGGGGCTGCGCCCCCCAGCGTGCCTTCGGCACGCCATCCCCTCTGCCCCCACACACACCTGCTCCTCGCTTCGCTCGTCGCCCGCCCCCTCCCTATGTAAAAACTTCGTTTTTACATAATAGGCACGACCGCAGTGCTCAGAAGAACCTTATACTTTCATTATTGCAAAAATTGTAATACTTTATTTATCATTTTCATCATTAAAATAAACATAAATACATCTACAGTAAAGTTTAAATAAAAATTGTCCATTTACTTTTACACATTTATTTCTTCTATTTTGTATAAGGTTTGCGTTTTAATTTTGCATGTATAAGTATATTTAGATAAATTTTTAAATATAGTCTGTGATGTATATAAATTTAATATGTACTAATTGATATGATTAAAGTGTACATAGAAATATCGAATATAAGTATCATGATTGCAGGTATATTTAAAATTAAAAAACATTGTTTTCATAATTTATATCGAAATTATAAACTTTTTTTTATTTTTATTTATGAAAACGTTAAATAGAAAAAAAGTTTTTTTCAATGTTATCCCCAACTTATGTATTTGAAATTTTTGTGTATAGTCAAATCCTGTTGAATTATATGAGGAAAACTATTGTTTCATTGCTCTCGATTAATAAAAAAACATTAAAGTTGAATTTCATACAGTTCTAACGAAAGGTGGGGACTTATAGCTGCTCGCGGGTGTTCCTAACTGCATGTACCTTTACAATCTCAATTACGAAAAAATACTCGCGGCACATCATGCACACATACACTAATACCGCGAAAAGGAGAAAAACAGAAGAAACTAGGCTGAACGAAATGAAAACTCCAACAGTTTTTAGTTTTAACGAAAGATGGAGGTCAGCTGCTCACACGACGCTTTGCATGAAATGTTAACTACAGGGGAAATAAAAGCGATGTTTGCGGGTTCCTAATTAAAAAAAAAGGTACAAAAGTTGACTCGTATCCCGACGAATTTATACCACGCGCAGTACAATCTCAATTTCGAAAAGTTACTCGCGGCGGCCGGCGCGCACACATCACATACATAAGTACACATACGCTCTAACGCGGCGAAAGGGAAAGGATTGAGGAAACGAAGGAATAGACTCAGCAGTCAGCACTAAGGCACTCGACAATCTGGCATCTAGCTATTATCTGGCTATATTCTTTCGACCTCCGCTCCTTAACCGTTAGCGCTGCGTGCGTGAGCGGCTACACGAAGTACTATTGTCGCAGCACGGGCACACGGCCCGTCTCACCGTCTGCCATCTTGCGTTGCTGTATGCGTATCAGCGTATGTGATACAATTCCGGCGCCCAGCGTTCCCAGCGATGACACCAGACTGTTGTATACGGCTTCCTGATGGATGTCCCTCTCGCCGTGACCGTCTGCTGGTGGTGACTCGTCGGAGACAGCAATGCAGCGGGGTCGACGACGAGAGCAGTTTTGGTAAGCTCTTTTATGTTCCTAACTTCTTTGATAGCTCGGCTGAAGATACTTCCTTTTGTTGCAGGTACCTGGTGCAGCGAGGAGAGTGAACAACGACCACTGCCGGGGCTCTATTCAAGCTGTGATGTGATCGCTCCACGCTGATACTTTCATGCGATGACTACTTCACGTTGCTGTACACCCCTGGCCATGAGCGATAGACTTACGTGAAGTTGCCGAGTAACGCGTATCATCCACGCGCGCGCGCACATTTGTTTTTAATTTGAAAATTTAGAGAACAATTCCTATCTATTTGTTCACTAAATTAAATTCAGTGAAAAATCACTATTTTACAGTGTAAAGTCGGGCACTGTCGTAATAGTACGTATGCAGTTTAAAATAGCGTATATACACAACTAAACAGTGAATACACAAATAATTCAGTGTATATACACTATTCCTTGCAAATTCTTTAATTTATTAATATAAGAATCAAAAGTTCATGCAAAACCTACATGTTTAAAACTAAACTATTGTTATTACCTCTCTTAATTACTGAAAACTTTCTTTTCGAAAAACAATAATTACAAAAAATACAAGAAGAAAATTGAAAAGTTCATGCAAAACTTATATGCTAACAAAACTAAATTATTTTTATTATTTCTCTAAACCACTGTTAAGTCGCTTTGTAAAAAAAAAGCCCTCCCCCCCATCTCTCTCGTCTATTTTTACTTAACAACTATGTATAAGAACTCCATGAAAAACGATGAATATTTTTTCAAAACAGCCCTCAAGACATTCTGTACAAAAATAATACACTAACAAACTTTATTTTGAAAGATCTACAGAATCTTCGAAAAATGTTTTCTCTAAAAAGAAAGCATTAATATTTTTTCTCGAAAATATTTAATTTATAAATTTGTCTAAATTAAAGTAGAAATAATAAAACTTTCTACGGAAGTATAAAATAAGGCAAGTATAGACATTTTCTGTATAATCTATGAAATAACAATATTTATGATTGTATTTAAGTACATTCACATTGTTCACCACAAATTAATAAACAATCGAAAGTTGTGATATCAATTATCGATAGTCAAGTAATGCAAACAATTACGCAAAATAACTGTAAAATGACTTTTCTCAGAAATGTATTTAAATTTGCTCATTCTTCTATACAAATTAAACACAAGAAAGTATTGAAATCAATTTATTGTAGTCAAGTATCCGTAATTTAACTTTGCTGACATAATAGAACTTTTCGTATCTCGGGTGTAATATTACATTTTACGTCCACATTGTGATAATAAGCTCGAGCGCTAGCAAGGTTAGCTTCAAGAATTATTTATCACATAAGAGTGTAAAATCTTACACCCGTTGTACGAACATTATTTTTCGTCTTCGTGCGAGCGCAATGTATCTTCATAAAACCTTTTTCTTGTAAACATATTGTAGATCCTTTGCGAAACGATGGTACAAAGTTACCATCCCTATTTTCCCTTATTCTTTCTCAATTTTGAACTTTCTATAGTAAAACATTACGCATCTTGGGAGGACAAGAGAAGAAAAGTCTTGAGCTACTCTATAGCAGGGAAGGTCCTTCGTTCTCCCATATATACTTGGCGGGCCCGACGGTTGTACCATCGTTTAATCGATTAATTTGCAGTGAACAATGTGAATGTACTTAAATACAACCATAAATATTGTTATTTCATAGATTATACAGAAAAATGTCTATACTTGCCTTATTTTATACTTTCGTAGAAAGTTTTATTATTTATACTTTAATTTTTATTTCTATTTTAATTTAGAGAAATTTATAAATTAAATATTTTCGAGAAAAAATATTAATGCTTTCTTTTTAGAGAAAACATTTTTCGAAGATTCTGTAGATCTTTCAAAATAATGTTTGTTAGTGTATTATTCTTGTACAGAATGTCTTGAGGACTGTTTTGAAAAAATATTCAACGTTTTTCGTGGAGTTCTTATAAATAGTTGTTAAGTAAAAATAGACGAGAGAGATGGGGGTGGGTTTTTTTTTCAAAGCGACTTGACAGTGGTTTAGAGAAATAGTAAAAATAATTTAGTTTTGTTAGCATATAAGTTTTGCATGAACTTTTCATTTTTCTTCTTGTATTTTTTGTAATTATTGTTTTTCGAAAAGAAAGTTTTCAGTTATTAAGAGAGATAATAACAATAGTTTAGTTTTAAACATGTAGGTTTTGCATGAACTTTTCATTTTTATATTAATAAATTAAAGAATTTGCAAGGAATAGTGTATATACACTGAATTATTTGTGTATTCACTGTTTAGTTGTGTATATACGCTATTTTAGACTGCATACGCACTATTACAACAGTGCCCGACTTTACACTGTAAAATAGTGATTTTTCACTGAATTTAATTTAGAGAACAAATAGATAGGAATTGTTCTCTAAATTTTCAAATTAAAAACAAATGTGCGCGCGCGCGCGTGGATGATACGCGTTACTCGGCAACTTCACGTAAGTCTATCACTCATGGCCAGGGGTGTACAGCAACGTGAAGTAGTCATCGCATGAAAGTATCAGCGTGGAGCGATCACATCACAGCTTGAACTCTCTAAAAAAAATCAGTGAAATTTCACTGCAAAGCAGTGCATATTCACTTTTCCGATAAGTGAAAATCAGGTAACTGCGAAATAGTGAATATTCACTTTTCAAAACAGTGAATATATATCCTGTGATGAAGCAGTGAAAAATCACTGATAAATTAGTGAAAAATTACTGATAAATTAGTGAAATATCACTTATAGATCAGTGAAAATAGCTAGAAAATCAGTGAAAAATAGCTAAAAAATCAGTGAAAAATAGCTAAAAAAGCAGTGGAAAATTATTGATATAAAATCTAAAAATCACTGTAAAAATAGATTTTAATCACTGCCCGATCAGCATCAGGAAATTTAATAAAGATTTTAATGAATTCTTAATGAATGCTTTTTTTCAGTAGGTTTTTTAATAGAATTCTTCAGTCGTTATAACGTAAAGCTATCGTTATAGCTTTACGTTATAACGACTGTCCGCCTCTAAAGCATTCATAAAGAATTCTCAATTTTAAAATTTGATTTTGTACTTGCGCAAAAAAATTGATAAAGAAATCGTAAACAATTCTTTATGTGCGCTTTCTAAAGTTTAGAGAAATTATTTTTAAGATCTGTAAAGTGTATTCATATAAATTTTCGCACATTATTACAACTTGTTTATAAATTAATCGCATTTTAATTATCGCAGAAAAAAACTTACATAAAAATTTTCGCCCTGACCGAGAATCGAACGCACGACCCTTGGGTTACTACGCACGCACGCTATCCATTACGCTATCGCTCGCATGAAAGAATTTGGACATTTTCATCTACTTAAGCTGCATTATCCGTATTTATTCATTATTAATATTTCATTTTAATTATTCATCTAATATATTAATGGTTTTTAATAATTCTTTATATTTAAACAATATTTTAAGAAAATAAGTAAATTATGATAAGACGTTAATTAATTAAATTCGATTTACTTAAAATATTTAGTGCCGGTAAAGTAGAAATCTTTGGTATGAAAACGTCTATATTTTTTATTGAAATGAAATATTAGCTTTATTCTAAAGTGCTATCTAAAAGAAAGTTTAGATTTTTTAAATTTTCATTCTGTAAATATTTTCTTTCTTTAAGAAAATGTTTTTTTATTCCTGCTATGTCATCATCTTAATTATTAAACAATTTCGTAGTAAATTCTGAGATCCCTATACGTTATCAGCCCATGATTTTATTTTTTTCATCACATCTAAACGAAAATTTTAGGAAAAAGCGTTCGCTCGCGCTCCAAAACACAATAAAAAAAATTAATTTTTATTTTTAATTAAATTTTTCAAATTAAAAAACAATAATTATTTTTACAATTATATATTGGCTAAAAAATTGAATTGATATATTTTCACTTAAGGAGATGTGAGTACCGACGTTATTTTTCAAACGAGCATAACTCACGCAAATATCAATAGAATTATCCAGAAAAAAATCTGCATATAGTGTTTGCGTGTACGGAGCGCTTGACAGACGTCTTTTTCCAAAAAAATGATGAGAATTTATTTAATTAAATATAAACCGTACTGTCGGTAAGTAGGAATCTACAATTGACCTACTTTTCAAACGAGCATAACTCACGCAAATATTAATAGAATTATCCAGAAAAAAATCTGCATATAGTGTTTGCGTGTACGGAGCGCTTGACAGCCGTCTTTTTCCAAATAAATGTTTGAATGTTGATTTAAAAAAATATTAAAATTAGGGTTGCACATCCCCTTAAATCCAGTATATTAAAAAAATCGTAAAAAAATAAAATAATATAGAAAACTTTTTAAAACTTTTTAATGATTACTTTTTTATAATTTAGTAACACACCCTGGTAGAAATGGTAACCAACCGTTCGCCATCTGTTCACCAAATCGCAAAGGTTTGGCCAACCGTTTAACCAATGGTTGGTAATAATTACCGCTTATTTCGTCACGGAATAAGCCTTGCTGTTGGCCAATGAATGCTATAATAAGAAAAGTGATTTCTTGATACAAATAAATGGCTCATTAGCTTCGTAAATGGTGGCCGATTACGGAGTCTAGGTGGTGCACGCCGTAGGTTTGTGACTCTAGGTGTTACAACTCATCGAATGCGTCACCTAGGTGTTCAGGGTGACCGATTATGGAGTCTACGTAGTGCGCTCCGTAGTTTTTTGCATCTGTGTATCGGAATGCATCCCACGCGTAGTCTAGGTGATCGGGGTAGCAGATTACGGAGTCTAGGTGGTGCGCACCGTAGGTTTTTGGCTGCAGGTGTTGGATCTCATCGAATGCGTCGTCTAGGTGTTCAGGGTGACCGATTACGGAGTCTAGGTGGTGCGCTCCGTAGTTTTTTGCACCTAGGTGTAGGAATTCATTCCATGCGTCGTTTAGGTGTTCGGGGTAGCCGATGACGATGTCTAGGTGGTGCGCTCCGTAGTTTTTTGCAACTAGGAGTTGGAATACATCGAATGCGTGGTCTAGGTCTTTGGGATAGCCGATTACGGAGTCTAGGTGGTGCGCATCGTAGGTTCTTGGCTGTATGTGTTGGATCTCATCGAATACGTGGTGCAGGTGTTTGTGGTAGCCAGTGACGATGTCTAGGCGGTGCGCTCCGTAATTTTTTGCATCTACGTATCGGAATGCATTCCATGCGTGGTCTAGATGGTCGGGGTAGCCGAAGACGGTATCTAGGTAATGCGCTCCGTAGTTTTCCTCGTTCACCACGTTTGCGATGCGTTCCAACACCTGGAACTAAAAAACTATGGAGCGCACTACCTAAACATCATGATCAGCTCTCCCAAAGACCTAGACCACGCATTCGATGTGTTTCAACACCTAGATGCAAAAAACTACGAAGCGCACAATGTAGACATCGTTTTCGGCTACCCCGAACACCTGGGCTACGTATTTGATAAGATCCACCACCTACGACCAAGAACTTACGGTGCGTACCACCTAGACTCCGTAATTGTCTACCCCAAAGACCTAGATTACGCATTCGATGTGTTCCAACACCTAGATGCAAAAAACTACGGAGCGCACCACCTAGACATCGTTTTCGGCTACCCCGAACACCTGGGCCACGTATTCGATAAGATCCAACACCAACAGCCAAGAACCTACGGTGCGCACCACCTAGACTCCGTAATCGGCTACCCCGAACACCTGGACCACGTATTCGATAAGATTCAACACCAACAGCCAAGAACCTACGGTGCGCACCACCTAGACTTCGTAATCGGCTACCCCGAAGATCTAGACCACGCATTCGATGTGTTCCAACACCTAGATGCAAGAAACTGCGGTCCGCATGACCTAGACTCCGTCATGGGCTACCCAGTCCATTTAGACCATACATGGAATGCATTCCGACACCAAGATGCAAAAAACTGCGGAGTGCACCACCTAGACATCGTCATCGGCTACCCCGAACACCTGGGTCACGTATTAGATTCACCCTGAGATCTTAATGCATAAAACTATGCAGCGCACCACCTAGAGTCTATCATCGGCCACCCCAAAGACCTAGTCCACGCATTCGATGCTTCTAATTATCGATAGTTCACCATCCACTGGCCAACCGTTCGTCAATATTTTTTTTATTCGTTGGCCAAAAAGATTGGCAAACCGTTGCAGTTAAGCCATTTTGGTTGGTTTTCTACCAGGGTAGAGGTAGATTTTGGATAGCTCTCGATCTAGTCTTTTGGGCAAAATGATTGGTCCATAAATTTCAGATATTAGAGGTTAAAATTTTTTAACCTTTTTTCAAATCGTAATTTCTCGAGAATGGCTCTATGTATCAGCTCCAAATTCATAGACAATTTTGTATGTGGTATAGATAATTGTATGCTAATTTTCATCAAGATCGAACGATCGAACTTTTTCAGATATTTGATATTGAAAATTTTCGTATTTTACAAAGTCAATTTCTTAGTCGTATAATAACTAGTGAAAAAAATTGGTTTAATCATGTTGAAATTTTGTGGAAATGTAGAGTTTGTATATTTATCGTATAAGTCCTTTAGGTAAAAAAATCGTCTATTCAAGATTAAAATTTTTTACGGTTTTTTTCAAAATCGTGATTTTGAAAAATCACACATCATGTATCAGTTTGAAATTTATAGACGATTTTGTATGTGATATATCGACGGCGGAGCGGAATAAGGTTAAATTTTAAATATTAATGAATTTTTAAATCATTTTAAAACATGTAGAATGAATAAAGATATTTTATATTTGAACTAAATACTATACATTGTAGGAACGATAAATCAATTTGGAGGAAGCTACGTGCCAATGACTTGGCAGCGTTTTTTTTTTTTGAGGGTGCTTATCGGGTGCACTCACCAGTGAAACATACTTTTATGAGTTTTAAAGAATTAACGAGACTGACACTATCATAAACGTAATTAAATTATTTTATTCATTACGAATAATTATGTTACTATATATCAATATAATAAGTTGTTTTTTTATTAAATTAACTATCAATTGTGACTCCTAGTCTTTATACCACTCTAACCTCAAAATCACAACTTTGATATGATTTTTCGGCGTAGTGGCATAAAATACGGTTCGAGATTAGTATTTAAGAAAAACGTCACACGAGGAAAATAGTGTATTAATCCTGCACCTGTGTCGAAAAGTAGTATTTCACTTCACTCTACCAGATAGTCTATCAGATAGTTGTCTGAGCTGGTCTCCGCGTGCACGAGGTGAGAACAACAGAGTGCTTTTCCACTGGCCGAGCAGCGAAATACGATGGGAAGACTAATCACTGCGCTGATCAGTTTATTGCAAAATTGACTAAAAAAGCAGCGAAAAGTCGCTGCTTTTTCAGTTGCATCATAAAATCAACGAAAAGTCTCTCCTTTTTCAGCGAATCGTCAAGTCGCTGATAAAAGCAGTGATTTTTCACTGATTTTTTAGTGGAACGAACATTCACTGAGCAAAACGGTGATTTTTTCACTGATTTTTTAGTGGAACGAACGTTCACTGACCAAAACAGTGATTATTTCACTTTTTTTTTAGAGAGAATAGAGCCCCTGCAGACTCTTCTTTCGTATGGTAATGTTTTTTTGTGTCATCTATTTATTAGTTATATGTTGTTTTTTGATGCTCATCTCTCTTCACTTGGCTGCCAGAGTAGTGGGTGATCTGATGTTTGTGCCTTGGTCGACTCCCAGGCTGATTCTGTCCCTGACAGTGAAACATCAGCCAAGGTCTCTGACAGTCTTCCCTCCGTGTGTAGTTACTGATCGGATTACTCTAGCGGATGGCTGCTAGTTACTTATTAGATGATCCTGAGAAGACTGGCATACATGGAGTAGCGCCAGCCTGGACCGTCCAGATCCACTTTGCTGCATCTACAGCTCCATCAGAGATCTTTAAGTGTCAATGTACTGTAGGGTGCAGCAAGGGTAGCAAAAAGCAATCACTGCTGCAGACTCTCCTTTCGTATGGTAATATTTTTTTGTGTCATCTATTTATTAGTCATATGTGGATTTTAGGTGCTTAACTCTCCTTGCTTGGCTCCCAGAGTAGTGGCTGATCTGCTGCTTGTGCTTCGTCAATCCCTAGGCTGAGACTGTCCTTGAAAATGAGACACGAGTGCAGGTCTCTGCCAGTCCTTCCATTCCAGATGGTATAGCTACTGTCCTAGCGGATGGTTGCTAGTTGTGAATAGATGATCCTGAGCAGACTGGCATCCATGGAGTAGTGCTAGCTTGAGCCGTCCAGCCCCACTTTGCTGCTTCTGCAGCTCCATCAGTGATCTTCGAATATCAGTGGTTTAGAATGTGAGGGGATAGGTAATTAGGAACTGGGGATATCATAAAAGTGCTAAGTGTGTGGTTAAATGCAGTTCGGGTAGGTAGTTGTTTGTAGTTGGGGTAGTCGGGTAGGTACTTCTTTGTATATGGCAATTTGTCATCTAAAAAATCTATATTAAATTTTATTTCTATATCTATTTTACTTCTATATTAGATTTTTGTATTTGATTTTTATATTTCTTCATCAATTTTTGCATTTTAATAATTAGTAAAGTCCAGGCGTAACCCATTTACTTCAATGAATGTACCTCTGCTCGAATATTAGAGAAATTATGTATTTAAACAGGTTCAGTACGGATAATGTATAAGAAAAAGTAGATTAAGTTAATAAGTTAAGTTAAAGTAAAAAGAGAATCAAAGAAATTTTCAGATTATTATATTATTATTTCTGATATAAAAAGCGTTATGGGCACAAGTTTTTTTCTTTTACAACAATTCAAAGAATATAGCAGATTTCACAAGTCATATTTGACTCATGCCGTACTGAACCTGTTGAAAAAAATAAATTTGAAAAGTCAGTGAACATCAGTAATTTATTGTATATAACGTATGTAAGTAAAAGCATCCCTTTCACAGCCCATATATTACACAAGTTTTGTTTGGTAAATGTAATATTACTTCAATATATGTTTATATAATATTACGTAATTTTGATTCTTTTAGTTCAACATCAATTTATATTTTATATTTTTATTATATTCTTGTAATTATGTAATATTTGGAATGTTCTACCGATTTTTTTGATCTTATTTATAGCTATTGTATTAAATATTTGTGTCAAATCGAATTCTGTTAAATAATAAGCGAAAATCGACTATATGAGGTGTATTTACGCGTTAAAAATCGTTTTTATAGGTTTAGATCGTCAGGGATTGATTATACGTGGAAATGTTGAAAGGAAAACGTTTGTTATTATTATCTATAACTTTTATACCTAATATTTCTGTGTCAAGTCAAATACTGTTGAATAATAAGCGAAAATCAGCTATTTTAGGTGTATTTAGGCATTAAAAAATCGTTTTTATAAGTTTAGTTCGTCTGGATCTGATTGTACATGAAAATGTTAAATGAGACAAATATTATCTATAACTTTTGTTTGTATAAAATCAAATCCTGCTACGTTATAAACGAAAATCGGCGATTTTAGGTATATTTAGACGTTAAAAATCGTTTCTTTGGATTTAACTCGTCAGGAATTGGTCGTAGCAAAAAATGTTCAATAGAAAAAAGTTTTGTTTTAATATTATCTATAACTTTTACATTTAAAATTTTTGTGTAAAGTCAAATTCTGCTCAGTTATAAACGAATATCAGCCATTTTATGTACATTTAGGCGTTAAAAACCGTTTTTTGGATTTAATTCGGCAGGAAGTGATTGTACAAAAGAATGTCGAATAGCAAAAAGTTTTGCTTCAATATTATCTATACCTTTTGTATTTAACATTTTTGTGTAAGTTCAAATCCTGTAAATTAATAGCAAAAAAACGACTATTTTTGATGATTTTAGCAATTTTTTCGCTATTACATTGTTAAAAATTGTTCATAGAAAAAAATATTCAATGTAAAAAAGACGTCTTTTAATTAGTTTTAGCAGATGCATTTGTTGTTTTTGACTTAAATTTAATTTTGTTCACCGTATGCTCAAAAATCGATTTTTTCAAATTTTTATTTGCCCTGGCGTTTTTACTTCCTCATAGAGGAAGCTTTGTGATAGTAAAAAAAAAGTTTATGAGATAATGTGTTAGAAATGTTATTTAGCAAATTTGGAATCGAAATACACTATTTTTAGAAAATGTCCGTGTGTGTGTGTGTGTGTGTGTGTGTGTGTGTGTGTGTGTGTGTGTGTGTGTGTGTTTATGTGTGTGTGTATACGCCGATATCTCATGACTTCTCGACCGATTTTAATGGGAGAGAGATCATTTTTTTAGATTTTGCTTCCACAATTGGGGTCAATATTCTATTTTTGTAAAATTTAATTTCTTTTTATAGCCATTTTTTAATTTTCAAAATTTTTTTTTTCAATTTTTTAAATATTTAGAACAAATATTGTTTATATATCATGAATTCTCTGTATGTAGGAAAAAATTATCTACAATTTAAAAACAAAAAAAAAAAAGTGGTAGCTATATTTCGTCATAAGTTATTGATGAAAACGTAATTTTTTGTAAATAGGTTATATTTCGAAATTAAAAAAAGATATTAACATGAATATTTTTTTGGTTATAAAGGATATTAGGTACTATAGCTTACTAAATATTTAGGTTTTTTATTCATTATTTTTTGAGAAAAAAATGATTTATAAAAAAAGTGATTTTTTTTGTCGTTCAATAACTATAGTAAAATTGGCTTAATCACTTTGAAATTCTTTGTAGGGGTAGATTTTGTATACCAATCGAGTGAGTTCTTTGGGCAAAAGGATTGATCCATAAATTTCGAAGATATTTGAGGTTAAAATTTTTTCAATTTTGTTTAAATCGTAATTTCTCGAGAACGGCTGTATGTATCTAAATGGGGTGGGTGGTATTCGAAAGAGAATTAAATTACCTATATTTTCTAATAAAATTAATACTCTAGCTATCACGGATCTTTTGTTATTAACAAAAACGTAAAAATGGAAAAATGAAAAAAATGAGTTTTATATGTTCAACTATTGCAAGAGTAAAATTGTCTTATTCGCTTCAAAATTCATTGTAGAGGTATATTATTGATAGTTTTCGGATGAGTTCTTTTGGCAAAGTGATTGGTTCATAAATTTCAAAGATATTTGAGGTTAAAATTTTTCTAGACATTTAGCTCTAAATATCAGTTGCAAATTTATAGGCAATTGTGATATATATTTTATGTATGTGAAATTTTGTGGAAATGTATAATCTATAAAAATTTGAATAAATTATGTTGGAGTTTTGTTATTTCTGTCTTTCTGAAGTATTCAATTTTAAATATTGGAATTAAAAATTAATTAGAGGAATCAGTAAATTAAGTTTGAGGAAGCTACGTGCCAATGAATTTGGCTCGGTAGAGAACTGTCAGTTACTTATAATTAAACGAGTATATTCCCCAAAGCCCGTTTGGATCCGTCGAAATTTCGCTGAGATAATCGGGTTACTTGATCACATACATACGTACAGACGTACATGCATCTCTGAAAACGCTTAAAATGTACTCCTTTTGGGTGGAAAATAGTTTTTATGTTGTAAATTTTCATAATTTGAAGTGTTACAATTTTCGTCCTGACGAAAATATAAGGCTCTCCCGAGAAGCGGTCGTGCCTAAAAAGTAAAACAATACATAGAAGCTGTCAGTTAAAACTGTTACATAGAAGCTGTCAGAACTTATAATTTCTTGTCAAATTGTCTAGTGAACTTAGAATGTAGTAGAATTAAAATTAGAAAAATGTATAAAAATAAGGTTGTTAAAAATATATAATTATGTTATCTTACTGTTTTGATATAACAAATTTAAGAAACTTAATATAAGATTACACAGCTTAACCCGTTAACTATGTTCCCAGGATCTAAGCGATTGAACTAAAAGAATCAGAAGAATCAGAATTGTGTAATATTATATAAGTACATGTTAAAGTAATATCATATTTACAAAAAAACTTTTGTGTGATGTATGAGCTATAGATTTTGTAATACGGTAAATTTCAATGCATAAAGAATGCAATTTTCTAGCTGATTCTGTCAGTCTTACAGTGTGTAGAAAACTAGTAAATAGGCAAGTCTCACTGGGTAAAATCTGCGAAATACATAATCATGTATTTTAATACAACACATACCCTGAGGTGAGTTCTTATAACCTGACCAAACTAATAATTAACCAGACCAGCTAATATTACCAAAGACAACTACCTACCCGTGTCACATTTAACCACACACATAAACACACACACACACACACACGCGCGCGCGCGCACGCGCACGCACGCACTTTTATGATATCCCTCCAAAGCACTAACACTTGAAGATCACTGATAGAGATGTAAAAGCAGCAAAATGAGGTTGGATGCCTAAGCTGGCAATACTCCATGGTTACCAGTCAGCTGAGAATCATCTAACAGCCATCCGCTACGTCAGTAACTCCACCATCTGGGAGGAAAATACTGACAGAAACTGTCAATTGTGTCAGAATATCATGGACTGCCTCAACCTATAAGGATCAACGAAGCACATTAATAGCAGATCAGCCTTGACTCTGGAAGACAAGCGATGAAAGTAGAGCAGTTAAAAACCACATATGACTAATAAATAGATGACACCAATAACAATATTATCCTACAAACGTAAAGTTTGCAGCAATGGTTGTAGTTCACGCACTGCACCAAATACCTGTAACAACTAGAGGGCAAGGACTAGTGGAAGCCTTCACTCGTTTCAATGCTGGAAACAGCCCCAGCCTGAGAGCCGCTGAGAGACATAAGTCGTAACTGTACACAGTCACTAGAATAAGAGCCAAACAAGGAAAGTTGAGCACCTAAAAACCACATATAACTAATAAATAAACAACCCAGATAATATTTCCACACCCAAAAACAGTCTGCAGCAGTGTTCGTTGTTTACACTCCTCCGGCTACCATAGATACCTGCAACAAGAAAAAGTACCACCCATCAGAGAGGTTAGGAACGAGAAAGGGCTTACCAAATCTGCTCTCGCCGTTGACACACTGTTTGCCAGGCTCCGGCGAATTATCAGCAACCAGCGAACACGCTGAAAGGGATGACATTCACCAGGGCGGCGTAGGTACTACAGCAGCCGCTGTCATCAGTAGGGACGCCGGGAGCCAGACGATGCAATTGTTGACATCACACACCATGGACACACGCGCACACGCGCAGACGCTGCGCAATCAGCAGTCACAGGGCTACCAGTAGCAGAAAGCATGCGCGATCCATATCCGTTAAACTGAAAACCGTCGGGCCCGCCAAGTATATATGGGAGATTGGAAGACCACCCTGCTAGAGCAGCTCTATAGACTTCTATTATCCTTCCAAGATGCGTAATATTATAGAAATTTCAAAATTGAGAAAGAATAATGAAAAGTGGTGATGTGGTAGTAACTATTTAATTTATTTATATAGGCTTTGACTTTTCATAAATATCTAAAAAATTCTTATGAATTTTATAAATAAAAAAGAAGGCATAATAGTTATATAATTAAAATAATTTTTGCCCACGGGTGTAAAGTGCGTAGGTTCTATAAAGTTTTGTGGGAGTATGTGAGCTATTGCGCCTGTTAGGCGTTAAGTAGTACTTTATGCCCGCTGGCTGAATATTTTTGAAGTTACAACGCGGGCATAAAATGTAATTTTACACGCAAGGTACTAAAAGTTCTATTATGTCAATCAAGTTAACTTATGAGTACTTGACTACAATAAATTGATTTCAGTACTTTCTTGTGTTTAATTTGTGTAGAAAGATGAACAAATTTTAATACATCACTGAGAACAGTCATACAGTAGTTTCCGAGAGTTGTTTGCATTACTTGACTATCGATAATGTCAGTGAACAATTTGAATGTACTTACTTACATATAATTTGTTCAGCATACAATGACTCAAAGAAGTAAAAGACTTTTTCACTGGTATTTATTTGATTTCTTTTACAAAATCATAAATATTATTATTTTATAGATATTATACAGAAAAAACGTCTATACTTGCCTTATTTTATACTTTCGCAGAATGTTTTATATTAACAATATTATTATTTGTACAGTCATGAAAAAAATTATTACCATTCGTAAAGAGTGCTTATTGAATAGATGAGATTAGAAGAATTAAAAGGACTAGACAAATTGTGTTGTTAGAACGTACTTAAAAAATTAGCTTTTAAAAAACGTGTTGATTGTTTTAAAAAAATATTCAAGCTCGCATTAAAGTTTTTGGCACTCAGTTTGACGGATGTTGAGAGAGAGGGAAAGAGAGGGAGGGAGAGAGAGGTAGGGAGATTATTTATTCGTTGAATTCCTTTTTATGAAAGAAAACGTAAATAATTTTAAAGGATTGTATAGATTTCGGAAAATAATTCTTATCCATTCGGAAAGAAATTTTTACGATTTTCAAAAGTCCTTATAAAACGATTGTAAAGATTTTGGAAAATAATTTTTCATTGCTTGTAAAAGTTTTTAAAAGATAGTCCAAATTTTGTAAATAATTTATGAAAAGATTTTTTAAAAGATGTAGTGATATAGTGATAGATTTTGGGAAAAGAATTTTTTCAACCACGACCGTTAATGTATGTGGGGGCGCAAGTGTGCTCTCATGGGGTTCTTTATGACAGTCGAGCTAAGGTGCCCGAATGGTAAACAGCTCCAATAAAACGCGGCGCACTAACGTAAATCTCTATAATTTAACACCTCAATTTTACTTGTATTTTACTTTTTTACGTTTTATTTAATACACATTATTTACTATATACTGCTGAGTGTAATAATTATTGCCCGCAACCTGAACACAATCACCCACGTTCCTTCTAATTTCAGTGGCAAACACGGAAAGTTTCCTACGATTTCTGTGGCAAAGCGATGGTTATATTATCGAATTTCGTCATACGCGAGTAGTTTTTGGCGTGATTTGTAGTCCTTTTTTACTCATGGCAACTATAAAATGACATCTGAACAATATATTAGAAGGCGAATGTAGCATTGATGTCGGTCGCGATACCGTTGAAAAATTAAAAGAATCTTTTTATTCGGATAATTGCGTAACTAGCGTAAGTTCTACTGTAGAACGACGAAAATTTGTATCCGAAGCTTCTCATGTTTTACAAACAGCTAATTTTGAGTTGCGAGGGTGGCAATATACGGACGATGAGATGACTGTATGACAAGCGTTTTTGGGATTTTATGGGATAAAGATGCAGATACCTTGTCTATTAATGTATCATTTCTGTCTGATTTTACAGTGGATAAATGTACGAAACGATTGGACCCAATAGGTTTTACATGCCCCGTTATGCTGTGTCCACAATTTTTGCTGAAAAAAACCTGGAAAGACAACGTTGGCTGGGACAAATCAGTAGATGACGAAATTAAATTACAATTTTTAAAGTGACTGAAGGATTTGTCTACTATCGGAGATATACAAATGCCGCGGAAGGTAGGTAATATAAGCAAAATGCGCAGATAAGTTTTCATGATTTTTCTGATGCAAGTGGCCTCGTGTACGCTGCTGCTGTATTTATTCGAGTCGAAACGGATGGCAAAACCGACGTACAGTTAATAGGGGCGAAGTCAAGAATCGCGCCCACAAGGGAGATCACGATACCGCGACTCGAGCTATACCATTACTGCTCGTTTAGCTGTTTTACTAATTAGTGCTTTCAAATTTATAGATCCTGAAATTATTTATTGGTCTGACTCGACCACTTCATTACCATGGATCAAGCGTGAAGCCCAGTGGAATATATTTGTATGGAACCGAATACAGGAAATTCGACAGTTAACTTCTTCTGCTACGTGGCACCATGTTCCTAGCGGTGATAATCTGGCAGATTTACCATCCAGAGGATGCAGCTTATCGAGTCGCGATGGTGGGAGGGCCCGCTGTGGCTCTGAATGCCTCGAGATCAGTGGCCTATTGACGATTTCGATGTAAAGGAACGAGAAGTTAACTGCGAGCTGAAGAAATCGGTAATAAAAGCTAATACTTTATTAAACAAGAGCAACTCTGATATAACTTCGGAATTTTGCCGTTATTTTTCGCGCTATGAACAAATTGTTCGATTAATGGCGTGGATTAATAGTTTTTTGCAAAATTCGCGCGCGAAAACGTCTGAGGATAAGAATTGTAATCCGAATCATTCAAGCGATGAATTAAAGTTTGCGGAAATAAAGTTATTAAGATTAGTTTAACAAGAAATGTTTTGCGATGAATCGGACAGCAGATTGAAATTTCCAAGCATTTTTAAAGATGAGCAAGGTTTACTCAGAGTGAAACAAAAATTTTTTATCGTAATGATACAGAAAACTTTAGATGTCCAATTGTTTTGGATTCCGGTCATTTGATTGTACAACGTTTAATAGAGCAACAGCACATAAATCTTGGTCATGCAGGCGCACAAATATTGTTGTGTAATATGCGAGAAAAGTTTTAGATTCTTTCTGCTCGTCGAAAAATTCGTTCTGACATATCAAAATGTGTTCGCTGTAAAAGATACAATGTAAAACGTTGGGAATCGGGAAGCGTACCTTTGCCCATTGAACGGGTGAAAGATGCTGCGGTTTTTGAAATTGTCGTGATTGATTTAGCAGGACCTTTATATTTGAAAGAGGGAAAAAAGGGTGGATCTGTCT
Organism: Torymus aiolomorphi; assembly: GCA_036365515.1. Lineage (NCBI taxonomy): Eukaryota > Metazoa > Arthropoda > Insecta > Hymenoptera > Torymidae > Torymus > Torymus aiolomorphi. The sequence continues at coordinate 91,603,875 of CM070873.1, read as the reverse complement.
ATTTACCTGTTCTGTATACCAAGCTATCCATCTCGAGTTACTTTCGTCTTTAACGACAATAAACTTTTTAGAAGCACTTCGCCGGTTCATTGCGAGACGCAACAGACCCACTGTAATATTCACGGACAATGGAACGAATTTTGTCGGGGCGGAAAATGATCTAAAAAAATTTAATTGGGATACAATTTCTGACTACAGTACTGCTAAACGGATTGTTTGGAATTTCAATCCTCCCTCAGCTGCCTGGTGAAGTGATTGGTGGGAGAGACTAATTGGCTTACTGAAACAATTGTTGCAAAGGATTTTAGCGAAAGCGAGCTTAGATTATGAAAATATGTAAACCGTCTTATGCGACTGCGGGGAAGTTGTAAATTCTTGACCTCTAACTTACATCTCAAGCGATTGTAACGATTTAGCTCCTTTGACGCCTAATATGTTTTTGCAGGAGATTCGCGAAGTCGGTACACCTGATCTAGATAATTTAACAGCGGTTGATATGCGTGAGAAAACGAATTATAGTTAAAAGCTACGCGACGATTTACGACGACGTTTTAGATCAGAATATTTGGGTCAACTCCGAGAAAATGCAATAAGTTCAGAAACACGAGAGTTGAACATAGGAGATCTAGTTTTTGTTGGTAGTGACAATCAAAAACGTTTGGATTGGCCGTTAGGTAGAATTGTTACGGTTTTTAAAGGCAAAAATGGAAAAGCGCGTGTTTACAGAATTAAAACAACAAGCGGCGAGTTAATACGGCCTATCCAACGATTATATGTTTTAGAATTAGATTATTCAGCGTTATGTGATCTCGACAGCGTATGTAAAGAAACCGTCTCTAATAAAATTTCTCAGTTGAGAACACAGCGTAAAATAAGCGCGGTAAAAGATACTAAGTGTCCCACTAGCGCGTCATTGGAGGACAAAAATGAGTCTCAACCTTACGTAACCCGAAGCGGTCGTGCGATTAAGAAAAATGTACCAAAAGATTTTGTGTAGGTTCTGAGTTACTTTTCTTTCTGTGTTGACCCCTGCGAGCTCAAGGTGGGAGGATGTTGGGAAAAGATCTCTTTCAACCACGACCGTTAATGTATGTGGGGGCGCAAATGTGCTCTCATGGGGTTCTTTATGGCGTGATGAGCGGGCAGTCGAACTAAGGCGCCCGAATGGTAAAGAGCTCCAATAAAACGCGGCGCACTAATGTAAATCTCTATAATTTAACACCTCAATTTTACTTGTATTTTACTTTTTTACGTTTTATTTAATACATATTATTTACTATATACTGCTGAGTGTAATAATCATTGCCCGTAACCTGAACACAATCACCCGCGTTCTTTGTGATTACAACAACAGACGATTTTTGAAAATAAATTATACAACAATATTAATATTTAATTATGACTAATAATCATTCATATCTGTTATAAATTTTTTTTTTTTTAATAAAAATGCAAATCACTGGTATTAACATTTTTTGTCATGACTTTCAATTGATGAATAAAAGAAGACCAATAAATGCAAACAACTACAAATAACTGTAAAGAACTGTTACTGACAGCAAATAATTCTTAAAAACTATTATTAAGTGTTATTGGCATTCCAAATCATGCATTTACAAACTGCAAATAAAAATTATATTTAGTTATTAACAATTGTGTGCAGAATTTATTTCCGCCTGGGTGGGTCTGGGTTAATATTACATTGTAATATTTTTATTAAGATTCTTGCACTTCTATATTATTCGATAGATTGATAAAACCTCCTTCATAACTAAACTCACCGGTCCGGGGCCAACTTTCTTTGGTAGAGTCGCTATCGCTTACTTTTAAAGGAATTCTACAACAGTATTTCTCTTTATCTCTACTATAGGAGGTTGTGTACTTTGACAGACTTGAACATAATCTTTTAGTGGCCTTAATGCATGATGATTTGATTCACACCATCCAACACCAAAAATTTGTAACGAGCTCATATGTACTATATGTTCAGCATTTTATTATAACAATCTAACTTTAAGCACAATAAGTTAGTTATGTATGAATAGAAGATACAGCCTAAACAGTCTGCTAATATATAATAAACTCGTGTCCCAGGTTCAATTGCAACATCTATTAAGCTAGCACGGCCACTCTCCAACGTCCTCTCGAAAACTAGTTGTTAATTTGTTGCTAATTTGTTGCTAATTTGTTACGCTAATCCCGATTTTGTTGCTCCAGCCGTTTCCGAGTTATTCAGGCCGTGCTACCTTAAGACTTAAGCTGGCACGGCCACAGTTATAACTTTTGAACGACAAAACATTTTTTGACGGGACAGGTGGCATAATTTGTTGCTAATTTGTTGCTTCAATATAGGCTAGGTCCCAAATCTTAAAAATCAAAATGGCGCCTAATGGCAGTACCCAGCCATTACCCGACTTACGTAATTTTTTTAAATCTTGAAAAATTCAACAAACTACTGTGGGATATTTTGTTGCTAATTTGTTGCTAATTTTTTACGCTAATCCCGCTTTCGTTGCTCCAGCCGTTACCGAGTTATTCGGGCCGTGCTACCGTAAGACTTAAGCTGGCACGGCCACAGTTATAACTTTTGAACGACAAAACATTTTTTGACGGGACAGGTGGCATAATTTGTTGCTAATTTGTTGCTTCAAGATAGGCTAGGTCTAAAATCTACACAATCAAAATGGCGCCTAGGGGCGGTACCCAGCCATTACCCGACTTACGTAATTTTTAAAAATCTTGAATAATTCAAAAAACTATTATAGGATAATTTATTGCTAATTTGTTGCTTTGAGATCGGGTTGGACCCAAAATCGATAGTCCAACGGGAAAGTAAGAAATTGTCTTTGGGGCGCTATAAATTGTGTTTTATTTAGTAAAACGGTAAGTAGAAAATTCAAAACTGTGGCAACCGTTGAGGCAAATATGTTGCTAAATTATAATTCCCGCAAAATTGTAATTTTTTGCTTCAAGATAGGCCAGGTTTTGGGTCCAAAAATTGATCGAAAACGCAAGAAAACGTGTCTTTGGAAGCTGTAAATGGTGTTTTATTTCGTAAAACGGTAAGCAACAAATTCACAGCCGTGCGGAATGTCAATAGGCTAAATCCCGGAGTCGAACACCTGGACCACGTATTCGATAAGATTCAACACCAACAGCCAAGAACCTACGGTGCGCACCACCTAGACTTCGTAATCGGCTACCCCGAAGATCTAGACCACGCATTCGATGTGTTCCAACACCTAGATGCAAGAAACTGCGGTCCGCATGACCTAGACTCCGTCATGGGCTACCCAGTCCATTTAGACCATACATGGAATGCATTCCGACACCAAGATGCAAAAAACTGCGGAGTGCACCACCTAGACATCGTCATCGGCTACCCCGAACACCTGGGTCACGTATTAGATTCACCCTGAGATCTTAATGCATAAAACTATGCAGCGCACCACCTAGAGTCTATCATCGGCCACCCCAAAGACCTAGTCCACGCATTCGATGCTTCTAATTATCGATAGTTCACCATCCACTGGCCAACCGTTCGTCAATATTTTTTTTATTCGTTGGCCAAAAAGATTGGCAAACCGTTGCAGTTAAGCCATTTTGGTTGGTTTTCTACCAGGGTAGAGGTAGATTTTGGATAGCTCTCGATCTAGTCTTTTGGGCAAAATGATTGGTCCATAAATTTCAGATATTAGAGGTTAAAATTTTTTTAACCTTTTTTTCAAATCGTAATTTCTCGAGAATGGCTCTATGTATCAGCTCCAAATTCATAGACAATTTTGTATGTGGTATAGATAATTGTATGCTAATTTTCATCAAGATCGAACGATCGAACTTTTTCAGATATTTGATATTGAAAATTTTCGTATTTTACAAAGTCAATTTCTTAGTCGTATAATAACTAGTGAAAAAAATTGGTTTAATCATGTTGAAATTTTGTGGAAATGTAGAGTTTGTATATTTATCGTATAAGTCCTTTAGGTAAAAAAATCGTCTATTCAAGATTAAAATTTTTTTACGGTTTTTTTTCAAAATCGTGATTTTGAAAAATCACACATCATGTATCAGTTTGAAATTTATAGACGATTTTGTATGTGATATATCGACGGCGGAGCGGAATAAGGTTAAATTTTAAATATTAATGAATTTTTAAATCATTTTAAAACATGTAGAATGAATAAAGATATTTTATATTTGAACTAAATACTATACATTGTAGGAACGATAAATCAATTTGGAGGAAGCTACGTGCCAATGACTTGGCTGCGTTTTTTTTTTTTGAGGCTGCTTAACGGGTGCACTCACCAGTGAAACATACTTTTATGAGTTTTAAAGAATTAACGAGACTGACACTATCATAAACGTAATTAAATTATTTTATTCATTACGAATAATTATGTTACTATATATCAATATAATAAGTTGTTTTTTTATTAGATTAACTATCAATTGTGACTCTAGTCTTTATACCACTCTAACCTCAAAATCACAACTTTGATATGATTTTTCGGCGTAGTGGCATAAAATACGGTTCGAGATTAGTATTTAAGAAAAACGTCACACGAGGAAAATAGTGTATTAATCCTGCACCTGTGTCGAAAAGTAGTATTTCACTTCACTCTACCAGATAGTCTATCAGATAGTTGTCTGAGCTGGTCTCCGCGTGCACGAGGTGAGAACAACAGAGTGCTTTTCCACTGGCCGAGCAGCGAAATACGATGGGAAGACTAATCACTGCGCTGATCAGTTTATTGCAAAATTGACTAAAAAAGCAGCGAAAAGTCGCTGCTTTTTCAGTTGCATCATAAAATCAACGAAAAGTCTCTCCTTTTTCAGCGAATCGTCAAGTCGCTGATAAAAGCAGTGATTTTTCACTGATTTTTTAGTGGAACGAACATTCACTGAGCAAAACGGTGATTTTTTCACTGATTTTTTAGTGGAACGAACGTTCACTGACCAAAACAGTGATTATTTCACTTTTTTTTTTAGAGAGAATAGAGCCCCTGCAGACTCTTCTTTCGTATGGTAATGTTTTTTTGTGTCATCTATTTATTAGTTATATGTTGTTTTTTGATGCTCATCTCTCTTCACTTGGCTGCCAGAGTAGTGGGTGATCTGATGTTTGTGCCTTGGTCGACTCCCAGGCTGATTCTGTCCCTGACAGTGAAACATCAGCCAAGGTCTCTGACAGTCTTCCCTCCGTGTGTAGTTACTGATCGGATTACTCTAGCGGATGGCTGCTAGTTACTTATTAGATGATCCTGAGAAGACTGGCATACATGGAGTAGCGCCAGCCTGGACCGTCCAGATCCACTTTGCTGCATCTACAGCTCCATCAGAGATCTTTAAGTGTCAATGTACTGTAGGGTGCAGCAAGGGTAGCAAAAAGCAATCACTGCTGCAGACTCTCCTTTCGTATGGTAATATTTTTTTGTGTCATCTATTTATTAGTCATATGTGGATTTTAGGTGCTTAACTCTCCTTGCTTGGCTCCCAGAGTAGTGGCTGATCTGCTGCTTGTGCTTCGTCAATCCCTAGGCTGAGACTGTCCTTGAAAATGAGACACGAGTGCAGGTCTCTGCCAGTCCTTCCATTCCAGATGGTATAGCTACTGTCCTAGCGGATGGTTGCTAGTTGTGAATAGATGATCCTGAGCAGACTGGCATCCATGGAGTAGTGCTAGCTTGAGCCGTCCAGCCCCACTTTGCTGCTTCTGCAGCTCCATCAGTGATCTTCGAATATCAGTGGTTTAGAATGTGAGGGGATAGGTAATTAGGAACTGGGGGATATCATAAAAGTGCTAAGTGTGTGGTTAAATGCAGTTCGGGTAGGTAGTTGTTTGTAGTTGGGGTAGTCGGGTAGGTACTTCTTTGTATATGGCAATTTGTCATCTAAAAAAATCTATATTAAATTTTATTTCTATATCTATTTTACTTCTATATTAGATTTTTGTATTTGATTTTTATATTTCTTCATCAATTTTTGCATTTTAATAATTAGTAAAGTCCAGGCGTAACCCATTTACTTCAATGAATGTACCTCTGCTCGAATATTAGAGAAATTATGTATTTAAACAGGTTCAGTACGGATAATGTATAAGAAAAAGTACATTAAGTTAATAAGTTAAGTTAAAGTAAAAAGAGAATCAAAGAAATTTTCAGATTATTATATTATTATTTCTGATATAAAAAGCGTTATGGGCACAAGTTTTTTTCTTTTACAACAATTCAAAGAATATAGCAGATTTCACAAGTCATATTTGACTCATGCCGTACTGAACCTGTTGAAAAAAATAAATTTGAAAAGTCAGTGAACATCAGTAATTTATTGTATATAACGTATGTAAGTAAAAGCATCCCTTTCACAGCCCATATATTACACAAGTTTTGTTTGGTAAATGTAATATTACTTCAATATATGTTTATATAATATTACGTAATTTTGATTCTTTTAGTTCAACATCAATTTATATTTTATATTTTTATTATATTCTTGTAATTATGTAATATTTGGAATGTTCTACCGATTTTTTTGATCTTATTTATAGCTATTGTATTAAATATTTGTGTCAAATCGAATTCTGTTAAATAATAAGCGAAAATCGACTATATGAGGTGTATTTACGCGTTAAAAATCGTTTTTATAGGTTTAGATCGTCAGGGATTGATTATACGTGAAATGTTGAAAGGAAAACGTTTGTTATTATTATCTATAACTTTTATACCTAATATTTCTGTGTCAAGTCAAATACTGTTGAATAATAAGCGAAAATCAGCTATTTTAGGTGTATTTAGGCATTAAAAAATCGTTTTTATAAGTTTAGTTCGTCTGGATCTGATTGTACATGAAAATGTTAAATGAGACAAATATTATCTATAACTTTTGTTTGTATAAAATCAAATCCTGCTACGTTATAAACGAAAATCGGCGATTTTAGGTATATTTAGACGTTAAAAATCGTTTCTTTGGATTTAACTCGTCAGGAATTGGTCGTAGCAAAAAATGTTCAATAGAAAAAAGTTTTGTTTTAATATTATCTATAACTTTTACATTTAAAATTTTTGTGTAAAGTCAAATTCTGCTCAGTTATAAACGAATATCAGCCATTTTATGTACATTTAGGCGTTAAAAACCGTTTTTTTGGATTTAATTCGTCAGGAATTGATTGTACAAAAAAATGTCGAATAGCAAAAAGTTTTGCTTCAATATTATCTATACCTTTTGTATTTAACATTTTTGTGTAAGTTCAAATCCTGTAAATTAATAGCAAAAAAACGACTATTTTTGATGATTTTAGCAATTTTTTCGCTATTACATTGTTAAAAATTGTTCATAGAAAAAAATATTCAATGTAAAAAAGACGTCTTTTAATTAGTTTTAGCAGATGCATTTGTTGTTTTTGACTTAAATTTAATTTTGTTCACCGTATGCTCAAAAATCGATTTTTTCAAATTTTTATTTGCCCTGGCGTTTTTACTTCCTCATAGAGGAAGCTTTGTGATAGTAAAAAAAAAGTTTATGAGATAATGTGTTAGAAATGTTATTTAGCAAATTTGGAATCGAAATACACTATTTTTAGAAAATGTCCGTGTGTGTGTGTGTGTGTGTGTGTGTGTGTGTGTGTGTGTGTGTGTGTGTGTGTTTATGTGTGTGTGTATACGCCGATATCTCATGACTTCTCGACCGATTTTAATGGGAGAGAGATCATTTTTTTAGATTTTGCTTCCACAATTGGGGTCAATATTCTATTTTTGTAAAATTTAATTTCTTTTTATAGCCATTTTTTAATTTTCAAAATTTTTTTTTTCAATTTTTTAAATATTTAGAACAAATATTGTTTATATATCATGAATTCTCTGTATGTAGGATAAAATTATCTACAATTTAAAAAAAAAAAAAAAAGTCGGTAGCTATATTTCGTCATAAGTTATTGATGAAAACGTAATTTTTTGTAAATAGGTTATATTTCGAAATTAAAAAAAGATATTAACATGAATATTTTTTTGGTTATAAAGGATATTAGGTACTATAGCTTACTAAATATTTAGGTTTTTTTATTCATTATTTTTTGAGAAAAAAAATGATTTATAAAAAAAGTGATTTTTTTTGTCGTTCAATAACTATAGTAAAATTGGCTTAATCACTTTGAAATTCTTTGTAGGGGTAGATTTTGTATACCAATCGAGTGAGTTCTTTGGGCAAAAGGATTGATCCATAAATTTCGAAGATATTTGAGGTTAAAATTTTTTCAATTTTGTTTAAATCGTAATTTCTCGAGAACGGCTGTATGTATCTAAATGGGGTGGGTGGTATTCGAAAGAGAATTAAATTACCTATATTTTCTAAAAAAATTAATTCTCTAGCTATCACGGTTCTTTTGTTATTAACAAAAACGTAAAAATGGAAAAATGAAAAAAAATGAGTTTTATATGTTCAACTATTGCAAGAGTAAAATTGTCTTATTCGCTTCAAAATTCATTGTAGAGGTATATTATTGATAGTTTTCGGATGAGTTCTTTTGGCAAAGTGATTGGTTCATAAATTTCAAAGATATTTGAGGTTAAAATTTTTCTAGACATTTAGCTCTAAATATCAGTTGCAAATTTATAGGCAATTGTGATATATATTTTATGTATGTGAAATTTTGTGGAAATGTATAATCTATAAAAATTTGAATAAATTATGTTGGAGTTTTGTTATTTCTGTCTTTCTGAAGTATTCAATTTTAAATATTGGAATTAAAAATTAATTAGAGGAATCAGTAAATTAAGTTTGAGGAAGCTACGTGCCAATGAATTTGGCTCGGTAGAGAACTGTCAGTTACTTATAATTAAACGAGTATATTCCCCAAAGCCCGTTTGGATCCGTCGAAATTTCGCTGAGATAATCGGGTTACTTGATCACATACATACGTACAGACGTACATGCATCTCTGAAAACGCTTAAAATGTACTCCTTTTGGGTGGAAAATAGTTTTTATGTTGTAAATTTTCATAATTTGAAGTGTTACAATTTTCGTCCTGACGAAAATATAAGGCTCTCCCGAGAAGCGGTCGTGCCTAAAAAGTAAAACAATACATAGAAGCTGTCAGTTAAAACTGTTACATAGAAGCTGTCAGAACTTATAATTTCTTGTCAAATTGTCTAGTGAACTTAGAATGTAGTAGAATTAAAATTAGAAAAATGTATAAAAATAAGGTTGTTAAAAATATATAATTATGTTATCTTACTGTTTTGATATAACAAATTTAAGAAACTTAATATAAGATTACACAGCTTAACCCGTTAACTATGTTCCCAGGATCTAAGCGATTGAACTAAAAGAATCAGAAGAATCAGAATTGTGTAATATTATATAAGTACATGTTAAAGTAATATCATATTTACAAAAAAACTTTTGTGTGATGTATGAGCTATAGATTTTGTAATACGGTAAATTTCAATGCATAAAGAATGCAATTTTCTAGCTGATTCTGTCAGTCTTACAGTGTGTAGAAAACTAGTAAATAGGCAAGTCTCACTGGGTAAAAATCTGCGAAATACATAATCATGTATTTTAATACAACACATACCCTGAGGTGAGTTCTTATAACCTGACCAAACTAATAATTAACCAGACCAGCTAATATTACCAAAGACAACTACCTACCCGTGTCACATTTAACCACACACATAAACACACACACACACACACACGCGCGCGCGCGCACGCGCACGCACGCACTTTTATGATATCCCTCCAAAGCACTAACACTTGAAGATCACTGATAGAGATGTAAAAGCAGCAAAATGAGGTTGGATGCCTAAGCTGGCAATACTCCATGGTTACCAGTCAGCTGAGAATCATCTAACAGCCATCCGCTACGTCAGTAACTCCACCATCTGGGAGGAAAATACTGACAGAAACTGTCAATTGTGTCAGAATATCATGGACTGCCTCAACCTATAAGGATCAACGAAGCACATTAATAGCAGATCAGCCTTGACTCTGGAAGACAAGCGATGAAAGTAGAGCAGTTAAAAACCACATATGACTAATAAATAGATGACACCAATAACAATATTATCCTACAAACGTAAAGTTTGCAGCAATGGTTGTAGTTCACGCACTGCACCAAATACCTGTAACAACTAGAGGGCAAGGACTAGTGGAAGCCTTCACTCGTTTCAATGCTGGAAACAGCCCCAGCCTGAGAGCCGCTGAGAGACATAAGTCGTAACTGTACACAGTCACTAGAATAAGAGCCAAACAAGGAAAGTTGAGCACCTAAAAACCACATATAACTAATAAATAAACAACCCAGATAATATTTCCACACCCAAAAAACAGTCTGCAGCAGTGTTCGTTGTTTACACTCCTCCGGCTACCATAGATACCTGCAACAAGAAAAAGTACCACCCATCAGAGAGGTTAGGAACGAGAAAGGGCTTACCAAATCTGCTCTCGCCGTTGACACACTGTTTGCCAGGCTCCGGCGAATTATCAGCAACCAGCGAACACGCTGAAAGGGATGACATTCACCAGGGCGGCGTAGGTACTACAGCAGCCGCTGTCATCAGTAGGGACGCCGGGAGCCAGACGATGCAATTGTTGACATCACACACCATGGACACACGCGCACACGCGCAGACGCTGCGCAATCAGCAGTCACAGGGCTACCAGTAGCAGAAAGCATGCGCGATCCATATCCGTTAAACTGAAAACCGTCGGGCCCGCCAAGTATATATGGGAGATTGGAAGACCACCCCTGCTAGAGCAGCTCTATAGACTTCTATTATCCTTCCAAGATGCGTAATATTATAGAAATTTCAAAATTGAGAAAGAATAATGAAAAGTGGTGATGTGGTAGTAACTATTTAATTTATTTATATAGGCTTTGACTTTTCATAAATATCTAAAAAAATTCTTATGAATTTTATAAATAAAAAGAAGGCATAATAGTTATATAATTAAAATAATTTTTGCCCACGGGTGTAAAGTGCGTAGGTTCTATAAAGTTTTGTGGGAGTATGTGAGCTATTGCGCCTGTTAGGCGTTAAGTAGTACTTTATGCCCGCTGGCTGAATATTTTTGAAGTTACAACGCGGGCATAAAATGTAATTTTACACGCAAGGTACTAAAAGTTCTATTATGTCAATCAAGTTAACTTATGAGTACTTGACTACAATAAATTGATTTCAGTACTTTCTTGTGTTTAATTTGTGTAGAAAGATGAACAAATTTTAATACATCACTGAGAACAGTCATACAGTAGTTTCCGAGAGTTGTTTGCATTACTTGACTATCGATAATGTCAGTGAACAATTTGAATGTACTTACTTACATATAATTTGTTCAGCATACAATGACTCAAAGAAGTAAAAGACTTTTTCACTGGTATTTATTTGATTTCTTTTACAAAATCATAAATATTATTATTTTATAGATATTATACAGAAAAAACGTCTATACTTGCCTTATTTTATACTTTCGCAGAATGTTTTATATTAACAATATTATTATTTGTACAGTCATGAAAAAAATTATTACCATTCGTAAAGAGTGCTTATTGAATAGATGAGATTAGAAGAATTAAAAGGACTAGACAAATTGTGTTGTTAGAACGTACTTAAAAAATTAGCTTTTAAAAAACGTGTTGATTGTTTTAAAAAAATATTCAAGCTCGCATTAAAGTTTTTGGCACTCAGTTTGACGGATGTTGAGAGAGAGGCAAAGAGAGGGAGCGAGAGAGACTTAGGGAGATTATTTATTCGTTGAATTCCTTTTTATGAAAGAAAACGTAAATAATTTTAAAGGATTGTATAGATTTCGGAAAATAATTCTTATCCATTCGGAAAGAAATTTTTACGATTTTCAAAAGTCCTTATAAAACGATTGTAAAGATTTTGGAAAATAATTTTTCATTGCTTGTAAAAGTTTTTAAAAGATAGTCCAAATTTTGTAAATAATTTATGAAAAGATTTTTTAAAAGATGTAGTGATATAGTGATAGATTTTGGGAAAAGAATTTTTTCAACCACGACCGTTAATGTATGTGGGGGCGCAAGTGTGCTCTCATGGGGTTCTTTATGACAGTCGAGCTAAGGTGCCCGAATGGTAAACAGCTCCAATAAAACGCGGCGCACTAACGTAAATCTCTATAATTTAACACCTCAATTTTACTTGTATTTTACTTTTTTACGTTTTATTTAATACACATTATTTACTATATACTGCTGAGTGTAATAATTATTGCCCGCAACCTGAACACAATCACCCACGTTCCTTCTAATTTCAGTGGCAAACACGGAAAGTTTCCTACGATTTCTGTGGCAAAGCGATGGTTATATTATCGAATTTCGTCATACGCGAGTAGTTTTTGGCGTGATTTGTAGTCCTTTTTTACTCATGGCAACTATAAAATGACATCTGAACAATATATTAGAAGGCGAATGTAGCATTGATGTCGGTCGCGATACCGTTGAAAAATTAAAAGAATCTTTTTATTCGGATAATTGCGTAACTAGCGTAAGTTCTACTGTAGAACGACGAAAATTTGTATCCGAAGCTTCTCATGTTTTACAAACAGCTAATTTTGAGTTGCGAGGGTGGCAATATACGGACGATGAGATGACTGTATGACAAGCGTTTTTGGGATTTTATGGGATAAAGATGCAGATACCTTGTCTATTAATGTATCATTTCTGTCTGATTTTACAGTGGATAAATGTACGAAACGATTGGACCCAATAGGTTTTACATGCCCCGTTATGCTGTGTCCACAATTTTTGCTGAAAAAAACCTGGAAAGACAACGTTGGCTGGGACAAATCAGTAGATGACGAAATTAAATTACAATTTTTAAAGTGACTGAAGGATTTGTCTACTATCGGAGATATACAAATGCCGCGGAAGGTAGGTAATATAAGCAAAATGCGCAGATAAGTTTTCATGATTTTTCTGATGCAAGTGGCCTCGTGTACGCTGCTGCTGTATTTATTCGAGTCGAAACGGATGGCAAAACCGACGTACAGTTAATAGGGGCGAAGTCAAGAATCGCGCCCACAAGGGAGATCACGATACCGCGACTCGAGCTATACCATTACTGCTCGTTTAGCTGTTTTACTAATTAGTGCTTTCAAATTTATAGATCCTGAAATTATTTATTGGTCTGACTCGACCACTTCATTACCATGGATCAAGCGTGAAGCCCAGTGGAATATATTTGTATGGAACCGAATACAGGAAATTCGACAGTTAACTTCTTCTGCTACGTGGCACCATGTTCCTAGCGGTGATAATCTGGCAGATTTACCATCCAGAGGATGCAGCTTATCGAGTCGCGATGGTGGGAGGGCCCGCTGTGGCTCTGAATGCCTCGAGATCAGTGGCCTATTGACGATTTCGATGTAAAGGAACGAGAAGTTAACTGCGAGCTGAAGAAATCGGTAATAAAAGCTAATACTTTATTAAACAAGAGCAACTCTGATATAACTTCGGAATTTTGCCGTTATTTTTCGCGCTATGAACAAATTGTTCGATTAATGGCGTGGATTAATAGTTTTTTGCAAAATTCGCGCGCGAAAACGTCTGAGGATAAGAATTGTAATCCGAATCATTCAAGCGATGAATTAAAGTTTGCGGAAATAAAGTTATTAAGATTAGTTTAACAAGAAATGTTTTGCGATGAATCGGACAGCAGATTGAAATTTCCAAGCATTTTTAAAGATGAGCAAGGTTTACTCAGAGTGAAACAAAAATTTTTTATCGTAATGATACAGAAAACTTTAGATGTCCAATTGTTTTGGATTCCGGTCATTTGATTGTACAACGTTTAATAGAGCAACAGCACATAAATCTTGGTCATGCAGGCGCACAAATATTGTTGTGTAATATGCGAGAAAAGTTTTAGATTCTTTCTGCTCGTCGAAAAATTCGTTCTGACATATCAAAATGTGTTCGCTGTAAAAGATACAATGTAAAACGTTGGGAATCGGGAAGCGTACCTTTGCCCATTGAACGGGTGAAAGATGCTGCGGTTTTTGAAATTGTCGTGATTGATTTAGCAGGACCTTTATATTTGAAAGAGGGAAAAAAGGGTGGATCTGTCTATTTACCTGTTCTGTATACCAAGCTATCCATCTCGAGTTACTTTCGTCTTTAACGACAATAAACTTTTTAGAAGCACTTCGCCGGTTCATTGCGAGACGCAACAGACCCACTGTAATATTCACGGACAATGGAACGAATTTTGTCGGGGCGGAAAATGATCTAAAAAAATTTAATTGGGATACAATTTCTGACTACAGTACTGCTAAACGGATTGTTTGGAATTTCAATCCTCCCTCAGCTGCCTGGTGAAGTGATTGGTGGGAGAGACTAATTGGCTTACTGAAACAATTGTTGCAAAGGATTTTAGCGAAAGCGAGCTTAGATTATGAAAATATGTAAACCGTCTTATGCGACTGCGGGGAAGTTGTAAATTCTTGACCTCTAACTTACATCTCAAGCGATTGTAACGATTTAGCTCCTTTGACGCCTAATATGTTTTTGCAGGAGATTCGCGAAGTCGGTACACCTGATCTAGATAATTTAACAGCGGTTGATATGCGTGAGAAAACGAATTATAGTTAAAAGCTACGCGACGATTTACGACGACGTTTTAGATCAGAATATTTGGGTCAACTCCGAGAAAATGCAATAAGTTCAGAAACACGAGAGTTGAACATAGGAGATCTAGTTTTTGTTGGTAGTGACAATCAAAAACGTTTGGATTGGCCGTTAGGTAGAATTGTTACGGTTTTTAAAGGCAAAAATGGAAAAGCGCGTGTTTACAGAATTAAAACAACAAGCGGCGAGTTAATACGGCCTATCCAACGATTATATGTTTTAGAATTAGATTATTCAGCGTTATGTGATCTCGACAGCGTATGTAAAGAAACCGTCTCTAATAAAATTTCTCAGTTGAGAACACAGCGTAAAATAAGCGCGGTAAAAGATACTAAGTGTCCCACTAGCGCGTCATTGGAGGACAAAAATGAGTCTCAACCTTACGTAACCCGAAGCGGTCGTGCGATTAAGAAAAATGTACCAAAAGATTTTGTGTAGGTTCTGAGTTACTTTTCTTTCTGTGTTGACCCCTGCGAGCTCAAGGTGGGAGGATGTTGGGAAAAGATCTCTTTCAACCACGACCGTTAATGTATGTGGGGGCGCAAATGTGCTCTCATGGGGTTCTTTATGGCGTGATGAGCGGGCAGTCGAACTAAGGCGCCCGAATGGTAAAGAGCTCCAATAAAACGCGGCGCACTAATGTAAATCTCTATAATTTAACACCTCAATTTTACTTGTATTTTACTTTTTTACGTTTTATTTAATACATATTATTTACTATATACTGCTGAGTGTAATAATCATTGCCCGTAACCTGAACACAATCACCCGCGTTCTTTGTGATTACAACAACAGACGATTTTTGAAAATAAATTATACAACAATATTAATATTTAATTATGACTAATAATCATTCATATCTGTTATAAATTTTTTTTTTTTTTAATAAAAATGCAAATCACTGGTATTAACATTTTTTGTCATGACTTTCAATTGATGAATAAAAGAAGACCAATAAATGCAAACAACTACAAATAACTGTAAAGAACTGTTACTGACAGCAAATAATTCTTAAAAACTATTATTAAGTGTTATTGGCATTCCAAATCATGCATTTACAAACTGCAAATAAAAATTATATTTAGTTATTAACAATTGTGTGCAGAATTTATTTCCGCCTGGGTGGGTCTGGGTTAATATTACATTGTAATATTTTTATTAAGATTCTTGCACTTCTATATTATTCGATAGATTGATAAAACCTCCTTCATAACTAAACTCACCGGTCCGGGGCCAACTTTCTTTGGTAGAGTCGCTATCGCTTACTTTTAAAGGAATTCTACAACAGTATTTCTCTTTATCTCTACTATAGGAGGTTGTGTACTTTGACAGACTTGAACATAATCTTTTAGTGGCCTTAATGCATGATGATTTGATTCACACCATCCAACACCAAAAATTTGTAACGAGCTCATATGTACTATATGTTCAGCATTTTATTATAACAATCTAACTTTAAGCACAATAAGTTAGTTATGTATGAATAGAAGATACAGCCTAAACAGTCTGCTAATATATAATAAACTCGTGTCCCAGGTTCAATTGCAACATCTATTAAGCTAGCACGGCCACTCTCCAACGTCCTCTCGAAAACTAGTTGTTAATTTGTTGCTAATTTGTTGCTAATTTGTTACGCTAATCCCGATTTTGTTGCTCCAGCCGTTTCCGAGTTATTCAGGCCGTGCTACCTTAAGACTTAAGCTGGCACGGCCACAGTTATAACTTTTGAACGACAAAACATTTTTTGACGGGACAGGTGGCATAATTTGTTGCTAATTTGTTGCTTCAATATAGGCTAGGTCCCAAATCTTAAAAATCAAAATGGCGCCTAATGGCAGTACCCAGCCATTACCCGACTTACGTAATTTTTTTAAATCTTGAAAAATTCAACAAACTACTGTGGGATATTTTGTTGCTAATTTGTTGCTAATTTTTACGCTAATCCCGCTTTCGTTGCTCCAGCCGTTACCGAGTTATTCGGGCCGTGCTACCGTAAGACTTAAGCTGGCACGGCCACAGTTATAACTTTTGAACGAGAAACATTTTTTGACGGGACAGGTGGCATAATTTGTTGCTAATTTGTTGCTTCAAGATAGGCTAGGTCTAAAATCTACACAATCAAAATGGCGCCTAGGGGCGGTACCCAGCCATTACCCGACTTACGTAATTTTTAAAAATCTTGAATAATTCAAAAAACTATTATAGGATAATTTATTGCTAATTTGTTGCTTTGAGATCGGGTTGGACCCAAAATCGATAGTCCAACGGGAAAGTAAGAAATTGTCTTTGGGGCGCTATAAATTGTGTTTTATTTAGTAAAACGGTAAGTAGAAAATTCAAAACTGTGGCAACCGTTGAGGCAAATATGTTGCTAAATTATAATTCCCGCAAAATTGTAATTTTTTGCTTCAAGATAGGCCAGGTTTTGGGTCCAAAAATTGATCGAAAACGCAAGAAAACGTGTCTTTGGAAGCTGTAAATGGTGTTTTATTTCGTAAAACGGTAAGCAACAAATTCACAGCCGTGCGGAATGTCAATAGGCTAAATCCCGGAGTCGAAAGTCGATTGAAAACGCAATAAAACGTGATTTGGTCGCTGTAATGGGGTTTTATTTAGTAAATCCGTCAGCAAGAAATTTATAACTGTGTGCCATGTTGTTATTAATATGTTTCTAATTTTTAGGACTGTTTTCGAATTTGCTGCTACAAAAGAGATTAGATCCCGAAGTGGAAATCGATTGAAAATGCAACAAAACGTGTTTTGGTCGCTGTAATGGGGTTATATTTAATAAATCGTGAGCAACAGATTTGTAGCTGTGCGGCATATTGTTATTAATATGTTGCTAAGTTGCTACAGTATTTCTGAATTTGTTGCTACGAAAGAGGCTAGATCCCGGAGCCGAAAGTCGATTGAAAATGCAAAAAAGACCTGTTTTGGACGCCGTTAATGGGTTTCATTTAGTAAATCGGTTAGCAAAAAATTCAAAATGTGCAAAATTTTGTGATTGGTATGTTGCTAAGCTGTTACGCTTTTTCCGAATTTGTTGCTTCAAGATAGACTAAATCCCGGAGTCGGAAGTCGATCAAAAACGCAAGAAAACGTGTTTTGGACGTCGTAAATGGTGTTTTATTTCGTAAAACAGTAAGCAACAAATTCATATCTGTGCAGAATGTTGTCTTTAACATGTTGCTAAGTTGTTACAGTATTCCTGAATATGTTGCTTCGCAATAGGCTAGATCCGGGAGTCGATGTCGATCGAAAACGCAAAGAAACGTGTTTTCGTCGCTGTAATGGGGTTTTATTTAGTAAATCGTGAGCAACAAATTTGTAGATGTGCGGCATGTTCTTATTAATATGTTTCTAATTTTTAAGGCTATTTTCGAATTTTCTGCTACAAAAGAGATTAGATCCCGGAATCGAATGTCGATCGAAAACGCAAAAAAAACCTGTTTTGGACACCGCAAATGGATTTTACTTAGTAAATCGGTGAGCATCAAATTTATAACTGTGCAGAATGTTGTTATTGGGAGCAATGATTTTGTTTATATGTTGATAAGTTTTTAGGCTTTTTTAAATCTCGAATAATTAAGCAAACATCTATTGGATATTGTGTTACTAATTTGTTGCCAATTTGTTACGCATACGGCGATTTTGTCGCTCGCATTATTTCCAAAAAAAAAATGCAGCTGTAGGTCAATTCTTAAACCAGATTATGAACGTTTGTATTTCCTTAGCGATCAGAGATAGCTACACCGGGTTTCGCCCTGGCAGGCGAAACCTGCTATTTCTAACGTTAATGGCTGGGTAAATCTTGTAGTGACATTTCTGGCGCGGATCTTCAGATGCATTCGCGATTGTGTCTAGAAATCGGCTTGAGTGACAAAAACGGGAATATAGTGTAAAAAATTAGCGGAAACTTACCGATGAAGTCTGAGCGAAACCCCCAGTGTAGCTATCTCTAATCGCTGAGGAGATACAAACGTCGATAGTCTGGCTTATGAATTGACCTACAGCTGTTTTTTTTCGGAAATAATGCGAGCGACAAAATCGTCGTATGCGTAACAAATTGGCAACAAATTAGTAACAAAATATCCAATAGTTGTGATGCAAGGGCAAGTGCTAGAGCAAGCGTAGGACTCGTAGAGGTCGAACGCACCTTCGAGCGAGCGCTACCTTGCACTACTTCCTGCTTGAAGAGCAAGTCAATTATACGGATGCCGATAGGTTAGCGGAAGCCTCAGTGAGCGTGTGCATGAAGATCGGCGGAGTAGAGGGCACTCTACGCCGGTCGGTGAGAAGGGCGAGCTCAGTACGCTGCCGCGTACTAAGTTCTCAGCGGTGAACGCTGAGCTGAGAATGCCTGCTGAGGCGAAGTGCCCCGTTGCCGGTCGCCGGGACCATTATCCACCGAAGTTGCTTCCACGTAGCGTGGAGAGCGGACACCGCACGGATCCCTCCACGTCGACTCAGGATTGAGTCTGGACGAGAGAAAGCCCACCCAACTTAGTGTCGGCCGCACCCCCCGGTTGTAAGGGAGGGATCTCCGCGGAGATTTTTGTTTTGGAGTTTTCGGGGTTAGTCCCGTAAAGGACCAACCCACTAAAAAAATGCCGAGGCTAAAAAACGCCCTTAACGGCCGACCGTAAGGTCGATTGGTCCTCCCAAAGGTTGCTCGGGAGTCCCTGATGCTCTCGCAGGGAGAGTCAACGCCGGTTTGACCAGGACACGTTACTCAGCACCCTCGGTTTCCCTCGAGGTCTCCCAGGCTTTCTCGGGGCGGTTGGTTTCCTCTTCGTGGGAGAGATGAGCAATGCCCTCCGTGGTGAGGTGCCCTTCTCCTTGCGAGTAATCGCCCTCCGGTAGGCGAGGGTGGAGGTGTCCAACGGCGGATCGAGGAACCTGTAGGTCCTTGAAATCGTCGAGGGGTGTTCTGCCGAAAGGCAGGCGGCGGAGGGTTGGGAGATCGAGACACTGCTCGACGACCCTGATGTTGCCGAAGCCAGAAGAACAGAGACACTACTCGGCGACCCTGGGTCGGTTTGAGTCGCCACGTTGACCCTCGAAGTCCGCCGTCGGCTCTCCAAGACCTGCTCACGATGTAGTCGAGCGAGGTAATGGTGACACAGCAGCAGCTCAGCAAACTGCCCGCAGTCGTGGACTAGCATGGAGAGGATATGCGGAAGAGGAGAGCGCAAATAATAAGGCAATTAATTATTATTGCTCACAAAAGTATCTTTTTATTCACTTAATAAACTTGGCTGGGTTTGCCGAGACCATCTATCAAAAGGCGAAGATGTTCGAGCGAACGAAGGAGGACGAGCCGTCCGCCGCGGCGGCTTATATGCTCGCGGGCCGCGCAACTTGGCTGTGGGAAACTCGGCGCCGCGCCGCCTAGCGGCCGCGCGCGAACTACGCTCCCGCGGCAGCCGTTTTGGCGCGCGATTCAAATTTCGGATTTCGCCTAAACTGCGCGGAGGGTCTTAATAATCATTTTAAATAGTCTTTTATGGTTAATAATGATTATCGATAATTTACATAATAATCAAGTATATATAGACATATATATATATATATCAATTGTTTGTTTAATTATTCGAGATTTAAAAAAGCCTTTAAACTTATCAACATATTAACAAAATCATTGCTCACAATAACAACATTCCACACAGTTATAAATTTGTTGTTCACCGATTTACTAAATAAAAAATCATTTACACCGTCTAAAATACGTTTTTATCGAGTTTTCGATCGATTTTCGGCTTAGAGATTTAGCCTATCTTAAGGCAACATTCAGAAAACGATCTTTCTGTACCAACGAGAATCTGCCTGTCGGAGGCGAACAATATTTACTTCGTATGGAAGTAGGAATATCGCAATAAGAGGAATTCCTTCAGTATATATAATAATTATTAACAAAAAATAAATAAATAATGAATGTAAAGATAAAATTGTTGTACATGAATGTAATAAAAAGACTTTCGTTATTTTAAGTATTTATATATTAGTCCTAGTGTCATCTGTTATCAATAAAACTTTTCTTACACTGCAATTTAATGATATTTATAAAATAGAGTTTTGGGGACCTAAGACTCAAAATATCATTCCTTCAATACTGACACATAATATTCTTGTAATAAAACATAAAATTCTCCTCCTGCAGGAAGATTGGCCTCATATAACAGGAGACCACGGTTCCTGTAATCTAATTACGATTCCACGGAGCGGGAGGAAGTCCTTTTTATTGCAGGAAGATTTTCTCAGCAGGAATTTTATTTTGGTACCGGAGGATCCTTTTTCTGAGTGAACAAATTCAGATATAGAATAACAACTTAGAAACATATTAACAACAAAATTGTGCATAGTTTTGAATTTGTTGCTCACCGATTTACTAAATAAAACCCATTTACGGCGGCCAAAACAGGTTTTTTTTCCATTTTCGATCGACTTTCGACTCCGGGATCTAGCCTATTGGGAAGCAACAAATTCAGGAATACTATAACAACTTAGCAACATGTTAAAGACAACATATGCACAGTTATGAATTTGTTGTTCACCGTTTTACGAAATAAAACACCATTTACGACGTCCAAAACACGTTTTCTTGCGTTTTTGATCGACTTCCGACTCCGGGATCTAGCCTATCATGAAGCACCAAATACGGAAAAAGCGTAATATCTTAGCAACATACCAACAACAAAATTTTGCAGTTTTGAATTTGTTGCTACCGATTTACTAAATCAAACCCATTTTGCATTTTCGATCGACCTTCGACTCCAGGATATAGCCTGTTTTGTAGCAACACATTCGTGAATAGCCTTAAAAATTAGGAACATATTAATAACAACATTACACGCAGTTATAACACAGTTATAAATTTGTTGCTGACCGATTTACTAAATAAAACCCCATCACAGCGACCAAATCACGTTTTTTTGCGTTATCGATCGACTTTCGACTCCGGGATCTAGCCTATTGTGCACAACTTAGCAACATGTTAAAGACAACATTCCGCACGGCTGTGAATTTGTTGCTTACCGTTTTACGAAATAAAACACCATTTACAGCGTCCAAAAACACGTTTTCTTGCGTTTTTGATCAATTTTTGGACCCCAAACCTGGCCTATCTTAAAGCAAAAAATTACAATTTTGCGGGAACACAACTTATAGTGCCCCAAAGTCGATTTCTTACTTTCCCGTTGGACTATCGATTTTGGGTCCAACCCGATCTCAAAGCAACAAATTAGCAATAAATTATCCTATAATAGTTTTTTGAATTATTTAAGATTTAAAAAAATTACGTAAGTCGGGTAATGGCTGGGTACCGCCACTAGGGCCATTTTGATTATGTATATTTGGGACCTAGCCTATCTTGAAGCAACAAATTAGCAACAAATTATGCCATCTGTCCCGTTAAGAAATGTTGTGTCGTTCAAAAGTTATAACTATGGCCGTGCCAGTTTAAGTCTTAAGGTAGCACGGCCCGAATAACTCTGTAACGGCTGGAGCAACGAAAGCGGGATTAGCGTAAAAAATTAGCAACAAATTAGCAACATAATATCCCACAGTAGTTTGTTGAATTTTTCAACTTTTTAAAAAATTACGTAAGTCGGGTGATGGCTGGGTACTGCCACTAGGCGCCATTTTGATTTTTAAGATTTGGAACCTAGCCTATATTGAAGTAACAAATTAGCAACAAATTATGCCACCTGTCCTGTCAAAAAATGTTTTGTCGTTCAAAAGTTATAACTGTGCCGTACTAGCTTAAGTCTTAAGCTAGCAGGGCCTGAATAACTCGGTAACGGCTGGAGTAACGAAAGCGGGACTAGCGTAAAAAATTAGCAACAAAATATCCCACAGTAGTTTGTTGAATTTTTCAAGATTTTAAAAAATTACGTAAGTCGGGTGATGGCTGCGTATTGCCACTAGGCGCCATTTTGGTTTTTAAGATTTGGAACCTAGCCTATATTGAAGCAACAAATGAGCAACAAATTATGCCACCTGTCCAGTCAAAAAATGTTTTGTCGTTCAAAAGTTATAACTGTGGCCGTGCCAGCTTAAGTCTTAAGGTAGCACGGCCTGAATAACTCGGAAACGGCTGGAGCAACGAAATCGGGATTAGCGTAACAAATTAGCAACAAATTAGCAACATATTAACAACTAGTTTTCGAGAGGGCGTTGGAGAGTGGCCGTGGCCGCCGCCGTAGGTCCACGGAGTATGCGCATACTCGAAATGCTGATATAAAGACGATTTCGGGTGATATGTGCACCGAAATAAAAGAATTTACCATTAGATTTTATGCATTCAACCATTACAGCTGCATTCTCTCTTTCACTGGTGCCTGCAAAGGGCGGTGAAGCTGTTCTTTACGTTCTATGCTTCGCACAATCCATAATTAATTTTCGCTATTGTAATAAATCTTATTGATATTAAGTTTTTGGTAATCTATGAATAAAGTCAAGACACACTGTTCGGCCAATGAATGCTATATAGTATCACACGAAACAAGGGCGAGACCTACGGCAGCGGGTGTCTTCGCACGGGCTGAGAGGCGAGCCGTCCCTGTCGGTCCACACGTCGTATGCGCACGCGCGGAATTCGGATATGGGGACGATGGCTTTAAAATATTCTTACTGCTAAACCTGCATGCTTATTCTTTAGTGTTTTATGTACCTTTTCATTATTTTTAAATTATAAACCTATTAGTTTGTCACTCGAAAATAATTTTATTTGTTACGTATCAGGTTATCACTAAAAGATACCATGATGATGATTGGAAAACGAAATCAAGTCCATGGCAAGCACAAGTCTTGGCTCAAAATGATTTCTGTCAAGTTCTCTTGAACTCGAAGCATTACTTGTAAAACATTTTTTATTTATTGCATGTTCTCTTTGCTACCTAAAACTCTATGCTTACTTTTTACTATTTTATGTATTCAGCTAGTATAGCATGTACCTATTGGCAGTAATTAAATTATATGCTGGTAAATGAAACAATAAAGTATTGAATAAAGAATAATTAATTCATTTACATGTTATTTTTCATTATTTATTGTTTATCTTCAAATGTAAATATTCACTATATTCATATATAAACCACCTTTTAACTGCCTATTATCCAAGCTATTATCTCATAATTTATTATGTTATTAAAAATACCACAATATAGTATCAGCAATGTTTTAGTTTGCATGATATTTGCCATTTTGTAAAAAATGAAAAGTAGAAATTTCGCTTTTATTTTATCATGCTTTCAATGTGCTTATCCCATATTAAAAATTGTAATCAAAAGTAATTTTGTATCTTATTATTATATTTTTATAAATATATCATCTTTGGAATGTTATATTCCGATCTTATTTATAGCTATTATATTTCATACTTCTGTGTCAAATCCAATTCTGTTAAATAATAAGCGAAGATTGACTATGTAAGGTGCATTGAGGCGTTCAAACTCGTGTTTATAGGTTTAGATTATCAGGAATTGATTACATGAAAATGCTATAATTGGGAAAAAGTTTTATTTAGATGTTACCTATATCTTCTGTATCTAACATTTTTGTGTAAACTTAAATCATTGAACAATAAGCGAAAATCGTCCAATTATAACTCTCTAAACGAAAAACTCTTCGCATATTCTTTACAAAAAATGTCGCGAGCACGTATTTCCATGAAAAAGCGCGGAAAGAATTGTTTATATTATTTTAAATTGGCAGTTATTATAAGGTATAATAAAACTTTGTTGATTCACTTTGATTTTATCATTTATTTAATAACCATTACCTACACGGAAACCTCTTCATGTGCTTTTTACAAAGAATTTCACGCCCCCGTATTCACGGGAAATAATGCGATAAAAATTATTTCTTTACGAAAAATGTTGCAGATCTATATTTCCAGAAAATTATATTGAAAATAATTGTTTATTATAAATTAGTAGTTATTATAAGGTGTAATAAAAATTTGTTGATAAGCTTTGATTTCATCTGAAAATTTTTCAACAATAACAACGAGCTACGTTGAAATAACAAAACTTTTTGAACGAATAAAATGTAATAAATAATTATTAAAATTGTTATTTATCCAGTGAAAATCTTTCTGTACAGTAATAATATTTATATTCAAAACCCAATCAAATTTTGTTTTTGAGGTTATGAATGCAATTCATCGCTACTATATCGTTCTGATTAATTTATATCATAATACAGTTACATAATTTGCAAAACTGAAAGTTTTTTAAGTCTATTTCACTTCAATTATTATTTAATAATGTAATTTATAATTTTATTCTATAAAAGTGTAGTCATAGCGCCATCTAGAGTCATTTACGAGAACTATACAACGTAAACAGATATAAGGCGTCAAAAAAGGTTGGTACGACTTACTTTGCACCATGCACAACCATTTTACGTTAGTGGTATACAAGTGATGAGTAGTTTTGCCAACGTCACAACTTATTGTCGAAAGTTTATATATGGAAAAAAATAAAATAATACTTTTTAACGAATTTCGAAAAAAGAAGACTGTCAGGCGCTCGATAATGCTACGGTGAGCATATGTGTAAAATTTCAGCCAGATCCGATGTATATTCGAGCTTATGTTGAAGTTTTCGTTAAAAAATGTTACTAAAACATGCATAACTCGATAACAGTTATCCTTTTTGTTCTGAAAATTTAACATGATCATCTTCAAAGAATTTCCGAGCGCCTGACAATCCGACATATCGGTAACGTAGGGATTTTCACTTGAGTATCACATGGCCTTAACTTTTTTCCATAAATATTCGGTTTGGTCGTTGAAGTTGGTACATGGCCGGGCTTACCCCATGATTTCCTACTCTTTGGGTTGTCGTAGTAGATCCACTTTTGATCCCCCGTCACTATTCGATGCAAAAAACCCTTTCGACTTTGTCTTTGGAGAAGTTGTTCGCACATGAAAAGACGGCGCTCGACGTCTCTGGGTTTCTGTTCATGCGGAACCCAATTTCCTTGCTTTTGTACCATACCAGTGGTCTTGAGACGGTGTGAAATCGCTTGTTGAGTCACTCCCAAGCTTTCTGCGAGCTGCTCTTTAGTTTGGCATGAGTCTGGTCCAATAATGCCTCTAACTCAGCGTCTTCAAACTTGACTGGGCTTCCTTCGCGTTCTTTATCTTCCACGTCAAACTCGCCGTTTTTAAACTTTTGAAACCACTCACGACAACTTCTCTCACTTAAAGCAGCATCACCGCAAACTTCTACAATTGACCGATGCGCCTCAGCAGCAGATTTCTTTAAATGAAATAAATAAATCAAAACTTCCCGCAAATGACGCTTATTCGGTACAAAACTTGACATTTTCGAACAAAAAAAAATGTATACTGCCAATACTTTTTTATACATACAACTAGACCTAATGATAGTCGCGGAAGCGGTACATGCATTGACAATATGTACATAAAAGCTACATCTATAGAAACTAAAACTTTTAAACTCTCGATTCCTTTTACTGATCATTACCCACTTTTCTTGAAACTGAATAAGCCACCAAAATTAAAATAAGAAAATATCCAGTACCACTATAATTACTATAAACTTTCAAGTATAGCCATTACAAAAAATTGGAATATTATAGAGGCAATGCATGATCCCGATGAAGCTACCGCATTCTTGATAACTGAAATACAAGACTGCTTAGAAAAGTCTAAAGAAGCGCATAAAACAAAACATAACAAGAGATATCCAAGGAAGGATTGAATATCTAAAGCAATAATGATCTCGTGTGAAAAGAAAGAACAACTATATATTAAAATGCGCAATGAACCAAATAATAATCTAATAAAATTAGAATATAAGAATTACACAAAGAGGCTAGACAAAGTTATTAATGAGGCAAAAATAAAACATGAAAGAAATTTAATTAAGAACAATATGAATAATGCCAAGCAACTTTGGAAATACATAAACAAAAAAATGGGAACCAACTTGAAAAAGAATAACACAATAAATAAGATCATTTTAAATAACAATTGCACAATAGAGGATCAGATGCAAATTGCCAATCATATGAATTCGTACGTTTGTAGAATTGGAAAAGATCTAACTAACACCATTGTAAAACCCCAGGGTAAACAATTACAATTACCAGCAATGAACATAAATACAATTTACATTAAACCGACTAATAACGAGGAAATTCTTCAAATAATTGATAACATGAAAATAAAAAATGGTGGGGTAGATAACATTACTAAGAGTAGATACTAATACCAAAACACTAAAAATACTATCATATCAAATTGTTAATGCACTAACACATATCTTTAATCTTTGTATTGAAAAATCAACATGACCTCAAGCGCTTAAAACAGCTGAGGTAGTTCCTATTTTTAAATCGGGTAGAAAATGGGTACAACAAACTATAGACCGATATCTCTAATTTCTAACGTAGCAAAGATATTTGAAAAAATTGTATATGTTCGTTTACAATCATTTTTGGACAGTAATAATTTGTTAGCGCAGAATCAATTTGGATTTATAAAAAAGAAAGGTACCAAAGATGCTCTTAGTTACTTAATGAACATAATCTATAAGAAGTTAGACAAAAGTAAACCAATAGCTATTGCATTTTTAGATCTAGCAAAAGCTTTTGATAATGTCAACCATGCTATTCCTTTAGACAAATTATATAATTACGGAATAAGAGATAAAGCGCATGAACTTATATCTAACTATCTTAGTAACAGAAAACAAAAAGTAAGAATAGGAACAACTGAAAGCTATTATGAAACGATAACTACAGGTGTGCTGCAAGGTACTCTACTAGGGCCACTCTTATTCATAATTTACGTAAACGATTTATTAACAAACAGAACAGATAGTACCATCTCATATACGGATGATACAGCTATTATTTCAACAGATGATAACTAGGAGAAAGTTGAAACTAAAATGAACAAGTACTTAGAAGATATAAATATCTGGCTAGCACTTAACAAACTATCACTAAATATAAAGAAAACTGTATACATAACTTTTGGTAACTATTGTGATAGTGTTTCCGAAGATATGAACATACGCATACAGGGTACTAAATTGAGCAGGATAGAATACTGTAAATATCTAGGTATAATTATTGATTATAGGCTACAGTGGGATAAACATATTGAATATATAATAAAGAAAACTAAATATGTAATATATATAAAGTACAAATTATCAACAAATATGCAATATGACACACTTAAGACAATATATTATGTATTTTTTCATAGTGTCATTAGCTATGGAAATATTGCATGGGGTGGTGCATATAAAAACAACTTAAAATTACTACAAAATATCCAAAATAGGATTTTAAAATTTGTAAACAAAAATATTTTCAATAGAGGCAACCCCTTGAATCTAAAACAAATTGTTGCTTACGAATGTATAACGTATCATTATAATGAACTTAAGAATTTATATTTAAAATCGACTAGCAAAACTAGAAATAAACTTATAATACCACCAAAGTGTTCAAAAGCTGTTAGTGATAAAGATAACTATGTCAGAGCGATACAAGTATTTAATTGTCTTCCGAGATCCAATCCAAATCTTAAAGTTCTAGATATCGCAAAAAATTATAATAAGAAAAAGCTAAAAATTTGGATTGGTACTAATATATTCTAGAATGTAAAAAAAAATAAAATAAAATAAATAAATAAATAAAAATTTAACTTTCCAGTATGGGTGTGAAAATCAACTGTGGACCAAATATATTATTTATAGTGGAATTTTTGATTCCATGCCTACTTTGTAAGTTACTTAAGTTTTTTTAGTTTTAAGTACACCGGACCTATGTACAGGTAGCTATGTATAAATCTATAGGATGTTTGCTGCTTCAGACATGTAACCATGTCCTTAAGTAAGCAATAACATGTAATACAACATGTACTACTCTGATTTAAATAAATAAATAAATAAATAAATAAATAAAAAATCAATAGTATTTTAAGGTTATGTTGTTGCCAGGTGACCAAACTTTCTATGTGACATTTTACATCTGACGATTTCAAAATAATCTTGTCGGTGGAGCCATCTCTTGAAAACGGCGGAAACTTATTTGTATACCCAATATTTATGTTCTTCTCTAAAAATTATTTAACCCGTATATTTTTATTTTTTTGTTGCAACAAAATTTCATGCGTTCAGCAATGTCGCAAAATTCCGAGAAAATCCTTACTTAGAAATAAATTTTTTCAATGTAATTTTCAAACAGCTACTGCTTCACCAGTTTTTTAAGCTTTTTAGCGTGCAACACATAATTCCATTCAGGTTAAAGTCCTCTTTCATGGTCTGTATGTTATTTAAAAAAAAAAAAAAAATACCCGGGTTATGCACTTTTTACTGAAAAATGCAGTTTTTAGAAAAATGCGTTTTTCTCAAAAAAGCCTATTTTTTTCTCAATTTTCTTTTCTCATGATAGAGGACGTAAATAGCTATCTAGGCGTGTTTGTGAGATTCACGGGTTTTCTGCTGGGATAGCGATCACTAATGAGATAACACACAAACAAATTTTTCACGCTTAGCGCTTATATATAGTGATATAACAATGATATAACAGTTAATATAAAGATGTTTATCTTTGTGCGTATATAAGTAATATACAGGTATGCTCATATGTATGTATTTTTTTATTTATGTCTTTTAGATTTTTTATTTTTATAACTACCTTTGTTTTTCGGTTTCGTTATTCTTACTTCAGTAAGGGGACGATCAGCGGTCTTTGCTGTCAAACAATGTACTTTATCATTGCACGTTTCTTTAATCCATAAATGAGTTTTTCAAATTCCAGGATACTTAGGAGTAGCAAGCCCAATCAACATTTTTTTACCATTCTAAACTCTTCTACGTCAACGTCTTGTAAATGTATTATTTTAATTGCATCTGTATATTTTTGAACGTGCTCTACAAAATCGTTGGCATTATGAATGGATTTTTCATGGAGCTCTCGCAGATTATGCGAAGTAGCATAGTGCTTTATAAGTCCACCCACACCATCTACAGCTCCTTTACCGTGCCCAGTAGCAGAGAACAACCATTTTATATCAAATGGTGCTCGTTTTAATTCATATAATTAAAAGCGATTTTTAAAGTGGCTAGCGGCACCGTCTGATACAATGGTAATTTTCAATCTCTTATCAATGGGATTCGACACAAAATGGCAACGATTTTGTAGAGCACGTTAAAAAATATAGAGATTTATGGATTAAAGAAAAGTGCAATGATAAAGTACATTGTTTGACAGCAAAGCCCGCTGATCGTCCCCTTACTGAAGTAAGAATAATGAAGCCGAAAAACAAAGGTAGTTATAAAAATAAAAAATTTAAAAGAAATAAATAAAAAAAAATTACATACATATGTGCATACCTGTATATTACGCACAAAGGTAAACATCTTTATATTAACTGTTATATTATTGTTATATCGCTATATATAAGCGCTAAGCGTGAAAAATTTGTTTGTGTGTTATCTCATTAGTGATCGCTATCCCAGCGGAAAACCCGTGAATCTCACAAACACGCCTAGATAGCTATTTACGTCCTCTATCATGAGAAAAGAAAATTGAGAAAAAAATAGGCTTTTTCGACAAAACGCATTTTTCTAAAAACTGCATTTTTCAGTAGAAAGTGCATAACTCGGGTATTTTTTATTTTTTTTTTTAAATAACATACAGACCATGAAAGAGGGCTCAAACCTGAGTGGAATTATGTGTTGCACGCTAAAAAGCTTAAAAAACTGGTGAATCAGTAGCATTGTTTGAAAATTACATTGAAAAAATTTATTTCTAAGTAAGGATTTTCACGGAATTTTGCGACATTGCTGAACGCATGAAATTTTATTGCAACAAAAAAATAAAAATATACGGGTTAAATAATTTTTGGAGAAGAACATAAATACTTCTATCCCAAAATGATCGGTGACATAGGCATACGCGGGCCACCTGATTTGAGATGGATTCGGCCTTATCTGGAATAAGCTTATTTATGCTACTTTATTTAAGAAAAGTACTTAAAAAAAATATTAAGTATGAAAATGATAAACACAATGTGTAATTAGCTTAAGGGGATGTGCAACCCTAATTTAAATATTTTTTTAAATCAACATTCAAACATTTATTTGGAAAAAGACGGCTGTCAAGCGCTCCGTACACGCAAACACTATATGTAGATTTTTTTCTGGATAATTCTATTGATATTTGCGTGTGTTATGCTCGTTTGAAAAGTAGGTCAATTGTAGATTCCTACTTACCGACAGTACGGTTTTTGTTTAATTAAATAAATTCTCATCATTTTTTTGGAAAAAGACGTCTGTCAAGCGCTCCGTACACGCAAACACTATATGCAGATTTTTTTCTGGATAAATTCTATTGATATTTGCGTGAGTTATGCTCGTTTGAAAAATAGCGTCGGTACTCACATCCCCTTAAGGCCGCTTACAAATGTGTACAATATCTAGTGTTTGTCCTCAGACGGCAAGCAGGAGAAGGTAGTGCGCGTTTATTGTGATCGTGACCTACGCTCACGGAGCACGGTTAACACGCAACATACTAAAGGAATTTGCTTACACTGATATTTACTTTCAAAATTTTAATTTCGTTTCAAAATCTTACTCGTGATAGAATATTATTTCTACTTGTCACTACTAGTGAAATTTAACTTTCTATTTATCCAAGTTACCCTAATCTTTCTCATCATTTTTTTATCATTTTATGTGCTTTTTAGCTTTTTTTTGTATTTTTTAGTTTTTTAGTTTTAATACATTTTAATTAATATTATTCAGCCGTAATTCTTAACTCCGATTAACTTTTTCTTAATTTAATTTCAAATTTCCTAATTTACTTGTAAAAGCCTCGATATCCCTTTCGCGCTCTTCTAAACGTCTTTCTAGATTCTTGTATTTTCCAATCGTAAACGCGGTTAATTTGCCCACGTGTTTTCCTATTTTACGTTGTTTCTGCGCCATTCGTACTTTATTCATAATATAATTATTAAAATCTGATATTTTCTTATTTAATAATTTTTGTTCTTTTAATTTCATTTCTAACTCTATTACCCTATAGACTAATCTCGACTCCGCGAACACCGGATGCACGTCGGGAATCATTATTTTGCTATTCTACCTATTTAGAAAAATTTACTTATAAAATAAACTCAATTACGAAAAGGATAAATTCCCTGTGAAATAAGTAAGTAAACACTTAAGGTATTGTAATAGAAACCGTGCGTTTGTTATGCTCCCTGACCTACGCTCGCGAAGCACGGTAAACACGCCACATACCAAAGGAATTTGCTTATTTCGGAATTACCGATTTACGTTCAAATTCTATCTTCCACATATTTTCCTTAATATTTTAACTTTTCTGTTTCAATTTTGAGCACAATATTGGAATTTTCACATTCACGTTTCAGAGAAAACTGTTTTACAAGTAGAGAGCTTTGATGCTATTTTCCTTGTAAGGTATATTTAATTAAACCTCTTTACCACTTTAATGTTTTATTTCTGCAATAAACTAATCACTTTCTCCTGCCCCTTGAGTAAATCATGCTATCATATGTCACTCGGGTCCCTGTTCGGGCGCCATGTTGTAACCTGTCACGTTCTGAAGACCTGTCGTTGCGTCCGTCGTCCGTGTCAGATTAGGGTTTTGGTAGGACCGAGTCTAATATGCGCATACCGTCAGGAGAATCCCCCAGGCGTCGTCGTTGCGCATAGGTGCGCCTCGCACTGTATGCCGCGGACTTGGCTCCGTAGGGAGGATGTAGGGAAAATATTGTTTTTTAAGAATGAATCGCACGTTCGCTACACACCTTGCGTTGTGCACCGGCGGGGCTCCTCAATTCCTCTATGGCCTTAAGTTCGGTAGAAGGATGGGATAGAATACGCTCAACCGTTCGCTGAACGCCTTGCATTGCACAGCGGTGGGTCGAGATGTGTGGTCAGTCGGACGCCCGAAACGAGAGTGCCTCTCCAAGCTCGCACTGTACAATCGCTCGCTCGCTCGAAAATGGGAAGATAGAGAGACTCTAGGAGAGGGGAGGACTGGCTAACTAACTTGTGCGTGCGGAACGTGCAGATAAGCCGCGCGCCGCCTCCCTCCTCGCGCACTCATGCGGAGTAGTGGGAATACCCGTCGCTCTTCCTCTACCTTTCTCTCTATAGGCTAGAGGGTACCCCCCCCCCCTGCATGTTCCGCTCGCCAACGCCCCATTCATAAGTTGGTAAACTATTTATTTATTAGTTTTTTTCTAAGATTAAAGGAAAAAGTTTAGACTAGAGTATTATATAACCAATTTTCAACAAAATCTAAGCTTTTTTTGAACTTTTGGCGGTCATATTGGATCTGCAATTTTAAATTTAGAAACTCTGACCATTAAGAATCCGCCATTAAAAATTTTGAAAGTCTTATAGCAAAATTCTGATTAGCGACTCCGAAAATCCCTGTATTCAAATTTTAAGCAAAATCTAAGCATCCTTCGAACTTTTGATAGCCCTTTTGATCAGCGACCTCGAAAACCCCTGCAAACCAATTTTTAGCAAAATCTAAACTTTTTCCGAACTTTCAATCGCCTTATTGGATCTACCATTTCGAATATTGAAAGTCTGATGGTAAGATGTTGATCAGTGCCGTGAAAACCTTAGTATTCAAATTTAAAGCAAAATTTAAGCTTTCTTCGAACTTCTTACCACCATTTTGAATTTGGAAAGTCTTGGTGCAAAATCGTGATCAGCGACTGTGAAACCTCTGAATTGCAATTTTGAGAAGAACCTAAGCTTTTTTCGAATTTTTAACCACCATATTGGATCTGCTATTTTGAATTTCGAAGTCTGATAGAAAAATCATGACTAGCGACCTCGAAAACTCCGGTATACCAATTTAAAAAAAAAAACTAAGCTTTTTTCGAATTTTATACCACCATTATGAATTCCGAAAATCTGATAACAAGATCGTGATAAGCGGCCTCGAAAAGCCATGTATACCAAGTTTAAATAAAATCTAACCTTTTTCGCACTTTTTACCGCCATTTTGAATACTGAAAGTTTGCTAGCAGTAACGTGAAGAGCGACCTCAAAAACCGATGTGTTACAATTTTTAGTGAAATCTAAGCTTTTTCAAAATTTGAGCTGAAATTTGGTTCAGCCACTTTGAATTTCGAAAGTCTAATAGAAACACTTGATCAGCAGCCGCGAAAACCACTGTATGTCAAAGATAAACAAAAGATAAATTTTTTCGAAATTTTAGCCGCCATATAGCAGCAAAATCTTGATCAGCGACCTCGAAATCCCCTGCTACCAATTTCCAGCCAAATCTAAGTACTTTTACGACTTTCAATCGCCATATTGTATGCACCATTTTGAATTTGAAAGTCATAGAAAAACTGGATCAGCAACCGCTGTATACCAATTTTAAACAAAATATAAGCTTTTTTCGAATTTTTCCGCCATTTAGAACTTTGAAAGTCTGATAGCAAAATCGTGATTAGCGACCTCGAAAATTCCTGTATATAAACTTTCAGCAAAATCTATTCTTCCTTCGAACTTTGGACAGCCCTTTTGAATTTCGAATTTTTGATAGAAAAATCGTGATCGGCGACTTCTGTATTCCAATTTTGAGAAAAATCGAAGCTATTTCTGAAATTTCAATCGTCTTATTGGATAAATAGCAAAATCAAGACTAGCGACCTCGAAAACTCTGGTATACCAATTTTAAACAAAAACTAAGCTTTTTTCGAATTTTATACCGCCATTATGAATTCCAAAAGTTTGATAACAAGATCGTGATAAACGGCCTCGAAAACCCATGTATACCAAGTTTCCATAAAATCTAACCTTTTTTCGAACGTTTTACCGCCATTTTGAATACTGAAAGTTTGATAGGAAGAACGTAAAGAGCGACCTCAAAAACCCATGTTTACAATTTTGAGTGAAATCTAAGTTTTTTTCAAAATTTCAGCTGTCATTTGGTTCAGCCACTTTGAATTTCGAAAGTCTAATAGAAAAACTTGATCAGCAGCCGCGAAAATCACTGTATATCAAACAAAAACAAAAGATAAATTTTTTCGAAATTTTAACCGCCATATTGGATCAGCCATTTTGATTTACGAAAGTATAGGAGCAAAATCTTGATGAGCGATCTCGAAACCCCCTGCATGCAATTTTCAGCCAAATCTAAGTACTTTTACGACTTTCAATCGCCATATTGTATGCGCCATTTTGAATTTGGAAGTAATAGAGAAACTGGATCAGCAACCCCTGTATACTAATTTTAAACAAAATATAAGCGTTTTCGAATTTTTCCGCCATTTAGAATTTTGAATGTTTGATAGCAAAATCGTGATTAGTGACCTCGAAAATCCCTGTACATAATCTTTCAGCAAAATCTAATCTTTCTTCGAACTTTGGAGAGCCCTTTTGAATTTCGAATTTCAGATAAGAAAATCGTGATCGACGACTTCGAAACCTCTGTATTCCAATTTTGAGAAAATTTTACCGTCATATTGGATCCGCCATTTAGAATTTCCAAAGTCCGATAGCAAAATCTTGATCAGCGACATCGAAAACCCCGGTATACCAATTTTAAACCAAAACTAATCTTTTTTCGAATTTTATACCGTCATTATGAAGTCCCTCGAAAAGCCATGTATACCAATTTTCAATAA
Source organism: Torymus aiolomorphi (assembly GCA_036365515.1). Taxonomy (NCBI): domain Eukaryota; kingdom Metazoa; phylum Arthropoda; class Insecta; order Hymenoptera; family Torymidae; genus Torymus; species Torymus aiolomorphi. The sequence goes on along the minus strand of CM070873.1, from coordinate 91,568,547 downwards.
AATCTAAACTTTTTCCGAACTTTCAATCGCCATTTTGAATACAGAAAGTTTGCTAGCAAGAACGTGAAGAGCGACCTCAAAAGCCCATGTGTTACAATTTTGAGTGAAATCTAAGCTTTTTTCAAAATTTCAGCTACCATCTTTGTTCAGCCACTTTGAATTTCGAAATTCTGATAGGAAAATCGTGATCCGCACCTTCAAAACCTCTGTATTCCAATTTTAAGATAATCCTAAGCTTTTTTTGAATTTTTAACCACCATATTGGATTTGCCATTTTGAATTTCGAAAGTCTGACAGCAAAATCGTGATTAACGGCATCGAAACCTCTGTATTACAACTGTAATCAAAATCTAAGCTTCCTTCGAACTTTTAACAGCCTCTTTGAATTTTATCAATCCAATTGCAAAATTATGATTAGCGACCTCGAAAATCCCAACGTACCAATATTAAACGAAATCTAAGCTTTTTTCCAACTTTTTACCGCGATATTGAATTTCGAAAGTCTGATAAATAGATTCTGATCACCGATCTCGAAAACGCCTCTATATCAATTTTCCGAAAAATCTCAGCTTTTTCTGAACTTTTAATGGTTAAAGTGATTGCGTCATTTTGAATTTCGAAAGTCTGATAGCAAAATCGTGATCAGCGGCTTCAAAACCTCTGTATTCCAATTTCAAACAAAATGAAGGCTTTTTTCGAATTTTTACCGCTATTTTGAATTTCGAAAGTCTAATAAAATAACTTGATCATCGACCTCGAAAACACCTGTATACCAATTTTCAACAAAGTCCAACCTTTTTTCGAATTTTTTACCGCTATTTTGAATTTCGAATGTTTGATAGCAAGTTCGAGATCAGCGACCTCAAAAACACATGTATACCAATTTTCCACAAAATCTTAAATTTTTCGAACTTTTTACCGCCATTTTGAATTTTGAAAGTCTGCTAGCAAGGTCGTGATCAGCTACCTCGAAAACCCATTTATAACAATTTTCAACAAAATCTAAGCTTTTTCTGAACTTTTAACCGCCATATTGGATCCTCCATTCTGAAAACCACTGTATCAAACTTTAAGCAAAGTCTAAGCTTCCTTCGTACTTTTGACAGCCATATTGGAGCCGCCACTTTGAATTTCGAAAGTCTAATAAAATAACTTGATCAGCTTCCTCGAAAACCCTTGTATACTCATTTCCAGAATAATCTAAGCTTTTTCGTACTTTTCATCGCCATATTGGTCCGCCATTTTGAATTTCGAATACCTAATAGCAAAATCTTTGTCAGCGACCTCGAAAACCCAATATACCAATTTTCCGTAAAATCTAAGCTTTTTTCGAATTTGTAATTGAAGTTTATTTTTTGAGTTGTAAGCTTATCTTGAGCGTTACTTCATCGAATGTTCGAATGCATATATTTAACAGATCGAGGAATCTCTATCGAGTCTCGTCTTGAAGCCAAGAGGGCTAATCCTTACTTTTTGTGTCAGTAAGCGCGGGAATAACCTCCCTCTCTTAGCGGATAACCTATAAAGAGAGGCCAGAATGGTGCCTGCGCTTTACTCGTAAAATAACTGATATTGATGAAGTTTCAGAGAATATTGGCCCATAACATCGACGACAAAACCGGAAGTTTTTATTACAAGACTCCTTTAACTGTGGGGGATTTCTGATTGGTAGTCACGAGGGGAGCGAGGTGGTTGTAAGTGTGGTCGAGGGGGTGACGAATGGGGGGAGGGGGGGGGGATCTGCCATGCTTAAAATAATATGTAAAAAATGCGGATGGACAATGCCGAGGGACAATGTGTAGCGATACGGATGGGCCCCGGAGTGACGCGGAAGGACGAGGAGGGATGCGGAGGGACGTGGTGGGACGCGAAGGGACACGGCGGGATGCGGCGGGTTGCGGAGGGACACGGAGGAACGCGGAGGCACAATGCGAAAGGACGATGCAGACCCCAAATACCGCAAAAAAACAGTAAATTTTACGTTATTTTGTGGAGGAGACATTGCGGTGGGATGCTGATGGTTGGCGTCTTAATTTGGCTTACTACTATATATATATATAATGTTTGTATATGCGCATGGGTGTGTGTGTGTGTGTGTGTGTGTGTGTGTGTGTGTGTGTGTGTGTGTGTGTGTGTGTGTGTGTGTGTGTGTGTGTGTGTGTGTGTGTGTGTGTGTGTGTGTGTGTGTGTGTGTGTGTGTGTGTGTGTGTGTGTGTGTGTGTGTGTGTGTGTGTGTGTGCTTGCGTGTGCATACATGTGTGCGTGTGTGAGGGCGTACATGTAGATGGTGACTATTAACCTTATTCCTAGGGACTAACCTACCAACCAATGTACCACTAACACTTTAATATTATAGAGGATTTATAGAATAATGTTTTATTGTTACTCCAATACTCGTAAAAAATTGCAGCCACATTTATGACAAAAACGACATTTTCAGATATTGCAGTAATAGCTATAAATGTTGCTGCAATATTTTAATATAGTATTCTTGACACAATAGTATATTACGATACTAGAGCCATAAGTGGTCCATTATGGCACGATGTGAAATTAGCGCCCGAGCGCAGCAAGGGTAATAATTCACGTCGTGCAGTGGGCCACTATAGGCACTAGTGTCGTACGATATTTTATAGAACGTTTACATAAATCCGCTGTCACGCCGATTCGTGGCATGAGTGCGGATTTATGTCACGCCGTGCTATAAACGGAATTTTGTGGCAATGTTCACATAATATTCTACAAGTATTTTACATCTTTCGTGCAATATTCTAGAGATATTAAAGTATCATTTGGCTATACTACTGCAATATAAGGATATTGCTGTACAAGGTATCAGACTGAAATGTTGTCAAAAGATTGTGACAATTAGATTAATAATTTTAAAAATGATAAGTTCAGATCTGGCGGTGTAATATGATGAGATCTTGGGATAATATTAAGAATTAATATCTTATAAGCTTAGATTGCAGAAATATGAATGCTTTATTGTCAGAAAATAGCAACTTATTACACTGAATTGTTGTGCATAGATTGAGAGAATATTAACTAATAATATATTTGAAAATATCATAGCTCAAATGTTGTTCGAATTTCGCAAGTTAATACTTTACAATATGCTATTGCTAAATTATTGTGAAAATATTGTACTGCAAAGTAAAAGAATGCATTTTTGCTAAAATATAGCAGTAGTATTTCGAATTAACATCTTTTACACATATATTGCAGGAGAATTGATGTAATATCGGCATAAAATATGTTTTTACTTTCCCTTGACAAAATATCGTTTCAATATTGGTCGACAAAGTATTGCAATCGAATGATGTGGGAATAATGTGTCAAAATTCATGAATAACTTATAAAATCCCAAGTTTGGACCATGCAATATAATATTGCTATAATATCCTATGCATATGGAACTACAAAATAAAGGGATGCCGTGATGCTGCGATATTACGAAAATATTGCGATTCCATATAATATTAACTGGGGAGATATCTCCATAACCACAGACCCAAACAATGCACTAGATCTGCTGATACTCAAAATTAAAAAATGCATATATGAATCTGAATCAACTAATAACAATAAAAAAATAAAATCTACACCCAGAAAATGCTGGATAACCAAAGCCATAATTACATCATGTGAAACGAAAGAAAAATTATATAACATATGGAAAAAAGATCCACAAAATACATCAAAAAAAGATACTTACAAGAATTATGTAAAAATATTAAACAAAACTATAAATGAAGCCAAAAATGGCTATGATAAAAAACAAATAGAAAAGAACCAAAATAACCAAAAGAATCTTTGGAAGATAATTAATAAAAAAACTTGGAAAAGAAACCAATACTAATAATAACATAAACTACCTAAAAAATAACAATATAAAAATCACTGACTCAACTTAAATAGCAGAAAAGACGAATGAATACTTTTTTAATATAGGAAGAAAAATGAGTGAGAAGATAGTAACTACTCAAAATGAAAATTTACAAATGCCACCCATGAATCCCAAAACCATGTATCTATTCCCAACTAACCAAATTAAAATGAATGACATTATCACAAGTTTAAAGAACAAAAAAGAAAGTATAGATGAAATAGATGCACAAGTTATAAAAACACTAAAACAACACGTCAGCAAACCACTTGTAGACATCTACAACACATGCATAGAACATGGTATCTGACCACATGCACTAAAAATAGCTGAAGTCATTCCGATATACAAAGGAAAAGAAAAACATTTACCAAACAACTATAGACCAATATCGCTTATCTCCAATATAGCAAAAATATTTGAAAAATTATTACACAAACGGTTACTAAGCTTTCTAGATAAAAACAAAATTATATCACAGAAACAATTCGTCTTCGGAAAAAATAAAAGTACTAAAGATGCACTAAATGCTCTAACAAGCTTAATATACAATCAAATAGATCAAAGTGAACCTATAGCAGCCACCTTTCTTGATCTTGCCAAAGCATTTGACACAGTGGATCATAAGATACTTCTCAATAAACTATACAACTATGGAATAAGAGGTGAAGTTTACAAACTACTAAAAAACTACTAAGATAACAGAAAACAAAGAGTAAAAGTAAACAATTCAAATAGCACATTCGATACAATACAAATGGGAGTCCCCCAAGGAAGAATATTAGGACCATTATTATTTATTATCTATATAAATGACATGTTTCAAACTATACCAGAACTTTCAATATTGGCTAGAAATAGAAATAAAAATGAACCTATACCTCAATAATGTATCTAACTGGTTGGCTCTAAACAAACTATCCTTAAACATTGATAAAACAGTTTACATGGAATTTGGAAGTACGCGAAACAGCACTCCGGGAAATTTAAATATCTGTATACCAGGAAAACAAATAACAAGAGTTGACAGTACCAAATACCTAGGAATAACCATTGATAGTAACATGAGATGGGAAAACCACATCACAAATATTTACAATAAATCAAAATATTTAATCTTTATTTTTTATAAACTAACTAAAATACTATCGCAACAAAATCTAATGATGCTCCATTACGCTCTTTTTCATAGTATCATGTCTTATGGCATAATTGCATGGGGAGGAGCATACATAAACATAACTAGAACTCTTCAAACTCTACAGTATAGAATTCTCAAAATAATAAATAAAAATAACTTTTTAAATGAAAAACAGTCACTAAATTTAGATCAACAATTCACTTACGAATCTCTATTATATCATTACGAAGATTTAAAAGAAAACTTTATAAATTCAAATAGCATCACGAGAAAGAAATGCATCATAGTTCCAAAACAAAACAAAAGAATAAGTAACAAGATCAGTTATTTAAGGGCCATTACTTGTTATAATAGTCTGCCTAACAATCTCAAAACACTAACACACAAAAACAACAGAAAAATTAAACTAACAAGGAAGGGTATCGAACCCGAACTCACCGTCAAAAATTTCGATATATGTTGTAGATCATGAAAAAATATGAGACACGTGTTTTTTCTTATCTGCGGAAAAACATATTTAGGGGGTGAAAACCACCCCTAAAGATAACCCCCAAAAACGGTTTTTTAAATATATCTCGGCTTCTACTGCGTATTTCAGAGTAAAACAAAATAGAAATTACTTCTTATAAAAAAACAAAGATAACTGAAGCAATTTTGACCCTAAGGGTTGCAACCCTTATTTTTTATTTTCAATATACATGATCAAAACATTAGCTTTTTGAAAATAAATAAGGGTTGCAACCCCTAGGGTCAAAATTGCTTCAGTTATCTTTGTTTTTTTATAAGAAGTAATTTCTATTTTGTTTTACTCTAAAATACGCAGTAGAAGCCGAGATATATTTAAAAAACCGTTTTTGGGGGTTATCTTTAGGGGTGGTTTTCACCCCCTAAATATGTTTTTCCGCAGATAAGAAAAAACACGTGTCTCATATTTTTTCATGATCTACAACATATATCGAAATTTTTGAAATCGGTGAGTTCGGCTTCGATACCCTTCCTTGTAAGAGAATGGATAAAAATAAACTAAGATCAGCAAGTTATGAACACACAGCAACAGAAAAAATTAGAATAGACTGCAGTAAAATCAGAAAAATCTTACATGAAGTAAAATACACTAGAAAGGGCTATGCCCTAAAATTACAATATAAAGGAAGGAAAACAACCGTCAAGTATGACTGTCTAACATCGGAAGTCCATGTGGATAAGACTATGCTTGACGCATTATTATTAGATACTAGAACACACATCTGTTCGATAACCAAATGCATACGACACCAATTTCACTCACCCAACGAATGACAAATTATAACTTCACCAAATTAAAAAAAATCAATAATGATAGATACTTGCAAAATATAAACATAATCGCAGACAGCATAATCCAGTTATTTACTACAGAAACGGAAGAAAAAATTAAACAACCAAAAAAAGTATATTCTTTTATAAGGAAATTTACTAAATGGCCCAACTCGAACAGTAATCCGCAAACAATAACATATAACAAAAATTGTTCTTATTGCCATGATCCTAAAAGACGTGGAATTAAGCATACCCATTTCTTAAAAAGCACTGATACAACTGAAAATCAAGGAAAAAATAAAAAACCCACCAAAAATGAATATAATGGCATAGAAGAAATATATGATATGATTGACAATATAGCCAATGAAAATAGCATTAAATTACTACAAAAACCAGTAACAACAGAACCAGGAAACAAAACAACTACAAACAACATCCGTATGACATATGGTGATATAACTACCTAGGATCTAACAAAGCACTTTTTTATTTTGATAGAGGAATCAGAGGTAAGCAAACTTTTACTAATTCAATGTACCTACTAGATGCACAACCAAAACACAAGGATATAGTAGTAATAGATGAAATAATCTTCACATCAAACTGTAAATGTGATTCGAGTAACCAACACAGGAACATGTTCCCTCATTATAGGGTCACTTGTGCAGTTGGGCTTACATGCCCAGCTCGACTCAACAAACATGAAAGGATAATTTATGCAAGAAACAAGAATGCAACAACAGAAACACCTACAACTGCGAGATCTATGCTAATAAGATATTGGTGAGAGTGCTAGTGACATAGTTTTATTTTTAGTTAAAATTTGTTTCTCCCTGTAGCCAAGTTACAGGAGAGTAAACAAATACGCTCTAAAAGAAATGTATTAGATTATAAGTTTAGATTGTAAGTTTATTATATATACCAGACCAGCATACAGGAAGTGACTTCCTCTGCTGAACTACTTTTGTAATGTAATTTTGTATTACTCTGGTTAATAAAATAAAAAAAAATAAAAATATCTTGTTAACAATTTGTTCCAAAGCTGTGCAAAATGTCAGAAATCTACTTACTCGGGTACAGTTTTGCACAGTTCCACATACGTTAGCACTCTATCACAAACCAAAAAAGAAACAGTAATCCAAATATGAAGAAATTTATAAATAAGGTGCATTTTTAATTTAAGGTTTGTATTGCTCTATATAAGTAAAATCGAGTGGATTGCATATTTTAATCTTGTGTATCTATTAGCGATAAATAAGTTTAAAATCTTTATGAACACCTAATTTTCTTTATTTTATTGTGGATAGGAATTCGATTCTATTAATTAATCTTAACCAATTATTTAGGTGAATTATACATGCGCAAACTCTAAATAGAAAACATAGTCCATTCATGCAATATTGGGCAAAAATAAAATTTCCGGTAACCCTTAAACGGCCGGCATGACGTCTAAGGGCGTCATGGGCTTACTAGTCAGCATCCGTCTATGTTGCTAAGTGGGAATCTCAGAACTCATTTTAATAGGAATAATTAACACTTTATTTTTTAAATCCCGGCCGCCGAAGGGTCTTTGCCTCACGGAATAAAATATGAAAATATAGAGTTAATATGTAAACTCAAAGTGTGAAGTTGGGTGCAACTTCCACACATTAAAACTTACATCTGATGCTGCTCTTTCTTGCAGCTCTTTCTCGCGGTTGAAAATGCAGAAACGATTGTTGAGTTACCGAAGGCAAAATCCTCGGTCTCCTTTAGCGCCAGCTGGCAGCGGTCATTGTATATCTGGGGTCGGACTTTTGGTTTACGGTTTAGCGAAACAGGGTGCTGGCGGAATCTCGAGCGGCAATGCATGTTTACATCGTCAGTGTCGAAGCCCGAGTTGAGGCTCGGTGAGATGTCTAGAAGAAGTGCTACCTGAGGGGGCGGCATAAGGAACTCGCCGCTCTTCACCGTCGTGATGAAGGGCCTCGGATGGAGTAAGTGACTCATCTTGGCAGCGTGTCCTCTCAGAACCTCTTCCTCCTGTTCCTGAATTTTCTTCAGCTTAGCGTTAAGTGCTTGATTAAAATCCTCGGTAGACAGGTGCATCGGGTTCTTCTTGCAGGAATAATCTCGATACAGTAATTTCTTTTCATTCCTGTGCAGGCTCCTGTGGCTCTTACTGTGCTCCCCAGTGCATCGACGACTCGGCAGGCGGGTGGACTTCAAGTGATTGTAGGAATTGGCGAACTGTCTATGCTCGAAGACGGAGGAATCGTTGTTCCGGAAGTGACATTGCAGCATGGTCATCTTAGAAACAATTGAGTCGCCGTCCTTTCCTTCTTCGTCTGAGCTGTCATGACCGTTGACGTGAAGTAGAGGCAGGGAGGAGTCGAGACCATTTCCTTGAAGTATCGTGAAATCCTTGGCTGACCCGTGACCAAGCTCCAGCTCGGTATCACTTTGGCAGTAGGTGGCCGAAGGTGCCAATGTTGAAATCCGAGCAAACATGGTTGTGGTGACCCTGATGGCTGAGCTTGATGGCAGCTAATACGGCTGTTACCGTTGGCAAGACTTCTAGCTTGAGGAGTCTCGAGTCCGAGTGGCTTCGGACACTCGTTTGTACTTCACCGACGAAGCCAGCATGGTTTGACCACTTTACATTGATGTTCTGTCGGGCTCTCGTGGTCAGTTCACCACAGCTGGTTCATCCGATCCAAGCGATACCCCCGATTGATAATCATGCATAATTAACGTTATATGACTGTCTGACAAATCTCTTGAGGCAAAAACATCAGTCTATGAGTAAGCTCCTATGGGATACGAGCTTAGTGAGAGTAACTTAATTTGGGATTTAGGATGCCCGTTTTATTTACGATCCGTAACACACTCTTTTATTTATCACGCCTCGCATTGCCAGTATTACTTGGTCGTTGCATCTACATTCTCTACACTTTCACGACTATTGAACTCTTCTGTATACTATATTTTTCTGAATAAATTAAAGTTTTATTTTTGTGGAATCCAATTTCATATAACACCGCTTTATGTCTATGCTTCTTGTTATACAAGAATGATTAATACTCACATTCCAAAACTAAACAATCTATTTAATCTTGAGCTTAACAAAACCCAATCCATTTTAACCTGAAATAAAATTTTTAATTAAGCTCAAACTTTGGGACGTGTTTTTAGTTATCAAAATGTAAAAAACCTCGCAGCATTATGATAAAACGCTCCAAAAAAATTTGAATATATACATATTCAATTTTTTTCTTAAATTTTTTAAGGAAGCCTTTGCTTCAAATTTGATGCTGAGAAAAATTTATTATGAGTTTAGTAAGAATTCCTATAAAATTTACAATTATATTAATTATTCAAGAATATTACAATAATATAATAAAAAGCACTATACTGCGATTTTTTACGTATTTGGTTCATGATGATAGATAAAGGACTATTTGAATTTCAATTTATATTGTATAAAATACAGAAATCAACTCACTGTTGAAAGGTAAACAATAACAAAATTTATTGCGTTTTACTGAACAGTTACATTTTAATGTAATATATTTCTTCAATGAAAGGTTTTAAAATTGAAATATTCAAATTCATTAAAGTTACATAAGTATTATCATATATATTATGTAAAATGCTTTTCTTTTAAAATAGCTTTAAAATACTCTTGTAGAATTTATTAATCGTTATTTTATTAAGATTATATAATTTTGTTTAGGCCGAATCCATCTCAAATAAGGTGAACCGCGTATGCCTATGTCACCCATCATTTTGGAATTAAAGTATTCATGTTCTGCTCCAAAAATTATTTGACCCATATATTTTTATTTTTTTGTTGCATCAAAATTTCATGTGTTCAGCAATGCGAAAAAAAACCGAGAAAATCCTTACTTAGAAAAAAATGTTCTCAATGTAATTATCAAACAGCTGCTGCTTCACCAGTTTTTTAAGCTTTTTAGCGTGTAACACATAATTTCACTAATGGTTGAGCCGTCTTTCATGTTGTTTATGTTATTTAAAAAAAAAAATTAAAATGCACGAGTTGTGCACCTTTTACTGAAAAATTCAGTTTTTAGAAAAATGCATTTTTCTCGGAAAAGCCTGTTTTTTTCTCAATTGTCTTTTGTCGTGATAGAAAACGTAAATACCTACCTAGACATATTTATGAGATTCGGGGAATTTGTCCTGGGGTAGCGATCACTAATGAGATAATACATAAACAAATTTTTCACGCTCAACGCTTATATATAGTCAATGATATAACAGTAGTAGTAGATGTATCGGTATAGTGAGACAGATAGGTATCGTGTTACAGCGCCGGTGTCATCCTCAAGTGAGAACTTGAGTTAAGTGTTGTTTATATAAACATCTCTTATCTTAATTGTTGTTTACATAAACAGAAGCTAAACAGTAGCCAAACAGTAGCTAATTAGTGTTTGTTTATATAAACAATCACTAATCGGCTATTGTTAATTAGCTACTGTTCAGCTCTTATGTTAGGCGTCTACTTGAGGGTGCCGTAAAATGATACCTACCGTCTCGCTATACCGGCCATGGCATTCTCACTCCTCCCCTGCCAGCTGAGCGCGGGGAAACGTTGCCTGGTGAGATTCGTAGGAGGGGGCGGACTACTGTATACCAGTCACGCGTGTGTTCTCTCTGAGCGGGTTCAGTGTGCTGCTAGATGGTATCCCCACTCCTCTCTCCGCGGCCAGGTTGAGAGCGAATCTGTGCTAACTGTTGCGGAGCGTAGGAATGGGGGGAAATAATCTATACGTGCACGCGCATGTGCTCTCCCCATCCGACTTGTGTGGACTGCTGCATACGTTTGTGCATATGTGCAGGCAAGTTGAACGGGTGAGAGAGGACTGGCAGTAGTACGGTCTTGTGCGAGAGGGAGAGAGGGGTAAAAAAACAGTTTTTTATTTAAAAAAATATAAAGTATTTATTAAAAACACACAAATGCATATCATAGATGCCGCACAGACACGTGCGTATGCGTCCGTACACACACGCGCGCGCGCGCACATGCGCAAACGCGCACGCTCTTATGTACCGCTGAGTACACACGCGCGCACTACACTATTTCTGCTGCCGCTCCTGATGATGATGCAGCCGCATGCTACTGCTGCTGCTGTTGCTGCTGGTGTTGTTGCTACTGCTGCTGCGGTGGTCCGTCGATAGCGGTCATTGTGGTGGTGGTGGTGATCGCAGAGTGTCCATTTGTTGGAGACACCCGCACGCACTTTCTCGGCAGTCACCGCATCTGCAGTGGATGCACCGCCAACACTGCTCCCAGGACTGCCCCTCCTGGTCTCTCTTTAGAGTGCGGAATATTATTCCGCATGAATTGCAGTTCGCTCCCTCGCGCATCGTAGCTGGTGCTGAATTAGACTGCTGCTGCTGCTGGTGCTGTTACCGATGTTCCTCTAGCATGCGCCGCTTGATGAGTAGGATTTCAGCTTGTATGCTCTCTACTACTTGTCCGGCGCGCCTTACTCCAGCCGTGTGTCGCTCCAGCCTCTTGCTGATGCTGGCGAGATGTTGCCACAAAGCGGCAATTTCACATCTTATTCAATCCATCGCTCGAGCAATACTGGTGGCCGCCTATTTTGACGAGCAGCGATATGGCATGGCGTGGAGCTGGATGTAACTGCGGCGCTAGTGGTGGCAGTGGTGGTGGTGGAGGATCGGCGTCCGTTAGCCTCATTCATTGCGCTCCGCTTTCACCCACTGTGGTACTTCCGTAATAAATACGATTTCCGGCGCGGCTCTTCAAATCTTATACGGCTCATGCATCGAGCCCATACATGCTGCCGGTCGTTGTCCGGCCACGCTCCTAGGAGTACAGTCATGTCCTCAGATAAACTATCATACGCTGCTTGAGCGTTTTTATTGTAGCGCTTCACATTCCACAAACGTTGCTTAACGCAATTTCTCTGATGCGTTTATCTTGTTGAATAGCCGATACTGCTCATGGAAAATAGTTTGTAAAACATTTTCAATGAATTCGAAATTTTTTACCGTTTCCATGATGATGATGATGATGTTGCGCACGTTAAAGCTTGACACTGGTAATGATGGTGCAGCGCTCAACCCGCGCTTTTAAGTACGCGGCTGTGGAGGGTAAAGTGGATAGAAACTGTACAGAGCGAAGGAATAAGCACACGCCTTTCCTACAGAATCTCTCAGTTTCACGATTTATATTAGTGCGATAAAATTCTCAGGAAACAGCGTGAGCGGGAAAAAAGTACCAGTTTAGGTGCGTACTTATGGTGGATAAAGCGGCGAGAAACTGCACAGGGCGAAGGAATAAGCTCGTGTGTTATCTACAGGATCTCTTAGTTTTACGATTTGTATTAGTGCTGAAAAATTCTCAGGGAACAGCGGAAGTTACAAAAAAAAGGACCTAAGTCTTGGGATGCTTTTCAAGTGCTCTTAAGGCAAGAAAATTTCCAGCTGTTGGTGTGCGCACCGAAGAAAGTGGTCTGCTTGGGAAAGTATACATTTCTGCCGCTGCGAGGTATTTACGAGGTGTTTACGACCTAGTGGGTCTGTCGTGACAGTCTATATTTATTTCGAATGTACTTTAGAGTTTTCTCGAATTCCTCCTGACAGCGCGAGTAATGCTTTGTAAAACAACAGCCCCGACTGGTCCGACACAAAAGAATGTATAGTTTTTATCTCGAGTGTGCTTTTGAACTTTCATGCATCAATAGGATCGTATTTTTACGACGTTGACCCATACACGTATGCGCGCGTGCACGTTTGGCGAAGCGTTGTTCCTTTTTCACATCTGGAGTGCATGTATAGCGGCGCTATTCTTTTCAATGCCCACCTTTTTTTCATAAGATGTTTATTTTAAATCTCAGTAATGTTCGACGAGATGACTAGATGACTAATTTCTTTATCATGCGTTTCTTAGAGTGTGTTTCAAAGATGACGTGTGCGTATAAAAAGTCCGAGCGCGCGTGCGTTCCGCTCAGTCTACTCAGAAGTTTCGAGATGGATAACCAAGTAAATAGTTCGTTACTGAAAGCTGTGTTACGCCTCGCGGCAAAAGCAGGTCACGGCAGAGATTCCGCGTGGCTGTGCCGTCTGCGCGGTATGTCGCGTGAAAACTTATCAACGCAATTATGACTGCTACTCAGAATGACAGAGTATCGCGCAATAATGCACCTCTACAATGCATACGCATGTTCGCGCGAAGTTCAAAGCGTCATTGAAGACAATGTGTTCGATCGGCAATTAAGTGGCTTGCCCGTGTTTCACGGCATAGCGATTGCACATGAAAAATGTTTAGGTAAGTTTAAAACTTTTTTTTTCAAAATAATTTTCATTTCCTTTTTTATTTACATGTTTTTATTTACAGCTTACGAGAGTCTCATACGCGGCGATTCGGATACGGAGCTATCCGATAGCTCGGATTTGGACAGCGATGGCACATTTCGAGCAAAATGTGGGCGATATGTCTCTCCAGCACTCGGCGCGCACGGCAGGCGTATTTAATCCTGTTGCGCGACGACTCAACTTTGTTTACAGTGATACGGAGAGAGAAGGCAGTGGCCAGCAATTGGTTGTTGCGGCTAACGTGCACATGCCCGAAGACGCCCAGCTCGAAGCCGCACAGCCCAAAAGCCCGTCGCTCATCGCGTCGGAGCGTTTTGACCACGATGATGATGAGGAGCCCGCGTCAGAGACGGAAGAGGATCGAGTGATGCGAATCGACGTTGATATGCGTTTAGAAGAGATGATGCATAGGGACCTCGCGATTGCCGATACACTTATGATATACGATCGGCCGCTAGTGACAGCAGCAGAACGGCGCCTTCTCACGAGCCAACCGCCCAATGTGATTGCTGAAGACAACAGCACTGCGGCAAATACAGCGCGTGTCGATCGTGAACACCTGTTGGCGAGCTTGCAAGATGTGGTAAACACGGTTACCCCCGACTATAACCACAATTATGCATCGCATCAACGCATCAACGAGCGTAAGTACAAATATATTTATTTAAGAACGTTTTTGGTTTTGTTTTTAAAAAGGCAAATATTTTTCATTATAGTTATCCGAATGCGTGATATAATGCATCGGGAAATCCGTACGTTGCTCCTTGATCTCGATGGTTTACCGGAGTTATATGAGCAAATAGCGCAAAATCTGCACGAGGCGATTCAGCGCTGGTTTCGCGACTTCGGCGTTATACACCGACACAAACGCCGCTGATCTTGTAATACGAGTGTTCAAAAATTTTGTCAGTTATTCTGAGCCTTAGATGAAAAAAAAAATCAGAAACGTTTAAAATTAAAAAAAGAAGTTAAAAATATAATTAGTTTTTGACTTTTTTATTTAGCGAGTCCCGAGTCTCATTCCTCGCCACAGGTAGGGGGTGATGTTTATACCAGCAGCAGCAGCAGCAGTAGAAGCAGCGACGCCAGTAATGCCAGCGACTCAGGCAGCGGAGAGTCCGAAAACAATGGAGTTATAGGACGCGCCGGTGAGCGCTTCATCGTTGCAGCATAGGGACACCAATACCTGCAGCGGTTTGGTCTTCAAGGGCCCACGATTAGTTTTAGAATAGCTGAGCCGCGTGAGGGGAAAAATGCTGTATTATGGATGGAAGTTGCGGTTAGCGATATCCATAATTACATAACAGAGCATGTTCCTGCTAATATTTTAATCAGTGTGAGTGTGCGAAGCGAGCGGTTTGCGCAAGGTCCCAGTGGGCTCTCATTCAGGTGCTGATAAAATTGAAAAAAAATTTCGGTTTACGCTCGCTCGCCAAGTATTGCTTAAATTCACTCTGGAGCAAGTTCGAGCAGCGCTCTAATTTATAGCAGACGGAAATTGTAAAAACGCACAAAGATCTGCTGAAGCTGTTAGCGGCGCCGGAAAAAGAGGTTTTTGATGTACTACCAGTAAGCGAAAATCTCTTTTACGCGAATTCGTGGTACGTAGATGTAGTAGGATCTGCCCGCAGCACATGTGTTGTATTAGCCGCGTACACGACAAAGCAGATGCGACTCGACATTTACAATTACATTGAAAAACTCACAGCCGCGTGAGTTCTCTACATTGACACCGATTCATGTATATTTAAATGCAACCGAAATAATCTAAACGAATACAGGCCTGCTCTGGGTAGTTTACTCAGCAATATGACAGACGAGCTCAAGGTTTATGGTGAGGACACTTTCATCACGGACTTTCTCTGCGGGGGACCGAAATTTTATGCCTTTCGAGCCTCTGTCTCTTCGAGCGGACAGGCTGTCGAGTGCTGTAAAGTAAAAGGTGCGTGTGTGGGCCCAGAGGCTGCAGGAAAATTCTGTTCGTGCAGCGCTTTCTCGTCCATCTCCCCGCAATGTACGACGCTGGCTTTCAGTGTATATTATTTTATTACGCCGAATGGCAGGAAGCATATTGACAGGAGGAAATATCGAACAGCCTTTAAGCTCCATGCTCCCACAACCACCAAGTTTCGGGACGGACTGCCACAGGCAGACGACTATTAGCGGGACAATGACAAAAAAAAATTACTAATCCTCGACGATCTTATGCCAGAGTCTTCAAGCGATGTTATTTTGGATTTATTCACGAAAGGCAGTCACCATAAAAATATAAGCGTCATATTGATCAAGCAAAATGTTTTTCACAAAGGAAAGGCACAGCGCGACATAAGTATAAATACCTAATATCTCGTTCTGTTAAAAAGCTCACGCGACAAAGCGCAGATACAACATCTGGCGCGGCAAATTCACCCGGACGACTCGTTTTTTCTGCGCGATGCATACGTCAATGTGACCCGTTTACCACATTCTTATCTCTTTATCGATCTCTCACAGGACTACTTGGACGAGTTTAGATTTCGCAGCAAGGTATTTCCCGGCGACAACAAGCCGCATTACGCGTACGAACCAAAGCACTTTAAAGCATGCTGATTACACTAGTCGCACGTCAGTTGGAAGAAAACTATGGCAGCGTGCAGTTGCACCGGGGGCTGCCGCGGAACACAACCGCGGCGTAAACATTTTTCCAAGAAAAATTTTGCGCTCCTCGGCGCGCTCTGTCACAGCGATAAGAAACATCGAACGGCTATCGCGCGCGTGGCCGGCAAACCACTCGTCAGTGCATATGCCAGTGCATGTTGAACGTTTTACAAGGGGTCGTAAAATTGAGCAATACAACAAAAGAGGCGATGGCGCAAGCATAAACACACGCTTCGAAAATTGAACTGTGCGGGAAACACTGATTGGCGCACAAAGAAATGCTCGATTATTCATAGTGGCGGATCGTTCTTATCACTCTTGCTGGCCCCCATACTCGGAACGCTAATCTCAAAAATATTTGGATCGGGTGGTGGCGCCGCCACCGCGCGATAAGATGGAGCCCGCGAAAGATTTTACTCGTACCAGAGGACACGTTTCAACCTTCACAACTTGCGATGACGTCACCTGTTGCGAGCGATGCAACTCTGTCAAAAGGACCGGATGCGGGAGAAAAAAATTTACAAACAAAGGGTGATAATTTTTCACGATTAGACCGCGAAATATACGAGGTTCTACGCTCAAAAACGGCACGCAATGATCACGCAAAATGTCTAAATTATCTACAGATTTTACGCCGTTATCTTTTTTTTCGAGACAACGAACGCGCGGTGGAGCACGAGACGAAGCACGAAATAGAGCAGATGCTCAGACCGCTCAGCGAGCAAGCTCTACTCGAGAGCCTACCAAAAATACACGCACCCAAATCACTGCGCATGCTACATATCTGGAAAACAAGAGCACTCAATCGTCTGAAATGGGACAATACAGGCACTGTGAGCATCGATGGCAGTGTCATACGTCGCATAAACGTAACAGAGTTACTGCTCGACGCTAAGCAG
The DNA here is from genome assembly GCA_036365515.1 of Torymus aiolomorphi. Lineage (NCBI taxonomy): Eukaryota > Metazoa > Arthropoda > Insecta > Hymenoptera > Torymidae > Torymus > Torymus aiolomorphi. The sequence goes on along the minus strand of CM070873.1, from coordinate 91,551,332 downwards.
CGAAAGAGAAAACCAGTAACAGCAGTAGCCGCAGCAGAGGACGAGGCGCCTATTGGACATTACGAATTTGCGAAATTTCTCAAAGCCAGCGACACACCCGCCGATTTGATCGGAAACCCAAAAGTTCTGAAAATAGGTCAAAACTAACCGCCAAGCGACGTTTGCCGGCGCACCAGTCTACAGGAGACTCGCCGTCGCCGCAGCGCTCACCGATTCTTACGCGTAATAAAAAGCACATCAAACAAGTGAAGAAAAAATGGCTCAACTTTGACCTGGCGTGAGAGAGTATGTGCGTAGCAATGTCTTACGAAAAGCAGTACTAAGGACTCCAGCACGAGACAGGATATGCGGGTACACGGAATCTCCTTCGTTTGAACGCTGCAAGCACAAAGGCGAAGAAGAAAAAAATTTACGACTGGCTGAGCAATCAAGACTCATACACGCTTCATCACCCGATAAAAAGACGCTTTCCACACCTCACCTACAATATGAGCAACGTTGACGACGTGTGAGAGTACGACTTACTGCAACTCACATCGATAAAGGATTATAACGACGGCTACTGCTACATCCTCGTAGTCATCGATGTACTCGGCAAGTTTGCAGGGGTTGAAATATTGAAGGATAAAACGGTGCGCAATGTTGCCGATGCATTCGAACGCATTATCGCCAGAGCACAACCACGTTTACCCTTGTGCGTGCAGTTCAACCGAGGCAAGGAATTTATCGACACAGCATTTCAAAAACTTCTTGACCGACGGGGAATCGACATTTGTGTCGTCAGAAATCCCGATATCAAGGCAGCAGTCGTTCAGTGACTGAACAGGATACTGTGTGAATGGATTTGGCGATATTTTTCGCATCAAAACACCAAACGTTATATCGATGTTTTACAAAAAATTGTGTACGCTTATAATTATTCTCTACACGACGGCACATGGATGTGCCCACCCGATGTTGACATCTACAACGCTGCGCAAGCGCGAGAAAACTTGACTAAGCGCGCACGCTCCAATTACCGGTGGTGGCGGCGACACCGCGTCACCGCAACACATGGTAAATTCAACGTGGGAGACCTCGTGCGCATCAGTTGAACGAAAAGTTTCCAAGATAACACGCGTATCGCGTCGCCAAGGGCTGCACACGTACATTCTTCAGGACTTGGACGACGAGCTCATGGATGATTTCTTTTACAAATAGGAAGTCGTAAGCGTCAGCCAAGAGCGTCTGGTGGCGGATAAGAATTTCAAGATCGAACGCGTCGTACGCGAGAAAGGACGCGGCGCCAACAAGCCGCTGCTGGTGAAGTAGCTCGGCTATTCGGATAAATTTAATTCTTGGGTAAAAGTTAGCCAACTCGAAAACATTTCATAAAAGGCAAGTATGGACACGTACGAAGATTTCTACATGGTGCTGCCTAGTAACAGCATTATGACTTACTTTTCCGATAATAAGACTAGCTGCTTCACGACACACTTACCGCGAGAGATCAAATTATACGGCAAATGGTTCGTCGGACTGGTGGAAATACACGTACCATGTAGTGTCGTAAATTTTTAAGAGGAGGATGCATTCTACAAGTATGCCACGTACGATGGCGCACAACTCATAGAGGAAAAATATTGTAATATACCCGTTGGATTTTATGACTCCCTCTTTGAGCTGACGGATGCGATAAGCAGCTCAAATGAAACCTATCGTCATCAGAGGCTCGAACCAGCTAAAAACGTCGCGGTTATTACTCTATAAGGCGTAAGTGCGACTGCGCGTAGCTACATGAGACTCATTTCAACGAAAAAATACATGAGACTCATTTCAACGTAAACACATCGGTAGGGTGAAAATCACGCAAAAGCGGTAGAAAAAAACGCAAAACACTGACTTTTTTCGAAGCGTCAGCGATATTTTCGGGCCAAAGTAAATAAAAAAAAAATGTCTTTCTTACACTCGCAGTCCTCAGATTGTATGTCGAGCGAGCTGGATCTTTTTACACTCTTCGCGACTCCAATTTCGATCGAAGGCAGCAGTTTTCTGAACTACAAGCCTGTATCATCGATCAGCGATGAGGGTGATGCACCGATCGAATTTGTCGTATCCAGCACCAGAGCATTACATCGATCTCGCACATACCATGCTGTACGTAAAGGCACAGATACTGCTGATCGCTGATCCCAACGTAAATTTAAAAGTCGCGCCCGTAAACAACATTCTTCACTTAATGTTTAATCAAATCGATATTTTTCTCAATCAAAAACTTGTCTCGCCCCCAAACAACGCGTATCCGTACAGAGCTTACATCGAGGCACTGTTGAGTTATTCGCCGGCAGCCAAAGAGTCTCATGTGACCTCTAGTCTCTGGTACGATGACACACCAGATTGCTTCGAGGTCACCCCACAAAATCAAGGCGCGGGTTCTAACAAGGGACTCATCACGCGCAAAAACTATACGCCCGGTGGAAAGACATTCGACATGATCGGACATCTACACTGTGACTTGTTTAATCAAGATAAAATGCTTATCAATATCATCGAAATGCGCGTACGACTAGCGCACAGCAAAGATGCTTTTTGTCTGATGGACAGCACAGATGACGGGCAATTTGGTATAAGGATAAAAGAAGACACGCTCATTATTCGTCGCTTGAAAATAAACCGCGCGTCGAAATCAAAACTTTCACGCTTCACGCCGGTATACAGGGTAACAGTATCGATAATGCAATTCCGGGTCAACTGTCGAAAAGAGTAATCATCTGTTTCGCAGATAACAGAGTGTTCAACGGAAATCGATGACTTAATCCTTTCAACTTTGAACACTTCAACATAAATTACCTCTCCCTGTACGTAGACGGCGTCCAAATTCCGAGCAAACCATTACAGCCACACTTTACCGGTAACAATGCATCGTTTATCGAAGCCTTTCAAACACTCTACTCGGACACCGGTATATATTTCTTCAACGAGGGCCTCGACATAAACAGAACCAAATATTCATAGGTCTATTTTCTCACAGCTTTCGATCTCACGGCTGTCTTATCGGCTCACTGACACACACACACTGGAATCTCGATCGGTCTGGTAGTGTGCGTATAGAAGTAGGCTTCGAAGTGGCCCCGGCAACTACGATAAACTGCATTGTTTATGCCGAATACGATAACATTCTCAAAATCGACTCCACCCGACAAATTTTATCGGATTTCAGTTCGTAAATGCCGGAGTCAGCACTACAGACGGAGCTAGTCTCGTCGGGCGCAAAAGTGGGGGCAAGAGCGCTAACAACCCACGCTCTATGGCCTCTCACCTCAGTTTGATTTTTCTCTCGCAACCGCCACAACACACACGCATCATCAAACAGCATGGACTACGTAATAGACCTTCAAGACTTTCGCGATGCCGAAAAAAAATTTTTGCCAAAGGAGGTGGCAATCATTTGTTTGCAGAAAAAATTATCGATCACTAAATAGTACAGACTCCATGCAGCTTTGACGAGTTGCCCGAGGACATTAAACTCTCCAATACTTGCGGTACCATTGACATTCACGGAATTCATTGGTTCGAGGGGGAAGTGAGCCTTCGTCAGTTGCATCGACATCTCTACAATATCGCCCGAGCGTCGAGAAGAACTTACGTGCGCGGCGAGGAGAAGGCACACTACATTGAAACACTATTTGGTCGCCGTATGTGTAACTTGGAGAAATACGCTTCTCCAACATTCGGAAAGTTCAATAGTATTTTTCCAAATAACGCCGTGTGCGCCACTCATTCACTGAAAAAGAGAAAAGAATTTTGTGCCTTATACAAGTCTAATCAGATAAAGAAATGACTACACTCCATACTACCCGAAGAATGGCGCACTACTTCCAAGGAAAAAGTGAATAACGAAATGTACTTTACAGTACTTTACGAGTACCGCATCAAGGAGAAGAAAAAAGCTCTACGTTTTGCAGAGAAATCGGACGATGATCCAACTCGGAAGAAATTACAAGCGGCTCAAGTGGAACAAGAAAATATTTCAGAGCATCGATTTGAAAGTCTGTGGCGAATATTGTATTATGTTTTTGTATTGTACGTATAGCGGGCGTAGTTTACGCACTTTTTGTCAAGTCTTTACAACAGATTCTCGCGCGAACGACAAATTAATCGCAAAGTTTTGTAAAAATGTCAGGAGAAAAGGACACGGACAGAAACTAAAAAAACAAAAGAAAGTGCGACGCCTGAACAATTTTCCCCGCGCAACTTCCATAGGGGCAGACTTCTGTATGAAATCGTGTAAATCATTGTCGCAATAATGATGTCGCAGTTTCTTCTACTCATGTATGGGGTTAATTTTAATGAATTTTTTTCATTGTGTCTATAAATAGTTTGTAGGTTTTTCTATACGCTTTGTACTTTTAACCTTTAGATTGTAATCATGTATGAGTTTAATATCTTTGGAACAAAACACATTCAAATTTAGTTTGTAAGTAATCAGTCCCGGTTATACGTGCTGCTTTGAAATTTGTGTAATCATAGTTTTGTAAGTTTTTGCGTATTCATACTTGTATTTTTACTATGTAAGTTTTTTCTTAATAATAATCTGATCGAACGATTAAAATTTTTTACCATAACACACAGACCTGATAAAAACCATGACAGACCATCTGAATCCAAAGCCGTCGGAAGCAACAGAACGCTGCACGTTCCACACAGCCAAGCACAACCCACAAGAAACAGTTGCCGAATACGTGGCAAGATTGAAGAAATTATTACTCCACTTCAATTTCGAAAATTTAAATACTTCGCTAAGAGATGAATTAGTGTGCAGCATAAAAGATAGGGAAACATGTCTTAAATTATTTGAAGAAGAGGACCTCACATTTGACAAGGCGCTAAAGATTTCGGTCACACTTGAAGCAGCAGTAATAAGCGCTGCTACAGCAAGTAGTATTTTTGAAAATAAATCAGTAAAAGAAGATATATATGTGATCAACGTCAGCAGCCAGCGCCAACAAGGGTAGCGCGGTTACATACGAGAGGAAAACAGGGCACCGACCATAGCGTCACGCAACAGCAGCAGAGACAGGGGTCAGCTGAAGAAGCTACAAAGCTACGCGACAGTCGTACTCCTTATACGTGTTACTGTTGCGGTAGGCAAAACCAAAAGAACACCGAGTGTCGTTACCGGAACTACAATTGCAATTATTGCCAAAAACAGGGACACTTGCAAAAAGTATGCAGAGAAAAAGTAGCCGCGCTCAAACAGCCCCAAACCGTCCTGAATGTGACAGCCGACGAAGATGAGCAGAATGAACCGGAGCCGGAGCTGACGAACCAGTCCGACTATTTCTCGTTAGAGATGAGTATTGAGTGTATGGATGAGAGCATTAATGCGATCACGAATGTAACTAATGTAAATGAAATAAATGTAAGGAATGATAAAAGAATGGAAGTGAAATATAATTATGCTAAAACAAATGTAGCCGATTCCACACCGATGTTTGTGGATGTTGCAATAAACGAAAAGCGGGTCGAATTAGAAGTCGATACCGGGACATATGGGATGGTTTTTTCAAAAAAATTTTATGATGAAAACTTTAGCAATGTTGGAATCTCAGAAACAAACTTCGAATGAAGGGCCTACGGTGGCCTCAGCTTAAAATCAGTCGGAAAATTGGTCGATCTCGAAGTAGAATTCAACAATCAAATTCGTGTCTTAAGTTGTCTTGTTTTGCCTGGATCCGGCCCAGCTCTAATCGGACGCTGGTGGCTTCAGCAATTTGGACTCTGGCCATTACTTCTTCCCAAAAGTAATAAAACCGAAATTAACAAAATTGATGGAAACGAAATGCATAATTATATTACACAAAAATATAAGCAATTATTTAGCGATATACCGGGGCTTTATAATAAAAGCAAGACCATAATCCATTTAAAGGAAAACTCGCGGCCCGTAGAATTAAAATGTAGGCATGTGACGTACGCGTTAAAGCCACTCGTCGACAAAGAGATCGAGAGACTTACGAATTTTGGTCATCTGGAACCAATAGATGTGAGCGACTGAGCCACGTTTATAGTTCCAGTTTTTAAAGGTAACGGGAAAATTCGCATATGCGGCGATTTCAAGCTTACATTAAACCCTTATATAATAACAGATAAATATCCGCTTCATTCTATCGATAAAATTTTCACTAAGTTACTTGGTGGGATCTCTTTTTCGGAGCTGGATATGACACACCAATACATGTAATTCCCTGTACATGAAAACTGTTTAAACTTATTAACTATAGTAACCCACAAAGGCTTCTTCCGGTACAAGAAAATTCCAGAAGGTGTATCGCCGGCACCAGCGGACGTTCAACAAAAATGGACGCACGTATATCTAACATTTTGAAGAAGGAATAATTCCGTTTAATTGCAAAACATTAGAAATAGAAAGCAAGAAATATAAAACGATTAGCAGCGTTATACCCCTTATGAAACAATCCTGCAGAACTCTCTGCAGAATTTCTGCAGGACTTTCTGTATAGTTTCTGCATAGCTTCTGCATAATTTCTGAATAACTTCCGCAGGTCACTTCTGCAGAATTTGTGCAGAGCATTTCTATAGGAAATTTGTAAAAATTATGCAGGAAAATTTTCGATGAAATATGTACATATTATGCAGAATTTCTGGGGTAACCGTTCTGCAGAACTTATGCAGAAATTCTCAACAATTTATGCAGAAGCTCTCACAGTTTCTTCAAAAGCTCTCTACAATTTCTGTAGCATTTTTCCACAATTTCTGCAGAATCCATACACTATTCCTGTAGAATCTTATGAATTTATGAAGAAACTCCTTACAACTTCTTCAAAATCACTTTAATCCTTTCGTACCGAGACCCCTTACCCGGGGAAAAAGTGACTTTTCTCTTGTATACTATAATTGTGCATCTTCAAATAAGATCAATCTACAGTTTTTTTTTTCAAAAGAAGCTACTATTTTTCAAGAGGATCCTGGAGGCCCCATACGGTCTTAATGAATTTTTTTTTTAAATCAGAAGAAAAATTAAAAAATTAAAAATTAAATTTTAAAGAAAAAATTTTCAAGGTGTAATCGACATTATTCAAAACCACGCTATGTATACATTTATATATAAACACACACACACACACACACACACACACACACACACACACACAGACACACACACACATACACACACACAAACACACACATATATATACACATATATATACACATATATAGGTTACGCATATATAGATATGTATCCATGCATGTGTGTGTATATTACATATTACACGTAAATCACAGGACCGTTATATTTTATTTGTCAGTTAGAACGACTGGATTCTGTAGGACCCACTACATTTACGTAAGATGCCCCTCCTACAGGATTACTTACTTACAGGATTATTACTCGGAAAGTGATAAATTCTTAGTACGTTGTCTCATTAACCAGATCCACCACTGAGAATAACAAAAAATCCCCACTAACCCTTTTTTTATTCGAAAATAAACCATTCAAGATCCGAATTTTCGTGAAATTCCAATTTTCATAATAGCCAGGGGGCTTCCTCATGAATAAAAGAATACGACTAAATGGGTAGATTTAAGAAATTATTTAATTTCAGTTTTCTACAGCATGCTGAACAAAGTGGGTCCCACAGGACCCCTAGTACGAAAGGGTTAACACGGAAAAATTCGTCTTATGGGATTTTCAATGTTTGATTACAAAGATTTTTGGCCATCGGCCACCAAGGAGTTCACTCCTAAAAAAGCTCTCCATAGTTACTGCAGAAACTACATAAGTTTAGCGGGAATATTTTAGGGAGAATGTATAAGCACTGCGCTACCCAGTCGATTGATTACTTGTGGACCGCAAAGTTAATTGGTTCATATTTCATATTAGGCAGAGACGAGATCTACAAGTAATTAGTACGACAGCGTAAATCCCTTATGAAAAAAACCTGTAGGAATTTCTATAGAGATTCTATAGGATTTCCTATAAGTTTTAATAGAACTTCTATAGGATTTTTATAGAATTCCTATAGGAAAATCTATAGGAAACAATGCATGATTTTTTTCTGCAAAATCCTGTAGGAATTCCTATAGGATAAGTTATAGAAAATCCTACAGGGATTACAGAAACCGCATTACGACCTGCAGAAACTCCTATAGAAAAATCTACAGAAAACAATGATTCATTTTTTCCTGCAAAATACTGCAGGAATTCCTATAGGATAATTTATAGAAGATTCTACAGGGATTTCAGAAACCGCATTACACCCTGCGGAAATGTCTATAGCAAAATCTATAGGAAAAAATGCCTGATTTTTATTACCAAATGTAACAAAGATCTAATAAATTAATCGGACCTCTAAACCTTACCTGGAGAACAGAGAGAAGGAAGAAGAACATCGTAATTTTTGGTAACTTGCAACCTGAAAAACAAATAGACCGCATCAGCTAAACAGCATAAAGGTGTGGAATGCTGGCGTATTACCTGAGATGTACTCGATGGCTAATAATGCGACGTCATATCACCGGAGACAGAAAAGAAGAAGGCCACCGTCGGAGAGGATGCCGACGCTCCTATGGTCGTTGCCGTATAAACGCCGGTGCCCATGCGATATTGACGTTCGTAGATCGCCTCGCTGCTTTTACACGCATAGAAAGAGGACCTGCGTTATTAAAATCAAATGAACAGCTGTGCGTGTCCGAGTTCGTCTGTTCCGCATGCGAGTCAGCAGTGCGAGCGAAGCAGAACTCGAGCACGCACAGTTCTTATATCGGTATCTTTCGTACAGGTTGGTAGGCATGCTACGATAATGCAGACAACAGATATACGGGTGACAGGCTAGGCTATGACTCTTGCTTGAATAAAAATGTTATGTCATTATGCTGCAATATGTTACGTACAAACATATTGTAGTACTAACAGTAAGTAAAACATAATAGCTATCCTTTTAAGATTTTTTTCTTGACAGAAAATTGCTTTTGTATTTTAATTACTTTTACAATGTGCCTGCGTATTGAGAAAAACCTATTATTTTAGTAAAAGTGATTTTAGCTTGAGATTTTAGTAAAAAAAATTTTAGCGTGAGACCAGCCTCGCGCTCCTAACCAAGTCAAGTTATCAGTTTTCGTCCATTTTTGACTAAAGAGAGCAAACGTGTAAAAATCAAATTGCTACTTGTGTATTTTAATTTGTTCCATTTTACTCCGCCATTTATTTTGTTTATTGATTTAATATTTTTTGATAAAAAAAGAATAATTTTAATGACACATTTAGCAACGATCTTAAATAACTAACTAGGAGAGAGGCAGGGATCAGGATCACGGATTCGACTGAAACATTGGGTTAGGTTTTTGGATATAGAAATTGAAGAAAGCTGCAATATTAGACCGTAACGCTAAAAAAACTAAAGTTCTAGACATTTTTAGCTTTATTTTAAAAAAAGTCTTAAAAAAAAACACTTTTTAAAACGGTAACTATTTAACTTTAGAAAGTCTTAAATACTATTTCAGAAATAGAAAATAAAACTAGATAAAACAAGCTTTCATTTACCTTTTTAATAATTAAAAAATGTCGACTTCTTATGAAATTTTGAAAATTTAAAATAAAGTATCGAAAATGCACTGTTTGACCCCAAAAATTCACTGTTCCACATCCTGCGTATTTTGGTACACTTTCGATGCTCAAATTTAAACTTTCATAACTTTGGAAGGAATCGACATTTTTTTACTTCTTAAGAAAGCAAGTAGAAGCTCATTTTCTCTACTTTTATTTTCTATTTTTGAAATGATATTCAAAACTTTCTAATGTTACATAGTTACTGTTTTAAGAAGAGGTATTTTTCAAGATTTTTTCAAAATAAAGCAAAAATGTCCAGAACTTTAGTTCTTTTGAGCGTTAGGGTCTAATATTGCAGCTTTATTCATATTTCTATATAAAAAACCTATCCCAAAGTTTCAGCTGAATACGTGATTCGGATCCCTGACACTCTCCTAGTGAGTTACCCTAGCGGAAATATTTTTGTTCAAAAATGTTAAAAACTGTTAGAAAGAGTTATAAACTGTTTAAAAATGTTACAAAATGTAGGATTTTGGACGTTATTAATCGTTTGTAACTGTTTGTAACATTTTTCAACAGTTTTTAACAGTTTGTAAGAGTTATTAAATTATTTAATAACTTTTAAATATTTATTAATTATTATTATTAACTTAGTAATAATTAATTATTAGTATAATTAAACACTCCTTAGGCTTCTTCTGCATTGTTTAACTGTTACTTTCCTTAGGAGTGCTCCCGCGCTCCTTGATTCTCATGATTATAATAATGAGGTTATTAAATAATTATTATTTATTGATAATAATAATAATATTAATAATTTATTAATTATTAATTTTTCCTGTAATATATCAAATTTAAAATTATTTGAAACTGTTTGAAAGTGTTTAAAACTATTAAAAACTGTTTGAAACTGTTACAAAGTATTATAATTAGAAAAAATGTTTCCAAAATCATACATTTTGTAACACTTATAAACAATTTAAAATAGTTCCAAATAGTTATAAATAATTTTTAACAGTTATTAACTGTTATTAACATTTAAAATTTACGACAGGGTACTTAATTAAATTGTTACTAATTTCAGTTGTTATAAATAAAGTCAGTTGTAGTAATATTATCTTCCTAAATAAATTCTTTCGAAAAAACACATAACTGATGTAATAAATATATGTCAGTAAAAAGAAGAAAAATTATTTTGCACTTTTACTCTCAGACATTGACATTTATTTACCATAAGCATCAGCAAATGTTCAGTCAAACTTTTCCTCACAATCATATATCATTACATGACATTGTATCATTATAACAACTACTCCAAAAATCTAAACTTTGACTATTGAAATGAAAAAGAAAAAACTAAGATTATTAGAGAAAGCCAAATGTTCAGTGAGCGTACCGCTATATGCATGAAAAAGAAAAAATTTGTAATCGGTTTCCAGTTGAACAGTGACTGCTAGAGCTTTGATATTTAGCATGGTAGTATAAAATGGCATATGATTGCATAATAGCTACGAAAAAAAAAATTAGAAAACTTTATTTTATATTTTCATTTTGAGACAGATTGACCATGTTAAGTCAATTTTAACATTTCAATATCCAACCCTAGTGGAAATTTAATTTGCTCAATATAGTTTAAAACAATTCGTCACTGTTCAAATCTGTTTAAAAGTGTTTAAAACTGTTCAAAACCGTTTAAAACTGTTTATTAGTGTGAATTTTTGGACGTTTAAAACAGTTTTAAACAGCTATGAACAGTTTTAAATAGTTTTGAACACTTTTGAACTTTTTTAAACATTTACGAACAATTTAAAACTGCTTTGAACTTTTGTATTAAAATATTATTAATTAATAAGAATTTATTTAAAGCAGTTTAAAATAATTTTGAACAGTTATGAACTGTTTTAAACAGTTTTAAATGGTTTTGAACATTTATGAATGGTTTCAAAAAATTTTGAATAGTTTTAATCCGTTCTGAACTTTCGTTTGAACAATATGAATTTGTTTAGAATAGTTTTGAACAGTTTTGAACAGTTATTAATGTCGCCGTCGTCGCAGATATGACGAAATGTCGCTTCCTTACTGGAAATTTAATTTTCTGAAAACTACTGTAGACTGTTCAAAACTGTTTTAAACTATTTCAAATAATTTTCTGATGATCAGTACATTTTCAATACAATAATTCTGAATTGTTTAAAACTGTTTAAAATTGTTCATAACTATTTAAGACTGTTTTAAACTGATCAAATAAATGTCTGATCAGTACATTTGTAGCGGGAGTCGTGCTCGCGGGCGAATTCGGCTCGGTAAAGACCCTCGCCGCGAACTGCCCTCCCGTGCACACTTAGTCGCCCTACGATACAAAGCGAGTGACTCAGACACGGGAAAAGGACCGGAAGAGAGGTGTGTGCCAGGAGAATAACTTAAGACACTGTGTATAACGTATACGGGCCCGTTTATTATAAAAATTCGTAATAACACTTACAATTAATAACATTAATGCGCACTTACAACTAATCGAGTATACGCGACGCGATATAAGATAGAAGTCGAATGATAAAACTAAAATTACACTTTTTCGTCCTAAAACTACGAGTCGGCCACAGCTGTGGCGTACAAAAGTTTCCGCGATCGCGTACCGCTGGAGAGCCGTGGTTGTGGAACGCGTGTGCCCTTCGTGCCGGCTAGAACGCAACTAGTAAATTTTGCGCGGCTGTAAGTCTTGCTTCCGCGGGTGCCAGCGAGTCTCCGGTGTTGCCGAATCTCCTCACGGCAAAACGCGTGAAGTCGATGGCGCCACAACTACTCCTCCCCCAGAGACCTTCGCTGTATGTGAAGGGAGCGAGAATTGTACTTGTTTCTTGGTTCTGGTATCGGGCTGGTACATTGGCTGATCAGCGCCATGCTGTGACAATGGTTCTTGTGCACTGCTCTGAGTTGTCGCAGTTGCTTCTCGAGGTATTTGGTAGTCTAATGTGGTTGGTGGCGATGGGGTTGCATCAGTTGGCAACGCAGGTGTTATCGCTGGAGCTCTTAAGGGTGCGTCGGCTGCTGCCGGGTCGGCCGTCTCGATGTAGGCGGGTTTGAGAGCTTCGGTCGAAATGACTTTGTGCTCTCCGTTGATATCGATTAGGTATGTCTTATTATCGATTCGGCGGATCACTTGGTGAGGGCCAGAATATGATGGGGCAAGTGGCGGCCGTATTGCGTTCAGGCGACGAAACACATGCGTACACGTGCTGAGGTCCTTCAGTACGAAGTTGCGTGCCTTGATATGGTGTGCTGTAGTGGCCGGTTTCAGGGTCTTAAAATGTTGTCGCAGACTCTGCAAAAATACGTGTGGGGTGGTCTCTTCTAAAGAGGTAACAAAAAATTCACCTGGTAATCGCAGCATCGTTCCATATATCATCTCTGCTGGCGATGCGCCTAAGTCTTCCTTGAACGTCGTCCTTAGGCCAAGAAGGACGGTCGGCAGGAGTTCGGGCCACCGAACGTTAGGGCTACACATGAGCGCTGCTTTCAGTGTTCTGTGCCACCGTTCCAGTATTCCGTTGGATTGGGGGTGGTAAGGCATTATCCGTTTTCTGATGGCACCGACGAGACGTGCTAAGCCGCTGAAGAGGGAGGACTCGAATTGTGCTCCTTGGTCCGTTGTTATTTTAAGGGGTGTGCCGTATTGCGAAATCCAGTTGTTGTAGAACTCCTTTGCGATGGTATCGGCCTGCATGTCCTTCAGCGGGATGGCCTGTGGCCAGCGGGTAAAACAGTCCATCATCGTGAGGCAGTACCTAAAACCATTTACGGGAGGTAGTGTTATTATGTCAAGATATACATGTGCAAAGCGGCTATCCGGAACATCGATGTGTTTTGGTTTTGACCGATTATGCCGTTGTACTTTTGCACGCTGACAGCACTGGCAATCGCGTGACCATTGTAGGGTGTCTTTCTTTATGTTGGGCCAAATGTATTTATTTCGCAACTGACGGGAGGTAACTCGACCCCTCGGGTGCGCGGGGCCGTGCACGATGTTAAACGCTGTACATCGAAGACTTTTGGGCAGGTAGGGTCACACGATGTTTGATGCGACATCACACCAGATCGTCACGTTTTCGATTTCCAAGGGCTGTAGTTTTAGTGACGTGCTGTTTCTGACGTGCTGAAGTTCGTCGTCGCTCTCCTGTGCTGCGCATAGTGTGGCAGCGTCCAAGATGGTAGGCATGTCTACAGCGTTTATTCGAGACAATGCGTCCGCTACTGCGTTGTCTTCTCCCTTCAGGTAGATTATTTCCGTTGAAAATTGTGAGATGAAATTCAGCTGTCTCAGTTGCCTGGGTGACGCCTCTTCGGGGGTTTGTTGGAATGCGAAGGTGAGCGGACGGTGATTGGTTTTTATAATAAAATGTCTACCTTCCAAGATGTGCCGAAAAAATTTGATAGCAGCAAAAATGGCGAGGAGTTCCCTGTCATACGTACTATAGTTCCGCTCAGCACCAGACAGCTTTCTTGAAAAGAAGCCTGCGAGTTCCCATGATCCATCTTCTTCTTGTTCAAGGGCTGCGCCTACGGCATTATCCGAAGCGTCTGTGGTGAGGGCCAGTAGTGACGTAGGCGACAGGTAGCCGTTGCGTGTTGCATTGGCGATGCTCTGTTTGCACGCGCTGAAAGCAGTTTCTGCTTCTTCCGTCCATTGGATTTTACGCTTATCCTTTTTTCGTGCATCTTTTAAGTAGGCGGTGAGTGGTGCTTGAAGTTTGGATGCGTTGGGCACGCATCGCCTGTAATAGTTGATGATTCCAAGAAATCTTCGGAGGTCGGAGATTGTTTCGGGTTTCGGGTATGAGGTAATGGCCTGCACTCGTTCCGCTGGCGGCTGGAACCCATCTGCGGAGATGCGGTATCCAAGGAAAGTGAGCTCTTCCTTACCGAACTCGCATTTTTCTACGTTAGTTGTAAGGTTGTTCTCACGCAGAATCTTAAAAATAGCTTCGAGGTGTTTTCGATGTTCTTCGTGGTTGCTTGACATTATAAGCATATCATCTAGGTAGCAAATCACGAAGTCGAGACCGCGTAAGAGGTTGTCCATGACACGCTGAAATGTCTGAGCTGCGTTTTTCAAGCCAGGCTGCATACGCAGGAACTCAAATAATCCGAATGGGGTGGCTATGACGGTTTTTTGGACGTCTTCCGGTGCAACTGGTACTTGGTAGTAGGCCTTCTGGAGGCCGACTTTAGAGAAAATTTTCTTGCCGTGCAAGCGCTGGAATAAATCTTCTATATGTGGCAAGGGATTGCGGTCTGGTACTGTCTGCTTGTTCAACCGGCGATAGTCTCCCGTCGCTCGCCATCCTCCGGACTTCTTTGGCACTAGGTGCAGTGGGCTTGTCCAGGCACTGCTTGACGGGCTTACAATACCGTAGAGTAGCAGAAGGTCGAACTCTTCGTGCGCTACCTGCAGCTTGTCGCCGGCGAACCGTCGCGGACGGGCCGTTACGGGAGGCCCTTGTGTAATTATACAATGTTCGAGAGCGCCGGAAGCTCGGCTCATACCTATCAAATTAGGCTTGGTAATATCGGCGTATCGCTGCAGCGACTCCTCATATGCGGTGTTGCCTCATGGAACGGGTTGTCCGTTCGCCGAGTGTATTGTAGAGACGTTATATAATTGCGTTTGATACAGAAGTCCTTCGGCAGTAAGAGCAGTATGGGAGTCAGCGAGGCGACGGCCTTTGAGGTCGACCAAAAGTCCATAATGCGCGAGCAGGTCCGCGCCAATAATTGCCGTCTGCACATCAGCCACGATGAAGGGCCATTGAAGAGCTCGGCGAAGGCCGAGGTTGAGCGTCAGCGGCTTAGATCCATATGTGGGCATTATTGTACCGTTGGGAGCATACAGCTTCAGCGTCGATAGTCGCAGATTGCGGGAGGTCAATGACCTGAAAATTATAGACACGATTGAGCCAGAGTCGATTAAGTATTTGATGTTTGTAATTCGATCAAAAATGTGTAAGCGGCGTTCAAGGTGAATTGTTTGGCTGTTAGCCGACGCGACGCCCGGCGGTCTATTATTGCGAGAGGTTTGGAACGTACAGGGTGCTAGACAGCGCTGGGCAGCCATGCCGAACTTGCTCTGATAATAACAATACCCATTACGCGACGCGGGCGAGGAACTGCGCTGTCTCGCTCTGGAACGATTTTGCCTCTCATTGTTATTGTTGTTCTCCTTGACTAGATTAACGAGCGTCTGATTTGAATTCAAAATTTCTCGGTTAAGTGTTATGAGTTGGGCGAGCGTGGCATGTATGTCGGCCATGTTACTTGCGTGAGACGTTGCTGCTACGGATAGTCCTGGAGATGGTGCGCTGCTCGTAGCCCAAACTGCTGGTTGCTGTGGGGTGGCCATTAATTCATCGGCTGCGTCTACCATCTCGTGCAGTGATGATGCCCTGAAGATTTTCAAAATGTTACGGATGTTGGGCGGCAGGCATGCGAGCCAGCGCACACGCAGCACATCCTCTGTTGCTCTACTTCCCGCCATCGTGCGCATCTCTCGTAGGAGCTGTGATGGCTTCTGATTATCCAGCCGGAGCTCGTTCAGCATCTTCTCCAACTGCCGGTCTGGTGTTTCTGAAAAACGCGATATGATGTTTTGTTTAATACTATTGTATTTATCGATTACCGGGGGGGCCTCCAGCAAGTCTGAAAGCTCCTGCATCGCTTCAGAGTCGAGCGCTGCTATGACCAGGTGGTATTTGATCTCGTCCGACCGGATACGCTGCGTACTGAATACCGACTCAATTTGATGGAACCAGAGTTTTGGTTGCGCCTTCCATAGCGGAGGCAGCCGGCACCCTGAGATGACCTCGGTGTTCGGTGCTGGTACCATATTCAGTTTCTGTTCGTCGGTGGGAAGGACGTAATCTTGGCGGTTTTCGGCCATGTTGTTGTTTTCTACCGGATGAATCGTCTCCGGCGGCTGCGCTACTTTGGGTGCTGGATCAGTGTCGGCTGGCTCGACAAGTGGACTCACTTTGGCTGGAGCTCCAGCGGTGCTATTGAAAGCTGGGCTGCTCTGCGCGTCTACGTAGGCGTCCGGGCTAAGCTGTTCGCTCAGTGAACGTAACTCGGCGGGGTGCGTAGCATAGGATGGCCGCACCGCTTGCGACTTATTACTTTTCTCTGCGTTTCGCTTGGGCAACGGTCACGAAATTTTAAACGTTTACGCGGTTTTAAACGTCTCTCTCAGCGCCTGTCGAATAATACCTATGCGCGATTTGTGCTGATGTAATTGCGTTTCAACGCGGCGTCTCGCGAGCATGTAAACACTATAGTCTATTTATTTGTCCTTGCGTACCACCTACGTGGCGCTCGGATCTCGCTCGTGTCGTTTCCCGGCGTCGGTCTAACCGTAGGTTTAAGATCACCGATTCCGTTCTCGGGGACACCAATTGTGGCGGGAGTCGTGCTCGCGGGGGAATTCGGGTCGGTGAAGACCCTCGCCGCGAACTGCCCTCCCGTGCACACTTAGTCGCCCTACGATACAAAGCGAGTGACTCAGACACGAGGAAAGGACCGGGAGAGAGCTGTGTGCCAGGAGAATAACTTAAGATACTGTGTATAACGTATACGGGCCCGTTTATTATAAAAACTCGTAATAACACTTACAATTAATAACATTAATGCGCACTTACAACTAATCGAGTATACGCGACACGATATAAGGTAGAAGTCGAATGATAAAACACAAATTACACTTTTTCGTCCTAAAACTACGAGGCGGCCACAGCTGTGGCGTACAAAAGTTTCCGCGATCGCGTACCGCTGGAGAGCCGTGGTTGTGGAACGCGTGTGCCCTTTGTGCCGGCTAGAACGCAACTAGTAAATTTCACGCGTCTGTAAGTCTTGCTTCCGCGGGTGCCGGCGAGTCTCCGGTGTTGCCGAATCTCCTCGCGGCAAAACGCGCGAAGTCGATGGCGCCACACATTTTCAATACAAAAATTCAAAATTGTTCAAAACTGTTCAAAATTGTTCATAACTGTTTAGAACTGGTTTAAACGTCCAAAAATTCACACTAATAAACAGTTTTAAACAGATTTGAACAGTTACGAATTGTTTTAAACCGTTTTGCCCAAATTAAATTTCCACTAGGGAAAGTACAAAATAAATTTTTCCAATTTTTGTTATATAGATATTATACAAATATGTCATATCACATGCTATTCCAAATATTAAAGCTATAAGCTTCTGTACCTTGCAAGAAAAAGGACAGAATAATTTTAAAAAGTCACAACTTCAGTCAGCATATCACTGAATAGATGAAAAAGAAAAAATGTTTAACTGATTTCCACTTAAACTATGACTGCTAGAGCTCTGATATTTGGCATTTTAGTATAAAATGACTTAAGATTGCATAATATATGTGCAAAAAAAAATAGAAAATTTTATATCATATTTTTACTTTGGGACAGATTGACAATACATTTCAATATCCAAAGTCGAAAATAAATATTTCCAATTTTTGTTATATAGATATTATACAATTATGCCATTATGTCACATGTTGTTCCAAATATTAAAGCTATAGCTTCTGTACGTTGCAAGAAAAAGGACAGAATAATTTTAAAAAGCCACAACTTCAGTCAGCGTATCACTGAATACATGAAAAAGAAAAAATGTTTAATCGAGTTCCACTTGAACTACGACTGCTAGAGCTTTGATATTTGGCATGGTAGTATAAAATGACATATGATTCCATAACAGGTATGCAAAAAAATTAGAAAATTTTATTTTATATTTTCACTTTGGAATTGATTGCCCATGTTAAGTAAATTTTAACATTTCAATATCCAAAGACCAGAATAAATTTTTCGAATTTTTTTTTATATAGATATTACACAATTATATCATTATATCACATGCTCTTCGAAATATTAAAGCTATAACTACTATACGTTGCAAGAAAACGGACAGAATAATTTTAAAATGCCACAACTTCAGTAAGCCTACCACTGAATACATGAAAAAGAAAAAATATTTAAGCGGTTTCCACTTGAACTATGACTGCTAGAGCTTTGATATTTGGCATGGTAGTATAAAATGACCTACGATTGCACAATATCTGTACAAAAAAAATAGACAAATTTATTCTTTATATTTACTCTGATACACATGGATGAAATAAATATTACATATGGTTTACATTGTGTTACAACTATCAAAATCATCGTATGATGGATTATTTCTTGGATTACCTTATTTTCAACCTTATTACCAATCTCCTTCTTATTTTACCAACCTTATTATTTTACCTTATTACCAACGTCCTTTTCGTCAACTCTGTCGCAGTTTCACCATCTCTTAAGAGATCGTCGTCGTCAGTCGTCACTCAATTTGTCAGTCTCGACCTCATCTACTTGAGCCCTATATTGCCACAAAATAGTAGAATTAGATAATCTCAAATCGAAAAGGAAGTACTCAGAAGGCTACATTATCTCACCAAGGAGTTTAGAAGTGCTGCAGCTAATAAAGGTAAGGGGCGACATGACCTCTACAAATAGGCATTCTTGTATTCCGGCGTAGACTCTATCGTCAGCTGCTGGACTCCCGCGATGTTCAGGTGCTATAGGCCAACGTCCCTCTAGTCATCCCTGCCACACCTTCAGAACCTCTCAAGAGATTATCGTTGGCACCAGCAAGTTAAATAGCGATCATTAACAAGCGCGCACGTCGCCGTTCGGCATCGACGAGCAGCAACTGACGCCGCGACTGCTCTAAAAATTGTACCAACGCAGGAAAGTAAATGAAATCTATTCGTGACACTTCGTACCAGCATGACGTACTCGGCGTCAATTTCTACTCGCCGATGCCGAACAACGACGTGCGCACTTGTTAAATAATGATAGCTATTTAACTTGCTGGTTCCAAGGACGATCTGTTAAGAGGTTGCGAAGTTACGGCAGGGATGAATAGAGGAACGTTGACCTATAGCACCTGGACATCACGAGAGTCCAGCAGCTGACGACAGAGTCGATGCCCGAATACGGGAATGCTTATGTCGCCCCCTACCTTTATTAGCTGCAGCACTCCTAAACTCTTTGGTGAGGTAATGTAGCCTCCTAAGTACTTTCTTTTCGATTTGAGATTGTCTAATTCTACTATTTTGTGGCATTATAGGGCTTAAGTAGACGTAGTCGAGACTGACAAATTGAGTGACGACTGACGACGACGATCTCTTAAGAGATGGTGAAACTGCGGCAGAGATGACGATAAGGACGTTGGCCTATAGTTGCAGGACACCGTAGGAACTCCAGCAGCTGACAACCGTGACGGTGCAAGCCTAGGATACGAGAATGTAGCCTACATGTAGAGGTTATGTTGTCCCTCACCTATATCTGCTGCAGCACTTCTAGACTCCTTCGTGAGATAGGTAGCTTACTCTCAGATATCCAGATTATACTTTTATATAGTAAGTGAAGTATATCCAGATTATACTTTCATATAGTAAGTTTTTGTTAAAAATCCAAATTCCAATTTTTTTCTCGGTAGTCTTGGTAGTTTTATTGGAAATATGAAATTCTTCTTGCTTAACGCTGCTAAAAAACGTAGATTGAAAAGAATTGGAATCGATTAAAATTCAATCGATTTTGAGACTAATTCTTGATACCAAGTTTCAGAATTCAATTCTATTGCTTTCGATTAAAATTTATAGAAATCGATTCAAAAGGATCAAACCAAATCACTAAAATTTAAATTTGAATCGTATCTAATCGATTTCTGTAAATTTTTATCGAAAGCAATCGAATTGAACTCTGCGAATTGGCATCAAGAATACGTCTCAAAATCGATTGAATTTTAATCAATTCCAATTCTTTTCAATCTACGTTTTTTAGCAGTGTAGGAGAACCTCCAGTAGTGATTTATAAAGTTGTTATAAAATTCCTTCAAAATCTATAAATCTTACAGATTTAAATAATTATTCCAATATTATAAGATATAGCTCATGTGTTACATGTGTTACATCACCTTCCGAGGGATGACCTTTTCGAAGAACTGATAGAAATTAACATACATTCAAAATGCTTCTTGTGCAACCTACCTATACTGAAAAATTTAGATAAATTTTTATTTAATAACTTATTCCCACCACAGAAATAAAACTTGATATTTTAATATAAAACATCATTCTAAAAGAAATTCAGTATACTAATAATCTACTTAAAAAATGTTTGTAAAGGGATATTTTATGAAAATAAATTATCAAGTTGCATTTTAGAAAGATTGATTAAACTTCAAGTTAAAATAAGGTAATCCAAGAAATAATCAATCTTAGGATGATTTTGATAGTTGTAACACATAAACCACATGTAATATTTAATTCATCCATGTGTATCAGAGTAAATATATAGAATCAATATATCTAATTTTGTTTGCACAGATATTATGCAATCGTATGTCATTTTATAATACCATGCCAAATATCAGAGCTCTAGCAGTCATAGTTCAAGTGGAAATCAGTTAAACATTTTTTCTTTTTCATCTATTCAGTGACACGCTGACTGAAGTTGTGGCTTTTTAAAATTATTCTGTCCTTTTTCTTGCAACGTACAGAAGCTATAGCTTTAATATTTGGAACAACATGTGACATAATGGCATAATTGTATAATATCTATATAACAAAAAATTGAAAAAATTTATTTTGTACTTTGGATATTGACATGTTAAAATTTACTTAACATGGTCAATCAGTCATAAAGTGAAAATATAAAATAAAGTTTTCTAATTCTTTTTTTCGTAGCTATTATGCAATCATATCTCATTTTATACTACCATGCCAAAAAGCAAAGGTCTAGCAGTCATTTTTCAAGTGGAAAACAATTATAAATTTTTTCTTTTTCATACTTAGTCAACATTTTCTCAAAATTTGATTTTTTTTCTCACTGAAAATTTGCCTTTCTCTAATAATCTTATTCTTTTCTTTTTTATTTCAGTAGCCAAAGTCTAGATTTTTGGAATAGTAGCTATAATGATACAATATCACGTAATGATGTATGATTGTGAGGAAAAATAAAAAATATTAATTTTATACTTTGACTGAACATTTGCTAATGCTTATGCTAAATAAATGTCAATGTCTGAGAGTAAAAGTGCAATATAATTTTTCTTCTTTTTACTGACATATATTTATTACATCAGTTATGTGTTTTTTCGAAAGAATTTATTTAGAAGGATAATATTACTACAACTGACTTTTATTTATAACAACTGAATTTAGTAACAATTTCATTAAGTAACTCACTAGGAGAGCGTCAGGGATCCGAATCACGGATTCGGCTGAAACTTTTGGATAGGTTTTTTATATAGAAATATGAAGAAAGCTGCAATATTAGACATTAACGCTCAAAAGAACTAAAGTTCTGGACATTTTTAGCTTTATTTTGAAAAAAGTCTTGAAAAATTTCTCTTCTTAAAACAATAACTATTTAACATTAGAAAGTCTTGAATATCATTTCAAAAATAGAGAATAGAAGTAGAGAAAATGAGCTTTTATTTGCTTTCTGAAGAAGTAAAAAATGTCGATTCCTTCCAAAGTTATGAAAGTTTAAATTTGAGCATCGAAAGTGCACCAAAATACGCAGGCAGTCGAACAGTGAATTTTTGGAATCAAACAGTGCATTTTCGATACTCTATTTCAAACTTTCATAACTTTATAAGAAAATCAATATTTTTTAATTCTTAAAAAGGTAAATGAAAGCTCGTTTTCTCTAGTTTTCTTTTCTATTTTTGAAATAATATTTAAGGTTTTCTAAAGTTAAATAGTTGCCGTTTTATAAAGTATTTTTTTTTTTCAAGACTTTTTTCAAAATAAAGCTAAAAATGTCTAGAACTTTAGTTTTTTCAGCGTTAGGGTCTAATATTGTAGCTTTCTTCAATTTCTATATCCAAAACCCAAAGTTTCAGCCGAATCCGTGATCCGGATCCCTGACCCTCTTCTAGTGAGTTACTTAATTAAATCGTTGCTAAATGTGTTATGAACATTATTCTTTTTGTATCAAAAAATAATAAAGGAATAAACAAAATAAATGGCGGAGTAAAATGGAACAAATTAAAATACAAAAGTAGCAATTTGATTTACATTTTATACATTTGCTCTCTTTAGTCAAAAATTGACGAAAACTAATAATTTGACTTGGTTAGGAGCGCGCGGCTGGTCTGAAGCTAAATTTTTTTTTACTACAATCTCAAGCTAAAATCACTTTTATTAAAATAAAACTTTTTTTTCAATACGCAAGCAAAATTGGCGGTCGGGCTGGAGAATTTTCCGAAGGAAATCGATTCAGTTGAGGATGTCGACAGGGTGGCGGTGCTCTTGGAGGAAAAGATAACTCAAGCTTTCGAGAGCAGCTGCGACCTGAAGGCAAGGGAATAGACAGGAGGGGCACCCTCGTGGAATGACTCGCTCAGTAAGTATCGGAAGAAGGTCAGGAGTCTCTTCAACAGATCGAGGAGAACCAGAAATGAGGAGACTCTCCGGGCCTTTAGATCGGCTCAGAGGGAGTACAAGAATGCCATTGAACAGGCAAAAAAGGAAGGGTGGAGGAAGTACTGTTAGGAGATGAGGAGTATCTCGGATACTGTGAGGCTCGGCAGACTTCTAGTAAGAACGGCGAAGAGGACGGGGCTGATTAAGCTCCCATCGGGACAATGGGCAGGGAGCAGCGGAGAGGCACTGGACCACCTGCTGACCACACATTTTCCGGGTATGGCCCTAGAGCGACCAGAGAATGGGATTAGCAAGGTGGGGAGTGCAGAATTTGAGGCGGATGCGGAGCAGGTAGTCCAGACGGACAGGATCAGGTGGGCGCTGAACACGTTCGAACCATTCAAGACGCCTGGGGAGGAAGGGATTTTCCCGACCCTTATTCAGCGCGGTTTTGATGAGCTTCTGGAACCTCCCATCGTCATCTTCAAGGCGAGTATTAAGTGGAGCCACACTTCCGCTTCGTGGAGGGTGGCACGCGTGGTGTTCTTACCCAAACCGGGAAGGCATACACACGAGGTGGCAAAGGATTATCGACCTATCAGTCTTACGTCCTCTGTAGTAAAAACACTGGAGAGACTGGTAGACCGTTCCATCAGAGATGGACCACTGGTGGAATGGCCGCTACACACCACGCAGCACGCATATCAGGTGGGTAAGTCGGTGGGCTCTGCTCTGCGCGGAGCAACGGAGCGCATAAGCAGAGGAATTAGGAATAGGGGAATGGTCCTGGCAGCTTTCTTGGACGTAGAGGGAGCTTTTAACTTCAGACCCGCGGAATGCATTTGCAAGGGTGCAAGGACGTATGGTGTGTCCAGTGGCATTGAGAGATGGATACGAGCACTGTTGCGAAGGCGTAGAGTCATTGCAGGGTGGGAGACCAAAGAGGCGGAAGGACACGTGAGTAAGGGATATCCGCAAGTCCTTTCTCCGACCTCCTGGGCTCTGGCCCTGGACAAACTCTTACGAAGGTTAAATGAGGCGTGTTTTTATACTCAAACCTATGCGGATGATCTGCTATTGTTGGTCACGGTAGATGACGAAACGGTATTGGTGGAGCTTATGCGGCAAGCTCTCTCAATAGTGGAGGATTGGTGCCGGGAGGTGGGACTCGCTGTTAACACTGCAAAAACGGTGTTAGTCAACTTCATGAGTAGGTATAAAGTAAAGTGGCTAGGGGAAATTCGGTTGTTTGGGGAGAGCTTGTCGATCTCAAAACAGGCGAAGTATTTGGGAGTCATTTTTAACTCGAAACTAAATTGGGCGGAGCACCTGGGAGCGGTTAAAAGGAGGTTTATGGCCTCCTACTGGGCGTGTAGGAGGGTCTTTGGCTTCACGTGGGGCCTCAGGCCGCACATGATCCTGTGGCTCTTTACCGCTGTGCTGCGCCCCGGGTTGCTTCATAGTGCTATAGCCTGGGCAGCTAGGTGTGAGCGAAAGGGATGAACTAGGATACTGAACTCGATCCAGATCCTGATGCTCAGGGGCATCACGGGAACGCATGCTTCAGTACCTATGAGAGCCAAGGAGAGGTTGCTTGGCATTCCGTCTTTGAGACTGGTGGTCAAGGCGGAGGCCTGCAGAGCAGAAACACGAGTGCTAAGTGACCTGAGAAGATGGCAACATTGGGACGGGGAGCTGGTGGATGTCGTGGGAAAGGATCTGATAAAGTTTTGTAGGGATAGGACACCTAAAAAGTTTGCCTTTGGCAGGAACTTGGAGGTGACCATTCCTGTAAGAACAGATTGCGTAGAGGATGCCCGCAACCAGGAGGACCTGGTCTGGTACACGGATGGCTCTAAGAGTGAGGTAGGTAAAGGGCGGCGGCATGGCTAAAGGGAAGCACGACTGAGCTTGTTCTTTGGCTGGACCCGCATCCCACCGTTTTTCAGGCAGAGGTAAGAGCAATAAGGGAATGCGCAGAAACCATGACCTTGAACTGGTTAGAGGGGAAGCGGATCACCATCTGCTCGGATAGCCAAGCGGCACTTCGGGCGGTGAGAGCTGTGGAGTTTCGCTCGGAAGAGGCGTGGGGCTGCAGGGTAGCATTAGATAGGCTATCCTCCGTGAACAGAGTCACTCTGTACTGGGTGCCAGGGCACGCAGGAGTAATCCGTAACGAAAAGGCGGATCGATTGGCAAAAAGGGGTGGACTCTATTCCGGGCGCGGTACCGCAGGGTACCAATGGCAGAAAGTGTGTTGAAAGGGGCGCTTGACAGTTGGACAACGGCGAAGGCGGCAGAGAAATGGCAGGGCTTGACGAACTGCAGACAGACGAGGCACCTCTTGGGGGAAGAGGCTCTAACCACTTGGACTAAGGAGATCCTAAGTCTCTCCAGGAGGAGCATCAAAGCAGCGGTAGAATGGTTGTCAGGCCACTGTGATGTCGGAGACCACCTATACAGGTGAGGTCTCATGAATACAGATCGGTGTAGAAGATGTGGGGAAGAGGAGGAGACCTCGGCTCACCTTCTGTGTCGCTGTCCAGTGATGGTGGAAATCAGACGGAGGGTTTGGGGACTCTTCTTCCTAGAACCACACGATCTTAGGGAGCTTGATCTAGCATCGATGTGCAGAGCAATCGTACTGATCAAAGCAAAGGTGGGTAGTGGGTGACAATCCAGGGGTATAGCACAATGGGCCTCGGCCTCAGTGCTAGGAAGGCAAGTCCCAGAATTGGGCCGCTGACCGTCCCCGCTACTACTATGACTATGACTATGACTAATACGCAGGCATATTGTAAAAGTAATTAAAATACAAAAGCAATTTTCTGTTAAGAAAAAAATGTTAAAAGGATAGCTATTATGTTTTATGTACTGTTATTACTGCAAAATGTTTGTACGTAACATATAGCAGCATAATGACAAAACATTTTTCTTTATCCCCTAGCCGAAAGTACGGTCTTCCCGGCACGATTTCGCGCCGGGAAGAGCGACTTTTGTGGCCGCTCTTTGTTGATAGTTGCATGGCAACATCCGCGACAGCGCACATGTTGTAACCTAAACTATGCTAACCCTTCCAAATGTGATGACAAAAAAGTTATTTGTAAAATCGAAAAATTGAAAAGATATAGGTGTATTAAATTAATTTTGTGTTATTATTAATATATTGAACAAAATATTTATAACTCTCATAATCAATTGTGTTCTTATATTGCATACACACTGTCAGAAAGCTTCTATACATATATATAGACATGATGTTTACATTTTGAGTTTCAAAACATGGTGTAGCTATATACTTATATGTGACAGCTTTTTGACTTTCATTCTATAATGTATGGGATAGAAGAGGACAAACAGAGGAACCATTAAGAAGTTGGGCGGTAGTTAAAATCAGCATCTGCGATTGAGTATGTACATATTTTTGGTCCATCATGTTTTTCAAGCATCTTTTGTTAGTGTTTTTGATGCCCGCCCCGACCAGCAAAACCTCGGCTTCGCCTTGGCGGGCATCAAAAAAAGCAGAAGTCGAGCCTTATGTTCCGCGATATGTACAGTGGCGCTGAAGCAAGCCTCTTATACATATGACCGAGCCGTAGTTAGCAGCTAACAACGCTATTTTATTAATTAATATTAACTATATGGACGTACTTTCGGCTGGAGATGAAGAAAAATAGTATACGACACTTGGCCGGAATGTTGGATGCCCTGGCCGGCGCGCATCGACGCCCTCGGCTTCGCCTCGGGCGTCAAAATGGCGCCGTCCAGGAAATCCAACTTTCTGGCCTTGTATCATAATATACTATTTATTCAAGCAAGAGTCATAGCCTCGCTGTCACCCGTATACCTGTTGTCTGCCTGGTCGTAACATGCCTACCAACATGTACGAAAAATACCGATATAAGAACTGTGCGCGCTCGAGTTCTGCTCCGCTCGCACTGCTGACTCTCTTCACTGTTCGACGCGCGCATGCGGAACAGACACGCACAGCTCATTTGACTTTAATAACGCAGGTCCTCTTTCTATGCGTGTAAAAGCAGCGGGGCGATCTACGATCGTCAATGCCGCATGGGCACCGGCGTTTATACGGCAACGACCATAGGAGCGTCGAGATCTTCTCCGTCGGTGGCCTTCTTCTTTTTTGTCTCCGGTGATACGAACTCGCATTATTAGCCACCGAGTACATCTCAGGTAATACGCTGGCGTTCCATACCTTTATGCTGTTTAGCTGATACGGTCTATTTGTTTTTCAGGTTGCAAGTTACCAGAAATTACGATGTTCTTCTTCCTTCTATCTGTTCTCCAAGTAAGATTTAGAGGTTCGATTAATTTATTAGACCTTTGTTACCTTCGGTAATAAAAATCAGGCATTTTTTCCTATAGATTTTCCTATAGGAATTTCCTCAGGTCGTAATGCGGTTCCTGAAATCCCTGCAGGATTTTCAATAAATTATCCTATAGGAATATCTGCAGGATTTTGCAGGAAAAAATAAAGCATTGTTTCTTATAGATTTTCCCATAGGAATTTCTGCAGGTCGTAATGCGGTTTCTGTAATCCCTGTAGGATTTTCTATAACTTATCCTACAGGAATTCCTACAGGATTTTCCAGAAAAAATCATGTATTGTTTCCTATAGATTTTCCTATAGGAATCCTATAAATACCCTATAGGCGTTCTATGAAAACTTATAGGAAATCCTATAGAATCTCTATAGGAATTCCTACAGGTTTTTTCGTAAGAGATATATGCTGTCGTATTTATTATTTGTAGATTTCGTATCTGCCTAATATTAAATATGAACCAATTAGCTTTGCAGTCTACAAGTAATCAATCGACTGGGTAGCGCACCACTTATACATTCTTCCTAAAATGTCCCCGCTAAATTTATTTAGTTTCTGCAGTAACTATGGAGAGCTTCTTTAGAAGTTAACCCCTTGGCGACCGATGGCCAAAAATCTTTGTAATGAAACATTGAAAATCCCATAAGACGAATTTTTCCGTGTTAAAGTTCCTGATTCTCAAGAAGTTGTAAAGAGTTTCTGCATAAATTCATAAGATTCTACAAAAATAGTGTTTGTATTTTGCAGAAATTGTGGAAAAATTCTGCAGAAATTGTAGAGAGCTTTTGCAGAAACTGTGGAGAGCTTCTCCATAAATTATGGAGAATTATTGCATAAGTTCTGCAGAAATGGTACCCCAGAAATTCTGCATAATACGTACATTTACATTATCGAAAAATTTCCTGCATAATTTTTACAAATTTTCTATAGAAATGCTCTGCACAAATTCTGCAGAAATGACCTGCAGAAAATGAGGAAATTCATGCAGAATTTCTGCAGGGCTTTCTGCATATTTTGTGCATATTTACTAGACTTTGTGCATAATTTCTGCAGAAGTTTCAGCAGAAATTCTGCATAAACTCTGCAGAAGTTATTCAGAAATTATGCAGAATTTATGCAGAAACTATGCTGGAAGTCCTGCAGAAATTCTGCAGAGTTCTGCAGCATGTTTTCATAAGGGCAAGATATGTTACTGGCAGTTGGCCTAATTATGACGAACAGTCAAGTGAACAGAAATTGTATTTTAAGAAACGGTCCGAATTAAAAGTTGAAAAATGTTCTCTTTTTTTGGAATACACGCGTGCATTTCAGAAGAAATGCGTTCAACAATATTACGAGAATTACACATAACACATTTCGGAAAAATGTTTGATAGCTCATATATTTAGTGGCCTGGTATCGATGCTGCTATTGAAAATACTGTAAACGCATGTAAAATTTGCCTTGTGGAACAAAAAAAACACCAAAAACTTCGTTAACAACATGGCCATGTTCTACCAAGATATGTGGTCGCATACACTGCGATTACGCAGGTCCATTTCACGGCGACATGTATCTAATAATAGTCGACGCGCCTGGTAAGTGGCCGGAAGTTATAAATTGTAAAAATAATACGAAGGCAAGAAAGTTTATCGGTTAGTTCAAAAATTTGTTTACGCGATTCGGGTTGCCCTTGCACTGCGTCACCGATGGTGGGCCTCAATTTCGTAGTGATGAATTTAGAGATTTTTTAAAACGAAATGGAATTTACCACACATTTTCGCCTCCGTATCATCCAGCCACTAACGGTGTGGCAGAAAACTTTATCCAAACTTTTAAAAATAAAGTAGGTAAAATTGTAAAGGAAGGAGAGATTGTGAAAAATGCAGTAAATATGTTTTTAAACGACTATCGCAATTTTCCACACTACACGACCGGCAGGAGTCCGGCGAACCTAATGTACAATCACCACCTGCGAAATCGTTTTGATCGTTTAAAACCAAACGTGTCAGAAACCGTTGAAAAACATCAACGAGCACAAATCATTTCGAGACGTGGAAATAGGCAAATTGATTTGTGCGTAGGCGATGATGAAGTATTCATCGATGCACATGGAGTAAGAAACGAAAAGCGAGAAGCCTGTGAAATTGTACAACAGTCTTCGCCGTCTACTTTTGTAGTAAAAATCGATTCGGGTAACCTTCAAAAGAGACACGTTGATCAAATTATAAAACCGAACTTGCGGCGCTCTCCTTGGTTGAATCAAATTAAAGCAGCAGGGGAGTTGTAATGTATTATGAGGCTTTTTTCCGAGATCCAAGGTATTTTATGTCTAAAATGAACAATTTTTGATAAAAATGGGGTCTCATACTTTGGTTATAGCTTTTTGAATATTCCTCAGTCATGTAAATGGACTAAAAAGTTTATAAAAGAAGGCAGAAAACGCTTTAATTTAAGCTGTGTTTCATTAAGAAATGTCAATTTTTTAAAAAGTTATAGGCTATCAGAAATAAAGTAAGAAAATGATTACAAATTTCTTATTTTTTCAAACATTTAAGGGAAGAAGGTACCGATTTTTGGCCAAAAAATCGATTTTTTTTATCGTTTTAAACTATTTTTTAGCCATATTTCTACCCGAAAACCTACTCCTAATGTCATAATTTTCATATATTGGGACCTTGAATAAGTTCTCGCTGTTTTTTTGTGAAAATTGATGCTTTATTTAAAATATGTAGTAAAAGGCATGTCACTCAAAATGTTGTCCATCACTAGTCACTACTTTCTCCCATCTTTCTGGCAATTTACGGATTCTATCTCGGAAGAACTGCTCGTCTTTTGAAGCTATCCAAAAATCGAATCAGTTTTTAGCATCTTCATAAGAATGGAAGTGTTGCTCAGCCAAGCCATGAGCCATCGTCTGGAACATGTCGTAGTCGGAAGGTGCAATGTCTGGGCTATACAGCGGGTGAGGTAGGACATCCCATTGAAACGCCTCCAAAGTTTCTTTGACGACTTTTGCATTATGTGGCCGAGCATTGTCACGTAACAAAATCACCTTGTCGTGTCTCTGCTCGTACAGCGGCCGTTTTTCCTTTAGGGCTCGGCTCAAACACATCAATTGCAATTGATAGTGATCTCTCGTGATAGTTTCGTTTGGTTTCAGCAGTTTATAATAAATTATACCCTGCTGATCCCACCAAATGCAGAGGAGAAGCTTCGAACCATGGATATTTGGCTTTGCGGACGATGTTGATGCATGGCCGGGCTTACCACACGATTTTTTACGCTTAGGATTACCGTAGTGTATCCACTTTTCATCGACAGTCACGATACGATGCAAAAACCTTTCCTTTTGTGCCGTTGAATCAGCACTTCATACGTCAGAAAACGCCGTTCGACGTTTCTCGGTTTCAACTCATACGGCACCCAATGTCGTTGCTTCTGGATCATTCCTAACGTTTTCAAACGTTTTGAAACTGTGATCTCATCTACTCGTAATGATTTTGCAAGTTCAGCTTGCGTCTGACATGAGACTTCATTTAGTAATTCCTCCAATTCTTCGTCTTCAAACTTTCTTGGTGTACCAGCACGTTCTTTATCTCCAAGATTAAAATCGTTATTTTTGAAGTGTCGAAACCAGTCTCAGCATGTCGTTTCCGACAGAGCATGGTCACCGTAAGTTTCAACAACAATCCTGTGCGCTTCATAGCTGCAGATTTTTTTTTCTTTTAATAAAATAGTGCAATAAAATTCCCCGGAAATACTCTTTACTTGGCACAAAACTTGACATTTTTAGTAGTAAGCACAAAAAACGCTGCTTACACTATGGCGAACTAACATACACTTAAGTTCAAGCTTACCGACAGTACTTCCTTATAGATGCGTTAGCATTTCAAATTACATACACTTAGTTCTGCTAACGCCATCTGTTAGGAAACAGCGAGAACTTATTCAAGGACCCAATAATTATTTAATTTGATTTATTTTAACATTTATCGTTAAAAATACAATTTAACGTTTTTTGCATTTTTTATAATAATTTTCTCTTTTTGACAAATCCAGTTTATATACAATTATACCGCTCTACGTCGCTAATTTTCCTTTGAAACTACACAATAACTATTCAATTTTGATATTTAAACTTAGTTTTCTCATATCATGGTGGAAGGAAAACAAGGTGTGCTCGGACGGGGGTACGAAATTGAGCTCGTTCTGCGCATCACGTGACTGTGCCAACCGAGCGCCATGATAGATTATATATAGATATACTACAATGTTTATAAGCGTAAACAAATATTCAGTGATGGACCGTTTTTCATTGTAAAATAAGTGTGAAAATGCCTGCAGTGTAATTGGATGCAAGAATAGAAGCGAAAATGCAAAAAAAAATAATATAGCATTTTTCTCATTCCCAAAAAATCCAGAAATCGCGTCGAAATGGATGAAAGTCTGTAATGAGACAGTTAACCAAAAAAACGGTAAGTCTTTTTGAATTGTCAATAGATATTTTTATTTACAATATTGAAAAACGATTAGATTTGTATAATATACCTACATGTTATAAGAAATATAATATCTTTACATATATCTATCAGTATTAATTTGTCTTTCAAGTGCAAACACAATTTTCAGGTCGAATTTGCTCTGTACACTTTTTACTCGAGTGCTACAAACCCAAGGCAAGTTATTTGAACAACTGTGAAAATTATTCGCCAAGAAAGTGTAGAAAATTGTTGGATACTGCGATTCCTACTGAGCATTTACAATTGTTAGAAAGCAGAAAAGTACTGAAGGAAGTGCAGAATCACCATGATTCAGTTTGTATAAAGAAAGCTACCAGTCGCTCGTTTGTATTATATTATTAATTATTATTGAAATATTAACAGTATTCGATATCTTGTATTCTGTTTTCATTGCAGTTCATCAAAATTCAATGATGTTAAAGATATTCTAAACGAGGAGACTGCTCAAGTATTCGATATCTTGTATTCTGTTTTCATTGCAGTTCATCAAAAGTCAATGATGTTGAAGATATTCTAAACGAGGAGACTGCTGGGGTGTCTTCTTTGTTTACTGAAAGAAGCGATAGTGAAACCAAACAAAGTTTTCAATCTAATGAAAATAGTAACTTATCTAGCGTTGATTGTACATATACAAATCCATGTGATACGATTGAGAAAAAGCAAGAGGTTTAGGATTCACAAAATGCAATAGTGACTGCTTTTTCGACACACTTGTGGTAAATAATAATTTATTTAGTACGCTTTATATGCATTGATTGACATAATAGTTAGATATTAATTGAATATTATGTACGTAATGTATAAGTAATAATGATTAGAAAAAATTCAAACAGTCATTCTTGTTTTATTAATAACATATTCTGCGAATGTCAAAAATCAATACCTGTACCAGTAGCTTGAAAATATATTTTTTGACATATTATCATTAAGAAAAATTTATTTTTTCAGTAACCAAGAAAAACTTGTACACGATTTGAATAGGAAGCTGACTAAAACAATGAAAGAAAATCTTCTTCTTAAAAAAAAAGTTAAACGCTTGGAAGGACAAAAATAAATTGTTTGATACATAATTTATACAATTTTTCATTAAAATATGTTTGCTTACGTTTAAAGTCATTTTTAAGCATGATCAGTTTTTGTAATTGTTTGTGTTGTTTAACGCAACCAGTTTTGATACACGGGTTTTTTGGGTTCATTTTCTAGAATATATTTACTGAAAAATTACATTCAGACTTTTAGGTTACACCTTAATTTTCAATTTTGTTCCACCATAAAATCATTAAAAATACAAGTTTTTTAATAAATAGAAAGTAACTTATGACTTATTAGCAATAGAAAAAATAAAATCAGTTTTTGACTAATATTGCAATGTAAATTTCTTTATTTGGGTGCCAAAAATATGTATCTTCGAACTGGCACACATTGATCGAAAGCCGTTACGCAGAATGCTAATTGAATATATATCTTTTTTACAGGTGCAGCTTATAAAATCTCTAAAATTGGACGAACAGAGGTGGTTTTGGTCTACTTTTTGTATATTTATGTATATATTTCAATAAAAAAAAATTTCCCTGAATAGTAAAAAAAGTTGGCCCCCTGTACCTTCTTCCCTTAACGGGTGGTATTTTAAGTTATCTTCTTACACTATATCTAATAGCCTAAAACTTTTCAAGAAATCGACATTTTTTAACGAAACACAGCTTAAATTAAAGCCTTCTTTTATAACATTTTTTGTCTATTTACATGACCAGAATATTTAAAAAGCTATAATCAAACAAAAAGACCCCATTTTTATCAAAAATTGTTCATTTTAGACATAAAATAGCTTGGGTCTCGGAACAAAAAGCCCATTCAGAAAATCTCCGAGACACGTGTCTTATTATTTGGCATAAAGAAGTACCTCCTACAGTTTTAACCAAATTCAGGATCCGCATCCCTGGTGCTCCCCTTGCAAGTAACATATATTTTTCCATAGTAAATATACCAAATAGTGTTCATTGTCTTAGAAAACGTCTTTCACTTAAGTGGTTATTCCAGGAATAAACACAAATTTCAGTGGAGTTACGTGGGTTTTCCGGTCTTAATGGCAATTATATTATTTATTCGGCAACTATACATGATAAATATGAACTATCGCTCACAGGAGCTTGTAGGGGCAAATGTGTGTACTCTTTCTAATACAGCTACCTTATTATGGATACACTTATAAGAATAAGGAACGTCTGTCTCTCTTGTTGGAAAAGTGGAGTTGTATCGGTTTCCAGGATATTGGATGACAAAAGTGGAGCTATATGGTTTTTTCGGGAGTTATTCTTAAAAAATGTAGGTACATGGTTATTCCGGGAAAATGTTGAAAAAAATGGAGTTACAGCGTTTTTCCTTGTGTTAATTCAAGACAACGAGTGCACTTTATAATTTCTGTCATAATTACGTGATAGAGGACTGCTCAATGATAAGAAATAAGGCATAAAACGTATTTTCAAAAACACGTCACTTACGTGGTTTTTCCGAGAACCCACAGATATGTACTTTTCCCACAATATTGTCTATGTAACTTTTCACACTGCCGATAAAGGAACTCTTTACGAGCATAGATCAATGTGATGGTGTTACGAGTGGTAGCTTCCAGAGAGCAAGCGCGTGCGGCCACGAACTCGAAAACCACGCGCTACATGCAGACGGTCGAAGAACGAAGACACGTAGCCCAACACAAACTCCGGGTCAGCAATATGCCGAGCGTTGATAGAGGATAACGAATGTCGAAGGCGCATGACATCAACCAATGCGAGTCAGCAGAACAGCGAATCCATGAGGCACTGAATCATCGGCCCGAGATCTCGACATCAAATTAGGGGGAAGGAACGGACGGCCGATGAGCAATGATCCCCCACTAACGAACCCAGGGCGATGCCATAAAAGCGGAAGAAAACGCATCCGGCAGACAGAAAGAAAGAGAACGAAAGCGGGGGCGGGCAGACAGAGAGAGAGAACGAAAGTCAGGCCGAAGAAGAGAGAAAGAATCAGAGACGCAGATGGAGACAAGAGGCGAAGAGTTCGAGTTGACACGATAGGACGTCGATTGGTCGCATCGCGAACGCGCGTTAAGTTATCTCTCTCTCTCTCTCTCTCTCTCTCTCTCTCTCTCTCTCTCTCTCTCTCTCTCTCTCTCTCTCTCTCTCTCTCTCTCTCTCTCTCACGTAAAGTATTTTAATAAATAACGCACGTATATTTTAACTCTCGTTGTATTTCATTGCATCGTTTCGAGTCTCGGCTTGGAACGACATGAACACCACAAACCCTTCATACGTATGTGAACCTAGATAGGCTCACTCGTAACAGTGGTAAGACTTTGGTTTTTTGTATTTTTATCGATCCACTCAGGTTCTCTTATCTGTGATAAGATTTTAACCATGTATGTATTTTTTAATATGTTATTAATAAAGCCTGAAGAGGTCAGCAAGCCAACTGACGAAACATAACACATTTTTCGAACCAATTATGGAGGATGACAAAAACAATTAGAAATGTAAATAAATGTAAATGCATGTCCCAATTACAACATTTATATACATTTATTTATATTTATATATGTTTTTTTACAAACATTTATACTGCTTTACATGTATATACATTTTTTATTTTCACAACGCAGTTAAATATAATCTAAGTTTACAAGAAATGTGTTGCTTCTCTAGACGCATACTATTAAGGGGGTTCATGCGATTTTAAAATGGATTCATTATTCAATTTTTATGTCATAAATTATTAAAATATAATAATGTAAGTTCACACAGGTATAAAAGGCAAATACTTTCTGAACCGAAAAAAACTATTATGATAAAAAAATTTTTAATCGAGCATATAGATATTGTTCAATAAGTAAAAAAGTTACTTTCGCTATTTGCCAACTTTTTATTTTTCATTCGATTTTAATGTTTAACATCTCATTTTACTCCTTAAATATTTATCTACGACCTATCTAGGCTTATATTATGAAATAATTAATATATACGAAGCAACATATAATTGTTTACAGTTTAGATACTGTAAACTTCAAGTTTATATTGTATTGTACTGTAAACAATTACATGTGGCTTTGTACATATTAATAATTTCATAATGTAAGCCTGGATGGGTCGTAGACAAATATTTAAGGAGTAAAATGAGACGTTACGCATTAAAATCGAATGAAAAATAAAAAGTTGGCAAATAGCGAAAGTAACTTTTTCACTTATTGAACAATATCTACGTGTTCGATTAAAAATTTTTTTTATCACAATAGCTTTTTTCGGTTCAAAAAGTATTTGCCTTTCATATCTATGTGAACTTACATTATTATATTTTAAGAGGGTCATTTGACAAGTACCTAGCCTCACCGCCAGATGGTGCCACTATCGCATCAGAAATACACTACAGTGCAGTATCTTCCTGTAAACGGTTACAGACGAAATTTCAGCCGGATCGGACCTTACCCAGTGAACCTGCTCCGAAGAAGGCGAAGACGGTCCCGTCGGCCGGAAAGGTGATGGCCACTGTTTTCTGGGATTCTCAAGGTGTGATTTTTATTGACTATCTGGAGAAGGGCAAAACGGTCACAGGACAGTACTACGCCGAACTATTGAGCCGATTTGACGCCGTGTTAGAAGAAAAACGGCCCCATTTGTCTAAAAAGAAAGTGCTTTTCCACCACGATAATGCACCGGCTCACACTTCTGCACTCGCCACGGCTAAATTGGTCGAATTACGCTACGAACTGCTGCCCCATCCACCGTATTCTCCAGATTTGGCTCCGTGCGACTTTTTTTGTTTCCGAACCTAAAAAATTCGCTCGCCGGGAAGAGATTCCACTCCAATAACGAAATAATCGCCGCCACGGAGGCCTATTTTGCAAACCAAGAGAAAACATTTTTTTCAACGGGGTTAAAAAAATTGGAACACCGCTGGACCAAGTGTATTCAACTAAAAGGAGACTACATTGAAAAATAAATTTTATTTTTTGTAAAATTTTGGTGTTTTCATTTGTAGGCTAGGTACTTATCAAATGACCCTTGTAATAATTTATGACATAAAAAATTGAATAGTGAATCCATTTTAAAATCCCATGAACCCCCTTAAGGCCATGCGAGCCCTCCCCCCCCCCCCCCCCCCCCTCTGCCTCCCTGTTACCGACGATTGCAGGGACCCATTTTTTTCGTTCAATTTTGCATTTTGAGGAAAAATCTCTTTGACACGTTGTAGATTCGATAATGAACTACAACGAATCAGAGCGATATTTTCTTAAAATTCAAAACTTAATGAAAAAAAGGTCCCTGCACTCGTCGATAACGGATGGCACTCACATCGTCTTAACCTGTAACAATAAAACTTTTCAAAATACGGTAATGATAGAATTATCTTATTCACAGTTTATAAAATATTCTCTAGGATGTTAAGTTGTATTTTACGCTCGCGGACCGAATAAATTTAAATTTGCATTTTACGCCATTGAATCACAAAATTAGCGCACCATAGATCCGGAAAAACGACCTAATCAATGTAGTGATTCCGCCCACAAAGACAAAAAATAATGTTCATATGCCCTTGTGTGACAAATAATCCATGAGGCCAGTTTCATCGACCCTCGGGCATCAGAATGCGAGCATAAAATGAACCTTATATGCTCTAGGTATGAAAACTACTATTATGTCAGTCAAGTTAACTTATGGTTACTTCACTATAATAAATTAATTTCAATACTTTCTTGTGTTTGATTTGTATAAAATGATGAAAAATTTTCAATACATTTCTGAGAAACTCATGCACTTGTCTCCGAGATTTGACGGTCTTGTGTGATAAATTATCCTTCAGGCCAGCTTCGCAAGATCTTGGGCTCATTATTACAACGCAGGCTTAAAATGTACCTTTACGATCGAGGTACGAACAGTGCTATATTATGTCGGTCAAGTCAACTTACGGCTTGACTGTAATAAATTCATTTCAATATTTTCTTGTGTCTAATTTGTATAGAAGGATGACAAAATTTCAATATATATCTGAGAACTTGACTATCGATAATTGATTTCATAACATTCTTTTGTTTGATTATTGCATGTTGTTTAAACAACGTTTTTACATTTTTTAGCTGATTTTAAGCTTGAGGACTTTAAAGGGTGACATGCGATGTGGAAAGGCTACCCGGTTGAAAAGATCTGATTAAACCATATAAAAAGGGTGCAGAAATCTAATAACCTATGTGGGTTTTACACCCGAATCTGCAAATTTGTATTAGTTTTTATGAGACTATTTCAATCGGGTAAGGTGTCTCTCTCCTCGCGACGGCTCTCCACTTACAGCGCACCACTTCGTGTAGCTTACGAACTTGGCGTTTTGTTTACTTTTTCACATAAGGTAAAGTACCCAGTGCCCGGATGAAGAGAAAATTGGCAGTAGTATGCGGACAGCAGTGAAAAACTACTATTATTGTTTAAATTTGATAAGAAACTGATTTATATGTGTTGATTATAAAATTAGTTACGTAGTCTAATCAATATTGAATTAATTCAGATCTTAGAATTACTACAAAATCAATTTGAAATTTATTAAGATCATGCTTCAGAAGAAGGTATAAAATTTTGGTCCGACTTCATCTATCACTCAATTTGCATAACGCAGTAGCCAGACACATTTAAAAACATATGTCCGAATACTGCGTCAAAACGATGCCTGAGTATTGCATCTAACTCGACGTAGGGCGTCCGATTACTGCAATAAATTAGTCAAATGAACCCTAAATTAATGATAAGACCTTGAAGGTTTGAAGAATTTGCCTTATTGGCTCTAAAATCATCGTTCGTCTAACAAGGAAAGGATACTTGGTGTCCGCCTCTGTTTTTCATGAAACTTTGCAGGTGTTAGAGTATCGAAAAATAATCCACAAGTATTTTTTTTTATCGACGAAGAACAACATCTAGGGGGTGAAAACCGCCCTTAAAGTTCACCCTAAAAACAGTTTTTTTTAATAGCTCGAGATGAAATCGGAATTTTTTAATAAAACCAACGTCTATTTATTTCTTATAAAAAGACGAGTATATATACAAGGGTAAATATGATTTTTCCCTTGTTTTTTTGACATAAAAATGTTTTAATGAGCTAAATTTGATTAAAAATTGCCATGTTATAAAGAAAATTAAAAATTATAGTTTACTGTTTTGGGGTTCAAAAAAAAAACACGTGGACGGGGTGAATTACTCCTAATTTAATTAATTACCCTTTAGTGATTAAAAAAAATTAATCACAACATTCTTTTTGAATTTTAATTTCGAAATGCTTATTTTGACTAATATTTATCATTAAATGTGTAATAAATAAAAAGTGTTCTAATTTTAGTAGGGGTGGCAACCCCTATAAACTTCATCATTACTAGTCAAAACTTTTTTCATTTTTATTAATTTGTATAATGAGGTGTTTGATGGATGAATCTAACATTTTTTAATACAACAGTTGTCATGTTCGTCTAATTTGCGAACAATCTTTTGATTTATTTCCAACCCCTAAAAATTCTATTATCGTGAAAATTTTACGAAATTTAATTAATTGGATAGAATACCAGAATTTTGTGATAGATTTTAAGAACTTTTTACTAACTAGATTTTAGGTGATATGTTGGGTATTTTATAGATGGTAAAAATACCCTTAAAGTTTTTTCCAAAAATAGTTTTTCTTCATTTTTTAATGAATCACACGCCTGTTTTTTTCTTATCAAAAGAATTTTATATATAAGCACATTTCTTAAGCTGATAACAAAATTTTGCAAAGATTTTACTGATAAAAAAATTTTGCAATGTTCATAAAATTTAAAATTAATATTGCTGTGCCTCTAGATTTAGTAAGAAAATCACATTAATGGGGTTAGTTATCCTAAAAATTTTGCAAAAAATCATTTTCCACGTTGGTATTCGGAAAATATTTGGCAAAATTTAATGTTCAAGGACCTACTTAAAATAATAATATTAATAAAAATATAGATCACACCAAGTAATATGTATTAAAATTATTTTACTGTTGTCTATAAATATTTTTAAAATTTATTATATTGAACTAAAATTTTTACTAATTCTTTTGTTATAAAATAAATTACAAGATTTTTTATAAATAAAAAATTTATCTAGAATATTGTGTAAACAATCTCGTTTTTTTACATCATTAGGAGAATATTTTGTAGAATTTAATTTTAAAGGACCTAATCGAAAAATTCTCTTTTTAATAAAGATACATTTTTTTTTCTATAATGGTTAAACCGAATTCAAATTAAAGTCACAAAAATTTAATTTCGTTTCAAAACAAAGATTTTATTCCTAATGAAATATGCAACATAATTGATTTTATCAGCTTCACGCTATTATTTGCCAAACCATCACGGCTCTATAAATATTTTTCCTTCAACGATGTACATGAAAATATTAACAATTTAAAAAAAGACTTTGGATGCAAGCGAAATCCTGAGAAATCGTCAAAAGACTTTTTTATGTGAGTGGTCAGTTCATAGTTATTCTTTATACTGGTAACATACTAAATTACATAAATTCATGTGATTATAATTTTCATTATATTCTTCAAAAAATAAAAATATAAATGTAAGTTAAATTATCTCTTTTGAAAAAACAGTATTATTTCGAGTAGAATGATAATTAAATTTAATGTTTTCAGTTACTTATATTGTGTAGAATAATCTACGTCTTAAATATAATAAAAACATGGCTATTAATCCATTGGTTGTAGTATCTTTATTATCTAGAACTTCAACCCTAATAATATTAAAATCAAACAATCAGAAGCTAACCAACAAGAGATAATATTATATCACGTTATAGAAAATATAATAAACGATAATGTACAATACAACTTACGTACAAGAGAAGAATATACTTTACTTATTGAGGAAGACTACCGTGACACACGTCCACAAGATATTGAAGAAGACAATGAAATAAATACAGATTATGCAGAGATTCCTGCTTGTTTACCGAACGAAGAAGATTTAGATTTTGAATATAAGAAACGAGCAGTGGAGTATTGGCAAAGTGGAAAAAGAAAACCATTGACGTTGGAAAGTGTAAAGTCGATGTAGAAAAAAGTTACATCCGATCGTCAATTGCGACGGTAGAAATTACAAATTGAAGCAGGAGGTGAGAGAAAAGTTAAGCTATATGTAATAACGACTTATGTACTTTAAAAAATTAAAGAAGCGATAGAGTCAAAGATGATATTAATTTAAAAAGATGGGCTCTGCAAAAGAAAGCAGAAGTAAATATTCCATGGTTTAAAGCTTCACATAGATGGATACAAATATTTAAACAAAAACACTACATTGTTTCACGTAAAATAACAAAATTCATTACTACATCGTCTTCACAAAAAGCAACAGAATTAGAAGGATACAAAGAAAATTTTGTTAACGATGTTGAAAATCTAATTAAGGTATATCAGAGTGGATTCAATTTAGAGTTACACAGTGGTCGCACACTCTGTTATAAAGGGACTAAAAAGGTAGAAAACATTGTTCAGAGTCGATATCATCTACAACACATAGTTTGCAACGTGTCCGAACACCCGTTACGAAATTAAGAAATTTTCGCAATTATTTTGATTAAATTCTCACATTTATTTCGATTTGAATTATTTATTTATCCAAGGATAGATAAATAATACGTAATTACTTATATTTAGTAGACTTATTTTTATTCAACAATCCCTAATACTTACATATTCACTAAGGACTCGAATTACTTCATTTATCTGATTCGCCGAAGCGTACGTCGAGATAGAGATAGAGTAAGAATGAATTTACTTAATTGTAATAAATCATATAAGGAAATACGCGGTGCGGTGGTAATTATAATGGACGGACGCAAACGCGACGCGGACCTGCAACCTTCAATACTTCTACACTCCGACAACCCGCTCCTCCGGGTGGAAGTCGCGGGGGAGGACAAAGGTCCCCTATTTTCCGCCGAAGGTGTAGAAGTGCCGATGATAAGGGGAGAGTCGCCGGGTTGAACTGAATCAACCCCCAACTCGCACTAGTTTCTCCATGAGGAAAATCCTAGGCTATTCTCTGAGAAGTTACCTTTACGTAAAAATTGACTGCTTGGCTCCTTGCGATGTGGCTCACGTGTGTTGCTCTGATTGAATTTAGAAGGGGGGAGATGAGTCCTCCCTGCTCTGCTAGGCGCAGACTGACGAGCTATTGCTCGACTCTTAATCTCCCCACCGCTCATTGTTCGAGCATATACTCCTTGAAAGTATGTGTGTGTATGCTCTGGATTTTACCTAGTTCTTATTAATTTTGGTTCGTGCGCAACGGCTACATACAAACTTCAAGGTAGTATAAGTGCTCGGCTTGTGCGTGCTTTTCGAATTGATATACTTTAACTCTCGTTCTTACTCTCTGATTTAGTTTATTTAATGATCATTTATTTATCTTTGATAAATAAATGATCGTGAATTTATCTATATTTAACTGATTATTACAAATGTATGAATTGAAAATGAGTTTCTTCTTAAATTTGGTTAATTATTGGGGAGTTTAATTAATTGTGTAACTAATTCTGGTAATTGTTTATAAATGTCAGTTTATTTGAAAGTCGACGTATTCTTAACTGTTATTGATAATTACTTATTATTTATTTATCCTTGGATAAATAAATAATTCAAATCAAAATAAATGTGAGAATTTAATCAAAATAATTGTGAAAATTTCTTGATTACGTAACGAGTGTTCGAACCCGGTGCACAGCCCCGCCTAAGGAATTTAAACAGTGTTTTGATTAGGAAGCAAAAGGGTAATAAGGAAGAGGGGTAAGTGTGATTGGAAAAGTTTGTCTTGTATATTTTTATTTATGTTGTGTAGTCTTCCTCATTCTCTATGGCATATTTGTCCTGCCCGCGATTACATAAGTAGGGCTTCCCCTTCTTAGTAATGGTAACTGGTCCCTTGTATATGACGAGGTTAACCCTCGTTCAGCATTTGAAAGGTTGAAGGATTTGACGATTTGACAAGTTCCCCCGACATCATGTAGACTGAAGTTTTTTCTTTTTTCTTTTTTTTATTTAATCGATTATCCCCAATTCAACCCCTTCTTCGTATCTATTTCTGTTGGTATCGCGTAGATTCTTAGAAAGAAAAGAGAAGATATAGCATATTAAATCCCGTAAGGTGAGGGAGGACCCCACCCTGACTCGTAAAGGGTAGATCGATCTAACCTAGACAGCCCCCCCCCCCTGCTTGGGTAGACTTTGACCTTCGTACCTTATGATCCACGTATATGCTGCTCTATATTTAAAACCCAAATCTTTCAATTTATCGATCTTTCCGTCGATCTCAAAATCAGTTATCTCAATCAAATTCTCCACCGGTAGGCTCTCGGAATGTGAATTAACGCATGTTTGTTCTGCATGTCCCG
Source organism: Torymus aiolomorphi (assembly GCA_036365515.1). Classification (NCBI taxonomy): domain Eukaryota; kingdom Metazoa; phylum Arthropoda; class Insecta; order Hymenoptera; family Torymidae; genus Torymus; species Torymus aiolomorphi. Next base: position 91,508,025 of record CM070873.1, on the reverse strand, counting down.
CGATACATATTGACTCAAAGTCGTTTAGTTCTCGCTTTTTGAGTGAAATTTTGACACGAGTTGGTGGCTCTGAGGGTTGAAAACTAATCGCGTCACGATCGACTAATATTTGGGCTCTTTCAGTGACCTCGATAATCACTCCCTCTTCGCGCAAAATTGAGTCTTTCTCATTATCCGAGATTTTTGAGTTATCCGGGTCGTATGGATTGTTGTTATAGACTATGTGGGTAGGTTCACGTAGTCCGTGTGAGGCGTCGCGACACGGTTTAAGACCAAGTTTCGTGCTCGGGGCCCTAACCGCGTTACCTTTGCCCGGCCTATCCATACCTATGTACTGATCGAGCTAATCAATCCTTTTCTCAAAGTCATCCCAATCACCTATGCGCCTTTCCCGACGCTCGACCGTTTTGATACCTAGGAGCTGATCGAGCTGTTCGATCTTTTTGTCAAGATCGTTCCAACCTCCTAGACGCCTTTTTCGACGATCGGCCGTTTTATTAGTATCATAAACCGGCCCTCTCAATTCTTGTAAAGTTTCGCGGGGCTCAGTCTGAAATTCCGTCGCCATTCTACCGCGACTTTTACTACGCCAATGCGTTTTTGTTGATTTCTAAATCTATTTCTTATCGAATTTACGTAGCTACTTTAAATCACTCCGCGTGGTGAATTATTTAATCGCGCCAAACTCAGATAATCATTCGCGCATTCAACTAATTTTGAGAAAAGAAGAGAAAGTTTTATTATTATTATTATTATATTTAATTATTTTTTTTTGTTAATAATAATTATTTTTATAAATAAACTATTACTATTATCCTTGTACTAGGCTGTTACTATTAATCCTAGGATTTTTATTTTCATTAATAATTATTAATTATGCCTAAGTTTTGTATAAACTATTCTTTAGATTGTTATTGTTAATTCTAAAATTTATAATTTATTAGTAATTATTATTTTGTAAATAACTACTCACTAGGCGGTTATTATCAATAATCAAAATTTTATTTTATTAAGGTGATGTTATATACCGACATAATTTTAAAAAGAGTACCTCTCATGAAAATACCAATAGAATCATCCACAAAAAATTCTGAGTATAGTATTTACATATACGGAGCGCCTGACAGACGTGTTTTTCCAAAAAAATGATCAGAGTTTATTTAAATAAATAAAAACCGTACTGTCGGTAAGTAGGAATCTGCAATTGACCTATTTTTAAAACGAGCACAGCTAACGAAAATACTAATAGAATCGCTCAAAAAAATTTCTGAATATAGTGTTTACGTGTGCAGAGCGTCTGACAGTCGTCTTTTTCCAAATTAACGTTTGAATGTTGATTTAAAAAATATTGAAATCAGGGTATCACATCACCTTAATAACAATGTTAGTAGTTGTAGTTTATCCACAAAAGGAATTAGCGTTAAGGTGATGTGATACCCTGATTTCAATATTTTTTAAATCAACATTCAAACGTTAATTTGGAAAAAGACGACTGTCAGGCGCTCTGCACACGTAAACACTATATTCAGAAATTTTTTTGAGCGATTCTATTAGTATTTTCGTTAGCTGTGCTCGTTTTAAAAATAGGTCAATTGCAGATTCCTACTTACCGACAGTACGGTTTTTATTTATTTAAATAAACTCTGATCATTTTTTTGGAAAAACAGGTCTGTCAAGCGCTCCGTATATGTAAATACTATACTCAGAATTTTTTGTGGATGATTCTATTGGTATTTTCATGAGAGGTACTCTTTTTAAAATTATGTCGGTATATAACATCACCTTAATAATGGAATATAATTTTATTAATAATTCTTAATTTTGTAAACAAAAATTCACTCGGCGGTTATTACTAAAATTCAAAATTTTTATTTTATTCGCGGACTAGGTGATTTCACGCCTCGTTACGGCCCTGATTAACTCTATCCGTGGATTGTTTCGCGCGCATATACGGAGATTCGCGGCATTCCTCACAAGGTGAGTGCGCCCTTGACACGTGTCGCGAACTTATTCTATGAGTCGCGTGATTGCGAGCATGCGTGAATTTATCGCGTGGCCTAAGCTCCTAGTATACTCGCTCCCAAAATTCCTATGTTTTCTATCCTAATTAATCTCTACTTTAAACGCGTATTTTCTAACTTTCTTTTTTTTCTACTTATCTATGCACACTTTCCTTTAACCTGGAGTCCCACCAGAGGTACCATTGAAACGTTCGCTGCTTTATTATTTAATAATATATTTAATAATTAAGGACTCCAGGTATTAGGAACGGCATGGGCAAAGTCAATAATAAATATAATATATGTGATAAAATAGACTTATTTTTATTCAACAATCCCTAACTTACATATTCACTAAAGACTCGAATTACTTCATTTATCTGATTCGCCGAAGCGTACGTCGAGATAGAGATAGAGTAAGAATGAATTTACTTAATTATAATAAATCATATAAGGAAATACGCGGTGCGGTGGTAATTATAATGGTCGGACGCGGACGCGGATGCATGCAACCTTCAATACTTCTACACCCCGACAACCCGCTCCTCCGGGAGGAAGTGTTGGGGAGGACAAAGGTCCCCTATTTTCCGCCGAAGGTGTAGAAGTGCCGATGATAAGGAGAGAGTCGCCGGGTTGAACTGAATCATCCCAACTCGCACTAATTTCTCCCTGAGGATAATCCTAGGCTATTCTCTGAAAAGTTACCTTTACGTAAAAATTGACTGCTTGGCTCCTTGCGATGTGGCTCACGTGTGTTGTTCTGATTGAATTTGGAAGGGGGGAGATGAGTCCTTCTCCCTGCTCTGCTAGGCGCAGACTGACGAGCTATCGCTCGACTCTTAATCTCCCTACCGCTCATTGTTCGAGCACATACTCCTTGAAAGTGTATGTGTATGCTTTGGATTTTACCTAGTTCTTATTAATTTTGGTTCGTGCGCATCGGCTACACACTCCTTCAAGGTAGTATAAGTGCTCGGCTTGTGCGCGCTTTTCGAATTGATATACTTTCACTCTCGTTCTTACTCTCTGATTTAGTTTATTTAATGATCATTTATTTATCTTTGATAAATAAATGATCGTGAATTTATCTATATTTAACTGATTATTACAAATGTGTGAATTGAAAATTTCTTCTTAAATTTGTTTAATTATTGGGGAGTTTAATTAATTGTGTAACTAATTCTGGTAATTGTTTATAAATGTCAATTTATTTGAAAGTCGACGTATTCTTAACTGTTATTGATAATTACTTATTATTTATTTATCCTTGGATAAATAAATAATTCAAATCAAAATAAATGTGAGAATTTAATCAAAATAATTGTGAAAATTTCTTAATTTCGTAACGGGTGTTCGGACCCGTTGCAAGTTATACTATTCAACCAACAATATCAGCAGAGGGAATACTAATGTCTCCGTTATTTATAGTCTTAAAAGAAACCCATGAAAACTTTATTCATACCATCAAATGTATACGTGGAAGCATCAGTTCCCGGAAAATTATCCAAAGAACTGTTTCAAATTTGGATACAAAATGTATTTTTAATTCACAGTGGGAATTCACCTATACTGTTATTACTATCTGTCAAAAAACTACCCGGAATTTTTAAATAAAACACACAATATTCAATTATTTATCAATATTTATGTTGTCGCCTTCAAAGTAGGCCCCATTTGATGCAACACACATGTGCCAACGATTTTTCCAATCATCAAAACATTTTTTATGAGCGTTTTCTGGGATGGCCTTCAGTTCCCTCAACGAATTTTGTTTTATGGCTTCGATCGCTTCAAAACTTTTTCCACGGAGAGATAATTTTAGTTTCATGAACAGAAAAAAGTCACATGGCGCCAAATCTGGTGAATACGGTGGTTGCTCGATTGTATTTATTGAGTTTTTGGCCTTAAATTCGGTTACAACTGCGGCTCTATGCGGTGGTGCATTATCGTCGTGCAAAATCCACGAATTGTTCTTCCACAATTCTGGTCGTTTTTGACGGATTTTTTCATGCAAACGCTTCAAAACGCTCAAATAATATTGTTTATTGACCGTCTGTCTCTCTGGTAGGAATTCATGATGCACCAAACCATGAATATCAAAGAAAATAGTCAGCATGACTTTCACTTTTGATCGACTTTGACGTGGTTTTTTCGGTTTTGACTCTTCTTTTGTTTGCCATTGAGATGCCTGTTGACTTGTTTGCATGTCAAACTCGTAGACCCATGTCTCATCTCCAGTTATAATGCGTTCCATGAATGTAGGATCGGAATTAGCACGATCCAGCATGTCCAAAGAGATCTGTCTGCGGTACTCTTTTTGAAGAAAATTCAGCTCTTTTGGAACAAGACGAGCGGCGACACGTTTCATGCCCAAAACATCCACCAAAATCGTATGAACTGACTCGTGGGAGATGTTTAGCTGTTGTGCTATCCGGTGTAAAAATTTTAGTCTCGGATTGATCTGCTAAAAGTCTCGCGAAATAAGTCTCCAGTGAATCTCGCAATAATCTCGCTAAGTCCGCTTTGCAAGACTAATCTTTTTTAGTTTGTAAAGTCTCGCACAAAATGCAATATGAATTGCGGGAGTTTTAGCTAGACTAAATTGTTACTTTAAAAAGTACCGCATAGAGCCTAAGACTAACTCCGAGACTTTTTCTAGACAAAATTTTTACTTAAATAAGTCTCGCATTGAAACCAAGACGAACTGCAAGATTTTTGGCTTGACAAGATTTTTACTTAAATAAGTCTCGCATTGAAACCAAGACGTACTGCAAGACTTTTGGCTAGACAAGATTTTTACTTAAATAAGTCTCGCATTGAAATCAAGACGAACTGCAAGACTATTGGCTGGACAAAATTTTTATTTCTTTTTTTTAGTAAAAAAAATTACTTTTTATAAAACTTTATACAATTTTATTATTTACAAAAAACATTTATCGTCAGAAAAAAACCTACAATAAAATATCTTCTTTTGAGGTCAACCTCAACGTTGTCCATACGATCGTACGTGCTCTGCAGAAGCATAGAGATCCCATCACTTCTAAGGCGTGGAGATGGAGCTCGTCAGGCGCGGGGCTCATGCGGCTCATGCCCACGGTCACATGTAACCCTCTCGTTGCCGTTGACGCCGTCGTTGTCACCGTTGCCACCCCGGCCGTCATTCCCGCCGAGCAATCAACCTCTCTTTTTGTTTGCGGTTATTCCTATCCAATTCATAACCAAGACACATCGAAAACGAAATTGTCGAGAAGTCCGATATAAATATATCTATATATATTGAAAACAAAGAATGTGTAACTGATTTCATGTTGTTTGGACTTCTCGACAGTTTCGTTTTCGATATATCTTGGTTATAAATTACTTGTGGTGCAAATTCGCGAGGAACCCATTTTTTTATTAGATACGTAGAAATTTTCTAAAAATAATCATCATTTCGTAGTAGCGGGAACAAAACTCTTTGTGGGTGATAACGTTTACAGGTGCAAATTTTGTTCAGGATGGCTGAGCAATGGAAGACAGTCGGTGTGATATGGTGAGAGGTTGATTGCTCGGCGGGAATGACGGCGGGGTGGCAACGGTGACAACGACGGCGTCAACGGCAACGAGAGGGTTACATGTGTGGGCATGAGCCGCATGAGCCCCGCGCCTGACGAGCTCCACCTCCACGCCTTAGAAGTGATGGGATCTCTATGCTTCTGCAGAGCACGTACGATCGTGTGGACAACGTTGAGGTTGACCTCAAAAGAAGATATTTTATTGTAGATTTTTTTTCTGACGATAAATGTTTTTTGTAAATAATAAAATTGTATAAATTTTTATAAAAAGTAATTTTTTTACTAAAAAAAAGAAATAAAAATTTTGTCCAGCCAAAAGTCTTGCAGTTCGTCTTGATTTCAATGCGAGACTTATTTAAGTAAAAATCTTGTCTAGCAAAAAGTCTTGCAGTTTGTCTTGGTTTCAATGCGAGACTTATTTAAGTAAAAATCTTGTCCAGCCAAAAGTCTTACAGTTCGTATTGGTTTCAATGCGAGACTTATTTAAGTAAAAATTTTGTTCTGCCAAAATCTCGCAATTCGTCTTGGATTTCATGCGAGATTTATTTAAGTAAAAATTTTGTCTAGAAAAAGTCTGGGAGTTAGTCTTAGGCTCTATGCGGTACTTTTTAAAGTAACAATTTAGTCTAGCTAAAACTCCCGCAATTCATATTGCATTTTGTGCGAGACTTTACAAACTAAAAAAGATTAGTCTCGCAAAGTGGCCTTAGCGAGATTATTGCGAGATTCACTGGAGACTTATTTCGCGAGACTTTTGGCAGATCAATCCGAGACTAAAATTTTTACACGGGATCTCTCTTAAGCCTGAATGGCGATTTTCCAATACTAGTTGTTTCACTTTTTTAATGTTCTCCTCGATGGATGCTGTCGATGGCCGTCCGGACCGAGGCAAATCTTCACACACTTCTCGACCTTCCTTGAATGCTTTGTACCAATTGTAAATTTGTGTTTTTGATAAAACTGATTCTCCATAAGTCTTTTCCAACATTTTCAAAGATTCTGCGCACGAAATTTCGTTGGTAACACAAAATTTGAGGCAAACTCTTTGTTCAATATTTGTATTCATTGTGAAAATCGTGGCGCACTACTGAGCTTAACTGACTATAACAGCTGGCGTAAACAAACTGCTTGATGGAACGCGCTCAAACTTAGCATCATAATTTGGTACAGTGATGCCAACATAAAACAAAAAAAATTTCAAATATCTATAACGCGGGAGATTTAAAAAAACTTTTCCGGGTACTTTTTTGACAGAATTCGATTCATGGAGTGGACAATGTGAAACTGATGTAAAGGAAGCCATACCGAAAGAGACAAATCTTATATTGAAAACGATACCGAAAGATACAACTGGTGATATTCAGCCTCTTGATGTATATGGTTTTCGATTTTGGAAAGACTTTATAAGAAAATTATCAGACATAACCCTTCTTATGAATTATGGTGTTAACTTATATAAGAGAAATAATATAATAAAAATACAATCCCTAACGCATAATCAATTTTCTTCACCGAGATTCCAAGATGTTTTTAAATACGCATGGTATAAAAGTGGATACTTAACGAAAAAGCCATTTCAAAATCAAGTAGGTTTCTGTTTTCATACTCAAGAGGAACCAATATGTGACATATGTGGAGATATTGCAATAATACGATGTACATGGTGCAAAAAGCAACTATGTTTTAAACACTTTTTCACTGATTATCATTATTGCCAGACGTATATTGAATAAAATTTGAAAATTCATCAATTTATGCATTCATTAAATGTATGTGTGTGCGTGTGTGTGTGCGTGCGTGCGTGCGTGCGTGCGTGCGTGCGTGTGTGCGTGTGTGTGCGTGTGTGCGTGTGCATGCGCGTGTGGGAGTGTATGTGTGTTATTACGCTTTTTTATATGCATATACCATTAATTGAAGTACTATGTTGTTAATAACTTTAATACATATAATTATATAGTAGCCCTAGTCCATTATACTGTTTAATTCTTATATTTAGAACAATGACATTACTGTAAAATATCGAAATTTTTATTAACTAACGGAAGGCAGCCATTTTGGATCTGCGATTATAGAATTTACGAATTTTGACTTTAGATTCGGAATTAGCCACTCAAAAAAACATAGATTAACGATGAGTCTACTGCAAAATATCCAAATTTTCACTAATTTACTAGCGATGGCGGCCATCTTTGACTCATTATATTGAAGTTGCAGATTCTGATTTACTTGGTATGACCAATCAAAAAATATAGGTATACAAAATTTTAGAAAGAACTGCCACAAAAAACGTAATTCGCAGTGAAGTGTTCAATGCGCCTGATATACATATATTCACTTCTAGGAGAGTTTTCACCCTCTAGATTTCTTTTCCAGCGGAAAAAATAAATGGGTAAAATGTATTTGTTTACTCTATCTACATGCAAAGTTTGATGAAAATCGTAGGTGTGCATCAAGCGTTCTATCCCAAGGAAATATCGTAGAGTAATTAATTGAATTAGGGGTAACTCACCCCGTCCACGTGTTTTTTTTTAAACCCTGAGACAGGTCAACTATAATTTTTAATTTTCTTTATAGCATGGCAATTTTCAATCAAATTTAGCTCATTAAAACATTTTTATATCAGAAATACAAGGGAAAAAATCAGATTTATCCTTATAAAAAATAGGGGATGCAACCCCCACAGCACTAAAACTATGCCCAAATATTCGTCTTTTTATAAGAAACAAATAGACGTTGGTTTCATTAAAAAATTCCCATTCTATCTCGAGCTAATAAAAAAAAAAACTGTTTTTGGGGATGAACTTTAAGGGTAGTTTTCACCCACTAGATGTCGTTCTCCGCCGATAAAAAAAATACGTGTCGATTATTTTACGATATTCTAACCACCTACAAAATTTCATGAAAATCGGAGGCGGATACCAAGTATCCTTCCCTTGTAAGAATGAGCTACAAAAGTGTCTGAGAACTTGGCAATTTACCTTACTTCTCTCCCAACTATCTGATAAGTAGCCAAGGTTCCTCTGCGTTTTCATTTTTTGATTAATTTTCTGAATGAAGGTTTCTTAAGAGAGCAATAACATCTTATAATTCCAAAACGATCGGTGATATGGCATGGTTAGACCGTTCGAGTTGAGATGGATTTGGGTATTTGAATATATATATATATATCCCTGTTGAAAATATCCATGTGGATTTTACACTGATTTCCACATGGAATCCATATGGAATCCATATGGAATCTATACGGATTCCATATGGATTCCATGTCGATTCCATGTGGAAATCAGTCCCAAATCGTCCTGTGGACTTCCACATGGAATTCCATATAGATTTCCTTATGAATTTTTCTACAAACATTTGTAAAACAAAATCCGTATGGATTTCCATGTAGATTTCCATGGGGAAATCCAGGTAAAAACGACATGTTCCATATAGATTTCCACATGGATTTCCATATGGTAATTTTAATGTTTATAAAAATGTTTATTTATAAAATTGATATATTTTTTTTTACTAGGATACATATTTTTGACAACAAGTACTGTAGAATCTTTTCGAAGAATTACATAAAAGGAAATTATAGTTTATAATTTTTTATGCTTTACTGATATGGTAAAAAACGTATCCCTAGTAAAAAAATTTAAAAATTTTAGAAATAAACATTTTTATAAACATTTAAATTACCACATGGAAATCCATATGGAAATCTACATGGATCATATCGTTTTTACCTGGATTTCTCCATGGAAAACTACATGGAAATCCATAAGGATTTTGTTTTACAAATGTTTGTAGAAAAATTCATATAGAAATCTATATGGAATTCCATGTGGAAATTCACAGGACGATTTGGGACTGATTTCCACATGGAATCCATGTGGAAATCAATGTAAAATCCACATGGATATTTTCAACAGGGTATATATATATATATATATATATATTTAGTAAAATATTTATAATATTCAGGTTTCAATGCACAAAAGTTTATTAACCCCTTGAGTGATAGACAAAAAAAGCGCTTACACCGAGAATAATATGCACAGACGTTACTAGTATATCGTTTAGTTGTCAAAATATAGTTATAGTTTCTGTACTATTTAGAAACTATGCTGTATAATAGTAGGCGCTGTAATAGTTTCAACCATAATTATCGTAAATGCAACTATATTATAGTAATTTTTACTATATAAAATAAGGTAGTAACGATTTTGTACTATATATTATTGAAACAGTAACTATTTTTTACCTCAGTGTATGTGTAAAAACTGCTGTCAATAACGTAAACTGGGTAAATAAGTAGAATTTTCGGTCATCGAGCACTTTTGACCACTTTTGATTTTGCGTATTTTTTATCATTATCAATAAAGGGGTTGATACAAAATCACAAAACTTCTTCTACGAAGAAGCAAAATGTTTTCTTTAGAAGACTATTAATTTTTACTATTATAAATATTTCCAAAAATGCCAAATAATCTTTTTACAAATTAGTGTTAAATAAGGAAATCATTTGGAAAGTCAGACGTGTTCGAAAATTATTTATATTTCTTTGCAGGTTCAATTTTAAAAGAATGTATATTATTTTTTCTCGTTTTTTTTTTATTAATTAATTAGTTTCTGAATGAAAATAGTTATTTAAAAGGATATATCATATTGTTAAATAGTTATTGATATTAAAATCGAGCTTCAAGATAACCTTAAAACTTTCTGTATTTAATACCTTTCTCAAAACTGAAATGATTTACCAGAATGCCTAATGAAATGCAGCAACCAAACGTGAAAAAGTAAAACAAAAGATGAATAAGTAGAGGAAAAGCGCTTACCCACATGAATCAATGGTAGCGTGGATCTGTCTCGGCATATTGCCAAAAAGCGCGGTACTCGCAATGCGTGAATTAGTACTGAGCTCGGAGACTGGACAATGTTCCACGCGGCTACATTGCCGAGGGAGTATAGACTTCCCAGAGTGGGTCGCACCCTCGCCTCTGTATGGCTCTACACGTATACTTTTAACAGCCCGCCACTCAATACCACTGACCACTACGGAGCTGATTGCGCATGCTTCGTTTATAACGCGGTTGTGAGTTCTCCAAAGTGTACAGTCTAGCCGTAACCGTGAGCACACGCAGGTGGCTATGTATTTCAGATGTACGTCTTCCCTCGTACTCGAACACGTTGCATACCAGCGGAGACCAATGCTCCAGGCGGTAATTGAAATTTTCAAAGTGAAATTTTCTGATGATAAGCTTGTCGACTCTTGCGACCTATTGTTCCAAGTATTTTGTGTGTGTTCGGATCTCACGAGCACCCACTACAGGAATGAGAGAAAACATTTATTCTGTTAATCAATGTAGATCATGTTATTCTTTTTCTGCTTACCATAACAACGTGTAATTTTTCATGTTCAGATTAATAGTTACAATTTTTACTATGCGCACACAATACTATATATTTAAATTTATGTATTGCGGATATATTTTATGAAATAAATCTAATCATCGCTTATTAACTAAACTTGATATTTTTATAGTATAAGTTTTCTAATAAAATTGAGTAATATTATTTAAGATTGACATGTACGTGGTGTTCTACTAGCATATCAAGTAAAAGCTCCCAATATAGAAAACTGAACTATGACTATAAAAATTGAACATAATATTATTTTAAGGTTTCGGAGCTATCAATCTAGAGGAAAATTTGTTAAAAATAATATGTTAGAGTTGCTAAGCGATTACATGAGTAATAAAAAACTAGCGTCATTTCTCACTCGCTAACGCTCGCTCGGTGGACTTTACGTAACAGATATTCCTTTTAAGAATAAAAAGTGAACTGTTACTTAGTAATCTGGCAATGATAATTAACAATATGTAAAATAATTTATAATTCTAAGATGCCTGTTTTTCTTGTAGTTGATGATGCTATGGGAGTAACGGTAACATTTTAAGGTAGTTATATCCCAGGATACAGACCTTGTAGAATAGTACATTATGCAACACGATACAAAAGTACAGATTTTTCCCGCGGGTGGGAAATTTTGAAATTAAAATATTTATGTTCTTCTTCAAAAATTATTTAACACGTACTTTTTTATTATTTTGCAGCATCAAATTTTCATGCGTTCAGCGATATTTTATTGTAGATTTTTTTTCTGACGATAAATGTTTTTTGTAAATAATAAAATTGTATAAATTTTTATAAAAAGTAATTTTTTTTACTAAAAAAAAGAAATAAAAATTTTGTCCAGCCAAAAGTCTTGCAGTTCGTCTTGATTTCAATGCGAGACTTATTTAAGTAAAAATCTTGTCTAGCAAAAAGTCTTGCAGTTTGTCTTGGTTTCAATGCGAGACTTATTTAAGTAAAAATCTTGTCCAGCCAAAAGTCTTACAGTTCGTATTGGTTTCAATGCGAGACTTATTTAAGTAAAAATTTTGTTCTGCCAAAATCTCGCAATTCGTCTTGGATTTCATGCGAGATTTATTTAAGTAAAAATTTTGTCTAGAAAAAGTCTGGGAGTTAGTCTTAGGCTCTATGCGGTACTTTTTAAAGTAACAATTTAGTCTAGCTAAAACTCCCGCAATTCATATTGCATTTTGTGCGAGACTTTACAAACTAAAAAAGATTAGTCTCGCAAAGTGGCCTTAGCGAGATTATTGCGAGATTCACTGGAGACTTATTTCGCGAGACTTTTGGCAGATCAATCCGAGACTAAAATTTTTACACGGGATCTCTCTTAAGCCTGAATGGCGATTTTCCAATACTAGTTGTTTCACTTTTTTAATGTTCTCCTCGATGGATGCTGTCGATGGCCGTCCGGACCGAGGCAAATCTTCACACACTTCTCGACCTTCCTTGAATGCTTTGTACCAATTGTAAATTTGTGTTTTTGATAAAACTGATTCTCCATAAGTCTTTTCCAACATTTTCAAAGATTCTGCGCACGAAATTTCGTTGGTAACACAAAATTTGAGGCAAACTCTTTGTTCAATATTTGTATTCATTGTGAAAATCGTGGCGCACTACTGAGCTTAACTGACTATAACAGCTGGCGTAAACAAACTGCTTGATGGAACGCGCTCAAACTTAGCATCATAATTTGGTACAGTGATGCCAACATAAAACAAAAAAAAATTTCAAATATCTATAACGCGGGAGATTTAAAAAAACTTTTCCGGGTACTTTTTTGACAGAATTCGATTCATGGAGTGGACAATGTGAAACTGATGTAAAGGAAGCCATACCGAAAGAGACAAATCTTATATTGAAAACGATACCGAAAGATACAACTGGTGATATTCAGCCTCTTGATGTATATGGTTTTCGATTTTGGAAAGACTTTATAAGAAAATTATCAGACATAACCCTTCTTATGAATTATGGTGTTAACTTATATAAGAGAAATAATATAATAAAAATACAATCCCTAACGCATAATCAATTTTCTTCACCGAGATTCCAAGATGTTTTTAAATACGCATGGTATAAAAGTGGATACTTAACGAAAAAGCCATTTCAAAATCAAGTAGGTTTCTGTTTTCATACTCAAGAGGAACCAATATGTGACATATGTGGAGATATTGCAATAATACGATGTACATGGTGCAAAAAGCAACTATGTTTTAAACACTTTTTCACTGATTATCATTATTGCCAGACGTATATTGAATAAAATTTGAAAATTCATCAATTTATGCATTCATTAAATGTATGTGTGTGCGTGTGTGTGTGCGTGCGTGCGTGCGTGCGTGCGTGCGTGCGTGTGTGCGTGTGTGTGCGTGTGTGCGTGTGCATGCGCGTGTGGGAGTGTATGTGTGTTATTACGCTTTTTTATATGCATATACCATTAATTGAAGTACTATGTTGTTAATAACATTAATACATATAATTATATAGTAGCCCTAGTCCATTATACTGTTTAATTCTTATATTTGGAACAATGACATTACTGTAAAATATCGAAATTTTTATTAACTAACGGAAGGCAGCCATTTTGGATCTGCGATTATAGAATTTACGAATTTTGACTTTAGATTCGGAATTAGCCACTCAAAAAAACATAGATTAACGATGAGTCTACTGCAAAATATCCAAATTTTCACTAATTTACTAGCGATGGCGGCCATCTTTGACTCATTATATTGAAGTTGCAGATTCTGATTTACTTGGTATGACCAATCAAAAAATATAGGTATACAAAATTTTAGAAAGAACTGCCACAAAAAACGTAATTCGCAGTGAAGTGTTCAATGCGCCTGATATACATATATTCACTTCTAGGAGAGTTTTCACCCTCTAGATTTCTTTTCCAGCGGAAAAAATAAATGGGTAAAATGTATTTGTTTACTCTATCTACATGCAAAGTTTGATGAAAATCGTAGGTGTGCATCAAGCGTTCTATCCCAAGGAAATATCGTAGAGTAATTAATTGAATTAGGGGTAACTCACCCCGTCCACGTGTTTTTTTTTTAAACCCTGAGACAGGTCAACTATAATTTTTAATTTTCTTTATAGCATGGCAATTTTCAATCAAATTTAGCTCATTAAAACATTTTTATATCAGAAATACAAGGGAAAAAATCAGATTTATCCTTATAAAAAATAGGGGATGCAACCCCCACAGCACTAAAACTATGCCCAAATATTCGTCTTTTTATAAGAAACAAATAGACGTTGGTTTCATTAAAAAATTCCCATTCTATCTCGAGCTAATAAAAAAAAAAACTGTTTTTGGGGATGAACTTTAAGGGTAGTTTTCACCCACTAGATGTCGTTCTCCGCCGATAAAAAAAATACGTGTCGATTATTTTACGATATTCTAACCACCTACAAAATTTCATGAAAATCGGAGGCGGATACCAAGTATCCTTCCCTTGTAAGAATGAGCTACAAAAGTGTCTGAGAACTTGGCAATTTACCTTACTTCTCTCCCAACTATCTGATAAGTAGCCAAGGTTCCTCTGCGTTTTCATTTTTTGATTAATTTTCTGAATGAAGGTTTCTTAAGAGAGCAATAACATCTTAGAATTCCAAAACGATCGGTGATATGGCATGGTTAGACCGTTCGAGTTGAGATGGATTTGGGTATTTGAATATATATATATATATATATATATATATATATATATATATATATATATATATATATATATATATATATATATATATCCCTGTTGAAAATATCCATGTGGATTTTACACTGATTTCCACATGGAATCCATATGGAATCCATATGGAATCTATACGGATTCCATATGGATTCCATGTCGATTCCATGTGGAAATCAGTCCCAAATCGTCCTGTGGACTTCCACATGGAATTCCATATAGATTTCCTTATGAATTTTTCTACAAACATTTGTAAAACAAAATCCGTATGGATTTCCATGTAGATTTCCATGGGGAAATCCAGGTAAAAACGACATGTTCCATATAGATTTCCACATGGATTTCCATATGGTAATTTTAATGTTTATAAAAATGTTTATTTATAAAATTGATATATTTTTTTTACTAGGATACATATTTTTGACAACAAGTACTGTAGAATCTTTTCGAAGAATTACATAAAAGGAAATTATAGTTTATAATTTTTTATGCTTTACTGATATGGTAAAAAACGTATCCCTAGTAAAAAAATTTAAAAATTTTAGAAATAAACATTTTTATAAACATTTAAATTACCACATGGAAATCCATATGGAAATCTACATGGATCATATCGTTTTTACCTGGATTTCTCCATGGAAAACTACATGGAAATCCATACGGATTTTGTTTTACAAATGTTTGTAGAAAAATTCATATAGAAATCTATATGGAATTCCATGTGGAAATTCACAGGACGATTTGGGACTGATTTCCACATGGAATCCATGTGGAAATCAATGTAAAATCCACATGGATATTTTCAACAGGGTATATATATATATATATATATATATATATATTTAGTAAAATATTTATAATATTCAGGTTTCAATGCACAAAAGTTTATTAACCCCTTGAGTGATAGACAAAAAAGCGCTTACACCGAGAATAATATGCACAGACGTTACTAGTATATCGTTTAGTTGTCAAAATATAGTTATAGTTTCTGTACTATTTAGAAACTATGCTGTATAATAGTAGGCGCTGTAATAGTTTCAACCATAATTATCGTAAATGCAACTATATTATAGTAATTTTTACTATATAAAATAAGGTAGTAACGATTTTGTACTATATATTATTGAAACAGTAACTATTTTTTACCTCAGTGTATGTGTAAAAACTGCTGTCAATAACGTAAACTGGGTAAATAAGTAGAATTTTCGGTCATCGAGCACTTTTGACCACTTTTGATTTTGCGTATTTTTTATCATTATCAATAAAGGGGTTGATACAAAATCACAAAACTTCTTCTACGAAGAAGCAAAATGTTTTCTTTAGAAGACTATTAATTTTTACTATTATAAATATTTCCAAAAATGCCAAATAATCTTTTTACAAATTAGTGTTAAATAAGGAAATCATTTGGAAAGTCAGACGTGTTCGAAAATTATTTATATTTCTTTGCAGGTTCAATTTTAAAAGAATGTATATTATTTTTTCTCGTTTTTTTTTTATTAATTAATTAGTTTCTGAATGAAAATAGTTATTTAAAAGGATATATCATATTGTTAAATAGTTATTGATATTACGATTATAACACGATACAAAAGTACAGATTTTTCCCGCGGGTGGGAAATTTTGAAATTAAAATATTTATGTTCTTCTTCAAAAATTATTTAACACGTACTTTTTTATTATTTTGCAGCATCAAATTTTCATGCGTTCAGCGATACAAATTCCGAGAAAATCCTTACTTAGAAAAAAATGTTTTCAATGTAATTTTTAAACTGCTACTGTTTCACCAGTTTGTTTAAGCTTTTAAGCATGCACCACATAATTTCACTCAGTTTTAAACCCTCTTTCACATGCTTTATGTTATTTAAAAAAAAAATAAAATAAAAAATGCACGAGTTATTGAAAAATTTTTACTGAAAAATGCACCTTTTAGAAAAATGCAATTTCTCGAAAACCACATTTTTTTTGCTCAATTTTTTATTGTCGTAATAGAGGATGTAAACATCTAGCTATACCTATTTGCGAGATTCACGGCATTTGCGATGGGATAGTGATCACTAATGAGATAACAAACACAGAAAGGCTATAGCGGGATAAGTTGGTCAAAATTGCACTCACCTGGATTTTTTTTGGGATTGACCATTCGAAAGTACATTATTAAAAACCTCTCTAGCCAAATTTTCAGCTCCCTAGGTGATGATTTGAGTCTCCTAACCTAAAAAACGTGTTTTTTCGAAAAAATTTTTTCCGCTCGACCCTTTCTTTAAAAAAATCTGAAAAAATTCACAGACATGTATTCTTGAGTAAGAAAACAGCCTGATTTTTTTTAGACTTTTAAAAAAAAGATTGAGCTGAGGACAAAATTTTTTATTTTTCAATGATTCTTTATGTTACGTAGGTAATATTTGGCTAACTTGTAAATAATGATTTTTTGTGTATTTTTTTCCGTTCTTTCAAATGGCGGTATCCGAATTTGCGTTTTCGAGCCGGAACATATTTAAAATTCGAAAAAACCGATTTTTTAAGCATTTTTCCCATGTTTTCGGCACATAAACTCAAAACCAATAGCTAAATAAGTGTTTATGAACAATTTTTTTTCAATTTCTTTCTATATCTTCAAATTCCACTGTCAGAACTACCATTTTTGCATCAAATAATGCTATAAAATTAAATTATAAACATTTTTTTCGTGTTTTTTACATAACCTCAAAGAAGATCGTTCAATACGTGTTAGGACATACAAAAATATTTTAAAAATTTTTTTAATGAAAAGAATTTTTTATATTTCTCCGGTAGCTACAAAGGGCCTGATATAGCCTTTTTCAGGCGCAGGGAAATTGCATATTACAGAATTATTCGTGAAACATATGAACATATGTATGTATTTGTAACTATGCATCAATGTTAATTATTATGAGTTGATATGCAGATAGTCAAGTGCCGCATGGAGTATATATTCATCTGTACTTCAACTACCGATCTGCATAATTATAATGGTAAAAATATGCTTTAAAATAACAAACGATTGAAATAGTTCAGTAATTGAATATCAACATGTGGGGTGCGTTTTTTTTGTTGGTCGTTGCGCTAGTGAACCGACTATTTCGGTCGATTCTGCCGTCTAGTTATAAAAAAAAAGAGTTGAAATAGACAAATTGTGTTAAAATATAATAAAATAAAATAAAAAAATGTTACTTTTCTTCATTCTATTTAACTCAAATTGTCTATTTTAACTAATTTATTTTGTTAATTAGACAGGAGAAACGACCCGAATGGTCTGTTCACTTGTGAAACGAACAGAAATAACATGGGTTAGTATATCTATATATACGAGGAACAGCGGGAATAAGCACTGTTCCTCATATATATAGATATACTAATCCATGGTATTTTCGTATCTGGTCCTTATATTTTTTTGAGTGTAACGGGCCTATTGATATGAGTTTGAGTGAGTATATTGTTTATCTAAAATGAAGAACAATACTTTTTTAAATACTTGCTACTAAAAAAGTACATCACAATTTCTTGCTAGTTGCAAGTCTATTTAAAAGGATAGTCGAAAACTTATTAATTTTTTCTCAAATATTTAAGTACAACTTCTGTTGCAAAGCCAGCTAGTTTTTGCATCTGTTTTGCGTGTTGTAAGTTTTTTCCGGATATATCTATGAAGAATATTACTATTCTTTTTTTTTTTTCTTATTTAATTTTATCAAAGGAAAGTATCGGCTATTTTGCACCATTAGACAAACTAAATATTTAATTGCCAAGTTATACATTTTTAAAGTATGTTTTGGAAAACCACTCTGTAAACCACTGTTTATTGCAAAATTGAATTTGGTAAGTATACGAACATACTATTGATAGAAATTGGTGATTATCAAAATATATGAAATCTACTAGCATCGAGTTTATTAAATATTTCATTTCTGTAAACTTTTAATGCTTTCTAGGTAAAGCGATTAAAATTTTTTTTTTAATTTTATCTCATTTACCATGTTGTATAACCTAAACAAATCTTGAACAGTTTACTAATTTTTTTAATGCGTTGTGAAATAACATTGTGTAATGCAGTCATAAATCCAGCTTTTTTTGTCTGGAAAGTTTTTAAAAATATTAGATGTGGGATTTAAGAATTCGTATCACTATACTTAATATCGTCTTCTCATAAATAAAATGGGTTTTTCCAATGAGTAGAGATTTTTATTAAATTGAGAAATGCACCCATTGTGCAACATATTTGGTAACTTAATTGATGATTAAGTACAATATTGTATAGATTTAATTAACTTTTAGTTTCTTGGAATATGTTGCAAATCCAATGAATTTTTTATTAATTAATAAAAAAAGATCAAATCTTTTCATTGAAAACATATATTTTATTTATAAGAACTTGCTATCAAGCATTGTCATGCACAGTTTTAAGCCTAGCCTACATATAATGAAATATTGCACTATATAATTTCACAACATGTTATTAGTATTGTAATAGTATTTTAATAGTAGTTAATATTAAAGGAAATTGATAATAATGATGGTCCAGGTTTTAAACAATATTATAAATAATTAAGAACACATCTCTCTTTTTTAGTGACTGTATGGGATTGTAATCACTAGATGTTGCTTAGCTTTCCGCAAGCAAGTTGCCAAAAAAGTATTTATATATAATCTCATTCTTACAAAGGTGTGCGTTAAAAGAAGTGTATTTAAAAGCTCTCTCTTAATAGAGAACCCTCTCTTTATAAAGGCTTCGTTTTGCTTAAATTATCCATGTCTATATTTGTACTTTCGAGTCAATTAGAATAGATCGTCATCTCAATATCCGACAATATCTAACAAAAAACAGAATACAGTCCACATTTCAAGAAATATTTAATTTTTTACCATTCATTAGTTATTATCAAAATATTTTTAAGTGCATTATATTTCTTGGTGAAAAAAATCATTTTAATATAAAATAATAATCAAATTCATTAATTTTGTGATAATTATATAATGGCTTAGCTTTAAAAAAGATTAATTATTACACAAGTAACTGTTTAAAGATCACCGATATTTTTTGTAATTATATTCATGATCCCATAATATATCTTAAATATTCTCCATTTTACTTTTTACATCGAACATGGATGAATTTGATGATACTGATCAATGTTGCAACTGCTTCAAGCGAAATCTCAGTAAAATATCAGCTCAGATTAAGATCATTAATTCAGCTAGTGAAGTCGAAGCAGTTTGTGAGCAGTTAAATGTAGATAATGTTGACATTGGGTTTAAACTTTGCGATAAATGTAGAAGACTTGTTTTTTTTGGGACTCAAAAAGTAGAACCTTCAACCAGTGATCAAAGTCAGCCAATGAGTTCGCAGTGAAGCTCGGAAGTACCCAGCTCTCAGAGTTCAGGGAGCGTTGTTGAGGTAGTATTAAAACCAACTGTAGAAAAAAAACCTTCCACCGAGATGCCCCTCAAAAGAACTATGATTTCTCATACAGCATGTTGCGTTTGTAGAAACAAAAATAACTTGACATGTGTACCATTGACTGCAAGACTGCAATGTTTCAAAGAAATGCAAATCTTTATTCCAAATGGCAATCGAGTTTGTACCGAGTATTTAATAAAAAAACGATTTTTTGATGATGACCTGAAACTAATAAAGATGTACAGTAACACGAATTTTTTAACTGCAGATGAAATATGTTTATTTTAAAAAAAAATTTCAGATTTAGCCTCGGAAACATTTTTAGATAAAATAAAAGCATCAGAGCTTAGCGAAAAACAATTATTCTCTTTTACTACTCTTTCGACTGATCAATTGCAAGAGCTGAGAAAATTATTAGTTTCCATAAGATCATCGGATTCTAGAGACGTTACACAAGCTCTGGTTATATGTTTATTTAAATTACGAACTGGATCGTCGAATAATTTTATTTCGTCTATTTTCGCAATAGAAAACGAAATAAAAGTTTCAGATTTTTGTGAATCAGTAATTAATTCGTTTGTAAAAGATGTCCTACCGAAATATTTTGGAGTAAAAAGTATTAAAAGGGAGGATCTCATACGTGATCACACTTCCATTTATGTAAAAAAACTGTTTAAATTAGAGAACGAGCTTGTTTTGGTTTTTGATGGAACTTACTTACGTCACCAAGAAAGTAAAAATAATGAATACCAAAGAAAGTCATATTCAGGTCAGAAGAAATTTCCTTTGGCCAAGCCATTCACTATTTGCACCACAGACGGATTCGTTGTTGATGTTCCTGGTCCGTTTTTAGCCACAGAAAATGATGCAATCATCATGAAGAAAGTAATGGATGATCCAGATGGTATAAGAACTATCATGAGAGAAGGTGATGTTTGCGTTGTAGATAGAGGTTTTAGGGATGTGATACCTTATTTAAAAAGTCTTGGTTTTAAGATTCTCATACCTGCCTTAAAGGGAAATAGACCCAACTTGAGTACGACTGAATCGAATGAATCTCGTTACGTTACGAAATTGAGATGGGTTGTAGAGGCTGTTCATGGTATTCTTGGTAAAAAGTATAAGCTTCTTCACCAGCAATTAGATAATAAACTTTTACTAAAAGCTGGTGCATATTGTAGAATTGCATGTTTTCTCAACAACCTTTTTGGTAAGCGTTTGAATAGCGATAAAGATGACGGTGGCTTACAAGGTATAATCATCGAAAGAATGTTAAATTCTAATGAAAGTGAAAATACTTTAGCACTAGAAGCTGAGACAACCAGATGGTCTAGACGGCCCACTACTACGATCAAGCTAACATCCCAAGAAATCATTAACTTTCCGGAGATGACTGAAAGAGATCTCAAAATATTTTTTTCAGGTACCTATCAATTAGGTCAAGCCGTATGTTATTTGGCTGAGTTAATGGATGATAGTAACAATATCAATTTGAAATATATTAAGATCAAACCAAATATCATTAAAGTATTAATAAGGTCCAGGCATATTAACAGTAAGACTTACAAATGCTACATCGAATACAAACCTAACTCAATTGGATACAGCGGTATCCTACGCCATGCGTGTGACTGTGCCAATGGATTACGAACTGTAGGATCCTATTCTCACATTGCTGCAGTCGTATATTATCTCAGTAATGCAAGATATAAGTCAAAAATTATTAGACCAGCGAAAGTTCTTTCCGAATTATTTACTACTTCAGATATTGGTCCTGTAATAGACGAAGATAGTGACGAGGATTAAAAATATTATTATAATTCAATATTAAAAATTATTACTCATGTAATTTTGTCAATTAGAACTTCTAAAAAAAATTCTCGGAAGAATAAAGGTCAAATATGAAATGGTACATAATTATTTTATTGTTTTAATAAAAGCACAAAAATATTCATAACATATTTATAATAATTAATTTCTATTAGAAATATTTACTCATTTTTATTTATCTAGAAATGAATTTGAATAAAAATAATTAATTAAAAGGCTATATCAGGCCCTTTGTAGCTACCGACTAAGTAATACTCGATTCTAAAAATTTTTAGAATATTTTTGTATGTCCTAACACGTATTGAACGATCTTCTTTGAGGTTATGTTCCAAAAACATGATAAAAACACGAAAAAAATGTTTATAATTTGATTTTATAGCATTATTTGATGCAAAAATGGTAGTTCTGACAGTGGAATTCAAAGATATAGAAAGAAATTGAAAAAAAATTGTTCATAAACACTTATTTAGCTATTGGTTTTGAGGTTATGTGCCAAAAACATGGGAAAAATGCTTAAGAAATCGGTTTTTTCGAATTTTGAGTATGTTCCGGCTCGAAAACGCAAATTCGGACACCGCCATTTGAAAAAACGGGAAAAAATACACAAAAAATCATTATTTACAAGTTAGCCAAAAATTACCTACTAACCTAAAAAGTCATTGAAAAATTACAAAAATTTAATTCATATAATTGAAAGCGATTTTTAAAGTGGCTAGCGGCGCCGTTTCATACAATGGTAATTTTTTTTTATTGAATCACAACAATTTTCTTTCAAGTAGGTTATAATTTTTTCTACTGCTAGCAAAGCATAGTACGCTGAATGAATCATGTTTTCGGTCATCACTTCTGACTGCGAAACTTTGTGTCGAATTCCCTTGATAAGACACTGCTGTAAAAATAAAAATTTGATCATTAACCCAATGATTTCCTTGAACAGCCTTATTACGAATCACAGCCCAGTTTTCAGCGAAGTCTATTTGAAGAACTAAGTGATATGGATCTTTTTTAGCCTTTTGTCTTTCTGCTTTTATAGCTTTGCGTTGTATATTTTTTACATACATGTGAGTACTAACCTTCATGGTACAAACCGAAAGTTCATCTTTAAAAGCAGAAATTGACAGTGTTCTTTTAGTCAAGTTTCCATTATTCCACAAAGCATATGTAATTTCTTCTGTCCCTTCTAATATCTTGCAGTTTTAGAATCCGACACGTAATTCCCTTACTGCTTGGACAAATTTTACATTCTTGTAAATAACTGAATCAGATGACTCAGAACACATTGTTGCGTTTATTATTTGTCGCCAAATTTCATACAACTCTCTAACGTTACTTCCTCTGAAATAAAACTTCGATTTACCAATTCTCAATTCGGGATAATCATTTTTAAATGTTTCATACGTTGCTTATAGACTTCGAGTAAGAAAACGTTTATAGTTCTTCTCTTTTTTGTCATTTATTTTAACGGCAATAACGTCACTTTTGTTAGGACTCTGTCTTGAATAATTAAAATCATAATTTATATAATATTCCATAGCAATTTTTTCGGTGCTTTCATCAATTGGATGGCCTGTGTATGCTTCTGGTTTCGAATAAACTACTTTTTCTTGTACAAGACTTTTTTCTTGTACAAAATTTCTTTTTTTGTTAAGGATCAGGGTAGCAAAGTTAGAATTTTTATCCTTTCTGATACCATAGAACACTTTTGCAAGGCTAAACCTACATTTTGTACTCATCCCGTACAACGGCACCCAGTTGATTCGTTTGTTTTTATAGAAACGTCATAAACATTATTCAATTTCACATCGAGGGTATTAGGCGCAATGTACATAAGCGCCGTTCTGCTCTGCTCTGCTCTGCTCTGTTCTGTTCTGCTCAAAGCCGGTCCAATTTCAGTTCAGTTCCGTTTGTAAGCGATTTTCCCTTTACTTGGTTCAGAATTCTGGAACGGTGTAGAACGGAACGGAGCAGAGTAGAGCAGAGCAGAGCAGAGTAAAGCGGAGCAGAGCGGAACGGCGCTTATGTACATTGCCCCTTAGACAATGTTGAAAGTATATTTTTTTTCTTCTTTTTTACGTAATTTTTAATTGGTGTTTTACGTGTAAGATTTTTTCTCTTAAGTTTCTGGAGTACATGGTAAAAAATCTTCATCTTTATTGACTACGTTGTCGGTAATTTCATTATCCGGTGTAAATTCATTGTCAGTGCTATTCACCAATTCTAAAGCACAATTGCAACAATTTTTACACAGATATGTAGAGGGTGTCAAAGGTAAATCAGGATAGAGGTGCTTCAATGGATGAGCAAGATGCTGAAATGGTTTGAAATGTACTGAACTAGGTTTATAACAGGTTTTCTTGTGCTTATGTAATACACCTGCACATTTGATTCTCTCCGCTGAGTAATATTGAGACATCGTAGTTGAATTAAGATGAAATATAATAATAATTTTCAAAAAGATGATAGTTTTAAAAAAGAATAAAGGTGTAATATATAGCTGTTGAATAAATTGAGTCGTGGTTGTAAAGAAAAAAGAATAGTTTTTTTAAGATGAATAAGTATATACAAGTATGATGTAGCGAGCCTCATGCTCGCGGCGCGAGGTGCTTGTCGCTTGGAGTCCAACGGTCGAGAGAGAGTTTTGCGCGAGTCAGCCGCTGCTGCTCGCGCACCGATCACGTGATGCGCACTGGAGGGGAGCACACGTACACTTACTTGTGTGAGTGCGCGTATACAATTCATACGCGACCTTTCCTCTTATATTACGCAATATAGAATGTACAATATTTAACACGCCTCCTTACATTTATATTGCGTACTTATTTTACATTTAACAACATTCTGAATTTTACAAACTTTTCTTTACATAGCGCTTTCGTTAAAATATCTGCAATATTTTCATTGGTATCGATTTTAATCACTTCAATTTCCTTTTCTTTTACGCTTTCATGGACAAAGTGATAGTGTATTTCAATATGTTTTGAATTCTTTGTAAAATTTCCACAACTTGCTATGTTAATCGCACCTGTATTATCCTCGTAAACTTTAATTGGTTTATTTACTTTTTCATCGAAAATATTTACTAACTCTTTTATAAATTTAATTTCACTCACAGCTTCTGATAAAGCTACATATTCAGCATACGTTGATGCTTTTGCAACACATTTTTGTTTTCGTGATTTCCAGTCGACTACATTTCCAAAAACTCTAATTATATAGCCTGATGTAGATTTCCTATCAGTACTATCACCTGCCCAATCTGCGTCTACATAGCAGTCAATTAAATCACAATTTTCATTTCGTTTAAATTTTAAACTTAATTCTTTTGTCGCATATAAATATTTTAATATTCGCAATGCATATTTCCAATGTGTTTCTGTTGAGGTGTGGTAATATTAATAAGGAGAGACACTTTTATATATAAAGAATGACTGGTTTATTCAGTTTCAGTATAAAGGTAATCCGAGCGCTTCATAGCGACTCGCGCAAGGTGCTTTCCGCTTAGCGTGCGGCAGTAGAGAGACAGAGCAGCGTATCGTTCGCTGCCTCTCGACTTAGACTTAATGCTTGCTCACGCACACACTCTAGGAAGGGGAGAGGTACATGTTTGCACTCGGACCCATACGACATTGCGCGCTCTCGATACAGTCGCACGCTCACACATACCTACTGTATATATATATTCATGCGTACAATATAGATGTATACTATTTTCAACACGCCTCCTTACATATATATTGTACACTTTCAATTTATTACATGATATTCAATAGTTCTCTGAACTTTTCAAATTTATCTTTACACAACGCTTTTGTAAAGATATCCGCAACATTATCATTCGAATCAATTTTAATTATTACAATTTCTTTTTCTTTCACGCTTTCATGAACATAGTGATAATGTATTTCTATGTGCTTCGAATTCTTAGTCAGGTTTCCATAATTCGCTATATTTATCGCGCCTGTGTTATCCTCAAATATCTTTACAGGATCAATCAATTTTACATTAAAGTTTTTCATTAACTCTAGTACAAACTTTACTTCACTAACTGCCTCAGATAAGGCTACATATTCTGCATAAGTTGAGGCCTTTGTTACCGTTCTTTGTTTTCGTGATTTCCAATCAATTACATTTCCAAATACTTTAATAACATATCCAGATGTAGATTTTCTGTCAACATTATCACCAGCCCAATCTGCGTCCACATAATACTCTATAGTTTCGCAATTTACATTTCTTTTATAGTTCAACTTTAAATCTTTAGTTAAATACAAGTATTTCAAGATTCGTAACGCATATTTCCAATGAGTCTCGTTATAACTATTTTGATATCTACTCAGATAATTAACACTATAACTTATATCGGGCCTTGTACTTGAGCTTATATATAATAATGCACCTATCAAATTTCTATATTTAATATCTGACTCGCTTATTTCAGCCTTTTCAATTTTTAAATTCGTCTCCATAGCAGTGCTATATAATTTACTATTCTGCAATTGATATTTATTCGCTAATGACTCTATATACTTAGTCTGACTTAATTTCATATCACAATTTCGATAATCATACTCTACATTAATACCAAGGTATTCTTTAATTTCTCCTAGGTCTTTCATCTTAAATTTTCCTGATAAGACTCTTTTTAAATTCTTAATTTTCTTTTTACTCTTACTACAAATTAACAAGTCATCGACATATATTAATAAGTAAATTTGATCTATACCTTCACCTTGAGTATATAAACAATAATCTACGTTACTCCTTTTAAATTTTATCTTTGTCAAATATTCATCCAAACATTCATACCATGCCCTTGGACTTTCTCGTAGTCCGTACAATGCTTTACGTAATTTACAAACCCTGTTTGTTCCATCGCTATAACCTTTCGGTTGACCGACATATACCTCCGAGCTTACTTCACCATTTAAAAATGCTGTGACTACATCCATCTGTTCTATAATTAGGCCATTCTGGCAACAAAAGGAAAACAAAAATTTTAAAGTTTGCATTTTAGCAACTGGAGCGTATATGTCGTCAATAACATTTGTCTGTTGAAATCCTCTTACGACTAATCTCGCTTTATACGTATCATCAGATTTCTTACTATAAACCCATTTTACATCTATTACCTTTTCATTTGGTATCCTTTCAACTAGTTCCCATGTTTTATTTTCATTTAAACTTTTTATTTCTTTATCCATAGCTTTTATCCAGCTCTCACTATCATTACTACACATCGCCTCCTCAAATGTATATGGAATATCTACCCTGCAGTAATTTACATAAATATTATTCGAAATATTTTCTGGATATCTTATTGGGCTTTTTCTATCACGTGTAGATTTACGTGGGACTTTTAATAGTTCTATATTTTTCTTATTTGTTACTTTTTGTTCCTGTTCATTATTCTCAACCGCGCTTTCAAAAACATTATCATCGCTTAAATCGTCATCCCGATCATTTTGATCTCCTCTAAGTGACTCGAGAGTCGAAGTAGAAGGAGATGGATATTTTGACTCTACCTCATCAAGCCCTATACATTTTACGTTTTGCTCAACAATATCTACGTGTCTTGCAACTATGATTTTATTATTTAATAGGACTCTATAGCCTACCTCACTATATCCTAATAAAATTCCCATATCTGCCTTTCTACCCCATTTAGAAATTCTCTTTTGTTCCGGTTTCCTTACAAAAACCCTACTCCCGTAAAGACGTAAATGTCTGACATCCGGCCGTCTATTAAAAAATATTTCGTACGGAGTTTTCCTCTCTATCGTGTTAGTCAACGTTCGATTTTTCAAATATGTTGCCGCACATATTATTTCAGGCCAATATCTTTTGTGTACTTGTGCTTTTGTTAGTAAACATCGCGCCATACCCATTATCGTTCTATTAAACCGTTCCGCGGTTCCGTTTAACTCGTGTACATATGCCGGGCAATTGTTCAAAATTATACCTTTTTCTTTGGCGAATTTATAAATGCAACTATTCAAATATTCTTTCCCGTTATCACATCTTAATATTTTTACTCGTTTTCCCGTTAAATTTTCACTTTCGTTAACAAATTGGACTAGACAGTTAATTACTTCATCTTTAGATTTTATGCAATAAACTTTGGCAATTTTGCTATAATCGTCTATAAACGAAACAAAGTATTTTTCTCCTTTGAATCCGGTCGTTTTGAAAGGGCCGCATACATCGGTATGGACAATTTCTAAAATTTTACTTGCCCTTATTCTATTATTTTTAAACGGTAGATTATTCATCTTATTCTCTATACACGTTTTACATTTCACAAATTCCGTTTCAAGTGTTTCTGGAATTCCCGATAGCAACTGCTGTTTACATATTGTACCTAAATACTTAAAATTTATGTGTCCTAGCATTCTATGCCATTTCTCCTTCAGAGTCATATTTCTATTGTTACATTCGACTGTGTTTACAAAATTTTCTCTATGTTTCAAGGTACTATTTATTCTATAAGTTTGATTTTCTTTGTACGCTACTGCTATCAATTTATTATTTTTATCTATTATCTTTGCTACATCTCCTTTCGATATAATCGTATTGTTCTCTGTTAATTTTCCAAAACTTATTAAATTCATATTCATTTTTTCGGCATAAAAAACATTACTCATATTCACTTCATTCTTTTTACCAAACGCGTTAAAATAACTAACTACGTTTCCAATTTTCGTTGCTTTTATATATCGATTATCCCCTAAGTAGATATTTACCGGTTCTTTAAGGTCAATAAATTTATCAAAATACTCAACGTTATTTATTATGTGATTTGTACAGCCGCTGTCCAGCAACCACTGTATATCATTATCTAGCCTACCTTGACTATGTTTACTCTGCGCCGCATGCGCCGTAGCTATCCACGCACTCGTACCTTCGCCGCTCTGCTCGCTCGTGCTGGCTCCTTGCTGGCGGAAGTTTTCGCGCCCCCTGCCGTAGTTGCCTCTTCCTGCCTTGCCTCGGCCGCGGCCACGTGTTGAGCCTCGCCATGTTGTGCCGCTTTGTCCTGCTTGTCCTCCATTTTGACATTCTCGTGCGAAATGCCCTGTTCTGCCACACTTGAAACAGCTTCCTTTCTGGTCTTT
The DNA here is from genome assembly GCA_036365515.1 of Torymus aiolomorphi. Taxonomy (NCBI): domain Eukaryota; kingdom Metazoa; phylum Arthropoda; class Insecta; order Hymenoptera; family Torymidae; genus Torymus; species Torymus aiolomorphi. Next base: position 91,479,015 of record CM070873.1, on the reverse strand, counting down.
TTTTGCAGCGAATACATTTGACCTTTGTTCGCTATGCTCGCTATTATTTTTCATTTCAGCTATCTGTATTTTATTTTTCACATACGATGCTGTTTGATCCTCTTCTTTTAACGTGTCTATTAAATCGCCAATGTGACTGTATTTGCTCGGCAACGTGTTCAACATGTAATTCAATTTTTCTTTTTCACTTATTTTTGCACCTGCGCTTTTTAACTCATTCACTGATTTTTCAAATTCACTGAAAAATGTTGCTGTATCACTGTACTTTTCTAGTCTCAATTTTTCCAATTTATTCCTGCACACAATCTGTAGTGCTGTAGACTCCTTTAGGTACATATCGTCCAGTTTCTTTATTATTTTATACACCGTATCTTCTTCACACACAAACTCCAATTGTTTGTTGGAAATGGCACTGTAAATCAAATTGATGGCCTTCAAGTCATTTTCTTCCCAGTCATCTTTGTCTGCCGCAACTCTTGCTCTGGTTATTACTGTGTCACACTTTTTCATCTTCAAGTACATCGTAATTCTTTTCTTCCACATACTGTAGTCTTCTCCATCAAACACCGGTATCGTGATATCTTTTCTCTCCATTTTGTTTTCGTTCTCGAATGTTCCTTCGTGTTCGGAATTTACTTCTTGCTTAACCTCTGTGGTCGTATCTTCTTCAAGTGATTCGAGCTTTCCTTCGTGCTGCGAATCGTCTTCTTGCTCAACTGTTAACTTTGATTCTTCTTTCATATATGTTTCTCACGGTGTTCACATATGCGGCACTTTTATTATCTCTACGCGACTCGAGAGTCGACGTAGAAGATAAGAGAATTTTTTACTTACCAATCAGGCAAAACCACGGACCTCTGCTACCATGTTGAGGTGTGGTAATATTAATAAGGAGAGACACTTTTATATATAAAGAATGACTGGTTTATTCAGTTTCAGTATAAAGGTAATCCGAGCGCTTCATAGCGACTCGCGCAAGGTGCTTTCCGCTTAGCGTGCGGCAGTAGAGAGACAGAGCAGCGTATCGTTCGCTGCCTCTCGACTTAGACTTAATGCTTGCTCACGCACACACTCTAGGAAGGGGAGAGGTACATGTTTGCACTCGGACCCATACGACATTGCGCGCTCTCGATACAGTCGCACGCTCACACATACCTACTGTATATATATATATTCATGCGTACAATATAGACGTATACTATTTTCAACAGTTTCAGTATAACAATTTTGAAACCTACTTAAGTAATTTACACTATAGCTAATATCTGGTCGCGTACCAGAACTTATGTACAATAATGCGCCAATTAAATTTCTATACTTTAAATTTGGTTCACATTTATCGGATTTTTCAATTTTTAAACTAGTTTCTATAGGAGTATTATATAATCTACTATCTTTTATTTGATATTTATCGGCTAATGAATCAATATAATTTTCTTGACTAAGTGTCATTTTACAATCTTTATAATTATAATCAACATTAATTCCTAAATATTCCTTTATTTTACCTAAGTCTTTCATTTTAAATTTATCGGATAACAATTTCTTAATTTTGTGAATTTTCTTTTGATTTCTTCCACATATTAATAAGTCATCTACGTATATTAGAAGATATATACCATTTTCTCCTTCTCCGTAAATATACAAACATAAATCTACATTACTTTTTATGAAGCCTATTTTTGTTAAGTATTCATCTAAACACTCATACCAGTCTCTAGGACTTTCTCTCAATCCATACAAAGCTTTATATAATTTTAACACTCTTTTCGTGCCATCTTCATAACCTTTAGGTTGATTAACATGTACCTCTGTAGTCACTTTACCATTTAGAAATGCAGTTTCAACATCCATTTGTTCTATTATTAAACTATGTTGACAACAGTATGAAAGAAGTATTTTTAATGTTTGACTTTTAGCTACTGGAGCGTATATGTCATCAATTATATCAGTTTACTGAAAGCCTCTTACAACTAGTCTAGCCTTATATCTATTATCTGATTTCTTAGTGTAAACCCATTTCACATCTAGTACTTTTTCCTTTCTTTTTTATCAACTAACGACCAAGTTTTATTTTTATTAATACAGTCAATTTCTTTATCCATGGCTACTTGCCATTTTTACTATCTTTGCTATTCATCGCCTCCTCAAATGTACAAGGAGTATCTACTCTACTATAATTTACAAAGATATTATACATTTCTGGTTCCGGATATCTTACAGTACTTTTTCGTTCATGTTCGGATCTACGTGGAATTCTCAACCCCTGATCTTTATTGTGTCCATCTTTTATTTTATCATTTGGTTTTTCAGACTCATCTGCGCTTTCAAAGACATTATCATCCGGATTATCGTCATTATCATTATTTCTTCTACTTTCCCCGAAGGTAGGAGTAGAAGGAAGAGTATAATCAGTCTCGTTTTCGTCGAGATCTAGACCGATACATTTTACATCATCTTCAACTACTCGTATATCTACATGTCTCGCGACTACTATTTTTCTATCTAAAAGAACTCTATATCCTACTTCACTATATCCAAGTAAAATTCCCATATTGGATTTTTTATCCCATTTCGAAGATCTTTTTTGTTCCGGATTTCTTACAAAAACTTTACTTCCATATAATCTCAAATTTTTAACATTTGGTCTTTTATTAAGGAATATTTCATACGGTGTTTTCTTTTCAATTGTATTTGTCAAAGTTCTATTTTTTAGATATGCAGCCGCGCAAACTATTTCTGGCCAATAACATTTATGTACTTTCGCTTCGGCTAATAAACAACGCGCCATATCCATTATTGATCTATTAAACCGTTCAGCTGTTCCGTTTAATTCATGAACATATGCTGGACAATTGTTTATAACAATACCTTTTCCTTTAACGTATTTATAAAACTGATTGTTTAAATATTCTTTACCGTTATCACATCTCAAGAATTTAATTCGCTTTCCCGTTAAATTTTCACTTTCATTAACGAAATTAATAAAACAATCAAGAACTTCATCTTTAGATTTTATGCAGTAAGTTCTAGCTATTTTGCTATAATCGTCGATAAAAGAAACAAAATATTTTTCCCCATTAAATCCTGTAGTTTTAAATGGACCGTAAACATCCGTATGAACTATTTCTAAAATCTCCTTTGCTTTATTTCTATTATTTTCGAATGGTAAGTTATGCATTTTGTTCTCAATACAAATTTTACATTTCATAAATTCGGTTTCAAGTTCACTCGGAATACCGTTAAGCAACTGTTGTTTACATATCGTATTCAAATAACCAACGTTTACGTGCCCTAGCATTCTATGCCACCTTTCCTTCTGACTCGTATTATTATTCCGCTCGGCACTATTTACGAAATTTATATTCCTTGCCAATTTACTTTTCATCTTATATGTATCATTAAATTTAAATGCTATTGCAGTTAATTTATTATCACTATCTATAACTTTTGCAACTTTTCCTTTCAAAATTACCGTATTCTTATTATTTGTTAATTTTCCAACACTTATTAAATTAGCATTCATTTCCTTAGCAAAATAAACATTATTAATATTAACTTTATTTTGCTTCCCGAAGATGACAAAATAAAGAGATACAGTTCCTATCTTTGTTGCTTTTATGACTCTATTATCGCCGAGATAAATATTTATCGGTTCTTTTAAACTAATACATTTTTCAAAAAATGCTTCATTATTAATAATGTGGTCTGAACAGCCACTGTCGAGAAGCCACTCTACTATATAATTATCATTACATAACCTGTTTGTTTCGTCTCGCTGCGCCGCGTGTGCCGTCGTAGCTACCCATGCGTTGACTCCTTCGCTGCTTTGTCGGCTCGTGCTGGCTTGTTGGCTGCGCTGACCTCCGCCGCCTCTGCGTCCTCTGCTGTAGCTGCCTTGGCCGCTTCCTCCGCGTCCTCTGCCTCGTGTTGACCCTTGCCATGATTCGCCGCTGCGTCCCGCTTGGCTTTCATTCCTGCATTCTCTTGCAAAATGTCCGGGCTTACCGCATTTGTAACATCCTTCTTTATTTGCGGCAAATGCGTTTGAATTTCTTTCTTCTCTGTCCTTTTTGTGTTTTATCCGCCAATCTTATCTTATTTCTGACGTAATCTGCTGTTTGCTCTTCTTCCTTTAGAGTGTCTATTAAATCACCTATGTAACTCAATGACTCCGGTAATGTATTTAGCATGTAATTCAATTTCTCTTTTTCACCAACTTTTGCACCTGCGCTTTTCAAATCATTAACTAGCTTTTCAAACTCGTTGAAGAATGATTCTGTATCACTATACTTTTCAAGTCTTATTCTATCTAATTTGTTTCTGCAAACAATTTGTAATGCCATTGACTCCTTCAAATACATCTGATCAAACTTCCTTATTATTGCGTATGCTGAGCTTTCTTGACACACATACTCCAATTGTTTATCTGATATAGAGCTGTATATATAATTTATTGCTTTTAGATCTTGTTCGTCCCAATCTTCCTTATCATGTGCTGTTTTTGCCCTCTTTATCACTACATCACATTTTTTAAATTTCAAAAACATTTCGATTCTCTTTTTCCACATACTATAATTTCCGCTATCGAATACTGGTATCGTTATATCTTTTCTTTCCGCCATTTCTTCGTTATTCTCGAACGTTCCTTCGTGTTCGGAATTTCCTTCTTGCTTGACCTTCGATGTTGTGGCTTGTTCCTTCGACTCGAGCGTTCCTTCGTGCTCGGAGTTTTTCTCTTCCTTGGTGTCCGCCGTCTTAATGTGAGTTTATAAGCTGCCCCCAATACTCGCCGAGGCTTGTATTGGGTCAGAGTCTTCTTTAACACTTACCAACCACGCTCTGCCACCATGTTGAATAAATTGAGTCGTGGTTGTAAAGAAAAAAGAATAGTTTATTTAAGATGAATAAGTATATACAAGTATGATGTAGCGAGCCTCATACTCGCGGCGCGAGGTGCTTGTCGCTTGGAGTCCAACGGTCGAGAGAGAGTTTGCGCGAGTCAGCCGCTGCTGCTCGCGCACCGATCGCGTGATGCGCACTGAAGGGGAGCACACGTACACTTACTTGTGTGAGTGCGTGTATACAATTCATACGCGACCTTTCCTCTTATATTACGCAATATAGAATGTACAATATTTAACAATAGCAGAAACCGAACTTTTCTTGGTAAATGTTAAGTCAAATGATAGTCAATGATAATTTTATTAGAAACAAACGTTATTAATAGAAAGTATTTATAAATAATTTTAAAAATAATTATACATGGTATCGTAAATGTATGTACTAATAGGATTCTATTTATACTTGTATTGTATTTACCACATACGGAATCTACAATTTTGTCGACGACAACAAACGGCAGAAAAGAGAAAGACGAGACGATGTTTAACGAGTCTCGGGCTGGCGCTACTGGACGCCAACCCACAATATTAAAATCACGTGAAGCCTGCATCAAGCGCGCCTTCGAGTACTCGATGGTAATCAGCTTGATAGGCGTCGGCGACAATGGTGGAATTCGCGATCGCATGCGCCACGCATTCACTCTGGTGGCCAGAACTAAAACTGAGCGAGAAGGAAAAGTGCCAGATGTTTACATGGAGAAATTGTAATAAATGCCAAATATTAAAACAAAGTGCGCAGTTTCCACTTGTAAAATAGTAAGACAGAGTGGAATTTCTTTTCACAAATTTGCAAAAAAATTGCGCTGCAAAAAAAGTGGACAAATTTGTCCAAGTTGAATTTGGAGTTTATAACCTCTGTGACGTACGCGATAGTACGCAAGTGCAAATGTACTTGCACCAACACAACAAAGCAGAGTTCAACGCTCCGGCGCACTAGGTATACAGCGAAGAGCATAACACATGTCAGCGGCGCTTATAAATCAATTGTAAATAAAAATATTGTGAATAGACTGCAAAACCAAAACACCCGAACAGGTGATTGCGCGCACCCAGCGAAAATTGCCAATACTCTCTCTCAAGCGGCGCCTCTGACGTCACAATGTAAGCACCTTTGTTGTAATGCGTGAGAGAGAAGAGTAGACGGCCGATTAGTATTTAAAGGGCCACGATTGTAGGAATCGACACGCACTTGTATCCGAGCTTCTGCCTTGAACACTCTCCCAAAAGCATTGCGCTTAGGTGAGTGATGCTGCCGACCCCTTGCTCCCGTTAAAAGATTATAAATATACTTTTGTAATATATTCTATTTACTTTCAAAATAAACTCATTTAGTATTATATATTTATTGATAAGTGATCGAATCAATCATACACCTAACTCTAGTACACCTAAGGATCTCTACCTTTCCAACCTCTCACGGCACGATAGAAGGCCCTCAGCGGCGACTATTTACCCGGCAATCCTATCTATCGGCATGGTAGCAGCCAATCAGCGCTAACTACTTACCCGATTTCCAACGCAGCACGGTAGCAGCCAATCAGCGCTAACTACTTACCTGCACCACCTACCTACCTTCTATCTGTATCGACGGCACGGATTCCGATACACTGCGCGCCGATATCTTACCCGAAGATCGGAAGAAAATCCCGAAACCGATAAATCGCTCGAGTCCAGTACACGAACTCTTAGAAATTATCATTAACTACCAAGTAACGACTTCTTGCTTCATACGGATAAACTCAACTATCAAGGTAAAGACTCAAATCTGAGAGCTGTCATTACTTCGGTACGTTACAGCTGGCGCCCGAACAGGGACTCGAGCAGACTAAAATATGTGGTGGGTATTTTCGAAAAAAGGGTCATGACACCAGATCCACACAATATCTTTTTAGAGAGCCGTATAGAAGCGCGAATTGTAGATTTGACGACACGGGTCGACGAGGTCGAGGAGGCAGATCAGCAATATCACGCGGCTACTCAGTATTTAATGGGCCAGATAAAGGAATTACGCGGTATCGTGAGTAGACAAGGCCATTCACGGTAAAAGCAGTGCCAAGTAGAACCTGTAAAAATGAAAAAATATTAAACATGAGAATGGATTCTATCGAAGATAAAATTCGGGATAGCCGATTCATTTAAAAAATTGTCGATCCGCGATGATTAAAATATACATATTATAAAAGTTTGAAATGAAATTTCCAAGTAAAAATGAGTTTGTTATAAAATAAATTCATTAGAGTCAAATTTCTACATTGTCAATTCAATTAAAATTAAATTTTTTCTCATTACTTCCGAGTTAACGTTCCTTTAATCATATATTCTATTAATAGTTAAAATGGCGAAAGACCGCAAAACGGGAGCATTTATGCGCGAAATGCAAGCCTCGTTTAACGAAGAAGTAGAAGACACTCGGGAACGAAAACGTCTCGAATGGGAACGGGCGGTAACCGAGGAACTAAATTTGCTCGAAGGTCACAACGAGGAAAATGACGCGTCAAAATCACCGAAACTAAGGGCAACGTTAGTCGCGATAATTCGAAACGAAATAAATGAAAAATATGACGCATTAACGAAATCGGTTAGAAAGCAACGCAACAATGGCAGTAGACATGACTAAATTAAAACACCGTGTTGAATTATTAGAAATGGAGAACGATAAATTAATTAACCAAGTTTGTGAACTCTCGCAGAGAGATGATGAATCGCAGAATGATCGCGAAATAGACTCTAGGCTCGCAGAGTTGAAAAGAGGTTTTTCGCAAAAGATAAGCCACATCAAACTGAATTTCGAGAAAGAAATATCAGAATTAAAAAACACAATTAAGGATTTGAAAAAATCACCAGTAAAATCTAACAACTATGGGAGCGAAGCGTCTCAAAGAATAAAGTTAGATATCCCCAAGTATCGAGGGCTTGAGAATGAAAGGCCAGTTAAATTTCTATCAGAATTTGAGAAATACATAAACGTAGTCAGACCAAATTTCGATCAACTTTTATGCTTAATTTCTCAAGCACTCGAGGTTGACGCTAAGGATTGGTGGTACTTGCAGGAGGCAGAAATTGAGTCATACAACCAATTTGTCATACGATTTCGTGAACGATATTGGAGCGCGAGTACGCAACGTGTCGCGAAACGAAAGATAGAATTCGGCCAGCACCAGCCGGGGGGCAATCTTAATCGCATTGAATATGCAACGAATCTGTTCGGTTTAGGGATAGAGCTAGATCTCGAGTACACGGAGGCTGAGTTTGTTGTGCACGTTAGCGAACATTTTGAAAGAAATATTCGGCACGCGGTTTTATGACAGCAAGTCAAAGACAAAAATATGTTGTTAAAGATGTTAGCTGATTATGACGGAGACGACCAACCAGATACGGCTAACGCGCAAAATAAATCGTATGATAAGCCACACCAATGGCAGTCGAAAAATGTAAACGTGAACGAATTACAGTCAGCAACACCGCCGGAAATAAAGGAGAAAACTCCACAACAAAGGGATCAAATAAACGAGAAAAAATCAGCACGGATGCGTAAAAACGAACGGAATAAGGAATTAATCCGGAGCTACGACGAAGTAGATATAAATAATATAAATTTAGGAAACACTAATACCGAAAATTCGGGAAACGCCTAATAGTTGCTTGCTGCATGTCAAAAATTAAACCGCTATAAGCAACTCAATCGGAGAATGAAAATTGTAATAAAGATATCTCTTCTCTACTGGAGGATCCTCGAGAAAATCTTTTGTATGATGTAGAACCAGAAGGTGTAAATACTAAAGAAACGCGTTGTCCGGAGGTAAATATCAAAGTCGAAGACATAGAGGTAAAAGCCTTAATTGAGACGGGAAGTGAGATCACTTGCATCTCCGAGAAATTTTATTACGCTAATGCAAAGGCATTCGGGACGCAACCTAAGTTACCGATAAGTAGAAAATTCATAAAGGGAGCAACGGGCGCAAAGTTATCACGAATAAAACTCCAAGTTCTAAACGTTGAAATTGCAAAGATAAAACTAGATATTATATTTATAGTAGTGCCAAAACTGGTCAAACCATGCATTATTGGAACGCAAAAAGCTTTTAATATGCTAATAGACACCGGTAGAGAAGAAATCCTCTTAACCATTAACGATCAATATGTTCATTGTTCTTATAAGGAGACCATAATGTACTCAGAAGAGTGTGCGTCTCTTAGAATCGAACAGTCGTATGAGTCCGAATGCGGAAACGGTGACTCATACGATGATCTCATTGCATATGATCTTTCATATAAAGTCTCGATAGAAGAGATCGTAGAAAAGATCAAATCATGCAAAAACCTAAAAAATTCCCAAAGGGATAAACTTAAGTGCTTAATAATACAATACAAAGAGGTATTTCAGAAACGTCCAGGTCTATTATCTAACTATGAGTATACTTTTAAAATAAAAGGTGATGCACCTTTTTATTCAAAGCCGTATCCCATTCCTATAAATTATAGAGATAAAGTTAAAATTGAAATCGACAAATGGCAAGAACTTGGAATAATTCGGCGTTCGACGAGTCCATATATAAATCCTCTCGTGGTTGTAATTAAGAAAGACGGATCAATCCGCCTATGCTTATTAACGAGTAGTTTCCATCAAATAAAGCTTTCAGAAGAAAGTAGGCAATATACCGCGTTCATTTACGACAATAAAGTTTATGAATTTAATATAGTGCCATTTGGTATAAAAACAAGTAGCACCGCGCTCATAAGAGGTTTGGACCTAGCCGTCGTTGATCTCGAAGACTTTCTTATAACTTTTGTAGACGACTTACTATGTATTTCAGAAGATTTCGATAGTCACTTACACAATATTCAATCATTATTTGAAAATTTATTAAAAAACAATATAAAAATTAGTTTTAAAAAATCAAAGCTAGTACAGGAAGAAGTAAAATTTCTGGGTCATATCTTAACGCCTGAAGGAGTAAAACCTGACTCAGAGAAAATTAGAACAATTAAAAATTTTAAGAGACCTAGAAATGTGAGGGAACTACAGGGATTTCTCGGGTTTGTAAATTTCTATACGAAATTCGCGAAAAATTACTCGGCTCATACCGTACCGCTTCTAAACTTGTTAAAACAGGATGAGAAGTATGAATGGACAGACGAGCATGAAAAAGCTTTCAATGATATTAAAACTATATTCGATGAGCATATTATATTAAAATATGCGAACCCGCAACGTCCATTCATACTCACTACCGATGCGAGTGACTATGCGATAGCTGCGGTGCTATCGCAGGTAAACGATCAAAACGAAGAACAAATTGTCACGTTTGTTAGCCGTACGCTGAAGGGAAGTGAATGCTCCTATTTCACGACTGAGAAAGAGATGCTAGCTATAGTTTGGGCACTAACACGTTTAGATACGTACTTGCGGGGGGCACCGAAAATTATCGTACGAACAGATCATGAAGCTCTCACTTTTCTTAAAAACTGCAAATTTAATAATGCTAGATTACGGAGGTGGAGTCTCGCGATCCAAGATTTTTGTTTAGAACCGGTATATCTGCCGGGACGCAAGAACGCCGTCGCCGATTACTTAAGTCGCCAAATACACGACTATCCAGAAGAATCGGGTCGGGAGAACGAAATATTAATCTCCTCAATGCTCGTGCAGAAGCCGAGTCGCGAATTAATAAATAATTTAAAGAATTTAAAAACATTACAGGAAAATGATCCATATATTAACAAATTAATTACGGAGATTCCAAATGACGAAAAAATGCAAAAACGCTTCAGACTAAAAAATGATATAATGCAGAAATTTGCATTAAATTAGAATAAAATAATATTACCCGAAAAACTTCTGGATAGTCTGACACGGGAAACACACGAGATATACGGCCGCATTGGCTCTTCGAAAATTTATAAGATGTTACACGAACATTTTTTCGCACCAAAGTTAAGACAGAAAATTCACATGATACTCCGCACGTGCGACACATGTCAAAAGACAAAATACTTAACCTACAGATTAAATGAACACGTCCAACCAATATTAACAGAAAAACCTAATGATATGCTATCGATAGATTCTTTTGGACCCTTACCGACGTCAACGGGGGGCGTTAAATACCTGTTAACCACGGTGGACGTATTCAGTAAATATGTAGTGACGTATTCCATCAAAAAAGCGAACACAGCGACTATGATCAGAAAAATATTCGGTGATTATGTAAATAAATACGGCAAACCGACAGCAATAATTTCTGACCACGGTACGTAGTTCACATCGAGCAAATGGGAGAAAAAACTAATGGACGAAGAGATACGACCAATCTTTTCCTCCATCAGACACCCACAAAGTAACCCAGTCGAATGGGTACACTGAGAATTAGGGCATTTTTCCGAACGTTTGTAAAGAACCAACATACCAGCTGGGCTCGATATGTTGAGAGTATACAGAACATAATTAACGTAACGCATCACGAGACCACGGGGTTTACACCGTTGGAGCTCCATTTTAATATCAAGCCTACGCGGGTATGGGAAAAATGGTTACCTATAGATATAGAGTCAAATCAGAATACGCAGGAACAAAAGATATTTCTCACTTGCGAACGAGCGCATTCATTTTTAGAAAAACGAGCACTCCAAAAAAACGCCCGAACGCGTCATTTTGAATTTAAGATAGGCGATAGGGTATTAGTAAAAGCGCTAAATGTATCAGATGCGGCCGATAGAAAGATAGCGAAATTCTTTCATATATACGAAGGTCCTTACACGGTTGCAAAAAAATTCGGGCCCGACACATACATGTTAGGAGATATACAAACGAACCAAGAGCGCGGAAAGTTTCATGTACGGAATTTAAAACCATATATATAAATATTTATTATATACTAAGGGTCTCAGTGGCGGTAAACACACCAAAATCTTTAGTCTTCGAAATGTATATAATAGGCTAAGACATACTAGATATGAGCACAAGAGAATTAGTTACGAGCAAACCATGCCCGACAAAGCAACTGGCTCCGAGCGTTTTGGGTGTTGTGACGCGGCAGTACAGGCGGGGCGGGTAATTTGGTCCACGCTAAAGATTCGATGTCAGGCGCGTATAAAAGTACAATCTCCATGGCCAACAACGACAACTGCCAGCTATCGGGGTGGACGTACCACCCAAACCACCAACTCCACGACTACACGGAGTACTCAATCACCAGCAGACGGAGTAAACCCAGGTAAAAGTTCATCGACGGAGACAGTGGAGGAATACGTCCCGACACCGAACTCACGGGGAGACGAATACGTGCCCACACCGAACCAACGACCGCCAGTGGAGGATTTTCTCCAGTTACTAGACATCACCCGTCAACGGAGGAGAGTGCCCCGCTCAGTTAGCCCGTTATCAGAAGATGCGTATATAAATGCTATTACGTTCAAATAACATGTAAGAAAGGAACAAAAGTTTGCATAATTTAAAAAATAAAATTTATTGTTTTTCACTTGCGTAGGATAAGAAATGAAATTTTAGCGTACAAACGACATATGCAAAATTTAATTTGGGTGGCGATGTAACGTACACGATAGTACGGAAGTGCAAATGTACTCACACAAGCAAAACAAAGCCGAGTTCAACGCTCCGACGCACTAGGCATACAGCGAAGAGCATAACACATGTCAGCGGCGCTTATAACGTCAATTGTAAATAAAAATATTGTGAATAGACTGCAAAACCAAAACACCCGAACAGGTGATTGCGAGCGCCCAGCGAAAATTGCCAATACTCTCTCTCAAGCGGCGCCTCTGACGTCACAATGTAAGAACCTTTGTTGTCATGCGTGAGAGAGAAGAGTAGACGGCCGATTAGTATTTAAGGGGCCACGATTCTAGGAATCGACACGCACTTGTGTCCGAGCTTCTGCCTTGAACACTCTCTCGAAAGCATTGCGCTTAGGTGAGTGATGCTGGCAACCCCTTGCGCTCGTTAAAATATTGTAAATATACTTTTGTAATATATTCTATTTACCTTCAAAATAAACTCGTTTAATATTATATATTTATTGATAAGTGATCGAATCAATCATACACCTAACTCTAGTACACCTAAGGATCTCTACCTTTCCAACCTCTCACGGCACGATAGAAGGCCCTCAGCGGCGACTATTTACCCGGCAATCCTATCTATCGGCATGGTAGCAGCCAATCAGCGCTAACTACTTACCCGATTTCCAACGCAGCACGGTAGCAGCCAATCAGCGCTAACTACTTACCTGCACCACCTACCTACCTTCTATCTGTATCGACGGCACGGATTCCGGCACACTGCGCGCCGATATCTTACCCGAAGATCGGAAGAAAATCCCGAAACCGATAAATCGCTCGAGTCCAGTACACGAACTCTTAGAAATTATCATTAACTACCAAGTAACGACATCTTGCTTCATACGGATAAACTCAACTATCAAGGTAAAGACTCAAATCTGAGAGCTGTCATTACTTCGGTACGTTGCACCTCCAATGACTTTCTGTGTAGTTGTCACTTTGATAGCACAGATTTTTATCCTCGCTATACGTATAAATTCTTTTATTCATAAAATTAATATTATTGTAATATGAAAAACGTATAAATTGTAAAATATACAATACAGATTAAGGAAGTGCATTGCCATCGAAAAACCTTCCTCAAAGATATTTCTTGCCTTCTGTCGAGGACAAAAAAGTGAAGGCTAACTTAGCTCGAGCAGAGAGAGTATAAAGAAGAAATAGAATGAACCAAGAGTCATCTGAAAATGATAAAAGGTATTAATAAATAAAAGTAAAATAAAACAATTATATAATAACTGCTAGACTAAAGTTTCTTACAAGTATTTTACTTAATGTTACAGTATTAGGGCAGATATTGAAGATTATAATACTGAAGAAAATGTTGATCTTGAACTGGACAATGGTAATTTACTAACATATCCATTGTAAATAATTCTGACTACAAATTGCAAGTTACTGAAGAAGAAAGCTGTTTATACAATATTATAATAGTGAATTGCAAGTCGACCAAGATGAAAACTGTTTGGACAATATATTAACAAAATGTAATGGATGTGACGAACAGAGGGAAAACGAGTTCCAAAAAAGAACAGATGAAACCATTGCATTTATAGAATTCATGGAATTACCAAGTAAAGAAAAAGAAATTATTTTTAAGAACGGAGAAAGTGTGTGCAGTAGTATTTTCAGTAAAAAAAAGAATAACCTTAACACATTTAATAAATACAGATAGAGAAATGCAAGCATTTGCTGGAATAAATGTCAATCTATTCAACAATTTAGTGAAAGTGTATTGTTTATAAGAAGAAAAAGATACTATTGAAGCAAAAGACAAAATTTTGATGTGTTTGTGCAGATTACGATTAAATTTATCTTTTTTGTGCATTTCTGTGTTGTTCGGTATAGGTGAAAGGGCGTGCTCAAAAAATATTTATTAGACAATACAAATTTTAGCTGATATACTGAAATGTGCTGTATATTGGTCGGATAAAGAAAAGATTGCAGCGAATATACCAACATACTTAAAAATTTTAGAAACACTAGAGCAGTTTTGGACAGAAATCCCTCTTCAAAAGCCTGGTTGTTTAAAATGTCGGTTACGTTTATATTCCCATTATAAAGGTACTGAAACAGTAAAATTATTAATTGCTATTAGTCCAGCTGGACAAATAACACTTATTAGTCCAGTGTTTGGTGGTAGAGCTTCTGATAAAACTATTTTCAACGAAAGTAAAATATTAGAAAAATTAGAACCAGGAGTAGGCATTGATGGTAGACAAAGGCTTCAAGATTGATGAAGAATGTGCTTATCATAATATTAAATTATTACGTCCACCTCTGTTAAGTGCCCAAAAGCAGTTTACATTCAGTGACTTTCAAAAAAAAAATTGCTGCAGCTGGGGCTCACGTAGAACGAGTTTACACGTTCAACGTTTACACGTTCAACGTATAAAAATATTTAAAATTTTACAGAGTCGTATATATACAATGGAATTTATTACCATATCTTGATGATATATTTTTCATAATTTGTGCATTGGTAAATCTAAATGCGCCAGTCTTGAGTAAAAAAAGATTTTTATAAAACTATATTATAAATAATTGTAAATAACAAATATTGTGAATAGTACATATAAATAAATATTAAACAATTTTTCATATTGAAAATAACCTTTTAAAAACTTTATTAACAATATATGGCCCATTCTAAATGGATTCAACGAGCAAAAAAAATTAAAGTCTTTGATTTTTTTGAAACTCTGAGGTCATATTCTACATTAAATTTCTCTGAGGTCATATTCTACATTAAATTTCATTAGACCCGTGTTTTTTCTTTTTGTCGAAAAATAATTTTGGAGCCCTGTAGCGCGATATAAAAAATTACATTGTGAAAGCGTTATTTTGAAAATGAAAATTCGCATTTTTTTCAAATGGCCGTAGTTTTGGCCCCAGTTATCGTATCGGGGCGTTTTTTTTTTTAAATTGTGCGAAATTTTACCAGCTTTCATGTGATCTGTTCAGATTTTAAATAACTTGAATAGTTTTGCAGATAAATTGAAAAAACTGAAAGAAGTGCGTTTTTTTCAAAATTGAATTTCTCAAAAACACCACCTTTTTTCCGTGAAATTTGGATATGTTTTTCATGGCCAAATAACCTAGCTTTCTACCAAACGGCAGTGTGCCATCTTTCTTCGTTCGGAAGATACATCCTCACAAAGATAATTGCGATTTCTACACGTTTAAGCCTCATATGCGTTATGTGCAGCGATACATTTTACACAGGGGCTGGCTGCAAGTTCTGAAGTTAAATCTGGCATCTGTGTGTGAGAGATTAAGGGTACAGAATACACGGATGATTGTAGTATATACACGATTGTTGTACCCTAAGTGCCCGCTAGATGGCGAGCACAAACGCGCCACATTCAATGAAAAACATCACCCCGAGTGTATAAGTAGGGGCCTGCGGCACTCACTCGATCTACCCATTATTACCACATTATTTTGCCTAATATTATTTTGCCCATTTGCCTAATCGCCAATCGTTATTTTTGCACTACTTACTTATTGCCTATACCTTGGTTATTGCTTTATTTATTTGCTCGAACGTACTTTACGTTTACAACATATTTTGCATCAACTTTATTTGCGAGTGGGTTGGTGTAGAGACTCTATAATTAAGAGTCACTCCAATTTATTTTTTCTCGCTGATAAACCCTGACTATATAACTTTTCGTATACGTTCAATCATATACGAATACATATCAACAAACATGCAAAAGGCTAAGTTTAGTTCCAAGAAAACTCAGAAGTGTCCGGATATCGGCAGTATTCATAAAAAGTACGTTTATGAAGATAGTAAGCGGCCATTTCAATTACTTGGCAATGTAGCAAATGGATTATTGATGTCTAACGAGTATAAAAACAAGGATATAACAGAATGTACCAAAGTGTGTGGAATTTGCTATGAAAAACTCAAGAAAATATCTGAAGAAATTTTTAAAGAAGCAGGAGAGTCAACGCTAACAGAATCTACATCATCTAATCAAACGCTTGAATCTCAAATTACGATGCCGGCAGATTCTCAAACCTCAATTTGCAATATTGAGTTGTATGAAGAAGTGAATGAAATACTCACTAAGAATAAATTGTCTCTATCGCCATTCAAGCTTCCATCAAATGTTGACGCGACAGCATTGCCTAATTACGTTAATCGCAAGCGCAAGCAATTATTAGATACTTTTTATGAAGAAACTGATTGCAAAATTAGGAAACTGTATAACGTCTCGAGGCAGAAATTAGAGTTTGATGAATGCAAGGTATGCGACGAATGGAATGAAAACTTAAGTTTGGTGTTAGAAAATGAAAATCTAACTTTCATAGAAAAAGTACGATTGATGACTGTAGTACCTTCAAGTCTCTCAAGTAATTATATTTTATTGCACATAAGAGGAACCACAGATTATATGATCAGAGCTTCACAAAAGCTCGTAAAAAGTAAAGGTTTATACGAAAAGCCCGATCCATATTCTGGAAATTCTGTGAAGACTGAAGTTATTGAGTTAGTTGAAAGATATTATCTAGACGACGATTTGGACTGTTCCCGACAAAGTCCTAACAAAAATGATGTGATGAATGTTAAAATCAATGGAGTTATAGAAAAAAAAATCAAACGTTTTCTAACTCGGAACATCAAGGAAATTTGCGATCTAATTATAAAACAAAATCCAGAAGTTACTATTTCAAGATCCAAGATTTATCAATTGCGACCAAAATGGGTATTAATTCAACCTTTAAACAATTCCTGTTTATGTGTCTATTGCGCCAATTTCGACCTTATCGTAACAGCTCTAAAAATTGTGTTAAAAAAGAGTAAATCCGAGTTTCTTACAATTAAACAAGAGATCTTATCCATGATTGTTTGCTCTATAGAAAATGATTCGTGTATTCTTCGAGAGTGTAAAATTTGCAAAGATAAAACGATAAACGAAGAAAATTTTCATTTGGAAGAAGATTTACTATTTGATGAAATAACTTTCGCAATTTGGGAAAAAAATGATCTTGTAAAGAAAACTTGCACATTAGATGTTTATCTCAAAGAGCTGTACAGTTGCGCAAATACAATGAGCAAACATAGACGAATGAAAGAGCTCCAGCAACGTGAAATCAAATCAGAAAAAGAAGATGGACTTTCGAGTAAAAATCGTTTAATTCTACACGGAGATTTTGCAGAAAATTGGACCATCATTCAGCAAGATGCCATTCAGGGGTATCACTGGACTAATACACAAATTTCTATTTTTACATCGGTGTGTTATGTCGGAAAGATTACTACGAGTTTTGGCATAGTGAGTGACGATAGTAAACTCGATTCAGCGTTCGCTTTAGCAGCTATGAAATTGATAACAGATGAGTGTATGAAACTAACTGCAGACGGGAAAAATGATATTACCATAATATCTGACGGTGCTGCCAGTCATTTCAAAAACAGATTTCAATTTTATGAATTGGGAAAAGAATTCCATAAAGCGAAATGGATTTTTTCTGCA
Source organism: Torymus aiolomorphi (assembly GCA_036365515.1). Classification (NCBI taxonomy): domain Eukaryota; kingdom Metazoa; phylum Arthropoda; class Insecta; order Hymenoptera; family Torymidae; genus Torymus; species Torymus aiolomorphi. The sequence goes on along the minus strand of CM070873.1, from coordinate 91,461,044 downwards.
ACTAGGCATGGAAAAGGTGCGTGCGATGGCATCGGTGGCTTATTAAAACATTTTCCTACAACTCATAACTTGTCTGCACCACCCAGCGAACATTTTAAAAATGCTGACGATTTGGTAAAATATGTCAGTGAGTATACCAGCAAAATAAGAATTATACTTTTGAAAACCGAAGACTTGCAAAATTTTCGCACTCAAAAGAACGAGTAATGGGAAAAAGTTCGATCGATTAATGGCATTCGCGATAGTCATATTTGTCAAGTTATCCGAGAGACTTATGATACAGAAATTGTGAATGTCGAAAGGCGAATGAGAAAAACAAACACCCACGAATGGCTCACTGTTCAATGTTGATCAATATGTATGATAGACTGTTTTATATTATTACTAACTATTGTACCGAATTTAAAAGTGTAATATACGAGGGTCATTTGATAAGTACCTAGCCTACAAATGAAAACACCAAAATTTTACACAAAATAAAATTTATTTTTCAATGTAGTCTCTTTTTAGTTGAATACACTTGGTCCAGCGGTGTTCCAATTTTTTTAACCCCGTTGAAAAAAATGTTTTCTCTTGGTTTGCAAAATAGGCCTCCGTGGCGGCGATTATTTCGTTATTGGAATGGAATCTCTTCCCGGCGAGCGAATTTTTTAGGTTCGGAAACAAAAAAAAGTCGCACGGAGCCAAATCTGGAGAATACGGTGGATGGGGCAGCAGTTCGTAGCGTAATTCGACCAATTTAGCCGTGGCGAGTGCAGAAGTGTGAGCCGGTGCATTATCGTGGTGGAAAAGCACTTTCTTTTTAGACAAATGGGGCCGTTTTTCTTCTAACACGGCGTCAAATCTGCTGAATAGTTCGGCGTAGTACTGTCCTGTGACCGTTTTGCCATTCTCCAGATAGTCAATAAAAATCACACCTTGAGAATCCCAGAAAACCGTGGCCATCACCTTTCCGGTCGACGGGACCGTCTTCGCCTTCTTCGGAGCAGGTTCACCGTGTAAGGTCCACTGTTTTGACTGCTCCTTGGTCTCTGGAGTGTAGTAGTGAATCCATGTTTCGTCGACGGTCACGTAACGACGCAAAAACTCTTTTGGATTGCGATTAAACAGCTCCAAACACTGCTCTGAACTGGTCACACGGATGCGCTTGTTGTCTGCAGTCAGCAAACGCGGCACCCACCTTGCTGACAGCTTCCTCATGCCTAAAATCTCATGTAGAATATGCCTCACGCGTTCTTCTGAGATGCCTACTATCGCAGCTATCTCGTGCACCTTTAATCGGCGGTCTGACAAAACGATATCGTGTATTTTTGTCACGTTCTCCTCCGTAGTGGCTGTTTTCGGAGCACCTGGGCGTGGATCATCAAAAACCGACGTACGACCACGTTGAAACTCGTTATACCAAAATTTAACGGTCGCCATCGAAGAAGAAGCATCCCCATACACTGCATCCAAGCGTTCTTTAATTTCACTGCGCGATTTCCCTTCCAAAAACAAGAATCGAATCACCGACCGATATTGTTCTTTCTCTATTTTTTCAAAAATCAACGGACACATTTGCTTTCACACGCTCTCAAAAATAAACTACAACTCCGATCCGGCTGAAATTTCGTCTGTAACCGTTTACAGGAAGATACTGCACTGTAGTGTATTTCTGGTGCGATAGTGGCACCATCTGGCGGTGAGGCTAGGTACTTGTCAAATGACCCTCGTATTAAATAAATAAATGTACTTTTTTTACTTCTATTTATATTGGACGTTGATTTATACCGACTCTTCGACTTATTTCTACTTATGTGACACTACTTTAAAAATAATTTTTAACACACCACATTGTGAAGTTAGTACTTCATTCTCGCCGAGGTGGAAAAAAAGTGCTACGTTAATTCCCTACCCCCACTCTAGTTCCCAGCGCCACGCACACGTACGCTCGCCTTCGGTTCGGGTACAAAGTGTGCGTTGCGCTGGAAATGAGAGTGAGATTAGGGAATAAATGTACAGCCTTTTTCCCCTCTTCGGCGAAAAATTAGAATGAATATTACGATAGTTGTGTTAAAAAAATGTATATTGCACTCGTGAATATAGTAGGCTGTGCGAAACAGCGCGTTTGTCGCCCTTGCTTCGCTCGGGCAACAACTCTCACGCAGGGAGCACACAGCTCACCTTATTCCCTTGGTGCATAATATACTATTATCTGTGCTCAAAGTTATCTAAAACATTACATTACGAGCTTATACATAACGTATATGAGGCTTAAACGTGTAGAAATCGCAATTATCTTTGTGAGGGTGTATCTTCCGAACGAAGAAAGATCGCACGCTGCCGTTTGATAGAAAGCTAGCTTATTTGGCCATGAAAAACATATCCAAATTTCACGAAAAAAGGTGGTGTTTTTGAGAAATTCAATTTTGAAAAAAAAAACCTTTTTTCAGTTTTTTCAATTTATCTGCAAAACTATTCAAGTTATTTAAAATCTGAACAGATCACATGAAAGCTGGTAAAATTTCGCACAATTTCAAAAAAAAAAAAACGTCCCAATACGATAACTTGGGCCAAAACTATGGCCATTTGAAAAAAATGCGAATTTTCATTTTGAAAATAATGCTTTCACAATGTAATTTTTTATATCGCGCTACAGGGCTCCAAAATTATTTTTCGACAAAAAGAAAAAACACGGGTCTAGTGAAATTTAATGTAGAATATGACCTCAGAGTTTCAAAAAAATCAAAGACTTTAATTTTTTTTCTCGTTGAATCCATTTAGAATGGGCCTCATAATAAAGAATTTGTAACTTTCAGCATCGAACTTGATCACATTTTTTTACCTAATTCTATTATTTGCATTAAATAAATAAATATATATTTTTAAATTGTTTTCACATTCGTTTCAATATCACAAAATATTTAAACTTAATAAATTTAAACTTCACTCTCGTTAATATCCTCTTCTTCTATTAATGCTGGCAATAAATGAGTAAAGAACACGTATCTCAGTTTTTGTAAATAATTATTTAATACATCTGCATTATATTTAATAGCAAATATTGCACACGTATTATTTACTGAAAAATAAATAATAAAATCTACTATTTGCAGACTAGTCACAAACTTACCCAATTGAATTTGAAAGTAAAAAGAATGATTTTCACCTTAAACGAATATTTTCATTCTTCTTAGATAAATAGCGAAGGTTCTCTAAGCACTCTTAACCATGTTTCTTTTTACCAAGGGCAGGATATTTTATTTCAACTAGTCTATCTCTCAGTAATATACCATCAGAGGTATATCCAATCCACGGTATACATGGGTTAACCAGTAATCCGACATGCGTAACTTATTTTTTTTTTTATTTTTTCATAATAGCTTTACTCTCGTATTCGATCCCATGTCATGTTGCTGAGTTACCTTCGAAAGTATCGTGTAAATTTTTTTGTATTTTTTCTTTCCAAATGACTTTTGTAGAATTTATTTCTGTTACAAATTTGTAACCTATTGAGCCTGTAAACCTCTTTCACCTTTCATCAAGCCACGTTTTATTTTTCTGATTTAATGTATTAAGACAGAGGTTTATAGCAGAGTTTTGATCAATAACTACTTGCTTCTCATAAAAAACACCGCTGCCAGTTCATTGACCCGTGGCTTCCTTAATTTGTTTTTATTAACAAAATTTATAATTTTTGCAACAATTCATGACATAATTATAATTAAATTCATTTATGAAGATTAAAAAGTATTAATTTTTAAATGATGTATAAAATATGAATAAAATAATTGATTGTAATATTATCGTGAAAACCTTTTAAAATTCCTAAATAACCTTTACTTCAAATTATATTTTCTTTGTGAAATTTCACACATAGGGTACTTGTCTCTAGTAGTATGCCTGTCCGTATTTGTGTGCTCTTTCTGAAATTTCCGATCTAAGAAAAAAGTTCTAACCTTAAAAATAATAAATGGCTATTACAAAACAAAAGCAGGTACACAACGCGCATGTCATTTGCATTTTTTAGCATACATAAGTCCATTCCCGAGCAATTTCGATTTTAAAAGAGGATTAAATAGTTTTAACCTCAAATATCTCTGAAATTCATAAAGGAATTCTTTTACCCTAAGAACTCTTCTAATAAATAATATACAAACTCTACATCTCCTCCAAATTTCAAAGAAATTAAAATTATTTTAATATAGTTATATTGTGTGACAACAAAGAAAGTCATTTTACAAAACACTAACATTTTAAATATCAAACATCACAAAAAACAACCATATAATCTAGATCAAATTTTAAACAGGTATTGCCTATATCGCATACAAAATAGTCTATAAATTTCAAGCTGATACATGAAGTCGTCATTCAGAAATTAAGATTTGAAAAAAACGTAAAAAAATTTTAACCTTAAATATCTCTAAAAATCATGAGACAATTCTTTTACTTAAGGACTTATACCATAATACATAAACTCTACATCTCCACCAAATTTCAACATGTTTAAACCAATTTTTGTTTACTTTAGTTATCATACGAGAAAGAAAATGACTTTGTAAAATACGAAAATTTTCAAAATCAAATATGTCAAAAAGTAATCGTACGATCTTGATGAAAATCGCACATATATTATCTATATCACATACAAAATCTTTTATAAATTTGGAGCTGATACATGGAGCCGTTCTCAAGAAATTACGATTTGAAAAGAAGGTTAAAAAAATTTTAACCACAAATATTTCTGAAATTTCTGGACTAATCATTTTGCTCAGATAACTCGACCGAGAGCTATCCAAAATCAAGAAGCGCGAGAGCGCTCCAGGGCAAGTATAGAAGAAGCCTGAGGGTCGACCGTGCGATGATATACATTTAAATTGGTATCCGGAATTTTTAGATTCATTGTTTCTTTTAATGTATCACTTATAATATATATATATATATATATATATATATATATATATATATATATATATATATATATATATATATACAGGGTGTTTCATTTTAATTCGACGAGGTGGATAACTCTGTAAAAACGAATGATATCAAAAAATGACCTCTACAAAAGTTAAAGGGGACAGAGGGGGCCACCCATTGGTACCAACGCCTTTGACCTTGAACTTGATTTTCAAGGTCATTTGAAGGTCAAAGCTTTTTTTTAAATGGGAACCCCTATTTTTGACCCCGGAATCGGGTAGAGCGGGAAAAATTACGTCTGAAATGATACTTTTCAAGTTTGATTTTATGACCTTGATGAGGTAATTTCAAGGTCAAATGCTTAAAAAACCTGTCTGAGAGATGTTTTTTCTCAATTCTTTGGTAGAATGAACGTTGTGAAGGTACCTTTATAAGAATAATTCACTTCAACTGTGTAAAATGCCATGCTGACTTTCATGCCATTTTTCAAGGTTATTTGAAGGTCACAGTGGTTATTTTAACTGATAAATTTTTTATTAATGATCAGAAAATGGAAAATTTACAATTTAAACATGATCACATCCTGGATCTTATCGTCGGTATCCAAGGTTATTTGAAGGTCACATTTTTATCCTATCTTTAGCATTACCCAGGAACAACGACGTGGACGTAATAAAATAGGATTGTCCCCTTTGGGGTGCTTTTTACGCGAGTCCCCTTTTATTACAGTGGGAATGTTTTTCATTGGACTAGTAGTGGTAATTGTGTCTATTGAGTTGACCATCCCTATAAATTTTAGTCTCACCAGAAAACATTACGTACTTAAAAAGCTCAGGATTGTTACTCTAATAATTAATACCATATTTGGTCAGCATCACAATTAAGGGCATTTAGTATTCTTAAAGCGGTACTTTGTGGTATACCGATTTCTTTTTCAATTTGACAATTTAATTAATGAATCCTCTAATTTTCCATATTGAATTTTGCCCCTACTCATTGTTGGAATAGATAATCTTTCTAGTTAAAGATAATTTTCCATATTGAATTTAGCTCCTACTCGTTGTTACTTACATTTAGTGTTGGATAGTGTACTAGTTATTGAATAACTAAACTAATCAAATTTGTTTACCATTTATTATTTCTTCTACTTTAAAATTTTATTCATTGTATTATTCACAAAAAGCTTATCTAATTTTTTAAAATTTGTATGTATAAACAAACTTTTTTATCAAACTTGATAAAAAAATTTAACTATGGCTGATTATTCAGCGGCTGAAAGGGTCGATATTCTATTGATTCTTGGTGAGTGTAGACGTAATTATCGACAGACTGCTGCCCTCTATCGAAATCGATATCCCGATAGAAGACATCCAAGTCACACAACAATTCGCGACATTCACCGTAGAGCTCAACAAGGGCAACTAGCACGGGTTAGAGAACGTCGTAGTTACAATGAAAATGATCTCCGTGTAATAGTCGTTCTGGCACAGATTCATTTAAATCCCCACATCAGTACTCGTGAAATTCAAAGGCAAAGTGGTATACCTATGGCTACTGCTTGGAGAATACTGAGAAGTCGACGTCATCATCCGTATCATATCACTTTGACTCAGGATGTCACACCTGCTGATATGAGATTAAGGCTACAGTTTTGCCAATGGGCACAACAAATGATTGCCAATGATCTAAACTTTTTCAATACGTAATGTTTTCAGATGAAGCAAAATTCAAAAGCAATGGACAGCTTAACCGACACAATTGTCATTATTGGTCGGATGTTAATCCACATTGGCACAGGCAGATTGATAACCAAAATCGTTGGAGCCTTGATGTGTGGTGTGGAATTGTTAATGGATACCTCATAGGCCCTTACTTCTTCGATGAAAATGTAAATGTAAATAGGCATAATTTTTTACAGTTCCTGAGAGACCATCTTCCAGTACTTCTCGAAGAAGTAGATTTTTACACGAGATTAAGAATGTGGATTCAATTAGATGGAGCTCCTGCACACTTTGCTCAAATAGTTAGACAATACCTCAATCAAAATTACCGTGACAGGTGGATTGGACGCACCGGACGTGGAGATTTTGGTGTTCGATGGCCACCAAGATCTCCAGATTTGACATCACCCGATTTTTACTTATGGGGATATTTGAAAGATATTGTTTATGAACACGCACCTACAACAAGAGTAGATATGATGCACAGAATTCAAACCGCTTGTGAAAACATCCCAAGGGCTGTATTACTCAGAACAGTAGAGCAATTTCAGCAGCGAATAGAATTATGCACACAACAAAATGGTGGCGTCTTTGAGCACCTACGTTAAATTCTGGAGGTAAGTAAGAGCCAAGGGGACTGACTGTAATCAAACACCCCGAAAAGTGAGAGACAAGGGGACTCACTCTCATCAAGCACCCCGAAAAGTGAGAGGCAAGGGGACTCACTCTCATCAAGCACACTGAAAAGTGAGAGGCAAGGGGACTCACTCTCATCAAGCACCCCGAAATGTGAGAGGCAAGGGGACTCACTCTCATCAAGCACCCCGAAAAGTGAGAGGCAAGGGGACTCACTCTCATCAAGCACCCCGAAAAGTGAGAGGCAAGGGGACTCACTCTCATCAAGCACCCCGAAAAGTGAGAGGCAAGGGGACTCACTCTCATCAAGCACCCCGAAAAGTGAGAGGCAAGGGGACTCACTCTTATTAAGCACCCCAAAGGGGACAATCCTATTTTATTACGTCCACGTCGTTGTTCCTGGGTAATGCTAAAGATAGGATAAAAATGTGACCTTCAAATAACCTTGGATACCGACGATAAGATCCAGGATGTGATCATGTTTAAATTGTAAATTTTCCATTTTCTGATCATTAATAAAAAATTTATCAGTTAAAATAACCACTGTGACCTTCAAATAACCTTGAAAAATGGCATGAAAGTCAGCATGGCATTTTACACAGTTGAAGTGAATTATTCTTATAAAGGTACCTTCACAACGTTCATTCTACCAAAGAAGTGAGGAAAAACATCTCTCAGGCAGCTTTTTAAGCATTTGACCTTGAAATTACCTTATCAAGGTCATAAAATCAAACTTGAAAAGTATCATTTCAGACGTAATTTTTCCCGCTCTACCCGATTCCGGGGTCAAAAATAGGGGTTCCCATTTAAAAAAAAACTTTGACCTTCAAATGACCTTGAAAATCAAGTTCAAGGTCAAAGGCGTTGGTACCATTGGGTGGCCCCCTCTGTCCCCTTTAACTTTTGTAGAGGTCATTTTTTGATATCATTCGTTTTTACAGAGTTATCCACGTGGTCGAATTAAAATGAAACACCCTGTATAATGCATAATTTATTTTTATTTGGGCTATTTTTTCTATGGGCCCAATTTCCTATTAAAGGGGTAAAACGCACCCCTAAAAATCACCCCTAAAATAGGTTTTATCTGAATATCCCAAGTTCAGATTCAAATTTAAAATGAAACAAAATGAAAAATATTTCTCTTTGAAATGCCAAATTAGCTACCCTTATATTTTATTTCGGAAAAAATTTTTTTTTAATTTTTGTTGTATACAATATTTGCAATAAAATTAAATAATTATTATTAAAATTCAAAATCAAAGTTGACTTGTTTTAGGATTTTTTCTAATAACAACATTATTGGGGTTTAGGAACCCCTTGGGCACGTATACTTACAATTAGTACCTTTGAAATAAATATTTTGAGGTGTATGGTGCGTATAATCAGAATAAATAATCATGGATATTTTATTTATTGCAGATTGATTTGTCTATAGGCTCAATTTTCTATTTAATGAATAAAAATCACTGACAAAGAATTTGACAATTTCGTTATTTTAATGCTCAAAATATAATAGCATAAGATAAATAGAGGAATAAATAATTACATGACTATATTTTTATTATTTCTGTATAAATATTTGTGTGCAGAAAAGCTTTTAGAAGCTGTGCCAGGATTAAAATTATTTTCATGGTATATTTTGCAATTAGTTTTTTTTTATATATCACTGCTTGATAATTATAGTTTACTTATAATTTTAGAATATTTATGTTTGCGTATTTAGGCATGTCACATTATATTTCATTTGTACTTTTTCATAAATACTTATTTTTAAGTAAATATTTTCCTGATTTCTATTTATATATATGAATAAGCGATTTTTGGTAAGCCCATCTTGTAAACATGCATAAGCAAAGATGGCGCAAGTGAGCTTGGAGTCCACGGCTGCCTAAAAACGGATAAGTTAGTCAGTATATTTTTATCGGTTCTGTTGCGAGGTACAAATTTTCGAGAGTCCGCTATTTGTTTTTTTCCTACAATAGAATTTATTATTTCATAAAAATCAAAAAATAGAAAAAATGAAGGTAAATCCTATCAACGTCATAAATTTATTATTGGCAGCATTCTCAAGGCTTCAGATACCAGAAAGTCCTGTTAATCTTGTTGAAATGAATTTAGCTGAAAAATTCGAAAATATTTTATACGACAGTATGAATAATTTTAATGCGATTGAAACAATGGAAGAAGAAACATTAGATTTTCAAGAGCAATTTAAAAATTATGAAGTACAAGCCATTGAAAAGGACGCAATTTTCAATGAAAAAAAAGATTATGATGTATGTTCATACGATGATGAAGAGTTGAGCTTCGATTATAAAAAAAAGAGCAGTCGAATATTGGAGATCAGGTAAAACTAAAAAAAAATCGCAGTATAGAAAGTGTTAAACATCGATTTAAATTAGTTAATTCAGAACGGCAACTGCGTCGATGGGCTAGTCAAATCAACAAAGGTGGAACTTACAAAGAAAAATTATATCAAATTTCTGAATTTGTTTTAAAAAATCTCAAAGAATCTCTCGAAGCTGGCCATATTATTCACGATATTGATATACGTAGGTGGGCCTTAGAAGCTAAAAATAATTTAGAATTTAATGATGTTAGATTCAAAGCAAGTTATTTCTGGCTGCGAAAATTTAAGAAAGCTCACAGAATTGTCAGTAGAAAAATCAACAAATTTATAACAAAAAAAACTCTTGAGGACAAAGAAACTGTAAATCAAGAAGCCAGTAAATTTGTAGCCGACATCAAACTACTGATTTCAGAAGTTGGAACTGAAAATACCTACAATGCTGATCAAAGTGGATTTCAATTAGAATTACATACTGGTCGTACATTAGCAGAAGAAGGAACAAAGACTGTTGAATGTGTTGTGCAATCTGTTTCATCAACAACACATAGTTATACAATATTACCTACAATTAATGCTGCTGGAAAATTGCTCTCTCCATTATTTATAGTTTTAAAAGAGACTAAAGATGAATTTGGACCAATAATACAAACAAATTTATTTCAGCCAGATAACGTATGTTTGATGGCATCTAAATCTGGCAAAATGACATCATGTGAGTGAAATTAAATAAAGTCTACTTGTATTCGTAAACTTGTAGCTTACATCTATTTTAAAGATTTTACTTGTAAACTTTTAATTTCAGTAGATTCATATTAAAAAAGATTTACAATAATTAGTAAATTATTTTTCAAATAAGGTATTTTAACGTAAACTCCGAAAATTATAAAAAAGTTCTTGTAAATTATCAATGAATTTCATTATTTATTTTTGTTAATTTGATTTCATGTAATAAATCGATATATATATATATATATATATATATATATATATATATATACATATATATATATATATATAGATATATATATATATATATATATATATATATATATATATATATATATATATATATATATATATATATATATAAATACAAATAGTAATAGTTTACTATAACCTGCAAAATTTATTTGTTTACAATTTATTTTTAGATCATTTTCGGAAATGGTTAAGGGATGTATTTTTTCCAAATGTTGGAAAAAATAGTATATTATTGCTATATTCTTGGAGTGGACATTGCACAGAAGCAGTCGAAAGAGAAAAACCTGATGATAAAAACATCAAACTTTTCAAAATTCCTAAAGGTACAACTGGAAAAATACAACCGCTGGATGTATTTGGTTTTCGTATATGGAAAAATTTTGTGAGACACTTTCCCGATAGTGTAATTTTGTTGGATAAGGATATAAGTTTGCCCGTACGAAATAATGTAATTAAATTGCACTCTCTGGTGCACAATCAGTTATCTTCTCCTCGATACGTAAATCTTTTTAAATACTCTTGGTATAAAAGCGGTTATATCGATAATAAACCAAATGAATTTTTAAATCCGGTGGACTTTAGCTTTGGTGGATCCCAAGCTCATTGTGAGGTACCAAGATGTAAAAATACTGCTATTATAAAATGTTCATGGTGTCAGAAATCACTCTGCTTAAAACATTTTTTTGAAGATTTTCATTATTGTTCAACCTATAATCCTTAAACAAAATTAATTGCGATAAGAACTAAATTATAAGCTCATTTGTATAGAGTTTCTTGGAATATTTTTTGACTATTTGTGAAAATATACCTATATTTTACTTTTAATAAATATTAATTACATAATAACAATTAATATTTTATATTATATTTTTCTACTTATATTTTAATTTTTTTACTTTTATTTATATTTTTCTATTCGTTAGATTAGTCAATCATTTAACTCACCTATTCTTTTCCCAGTTCCATCCTTTTTATTTACCTATAAATACGAACAAAATATTCGAATATAAATTGCACAATAAGTATAAGAGTTTATAAGTGACTTCATTAATTACGCTATCTCGATAAAAAAACTGACACAAAAATAAACTAAATCTGCATTATACACCTCAAAATATTTATTTCAATGGTTCAATTGTAAGTATACTTGTCCAAGGCGCTGCTAAACCCCGATAATGCTTTTATTAGAAAGAATCCTAAAACAAGTCAACTTTGATTTTGAATTTTAATAATAATTATTTAATTTTATTGCAAATATTGTATACAAAAAAAATTTTAAAAAAAATTTTTTCCGAAATAAAATATAAGGGTAGCTAATTTGGCATTTCAAAGAGAAATATTTTTCATTTTGTTTCATTTTAAATTTGAATCTGAACTTGGGATATTCAGATAAAACCTATTTTAGGGGTGATTTTTAGGGGTGCGTTTTACCCCTTTAATAGGAAATTGGGTCCATAGAAAAAGTAGCCCAAATAAAAATAAATTATGCATTATATATAACTTAAAATATTAATTTTAATAGTTTGAAAGTATTTTGTGCCTAAAGGATTGTTTACCCCTGATGACATGTTTATTTGCAAAAACTCTGAAACACGTAAACTTTATTTTTTATTTTAAGTCAAAAAATGATTTTTATAATAATTAATTAATTTTATTGCAAATATTATATGCAGAAATAGTTTAAAAAATAAGGTTTTTCTAAAATAAAAAGTAAGGGTTGCCACCCTCGAGGACCGAACTATACTTGATGGTTACATAATTCAAGGAGAAATATTTTCCATTTTGTTTCATTACAAAATATCGATTAGAACTTAAGATATTAAAAAAAAAACGTTTTCGGGGGTAAACTTTAAGGGCGGTTTTCACCCCTTTAATAAGGGATTGGGCCGATAAAAAAATTGCGAGTCTCTTATTTTTCGGTCCTCTACAACATATCAAAAATTCAGGAAAATCGGAGGCGGACACCTCGATCGGTTTCCTTGTCAGATTCAATTTGTACTTATTCGCTATGGCTAAAAAGGATCTTACTAAGGGTAACCTTGATACCGGTGCATATGTTTCTCTCAAATCGTAATTGTTTTTGTCCTTGAACCCATGAATTACTAATCTAGCTTTGAATTTAATGTTTCCGGACTCGTCCATTTTTCGTTTGAAAATCCATCTCGAATCCAGTACATTTCGACTTGACTGTTGAGTTAGTAAACTTTTCTTTGCTACTACTTCAAATACTCCTTTTTCTTTCAGTGAATTAAGCTCAGATTCTACAGCTTTCCTCCAGTTTTCTCCCTCTGGAGAATTAATTGCTTCCCTGTACGTCTGAGGATCTCCTTGAATTTTAACCAACAGAGCATGATAGGCTAAATCCTTTTCTCCTGTCTCTGACTCAGCATTTTCTTCTGACGATTCCTCCGCTTCATTAATGAAATAGGTCATCAACGCTTTATTTTTCCGAGGCCTCCCACGCTTCGGTCTGTTTTCTGACACCACTTTTTCTCCCTCTGTTTCCATGACCTTTAGTGATTCCAGAGATTCCTCCTTTTCTGGTGTTTCAGACTCTCTGAATTCAATACTCTCTGTTGAGACTTTTTCTCCTTTTGGATACTCATCTTTGTACACTTTATTTTCGACAAACCTGACATGTCTGCTTTCGAATAACTTTTTTTGTTCTGGCACATAAATTATGTACCCTGTCAAAATATACCAAACTAGAAAAAATTTCACCACTTGTTTCCAAATTTAGTATTAATCTTTCTCGGTATTTTGAAGAGGCTAACACAAACTAACCCCCTCTTAACTGCTCAATATTGTGTTTGAAACCCTATTGCGTGTCTTGCCAAAATGCAACTTCATACTTTTAGTAATAAAACACGTCTCGCATTCTATGATATCTCTGTCACTCATAACCTCTCTTTTACCTGGCAAATTTGAGTAAACTTTTGCCAGTTCTATCAAATATTTATTTGACATATAACCTAGTCTCAAATGCCACAGCATTGTTTTACTCATTTCTGCACTAGAATCTGATTCGTTTTCTAACTTATCCCTAATTTCCGTTTTGTCATTTTCGGTTCTACTTTCTGTAATTTGAAACTTTCTATTATTTACAGTCGTTAATAAATCTAATTATTTAGGCAATTTACTCTCTAAAATATCATTCCCTTTTCACTTTTGCGACCCACGTTTTCTAGTTCTTTTCCATTTACTGATTCTACTCTCAATTGTCTACATGGATTTGTAAACCCTGATCAACAAACTGTCTAAGTAACTATACATTCTCTGGCAACTCCTCAGAATACAATACGTTATTTAACTTGAACTCTCTACCCGTTTCTGATCTAATTTTTATTTCTTTATTAGTGTATTTAATCAAATGGTTATCCTTTTTATCTACAATTTTCCTTAGTCCTCCTTCTCTGAGGCCATCAAAGACCTGCAGGGTGGTGCAACCTCCCTACGGCCTCTGCCGCCACGGCTACGTCCCGGGCCTCTGCCGCAGAAACATGTCCGTCTGCCTCGAGCACCTCGAGCCTCCAGCTTCAACTGTTTGACAGGCCTCCATTCCTGTTTCTCAGCAGCTCTCTTGCCACGCAAACAATCTTTAGCCACGTGGCCCGGTCTCCTGCACGTGTAACAGACTGTTTGACCTGGAGTTGGACAGTTAGGGCTCATGTGCCCCATTAGCCTACAATTGAAACATCTCATCTTATTCAGCCTGCCTGCTCCTCTTCCTTGATCTTTATCTCGGTTGCTCTGAGCCTTAAATTCTCCTTGAGCCAGCATGGCTGTCTTTGTCGTCTTCTTTGGTGCAGTAGTTTCTGTTTTAACCTGTAAAAGATAATCTTTTTGTTTTGCAGATGTCACGTCCTTTCCCATTGTTTGTCTGCTCAGATAATTAAACTCATCAACACCGGGAACAGATTCAACTACAGTATGCATAAATATGTCACTTTTCTCTTTTTCTTGTCATTATGCCTACGTCTGGCATATTTTTGCACACCTTAACTTTTCCTTCAAACCTATCCCAGAATTCTACTGCTGTCTCTTTCTTAGGATTAAATTTTAAATCATATAAATCCTTTGTAGCGGAAACTCTAGTCACTCTAGTTTTTAGTCTTTTATATTCTCTCAATTTACATATGATCTCCCGTGGCTCTCTAAGTTGAACTATTTCAGTGTAATATTTAATATCAATATGATTCATTATAATGCCCTCACTCTATTTTTATCGTCTATCAACTTAGTTTTAGAGATATTGAGACTTTTGCCCTTGTTTAAAATACCGGGTGTCCCATTTGCTCACAAGTCCTCATCTCAGCTTGCCGCTCCAGCATCAAATCCTGAGTCTTCTTGAGGTCATCAATCATCTCCGACCTCAAGTCACTCTTTTGCTTCTCCAGTAGCTCCTTCACTGTCGCCAGACTTGCTCCAGGAGATACTTCCGTACCCGCCTCTCCACCTGGAGGTTGTGGTGGGCCGAAAGAGATCACCTTTTCCATTTCTTCCCAGTTCTGGTGAGCATGGATGTACTCTTCCGTGGACAAGTGCTGGTCGACTCTTTTCATATTTTTATCCGGGAAGGCGATGTAAATTTTCCCATCGTCCTTCTTGACAAAGTTTTCTCTCCAAAGTATTCCTGGTAGATCTCCTCCCTGATCCAAACTGACTCCATCAGTTTCTTGAGCTCGTCCAGCTTGTCTGTAAAATTCAATTTTATATTAGTATATAAACCCTCTAATTATATTTCAAGTTTTTCTACTGTCTATTTTCTCCAATATCATGACATATTATCTCCAAATGCGCGCGACTTTTACTGTCTATATATACTCCATATGGATCCATTTTAGAACTGTCAATTGCGTGCTTACACTCCATTTGTATAGCTAAACCTGTCTCAATGACAGATCCGATTCGAATCGTGACGTTCTCCTGGCACCTTCTTACTGTCAAAAATCTCGTCAAAAAGCACGACTTTATACTCCAACAGAAGGCGATATTCAGACTATATTTTGACGTCATTTACTCCAATACGCGCGTTTTTACTCCATGTGTGCACACTTTTTCTCCAACTCCTATAGTCTGAATCTGTCTATTTGTTTTAGCAACCCCCTCCCGCGTTGACGTGGTGCAGCTAGCATGCACCCAGTCGCGTTTCAGGGGCACTACATATGTATAGACACCTGTGTTCATATACTTAACGCTGAAGCTGTATGCACTCCATCGCTACAAGCTACAGTTTCTCCTTTCTCCTACATGTGTATATGGGAGCGTTCGCCAGAAACCAGCCAGCGGGCGCGCGGGACGCATTTTTCATGCAAAACGCGCTCTGTTCAACTCGCTCGTAATCGTATTCTGAGTCTCTCAGAAAAAAACAAAAGATATATATCGATAGATTTTTTCCCTGCTCTTTCCAATGGTGCTATTGTTTTTACTCCAAAACTTTGTCTTCTGGTCGAAAATTCAAGTTGAAAGTTCAGAGACATTTTTCTCGAAGTATATCATGTTTTGTTTCAAAATGTATATGACCATTCAAAAGTACAAGTCTTAAGCTACAGAACCCTAAATTTTCAAATTGGAGAAATGAAGGGCTCAAAAGTAACAAGATTAAAAAGACAGCGGTGAGTGGCCGCGCGTGCTCTTCGCGCTGCGCTCGGACGCGCCGCACGCTCGGGCTTGGTATAATGAGCTCGTAATCGTATTTTGAGTCTCTCAGAAAAAAACAAAAGACATATGTCGATAGATTTTTTCCTGCTCTTTCCAATGGTGCTATTCTTTTTACTCCCAAACACTTTCTTCTGGTCGGAAATTCGAGTGGAAAGTTCAGAACCATTTTTCTTAAAGTATAACATGTTGTTCTTCAAAATGCATAGCACCATTCGGAAGTATAAGTTATAAGCTACAAAGCCCTACATTTTCAAGTTGGAGAAACGTAGAGCTCAAAAGTAATAAGATTAAAAAGACATCGGCGAGCGACTGCACAAACTTTTTGCGCTGGACCCGAGTGTGCTTTTATAAACGTAGTGCATATTTTCGTTGTTTCCTATTTAAAAGCATTACACAATGTTTTATCAGTGCATCATATATTACGTTTTAAATATATTAATTTTTTATTTAAACCTTAATTCTTTTATTTTTATTTGCGATTATTTTTATTGGTCTTCTCACGATACTCATGTTTTTCTTAATTCGAGTTTTAGAGGGTTCGGCTTTTTTAACTGGTGGATATAATTGAGAATCTTTGGATGTGGAAAATCGTTTTAGTTCTAACTTTTTAGTGTTAGCTAATAATCTAACACAGTGAAACGATTGAGTTCCAGGCACTGTTTTCGCTGAATCTAGCCTTTGTCTTAATTTATCTGTAGTCTTAGCATATTCATCTTTTGATGAAAAAAAGTACAAAATATTTTTAAAGTATTTAGTCGCTCACTGGTAAAGATCTTGCGGCGTCAATATATAATTATCGGATACTTTCCGCAAACTTGCTCGCCTAGCATTACTTTTTATAGAAGCACCGATTCCATCGCATGCATTTTTTCCGTGAGCAGTTGCATGAAAGTGCCATTCAGCTTCAACGGAAAAATCTTCATAATGATGAAAAAGATTCTGAAAATTATGTTTATTTTTAAAATGCTGTGCAGCTCCATCAGTAAAGTAAATGATTTTTTTAACGAAACAAAAGATTTTTTAAGGTAATCGATTATAATTTCTTGAATTAGGTAAACTGCCACAGTATCATGAATTAAGTTGTTTGAAAAAACCGCCATACTTTTGTGTTCAATTTTAGAATCTGAACCTTTGTAGTAAATAACTATTGTTGCCAAACTAATTTGATTTTTACACGGAGAGAAATTTTGTAGTGAAAATTACAAATATTCGAGACAAAATTACCAGTTTCTATGGTAATGGATGGACAGACTGACAATTTTAAACTTTTTACCAAAGTGCCTTGGTAAAATTTTTTTTTAGTTAATTTAAATTAAAAAAATTAACTTTTTTTATCCATATTGATGGATATATAGTATTTTAATATAGAAATAGAAACAGAAACAATGATGAAAAAACATTAAACTGAAAAAAATTTTTACGGAAGCGGGATTCGATCCGACGATCTTTGGGTTGAGAGTCCGACGTTCTACCGACTGCGCCACAGAAGCTGTTACCAACATTCATTTGAGTCGCCGTTATTACTTACTGAAAATATGTGTATTGTTTTCATTTTAACGTCGCGCACGCCTCTAGTATCAATCTTCTGAAACACAATAATGCGCAGTGCGCATGCGCGAGTACACAAATACCAGGTTATTTGGTAAAATTTATCAGTTTTCTTAGTAAAAATTCTTAGGTTACCTTGTAAAAATGACTAAATCTCAATTTTTACCAGTGTTTCTGGTAATTTTTATTCAGATAATTTGGTATTTTTTTAAAGTGGTTATGGTAGTTTTTCTTGGGAAACTTATAAATTGTATTAGAAACCTGGGAATAACACGGCTTTTGACAGTCTGTCCATGCGCTACCAAGGCACCTTGGTAATTTTTACTCTAAAATTTCTCTCCGTGTATTATTATAGTGGAA
Organism: Torymus aiolomorphi; assembly: GCA_036365515.1. Classification (NCBI taxonomy): domain Eukaryota; kingdom Metazoa; phylum Arthropoda; class Insecta; order Hymenoptera; family Torymidae; genus Torymus; species Torymus aiolomorphi. The sequence goes on along the minus strand of CM070873.1, from coordinate 91,442,885 downwards.
TGATGGTGCCGCATCTTGTGCAATGAACGCATAGTTTTCCGAAAAATCTAGGGAAATTAAAAATTCTCCTTTGCTTAAGGATTCTCGTAAGATTTGAAAATAAGATGACTGCTGTTTGGAAATGAAAGAATGAGTTTTGAGTTTATGTAAATGAGGAAAAAAGATATCAGTAAATAAAGAACTAGAAACAATTTCAGTTTGCAATGTTGATCTATCAGTAGTTTTCCACATTTGAAATTTTATTTCATTAACCCCAGACCTTTCAAGAAATAGTTCAAGTTCCGTTTTTAGAGGTTCAATACCAGGACAATTTTGACACATATTTATGTAACATTTCGCTGTTGGTGTTTTACAAACTATTTCAGCTATACAATCTTTGTAAGTATCCATTTTATCAAAAGAAACTCCTGAATTTCTTAAACCAGCTAAGAGGAGTTTGACGTTTTGATGGTAAATGCACACACACACTGAATGCGTACCACTAGCACCAGCTAAAACACAATATTTAGCGCGACATTCGACAAATTTAGTGAATCCTATTTTTGATTCGGGATACTGTTGTTTATACTTTAAATATAACTCTCTAAGTTTGTACAAAACAAGTCGTTTCTGAACATAGGTCTTTGTGCCATCATCACTTCGTATACACTTATTATCTTTATAACCTGGCATGATTCTACTATTATCGTCATTTTGATAGAAAAGTTTTACTTCGTTTACAGTATCACATGATATTTTTCGGTTTCCCCTTTTATCAACTAAAAGGGATTGACTATCTGACAAACATTTTGTTACAAGCCAACGGGATGAATTAGAAAAATTAGCAACTTTACGAGAACTCCAGTTTTTTGGGAGTAATTTTAAAAGCAACATTTTTTCATTTTTCGACAAATTATCATCGTTAAACAATTTTTGTAATGTAGGGTTTTGTAGCTTATAACTTGTACTTTCGAATGGTGCTATGCATTTTGAAGAACAACATGTTATACTTTAAGGAAAATGGTTCTGAACTTTCCACTCGAATTTCCGACCAGAAGAAAGTGTTTGGGAGTAAAAAGAATAGCACCATTGGGAAGAGCAGGAAAAAAATCTATCGATATATGTCTTTTGTTTTTTTCTGAGAGACTCAAAATACGATTACCAGCTCATTATACCAAGCCCGAGCGTGCGGCACGTCCGAGCGCAGCGCGAAGAGCACGCGCGGCCACTCACCGCTGTCTTTTTAATCTTGTTACTTTTGAGCCCTTCATTTCTCCAATTTGAAAATTTAGGGTTCTGTAGCTTAAGACTTGTACTTTCGAATGGTCACATGCATTTTGAAAAAAAACATGATATACTTTGAGAAAAATGTCTCTAAACTTTCAACTTGAATTTTCGACCAGAAGAAAAAGTTTCGGAGTAAAAACAATAGCACCATTGGAAAGAGCAGGAAAAAATCTATCGATATGTCTTTTGTTTTTTTCTGAGAGACTCGGAATACGATTACGAGTGAGTTGAACAGAGCGTGTTTTGCATGAAAAATGCGTCCCGCGCGCCCGCTGGCTGGTTTCTGGCGGACGCTCCCATATGTACATATACATTTACACCATGGTCTATTTCGCGGTGAGCCGCGCGTGCTCCGTCGCTACGCAGCTACCAACTCTTACTTCTGTATTCTCCTGTACTCTCCTGTACTCTCCTGCACTCTCCTGTAGTCTACTGTACTGCTCCGCACGTCCCGTTTTCGCGCGAACATCAAGTCTCTCTTTCTCGCTCTCATGTGTATATGTATATACTTACATACATATACGGCACTGTCTAGTCTACGGCATTTCGCTTGCGCCGCGTGCACCCCGTCGCACGCAGCTATATCGTCTCTCGTGCTGTGCCGTCTTCTCCGCGCATACCTCCTTTACGCGGCCAGCGATTCTCTCTCTCTATCTCTCCGTGCATACGTGTCGCCGCTACGCGCGAGCTCCGCCGACACCGCACCGTCGCCTCTCCCACAGCGCGTCTATATGTATGCGTTCCCTCTTCGCAGCGCGCATCGACTTTTTCTCTCTCTCTCTCTCTCGTATTCGCGCTGCACACGTTGCACACGCGCGACTCTCGTCGGCACACCTCTGTGTGTTGCCGTACGCGCTCCCACTCCGCGCGAGCCTATACTCTGCTGTGCGCGTTTGCTGCCGCGCCTCACCTTATCACCACGACCATTCTCTCTCGGTATACGCGTCATGGCTGCGCGCGAGCTCCTTCTCCGACTCCGCACGCCGTCGTCTCTCCCATGCGGGAGCTCCCCCCCCCCCCCCCCCGCGACGCCTGCGCCCACCATGCTCTCTTTCAACATGGCGCTTCGTTCGCCTCGAGCGAGAAGGAAGGCAGCCACGAGGCGACACCGCGGGCGGCCATCTTGGCTCGCTGCGCGCGCATGTACACGTGCGTGTTCCCGCTCAAACTTGTTGCGCGCCTATGCCACTTCTGAGAATCATCAGAATTCCTCTCTATGCTACACTTTTCTGATCTTTGATTTTAGCCATTGTTTTTCGTCTCTCAATTTTGCACGCGCACTTTCTCTTATTTTCTGATCTAATTCTCACTTTCTCATACGATTAATTTTCTATCTTTTAGCTAAACTATTCGCAAACATCAATTTTGATTTTTTCGCTTTCTACTGATTCGCGAGTTTCTCCTCTCGTGTTGTTTGACTCGCGTTTCTATTCAATTTGTATTTCAACACTTTTACCTTTGCAATTATTCTCCTGAGTATCTAAATACATGTATTTTTGCATACCTTTGTTCGCCTTTAATCCGGGCTCGCCTTGTGCCATCGTTTTTGCCCCTGTCTCGTGTCTCCTTGGCAAACTTCTTCCCGATGAGCACAAAATCTCCTGTCGCTCTCCAGTGCACACCGTGCCCTGTGATGCAAGCAGGAAAAGCCCGTCTCTTTCTCCAACTTTCGAATCTTTCTCTCGTCTCACGACACAAAGGCTAAACACGTCACCTTTTCTCTCGCGTTTTCTCCTACACTTGTTTGCGCGGTGGAAGCGTTGTTATCTTACCGGCCCATAACCTGTTGGTGTTTAGGGTAAGACAACAAGATAAACGCAACAAATCAAGATGAAACAAAAGCTTTATTTAACACACTCTATATTCACAATACTCCACAGGCCTGCCTCGTTCGGCGCGCTGCAACGGTCTGACTAGCGCGGCTACCGCTCTCCCTCCCCGCACTGCAGCGGCGCTCGCTCGCGCCGCACGGCGTTGCTCTCTTATATACATCTATATATCGATATCTACTTTAACGCTACGCAGATTGATCACATAAATCCTAACATTTACCTTCCTCTATTTTAAAGAAAATGTAAAGACAAACTCTTGCACATTAAAGCTTGATTCAAACCAGAAGTTGTGGATGATTCTGCTGCATAATTTATGAGCTTTTAAATATCATTTATAGATTTTGCTCTAACATAGCACGGAGTATAAAATTACTTTTCACTGTAATTAGTAATCATCACAACTGCACTTGGTGATTGTTTTTTTTTTACATACTATTGTCTTGTTTCTAGTATTTTCTTCTTCACTATCGACAAAACTATTTTTGAATTATTTAAGAAACTTGGTGGTTGAGGACTGTAAACTTAATGCACATCCTTATTGTCTTCTTCATGTCCGGTTGTCTGTTTGAATAAATAAACACGGCCATGTTGAAAGGATTTTACTAACAGCGCTGCTTGCGCTGTGAGCGTTTCCCTCGTACGCTAGCGCTACACCACGCGGGCCAGGGATACCACTCACGCACCAGTGGTATAGCTAGCGCGCCAGGGATGTATCACGAGCCCGAGGGGCGCCCCTCGGGAGCGAGGGGAGCCCCTAAGGCGCAAGCGATGTTGCTCGGGCGCGAGCGATGTTCCTCGGGTGCGAGGGGTACGCGAGGGGAATCCCTCGCGCGCTAGCACTTCCCACGCATGCGCGCTCTTGCCCTCGCCCGCTAGCGCTCCTCATGCGTGCGCGCTCTTCCGCTCGCGCGCTGGCGCTAGGACCCCTCGGGCGCGAGCGATGTCCCTCGGGCGCGAGGGGTACGCGAGGGGAACTCCTCGCGCGCCAGCACTTTCCACGCGTGCGCGCTCTTCCCCTCGCCCGCTAGCGCTCCCCACGCATCCGCGCTCTTCCTCTCGCGCGCTAGCGCTCTCCACGCGCGCGCGCCCTTCCACTGGAGCGTCAGAGCTCCCCGCACGCGCACGCGCGCGCTCTTTCCCTCTCGTACGCGTCCTTCCACTCGAATGCCAGCGTTCCCCCCGCACGCGCGATCTTCACCTCGAGCGCCAGCGCTCCCCACGCTCTTTCCCTTGCGCGCCAGCGATGTCCACGTTCCTCCCCTCGCGCGCGCGTTTCTTCCCTCGCATTGTTTTTATTATTTATTATTATTGCATTTATTTTTGGTAATTCCAAAAAACGTACAGAGTTCAGTCATATGTGTACATAAAGTATTTACAATAAATTAAGAGTCATGAGTAGTATGTAAAGTAAATCGTGATATAGATAACAGTTATTCTTAGAACAAATAAATAAATAATTAGCTAACAAAGGTGACATCGCATTTACTTAATCTAGCGCTAGTAAATGAGCTCGAAAAGCGCTTTTAAAACGCGATAAACTTGGAAGATATTTGATAGATCTAGGAAGGGAATTCCACAGATGAACTCCTCGGGATCGGAAGGACCAGATGCCAAACTGGGAGTACACCTGTGGAATTGTAAGGTCTCCAGTAACCTCCCTAGCCGGACGCTCAGATTGGCGTGCAATAAACATACTAAGCAAATAGGACGGTTTACGAAAGTTGAAGATTTTATAAAGAAGTATACCAGTGAAGTATATTCTTCGAGTGTCCGTGCGCATCCAATTCAAACGCTCGCGGTAGGGCGTTATATGAACATCCCGCCTTAATCAAAAAATGAATCTGATACAAGAATTGTGCAATGTTTGTAATCTGGTCTTCTGTTCAACGGTGGCGTCAAGTATGATGGTACAACAGTAATCAAAGTGAGGGAAAATTAGCGCCTGAACAGGACGCTGTTGGAGCAACTGAGTAGTGCAAGAGCGCATGGCACGAAGTGTGTACAGTACACGATTAACTCTTAGAGTAATTCGATTAATTTGCGATGTCCAAGAAAGTGTACGGTCCAGCACCACCCCGAGACTCTCGACTGTCTCAGAAAATGGGATAATCACATCCGGCCCAAGCTCAATGTCCAAAAGCCCCATTTTATCAACTTTGCTCACTGCGTATTTGGAGGCAAAAAGAATTGCCTGAGTGTTTTTGGGATTGAGACAGAGTCCAGATGCCATCGCCCGGAGACGGACCTCTTTAGCAGCTAGAGATAGCTTAGAAATTCCCTCATGAATTTGATTAAGTGGTACTTGAACATATATTTGTAGGTCGACTGCATAGAGAATGTGTCTTACATCGTTAGTCTTAAAAAGTCCTTGTATGTCATTAATGTATAAGCAGAACAATAACGGACCCTGCACCGAGCCCTGTGGAACACTCAGATTAGTCGTGACCCACTGGGAAGTTTCTGATTTAGTCACTACTTGCTGTTTTCTAACCCAAATATACGAGTAAATCCAACAGAGCACCGCGCGCGACAGTCCCATACTGTTTAGCTTGCGTAGGAGTGTAGTCGGCGATATAGTATCAAACGCTTTATTGTTTCTCATGCGCGAGCGCTGATCCTCGGGCACAAGCACTCTTCTAGGGCAAAAGTGCTGCGACGGACTGGCCTCGTATTCGAGCGATTCTTCTCGCGCACGAGTGCCTCGCGCGGGTCTGCTTCGTTCCTCTCGCGCTGATCCTCGAGTGTCAGCGCTTCTATCGCGCTGCACCTCGTGCGTGTGCGCTAATCCTCGGATGCCAGCGCTCGTCACGCGCTTCCACTCGTGCGCGCGCGCTGATCCTAGAGCGCCAGCGTTTTCCTCGCGGTGTATCCCGGGCACCAGCATTCTCCTCATTCGCGAGCGCTGATCCTCGGGCACAAGCACTTCCCTGATGCAAGAGCGCTGCGCACGGACTCGCCTCGTATTCGAGCAATGTTCCTCGCGTAGGAGTGCTTCGTCGGGGCCTGTTCGTTTCTCTCGCGCTGATCTTCGACAGTCAGCGTTGCTCTCGCGGTACACCTCACGCGCTCGCGCTGATTCTCGGGTACCAGCGGTGATCCTGAAGCGCTGGCGTTTTCTCGCGTTGTGTCCAGGGTGTCAGCATTCCCCTCATGCGCGGGCGCTGATCTTCGGACACGAGCGCTCCCCAGGCGCAAGAGCGCTGCACACAAACTGACCTCGTGTTCGAGCAATACTCCTCGCGCTTCCACTCGTGCGCGCGCGCTGATTCTGGAGCGCCAGCGATTTCTTCACGTTGTGTCCCGGGCATCAGCATTCTCCTCGTGCGCCAGCGCTGATCCTCGGGCACAAGCACTCCCCTGATGCAAGAGTGCTGCGCAAGCACTCGCCTCGTATTCGAGCGATTCTCTTCGAGTAAGAGTGCTTCGCACGGGCCCGCTTCGTTCCTCTCGCACGCGAGCGGCACACGTGGGCTCACCATGAATGCAAGCAGGTGTATTGTTTCCTTCGTCGTTATCCTCTCACGCGAGCCCCTGCGGTCGCGAGTGGTACGCTCGCGTTCTAGCAGTTCTTCTCTCGCATAGATGTCTTGCGCGGGCTCGCTTTGCGTATGAATAATTCATACGCATAATTCGTAATAATTCGTAATAAGTGTACGAGAATTACAGGCATGCTCGTCTCACGTTCGAGCAGTTGTCCTCACTAGAGTGCACTACGTAATGGCTTGCCGCGATCGCGAGCAGTTCTTCGCTCGTATGAATTTGATTGCAAGTTGTGTTAGAAGACGTCTGTTCCCCGGGCTCGCGCAGCATTTCTTTGTTTAGTCGTTTGCTCTGCGTAGGCTATGTGTAGTATATCGGCGAGTTTTTGGGCTATCATTTGCGCATTAGCTATTGCTCTCGGGATCGATTTTTTCCCTGTGCTATTTCTCGCAAGAAGTAAGTATTTTGACAAATGTGGCCCTATCTCTGCAAGTAAAACTTCTCGGGACATCGTGAGTAAGAGTATCGTTTGCCGAATGCAAAAACCTTTACTGATTGGTAAAATTACTGCCTCAAACAAAATACTGTGGTATGAGCAGCTCGCGCATGGGCATTACGCCCGTGTTTGTCTTACGTTCGAGCATTTCGAGACGTTCGCACGAATTCACCGTGCGGTTCAGCAGTTCTACACGCTTCTTTAGCTTACTTTCGATAAGTTCTACTAGCACGTTGGCATTACGCTTGTTTTTGCCTCGCTGTCCAGTAGTTCTGCCCACGAAGGTATTATACGTGGGCTGGTCTCGACTACGATTAATTCTATTCACACGCGACTGTTACGTATGGGGATGTTTTAGCAGCAAGCAACTTTTTGAGCGTGCGAGCCTCATACGCGGTTCTTATTTTATTGCGAGCGTTAAACTTGTACGTACCTCATCTTAGAGCTTGTAGGTATTGAAGGTTTGTCTTTTTTGTGAGTTTGGTGGCATCACTTGCGCATTTGAAATTAATCGCGGACTCATTTTTTTTTTCGTATTGACGCTATAGGTGTAGTACCGCGTTACCTTTATACTCTGAGGTCGTAATCGGTTTGACAGTGCATCATTTATAGACTTGGGGTAGTACCTCGTTTTTCGCTAGCGCTTGCGCTACTGTGAACGCAGTGTAACCTACTACATCATAGCCTATCAAGATTCCTAAATCTGCTTTCCTATCCCATTTAGAATTCCTTTTCTGCTCAGGTACTCTAACAAATACTTTACTTCCGTATAATTTCAAATATTTTACATCAGGCTTTTCATTAAAAAATATCTCATAAGGAGATTTATTTCTTTCTAACGTGTTTGCTATTGTCCTGTTCGTTAAATATGCTGCTGCACATACTACTTCTGGCCAATACCTTTTTTCTATTTTAGATTCGGCTAATAAGCATCTTGCACTTTCCATTATCGTCCTATTGTACCTTTCAGCGGTACCGTTTAACTCATGCGCATAAGGTGGACATGGTTCTACCTCAATTCCCTTTTGTCTAAATAATCTATACATATCTCTATTAAAATATTTAGTGCCATTATCGCACCTTAGTTTCTTTATTTTTTGTCTAGCGGGCCGATAGTACCACTTTCGCTCCCGGCGCCCGATCGCGAAGGTTGTATTTTCGGCCTCGCTAGGCAAAAAAATAGTATACGCTCCACGAGAGTAAAATTGGCCAGCCCCCAGCTCGTGTTTGCCACCCTCGCCTTCGGCTCGGGTGGCAATTTACACGAGCTGTGGACTGTCCAAGTTTTTTCCTCCCTTGGTGCGTAATATACTATTTCTTTCCAGTCTTATTTTCAACTAAATTTATATACTCCTCAAATTTATCATATACCTCACCTTTTGACTTTATCAGATAAATGTTACCTACTTTACTACAATCATCAACAAAAGTAAGAAAATATTTTTCCCCTTTATAACCTTCTGAATGTGGCCCATTTAATTCTGTATCTACTATTTCTAAAATATCATTTGCTCTTTTTCTGTTAGTTTCAAAAGGAATGTTGTGCATTTTATTTTTAATACACGTAGCATACTTAAAATAATCTGACTCTATCTCATTAGGCAAACCTTCCAATATATGATTTTTACACATAGTACTTAAGTAATTAAAATTAACGTGCCCCAATGTTCAATGCCACTTTTCTTTTAAAGTCATTTTTTCATTTTTAATTGTCAAATTAGATTCTTTATTTCTTTCAATAAAACTGGTCATTTTATAGATTCTATCCTTCTTCCAAGCTATAGCTAGTAATTTATTGTATCTATTATAGATTTTAGAACTATCTCCGATAGATACTATTTTATAATTATCAGTTACTTTAGCAAAACTTATTAAATTTCTATCCATATCTTTCACATAAAATACATTTTTCAATTCAATTTCTATCTCTTCATTAAACGTTTTGAATTTACTATTTACATGACCTACTTTTGTTGCTTTCAAAATTCTACCATCACCTACTTTAACATTAATCGACTCTTTTAATATAATCACATCACTAAAATAATTTTTATTATTAATTACGTGGTCTGTGCAACCGCTATCTAAAATCCACTCTATTTTGTTTCCATTTATATTACCGTTTCCTATATTCGCAGACCTTATTTCTACTGAAGTGTTAAACGCTTCCTTATTCTCAGCGCTCTGATGACCTTGGCTGTTGTCATCACTGCCTCGCGCGCCTCGGCCGCATTGTCTGTAGCCGCCCCTTCCACGCCGGTTTGAACTTGATCCTCGCTGTTGACTGGCTCCCCGGCCGCTAGCGCCTCCTCGCTGCTGCGTGTGATAGCCTCTGCTGCCTCCTCGGTGCGACGTCCCTTGATTCCACGAATTGTTTTTCGTTGGTCAGTCGTACTGAATATGTCCTACACCACCACATACATAACATGTCCTTTTCTTCTCTTCTTTTCTTTTTTCGAACATAAAAGCGTTCGACTTTGAATTTCCACTTTTACTCTTTTCTTTTAGTTCAGCCATTTTAATCTTATTTTTCACATATTCCACGTTTTGTTCTTCTTCTTCCCAGTACATCGATTAAGTCTCCTATATGACTCATCGAATCCGGCAATGTCCTCAACATATAATTCATCTTCTCTTTCTCTGTCACATTTGCACCAGCTTCTTTCAATTTGTTCACTGATTTTTCAAATTCGTTAAAGAATTCCATAGAATTACTATAGTCTCTTAATTTCATCTTTTCCAATTTATTTCTGCAAATTATTTGGAAGGCTGTTGATTCTTTTAAATATTTACTGTCAAACTTTCTCATAATATCAAACGCCGTTTCTTTGTCACTTATCAATTCCATTTGTTTGTTTGAAATTGCACTATATATATAATTTATGGCTTGCAAGTCTTTCTCATTCCAATCAACTTTATCTGTTTCCACTTTTGCACGTGTAACTACAATATCACACTTTTTCATCTTTAAATACATCATTATGCGTTTCTTCCAACTGCTGTACTCTTGTCCATCAAAAATTGGTATTTTTACTTCTTGCATTTTTTCTTCCTTTTTATCTTCTTTATTTTCAATATCAAAAAATTCTTCTTCATTTTCACTCTTAGTTTCGTGAGGCTCTTCTTTTACGCTCATATGCGTCTTCCTTTGTTCTCTTGCTTACCACGCGCTTAACTTGAAAGCACTTTTTAATTATCCCTACACAACTCGAGAGTCGATGTAGAGGATAATGAAATAAACACAAACCAGGCACTCTGCTACCATGTTAAATAAATCGAAGGGTTTGTTCAAATAAACCACTATTAAACAGTAAACAATAATCACGTTTATTAATAATACTCAGAATCTCCAGTACAGCTCTCTCTCTTATTACAATCGTTCACGACGGAGGACGACATCCGAGAGCTGCTCCCGCTCGCTCTCGCTATACGTTTACCTATACTTGTGTAAGGTGGCGCTCTACTCTCTTATTCTGTCTCTCTTGATATAAATGTACCCTCATATTCTAACAAAATGAAAATTATGTAAAAGGTTTGATTAATGTTGTTAAATAGTTAATAGCAGCAAATGGTAGATTTTTCTTCTAATTTTTTGACAAATCTGCAGCTTATGGCCAATCTTCTACCAAGGTCAAAGGTATTAATAACAAACACCTTTTTTATGAATTTGATCTTTTATTCAACGTTTCGGACATTTTTGGCTATGTCCCTCTTCAGGAATAAATAATTAAATTATTGTGGTCAACGTTGTTTTGCGGGCAACAATCCGCTTGTCAGTTAATGTTGTTAAAGTAAATTCAGAAAAGAATGTAGCAGATATATTAACAAAGGCTCTTGGCAAATTGAGATTTAAGAAATTGCGAGAACTATTGAGTTTAATTTAAAGTTTATTGTATTGTGAAAGATATAAATGTAAGGAGGCGTGTTAAGATATGAGGTAAATTTATATCTCAGAACTCGAAAGTGTGTGCGCAGCGCCATCACATGGGTATAGTAGTAAGCGTATGGTTAGGCTGTCGTCCTCCGTTGTGAACGGTTGTAATAAGAGAGAGAGAGCTGTACTGGAGATTCTGAGTATTGTAATAAACGCGATTATTGTTTACTGTTTAATAGTGGTTTATTTGAACAAACTCTTCGATTTATTTAACAGTCGTCTGCTATTTGTGTTTATAATTATATTTCATCGCTCAATTCTATTGTCACATGCTCCTAATCAATACGTTCAGGAGCTCAAAATGGTTTGCAGATATCAAATTTATATTTTCTCTATTTTTTTTCAAATTTGAACGGCAGTTTTTATGCAATTTGAAGATAACTGTGCTGGAAACATGATTTCCCATAAGACTACAATTTAAATTAGTAAAAATTAAAGTGCTTATAACTTTTCTCGAACGCACCAAAAAGATACAAAAATTTTTTTGATTCGCTTTGAGACCAACATAAATTGATATATTTAATATCATTAATATCTCAACGCTATTTAGGTAACTACCTTAAAGCCTCATATCTGGGATGTAGCTCCGAAAGAAAAAATCAGAAAACAAAAAAAAAATGAAACGCAAATGAAGCCAAATAAGTAATATTGTTAATTTTATGTTAACATGTTAATTTATTTATCAAGGAGCGCGGGAGCGCTCCGAAGGCAAGTATAGAAGAAGCCTAAAGGAGCGACCCGTGCTACATAAATATTGAAATGGGTGTACGAAAAATTCAATGCGCTTTTGCGTATATTGCGTTAGTTTTTACTATATAACATATCCCTCTTAATCGAAAGCCATTTCATTACTCTACTCAAATCAAAAGATTTTATTTAAAAATATTATCTCGTTCAAAAGATATAGAGAGCTGAATTTTATGTGCTGTTTCCTTACCGAACTTTTCTTCTCCTTGTTCAGATATCCGGTTTGCAGCTCTTACGACACTTCCGGTTGTCGTCTATTTTACGCTTGTATATCTATATATATTTATATATATAGTACATATACACACCCGTATCTGGTCGACGCCTAAACTTACATATAACATGTCAGTATTTTTATATACTAATGTTATCATTTCGTGAGTTAGCTAATAATAATATATTTCAAAGATCTCAAGAAATCAACTAATTATGAGAAGAATTATGTGTATCAATCAACGGGGAAAATAACTTTTATTAGTTAGATAAGTACTTATTATATATATACATACAGATACATATACAGATTATTTCATTTTGGATGAATTGGAATGGATTTGATTGGAAAATATAACCTATATAAGCAGCTGTGAATATCAATGGGCAATAGCAATATGTTATAATCAGATAAGTAGCAAACTTTTATTATAAAGTTATAAATCAATAAAGTTTATAATAAGTATTGTTACTTTGTGAAATCTTGTTTTTATTTTTACAGAGTATATCAGAAATGTAAGGATTATTACCAAGTAAATCGATCACTGTTAAAAAATAGTTTTTAACAAAGAAGAGTTCATTAATTATTATTAATTATTCAAGTTCATCGAAAAAGTAGAGTAGGCTAACAAAATCTTCTGTATGTCCATGAGTCTCAAGAAATTTTTAAATCTTCAAGTGGATTGGAAAATAACCTATGTAAGCAGCTGTGAATATCAATGGGCAATAGCAATATATTATAATCAGATAAGTAGCAAACTATTATTATCAAGTTATAAATCAATAAAGTTTATAATAAGTATTATTACTTTGTGAAATCTTGTTTTTATTTTTACATAGTATATCAGAAAATATAAGGATATTACCAAGTAAATAGATAACTGTTAAAAAATATTTTTTAACAAAGAAGAATTCATTAATTATTATCTTACCCGCGTGAAAATATGATATGAGATCTCATATGAGATTGTAATTGAGATCTTAAAAAGATCTCAAATGAGATCTACATGAGATCTTATATGAGATCTCATATGAGATCCTATTACGAATTTCAGACATTATATCTCACATGAGATCTCATATGAGATCTCATCTGCAATTTTCCATTAAATGAAAAAATTCCAGGAATTATATCTCATGTGAGATATCATATGAGATCTCATCTAAAATTTTCTATTAAATAAAAAACTGAAGCCATTAGATCTCATGTGAGATCTCATATGAGATCTCATATGAGATCTCATCTATGATAAACAGTTTTAAATATTTTTTATTTTAATTATACAAATACTATTTGCATGTCTTTACTGTATTTAATTTAATTTGTAGCTGAATCGACGTATCAAAAACAAGGCATGCCTTGTAAGTTTGACTCTTGAAAAGTCATTGAAGTGATCGACTCTCACAGTCATATACACTCGACATTCACAACTCGTTTATAGGAGCAGTCGGCGGGTCGCCACGTATCGGCCAGTGGTGGTACTAAGCTTGTCACCCAGACCCATTCCTTATTATTACAAAAAAACGAAAGGTGTGAAATAAATTATCGATAATAAAGTATTGCAAACAACTTTCGAAAACGATTGAACGACTGTTCTCAGATGTGTATTCAAATTTGTTCATCCTTCTATACACGGAGAGAAATTTTAGAGTAAAAATTACCAAGGTGCCTTGGTAGCGCATGGACAGACTGTCAAAAGCCGTGATATTCCCAGGTTTCTAATACAATTTATAAGTTTCCCAGGAAAAACTATCATAACCACTTAAAAAAAATACCAAATTATCTGAATAAAAATTACCAGACACACTGGTAAAAATTGAGATCTAGTCATTTTTACAAGGTAACCTAAGAATTTTTACTAAGAAAACTGATAAATTTTACCAAATAACCTGGTATTTGTGTACTCGCGCATGCGCACTGCGCATTATTGTGTTTCAGAAGATTGATACTAGAGGCGTGCGCGACGTTAAAATGAAAACAATACACATATTTTCAGTAAGTAATAACGGCGATTCAAATGACTGTTGGTAACAGCTTCCGTGGCGCAGTCGGTAGAACGTCGGACTCTCAACCCAAAGATCGTCGGATCGAATCCCGCTTCCGTAAAAATTTTTTTTCAGTTTAATGTTTTTTCATCATTGTTTCTGTTTCTATTTCTATATTAAAATACTATATATCCATCAATATGGATAAAAAAAGTTAATTTTTTTAATTTAAATTAACTAACCAAGGAGTCAGGATGGTAAATGACAAGCCGTGTGTTTAGCTTAATGTCGACGTTTCGGACTCTTTTTTTATTGAGTCCCTTCTCAAGACTCTAATACAAAAATCATATATTATAAACTTTTGATACAAAAATGATAGAAAAATTTACATACAAATTACACATAATTACTTACAAGAAACAATAGTCTAACAAATTTTTAGGTGGTCACAGCGATACCACCAGTCAATTGAAAGTAAATTCGCAACATTTTGGCCTTTATATACAGTGGAGAATTACATATGTATTTGTTACATTAATACAAGAAGCCAATCATACATTGTATAAGACGGTGCTTATTAGTTGTACAGAGAGAGAGTATTAGACAAATATATGTCAAGGAGGTGTCAAAGAGACGGGGAGGGCCCAAGATGACTGTGATCTTATATTTTGGGCGTGGCCATCTCTTTGTCTAACATACTCTCCTAATACCTTCTATCTTCTGTGATTGTGTTTGTAGGATATTGCTGTTGTAGAAAATGATTTTTATTGATAAAAGATTTATATTCGAACCTGAGTGTTTTTGTGTCTTGTTGATTATTAATATATTGTTTTTGCGCATGTATGAAAAGCATCTCAGCTAACTTTCGTTTAAACAAAAAACGTTCATTATGTAAAATTTTCACTTTTTCAAAATTGAACTTATGTTCCGTTTCTTCCATATGAGTATAAATAGCAGACCCTCGATCATTATTTTCACATTTTTTGAAATGTCCGTTAATTCTAATACCTAAGCGTCTTTTCGTTTGACCTACATATGATGCATCACAATCGTTACATTTTATTTGGTAGACAAATTTAACTTGCAGTGAATTTATAGGATCAATAAAGTTTATACTACAAAATAACTACTTTCAATTTAACGACCAATTTTACAAACAAAAGTTTGGTTCAGCGATGGGAAATCCTATTAGCCCCATTCTAGCTGATATCGTAATGCAAGATTTGGAATCTTATGCATTAAATAAACTTTGTTTCGATAGTATATTTTATTTTCGTTATGTAGATGATATTTTGTTATGTGTGCCAAGAAACCTAATTAATTATACACGAGACGTTTTTAATAGTTATGACAAAAACTTACAGTTTACGACTGAAACATCGTGTAATAATAAAATCAGTTTTTTAGATATCGAAGTTATAATAAAAAACAAAAAAATAATAACTAATTGGTATAGAAAACCAACGTTTTCGGGTAGATTTCTAAATTTTAACTCGCAACATCCTATTAAAAACAAAATAGCGATTATTTACTCACTTGTAGACAGAGCAATCAATCTTTCACACACATCATTCCATAATGTAAACCTAAAATTAATTAAGCAGTTTTTAACTATGAATGACTATCCTATAGAATTTATTAATAACTATATAAAAACAAGACTCAGAAGCATAAATTACGCCAATAAAACTATACCACAGTTGGAACCAAATAGATTTCACATAGTCATTCCATACGTGAATGAACTCAATTCAATTATTTTAAGATTTTTTAGAAAATATAACACACAGGTCATTAACAGCACTATAAATAAATTAAACTGCTTTATTAAATTAGGTAAAGATGTGAGTACGAAAGAGGAAAAAACTAATGTTGTCTACCAAATAAAATGTAACGATTGTGATGCATCATATGTAGGTCAAACGGAAAGACGCTTAGGTATTAGAATTAACGAACATTTCAAAAAATGCGAAAATAATGATCGAGGGTCTGCTATTTATACTCATATGGAAGAAACGGAACATAAGTTCAATTTTGAAAAAGTGAAAATTTTACATAATGAACGTTTTTTGTTTAAACGAAAGTTAGCTGAGATGCTTTTCATACATGCGCAAAAACAATATATTAATAATCAACAAGACACAAAAACACTCAGGTTCGAATATAAATCTTTTATCAATAAAAATCATTTTCTACAACAGCAATATCCTACAAACACAATCACAGAAGATAGAAGGTATTAGGAGAGTATGTTAGACAAAGAGATGGCCACGCCCAAAATATAAGATCACAGTCATCTTGGGCCCTCCCCGTCTCTTTGACACCTCCTTGACATATATTTGTCTAATACTCTCTCTCTGTACAACTAATAAGCACCGTCTTATACAATGTATGATTGGCTTCTTGTATTAATGTAACAAATACATATGTAATTCTCCACTGTATATAAAGGCCAAAATGTTGCGAATTTACTTTCAATTGACTGGTGGTATCGCTGTGACCACCTAAAAATTTGTTAGACTATTGTTTCTTGTAAGTAATTATGTGTAATTTGTATGTAAATTTTTCTATCATTTTTGTATCAAAAGTTTATAATATATGATTTTTGTATTAGAGTCTTGAGAAGGGACTCAATAAAAAAAGAGTCCGAAACGTCGACATTAAGCTAAACACACGGCTTGTCATTTACCATCCTGACTCCTTGGACAGCACGACCGTTAGTATCGATAAAACAAAGAACTCTTGAAGCAGCTGTCGTTAGAATCATCATCTCAATTAAATTAACTAAAAAAAAAGTTTACCAAGGCACTTTGGTAAAAAGTTTGAAATTGTCAGTCTGTCCATCCATTACCATAGAAACTGGTAATTTTGTCTCGAATATTTGTAATTTTCACTACAAAATTTCTCTCCGTGTACCAATTAAACATAAGAAAGTACTGAAATCAATTTATTTTAGTCAAGTACCCATAAGTTAACTTGACTGAATAATACAACTTTTCGTATCCTGCGTGTAAAATTACATTTTACGCCCGTGTTGTAATGCAAAAATATTTAGCCAGCGGGCATAAAGTAACGCGTAACAGGCGCAATAGCTCACATACTCCTGCAGAGGGTCAAGGGACAGTGTGGCAAACTATTAATTCTTACCTTGGCATTATCTTATTTTTCAGGCTAATCAATAGAAAATATTACCAATCAGCAAAGAGTGAGCACATCTGCCACACTGCCCCTTGACTCTCTAGATACTCTTACAAAACTTTATAGAACCTACGCACTTTACGCCCGTGTGGGCGATGATTATTTTAATTATATAACTATAATGCCTTCTCTTTATTTCTAAAATTCATAAGAATTTTTTTAGATATTTACGAAAAGTCAAAGCCTATATAAAAACCGCTGCCAATTCATTGGCCCGTAGCTTCCTCAACCGTAATTTGTTGATTCCTTTAATTAATTTTTAATTAAAGGAACAAAATTTATAATTTTTTAAAAAATTTATTGCATAATTATAATTAAATTATTTTATGAATAATAAAAATTGTTAATTTTTAAATTTATTTATTTATTATTTATTTATATCAAATTTATATACATTTTGAGCTGATAAATAAAGTTATCATTTGAAATAGAAGTAAAATATCTATATTTTATAATAAAACAAATAGCTATCACGGTTGTTTTGTTATTAATAAAAACGTGTTTCTTTTAAAATTATATTTCATAATTCATATTCTTTAAGAAAAAAAAATTTATAGCTATCATTGTTCTTTTGTTATTAACAAAAACGTGTTTTTTTAAAAAAGTTCATAACTCACAAATAAATTATAATAATACAGAATATAATGCATTCATAATGCATAATTCATAATTATAACAGATTATAATAGATATAATTTTTAAACATTTTAATTAATTTTGTTACACATCATTGGATTTATGATTTAAAAAAAAAAAACACGTTTCTATTTTTGATGATATCTAAAGAACCGTGATAGATAGAAAATTAATTTTTTTTAGAAAATATAGGTATTTTAATTCTCTTTCGAATGCCACTCACCCCATTCAGATACATAGAGCCGTTCTCGAGAAATTACGATTTTAAAAAAATGTCAAAAAATTTTTAACCTCAAATATCTCTGAAATTTATGGACCAATCATTTTGCCCAAAGAACTCGACCGAGAATTATAAAAAATCTACCTCTAAAAGGAATTTTGAAGCCATTAAGTCAATTTTACTCTTGTAATCGTTGGACATACAAAACTGATTTTTTTCATTTTTCAATTTTTTACTCAAAATCTAGCCTACAGAATGTATTCAAATTTTAACAGATTATAACTATTTATATTCTGTATTATCATGATTTTTCTCAAAAAAATGACTGTTAAGTTTAGGAGTTATAAGCTTCTAAAAAAAAAAACACGTTTTTGTTAATAACAAAAGAACCATGATAGCTAGAAACTTTTTTTTTTTTATAGAAAATATAGGTATTTTAATTCTCTTTCGAACGCTACCCATTAGATTCGAATAACTCGATCCTATCATTAAAAAAAATCAAAAAACAGTTTTGAGAAAATCGAAAATTTGAAAAAAAAACAAAAACGCATCGCCCCAATCAAAAAACGGATTTTTGACCCGCCATCACACAAAAAAAAAACAAAAAAAATGTGACCAGTCCGGTCAAAATCGACCGAGTAGAAGCTGAGATCCAGGTGTACACACACACACACACACACACACGCACACACGCACACACACACACACACACAAACACACACACACACACACACACACACACACACACGCACACACACACACACACACACACACACACACACACACACACACACACACACCCCCACACACACACACACACACACACACGCACACACACACACACACACACACACACACACACACACACACACACGCACGCCCGTGTCGAGTTGCTAGCCTCGCATCAGGCGCCTCCCCAGGTGGCGGATAGGGGAAAGCTCGTCAGATATGACGGGTACCGGGGAAATAAAATACCCGGGGTGGACCAAAACTAGCTAGGGGAAGGCACCCCGAATAATAAACCAAATATGGATAGTGTGCTGAAAAATATATTACCCCAAGTAGGTATCCTCAACAATGAGGAAAATCCCACCACCGATTCCGATCGGGTGAAAGCCCCGGTGGTCGGTACAGGCTCCACGGATTTTGGGGGGAGCCAAAAGCACGGTGTGGCCAATCAGGCTGGTGCAGAAGGGGATAATCGCTTGGCCTCTTCTGCATCTCAGAAGACAAGCGAAGAAGAAGAAGAAGGAGAAATTACCCATGGAAAAGAAAATGCCAAAATAGATAGAAGCGCTGAGAAGAAGAAGCAGAATTTGCTCGAACTGGTGAAGCGGCAGGACGACCTACTGTTTTCGTTAAGTGAATTCCTTAAAGGCAAGACCAATGTACACAAGGAAATTCATAGAAAGGTGGCGAGTTTGTCAACAAACTGGCGCCGGATTACGGAGCTGGGTGGAATAGCGGAGGCGGTAAATCAACCGAAGAAACTGTCGGCCGTGAATACGCAGACGACTCCCACGCTCAACCAAAAGCAACTAGGCGGCAACGGTGAGACTATGGAGGGCGAGGAAACCCCAAAGGGTAGGCGCGCAGCCAATGCCAAGAAGAGGAAGGAGCGAGGTACTCCACCATCGATGGAGCAGCAAGAGAAGAGGAGAAGGAAGGCGCCAGCGCAGTCGCCGTTCAGCGA
This sequence comes from Torymus aiolomorphi, assembly GCA_036365515.1. Classification (NCBI taxonomy): domain Eukaryota; kingdom Metazoa; phylum Arthropoda; class Insecta; order Hymenoptera; family Torymidae; genus Torymus; species Torymus aiolomorphi. The sequence continues at coordinate 91,423,184 of CM070873.1, read as the reverse complement.
GCCGCCACCGCCTGGACTGGAAAATGAGGGAGGAGCACGGGACCCGGAGGGCAGGTGGCAAAAAGTGCGGAAGAAGAAGAGATCGCGCAAGATGGAGCAGCTGAAGCCTCCACAGCCTCGAAAGAGACCAAGAGGACGGCCCACGTTACCGAATGCTCTCGTCATCGAGAAAAAGGGTGACTTGAGCTATGCGGAGATCTTGAGTCGCCTCAAGAAGGACGAATCGTTGAAGGATGCTGGCAACTGCGTACAGAAGGTACGCAGGACGAACGCGGGGAAGCTGCTGATCGTACTGACAAAGGAAAGCACAGAGAAGGAGGCAGAGGTTCATCAACAAATCCAAGGTGCCCTCGGAGATCTGGCGAGCGTTACGAGTAGAGTCCAAGAGACTGATATTGAGCTCAAGGACATAGCGGAGGACACGACGGAGGAGGAAGTCTTTGCGGCTATCCAACGAGAGCTGGGCGCAGACGTTGATATTGCGCAAACGTGCGTCAGATCGTTGCGATACGCATATGACAAAACGCAGACTGCGGCCGTCAGACTCACTCCTTCCGCTGCTGAGAGGCTACTGAACTTGAAGACCATTCGAATACAATGGAGTTCCTGCAGGATCCGCGAAGTTGTGAGGCCCCCCAAGTGCTTTAGGTGTTGGGATTTTGGGCATCTATCACGAAGTTGCAAAAGCGAAACGGATCGCAGTAAATGCTGCTTCAGATGCGGTGAAAATGGGCACAAAGCTGCTGAGTGTACAGCGCAACCGCACTGCGCGTTATGCGCCGGTAAAGGTACAGAAAGCTCCGTAAACCATATTGCGGGGAGTAGCCGATGCCCAGCATACAAGAGGGCTTCCCAGGTTTTCCAGGCGACACTCAAACGACGCCAATGAGAGTACTTCAGCTCAACCTCAACCACTGTGAGGCCGCGCAGGATCTGCTCAGGCAGACAGTGCGGGAGCTAAAAATAGACTTGGCCATACTCTCGGAACCCTACAAGCACCTGGACGCTCAACCCTGGGTGTCCGATGGGAGTGAGAAAGCTGTGATCTGGTCCTGTGCAAAGCATCCCTTCCAGGAGCTGGCAGGCCAGACCGAAAGCGGCTTCGTGAGAGCGAAGGTTAAGGGTGTCCATTATTACAGTTGCTATGCTCCACCCAGCTGGGAGATAGGGGAGTTTGAGGATTTCCTCGACAAGCTGGCCAGAGACGCCAAGGACCGTTCCCCAGTAACCATCGCTGGGGACTTCAATGCCTGGGCTACCGACTGGGGTAGCCAGAAGACCAACGCAAAGGGACAAGCCCTGTTGGAGGCGATGTCCTCATTGGACGTTGTTCTGCTCAACACGGGCATTGACCCCACTTTCGTCAAAAGAGAGGCCTCATCCGTTGTGGACCTTACATTCGCGAGTAGCAGTCTTGTGCGAGGAAACCGCGCTTCGTGGAAGGTTCTGGACATCCACACTCACAGTGATCACCAGGCCATACTGTGGGAGATAAGCGCGGACCAGAAACGGGGGTCGAAAAAACCAAAGACGAACACACTGGGCTGGAAAGTCAAGCTGTTTGACGCGGACTTGTTCCGCGAGGCGTTTAACACTACCCCGCTCAAAGAAGGAGAGGCAGAACTGAAAGTGGGTGAAGTTATGCAGAGGGTGACCGACGCGTGCGACGCAACAATGCCCCGGAAGAAAGCTAACGACCACCATCCCGCTGTGCACTGGTGGAGCGAGGAAATTGCCGGGTTGCGTAAGAAGTGCCACCGAGCCCGAAGGTTAGCCCAACGAGCTCGAGGAAAATCCACGTTTGATTCGCTGGAGGAGGAGTCCAGGAACGCAAGGAGGGAGCTCAAGCTAGCCATCAAGCAAGCCAAAACGCACAGCTGGAACGAACTTCTTAGTGAAGTAGACAGTGATCCGTGGGGCAGACCATACAAGGTGGTAATGACTCGACTGAAAAGTCAGTCGATGCCAATGCCGACCTGTCCGAAGCTACTGGAAAAGATTGTGACGACCCTTTTCCCGGAACAGCAGAAGGAGGACCTCAACATTGAGGAGAACACAGGTGAGGATATTCCACCCATCACGGAGGAGGAGCTGCTCGCCGGTACAGCGAAGGTGGGAAACAACAAAGCTCCCGGTATGGATGGCATACCCAACGTGGCACTGAAGACAGCCATCAAGGCAGCACCAGCTATGTTCCAAGACATGTACAACACATGCCTTAAGGAAGGAACATTTCCAAAGAAGTGGAAGTGGCAGAGGCTAGTGCTTCTCCCCAAGGGAAAGAAGCCTCCGGACGAGCCATCATCATACCGTCCACTCTGCATGCTAGACACGGCTGGAAAGATCTTCGAGCGGATCATCCACAATCGGATAGTGAAGGTGGTGGACTCGCTGCTAGCGGAAGATCAGTACGGATTCAGGAAATCGCGCTCCACACTGGACGCGATCAACAGGGTGGTGAACGCAGCCAAAGAGGCTATCTCAGGGAAAAGATATACGAGAGGGTCAAAGCAGTACTGCCTGATCGCTACTCTCGATATCAAGAATGCCTTCAACTCGGCCAGGTGGAAGAGTATCATGGAGGCCCTTAAAAGGCTCAATGTCCCATGGTACCTCCGTAGGATAGTGGCGAGTTACCTGTGTGATAGGTACCTCATGTACGACACAGAAGATGGAACGAAAACGTACAGAGTAACTGGAGGGGTACCGCAAGGCTCGGTACTGGGACCACTTTTGTGGATCATCCTGTACGATGCATTGCTGTTGTTGCGATTTCCTCGAGGAGTAAGTCTTGTAGCCTTTGCAGACGATGTGGCGGTGGAAATCGTCGCGAAACACCTGGAGGAGATAATCGATCTCTTTGGCCAGGTCTTCGGAGAGATCGGCAAGTGGATGTCATGTGTCGGACTGCAGCTGGCAGAACATAAGACGGAGGCTCTCCTGGTCTCCAGCAGGAAGAAGATGGAAACGGTCGTGCTCAGTGTTGGTGAAAACGAGATCACATCCCAACCGTCCATCCGATACCTTGGCGTTATTCTCGACGCTAGGCTCAGCTTCAAAGAGCAAGTGGAGCAAATTAGCACGAAAGCCTCCGTAGTGACGACCACATTGTCTCGGCTTATGCCCAATGTCGGTGGCCCCAAGCAAAAAAGGAGAAAGCTGCTATCGTCGGTAACTACCTCTGTGCTCACCTATGGTATACCCATATGGGCTGATGCACTGCTTAAAAAGGGGTATCGCAAGAAGGCTGCAGCGCCCTATCGGGTTAGCGCGTTGAGGGTAGCCTGTGCGTTTCGCACAGTCTCCGAGGACGCCGTCAACGTCATTGCGGGAATGCTACCCATTGATCTACTGGCTAGTGAACGGAGGACGCTGTACCAGCAGGAGAAGTCAATTGAGGCGAAGACGGAGGCGAGACAAACGAGCTTCAATCGTTGGCAGAGAATGTGGGACACTTCCACGAAGGGACGGTGGACACATAAGCTAATCCCGGATGTGGAGAAATGGGTGAACCGGCAACACGGGGAACTCAACTACTACCTCACGCAGGTGTTCTCAGGGCACGGTTGCTTCCGGAAGTATCTTCATAAGTTCAATTATGAAGATGTTCCGGACTGTCCAATGTGCCCAGGAGTTGACGAAGACGCCGAGCACGCATTCTTTGAGTGCCCGCGGTTTAGCGATGCTCGTAACATCGTTGAGGAGAGACTCAACATACGTCTGACGCCAGAGAACCTGGCGGAGCAGATGTTGTCGTCGGAGGCAGCATGGAGGGCCGTTAGTGCCTATGCTGCCGTCGTCATGAAGGAGCTGCGCCGGGAAGAGCGCGAGAGGAAGAAGGCGACGCCAGAACAACAGGAAACCGAGGAGACAGCAAGTGACGAGAACCCCTAATCCACTCCGGGTGGGACGGGGGACGTAACGAATCTTGCAGATGCTGGAGGAAGAGCCGCGGCTAAGGCCTCTCCCGCGAAGTAGTACCTAACGGTGGTTCCGCGGGAGAACGAAAGGCCACAGAGGAGGTTGACTAGGCTTAGTCCGGGGGTTTAGTCCGTGAGAGTCGGACACGCGAGTCACGGGCCCGTGACTATCAGTGCATAATGCATTCCCCTAAACCTCTAAAAAAAAAAAAAAAAAAAAAAAAAAAAAAAAAAAAAAAAACACACACACGCACGCACGCACGTACGCACGCACGCACGCACGCACACACACATCCATACAGACATTTTTCAAAAGCCATGTATTTTGATTCCTAACACCTCGGAACACAATTATAACATGTTTTTACAACAACTCAAAAATTTACTATCACAAAGCTTCCTCTAGGAGGAAGCAAAAATTACATAGTTACCAACACATCACTATTTTTCATGATTCTTTCTCAATTTTGAACTTTCTATAATATTACGCACCTTGGGAGGAAAAGAAAAGTCTGGAGCTGCTCTAGCAGGGGTGGTCCTCCGATCTCCCGTACATACTTGGCGGGCCCGACGATTTGCAGTTTACCGGTGGGCTACTTAAATATAGAATACAAAATTTTTGCATAAATTCATTAACAATATTTATACCGATGAGTCTACTATAAATAATTACATTGGCTTTAATTTTTAATTGGTACCGTTAAGTACAACATCCCTATATGTGCAGAATCATGATTTACTTTTATTACCCACAATATTTTTCTTTATGTCCGTCCTTTTTAAATGAGAATAAAATAAATTCATATAAATTTATAATCTACTTCTAAAGTGCTTTACATTTTACTAACCGTTTTATAAGCAACCTATTGTGTATCCTTTTCCCACGTGTAAATATCATATAAGATCTCATATGAGAATTTCAGGCATCGCATATCTCGTATCAGATCTCGATATGCGATGTCATCTGCAATTTTATATATTATGGGATTACATATGAGATCTCATATGATACTTTCAGACGAGTTTGCACTTTCCATTTAAAAACAGAGTGATAGATTCACGGATCAGTAGTTAATATGTAGAAGCAACCCATTTATACATTTTATCTGATCTTTAAACATATGAATATTTATATGAAAATGACCATGTCTTACACCTTGAACTGCAAATCGTCGGGCCCGCCAAGTATGTATGGGAGATCGGAGGACCACCCCTGCTAGAGCAGCTCTAGACTTCTCTTTTCCTCCCAAGGTGCGTAATATTATAGAAAGTTCAAAATTGAGAAAGAATCATGAAAAATAGTGATATGTTGGTAACTATGTAATTTTTTTATATAGGCTTTGACTTTTCGTAAATATCTAAAAAAATTCTTATGAATTTTAGATATAAAGAGAAGGCATTATAGTTATATAATTAAAATAATTTTCGCCCACACGGGCGTAAAGTGCGTAGGTTCTATAAAGTTTTGTAAGAGTATGTGAGCTATTAGGCCTCTTCGGCGCTAAGTAGTATTTTATGCTCGCTGGCTGAATAATTTTGAAGTTACAACGTGGGCCTAAAATGTAATTTTACACGCTAGATACGAAAAGTTCTATTATGGCAGTCAAGTTAACTTAGGGCCGGTACTTGACAACAATAAATTGATTTCAGTACTTTCTTGTGTTTAATTTGTATAGCTCAGAAAGTTGAACAAATTTGAATATATTTCTGAGAACAGTCATACAGTAGTTTCCGAGAGTTGTTTGCATTACTTGACTATTGATAATTGATTTCACAACTTTCGTTTGTTTGATTTGCAGTGAACAATTTGAATGTACTTACTTACATTTTTTTTTTTTTTTTTTAATTCTGTGAGTCATTGTATGCTGAACAAATTATAATTTGTTCAGCATACAACGACTCAAAGAATTAAAAGACTTTTTTATTCGTATTTATTTGATTTCTTTTACAAAATCATAAATATTATTATTTTATAGATTATTTGTACAGTCATGAAAAAAATTCTTACCGTTTGTAGAGAGTGCTTATTGAATAGATGAGATTCGAAGAAATAAAAGGACTAGACAAATTGTGTTGTTTTTTATAGATTATCCAGAAAAACGTCTAATCTTGCCTTATTTTATACTTTCGTAGAAATTTTTATATTAGCAATATTATTATTTGTACAGTCATGAACAAAATTATTACCATTTTTAAAGAGTGCTTATTGAATAGAAGAGAGTAGAAGAATTAAAAGGACTAGATAAATTATGTTGTTATAGAATGTACTTAAAAAATTAGCTTTTAAAAAACGTGTTGATTGTTTTAAAAAAAATATTTAAGCTCTCATTAAAGTTTTTGTACTCAGGTTGACGGATATTGAGAGAGAAGGAGGGAGGGAGGGAGAGAGAGTGGGGTTTGTAATACATTAGTAAAATAATTTATTGTTTACAAATTTAATTGTTTTTGTAAATAAAGATGTTAAGAATCACTTTGTAATTGGAGACTTCAATACAGATATACTCAAAGATAACCTTATAGGTCAGGATTTTCTAAACAACTTTTTAGACAAGGGTTTTTACCCAGGTTTTATTGGAACAACTAGGCCATATGATTTAAATACAGAAAAGGGAACTTGTATTGATAATATTTTCATAAAAACAAAAACAATAACGATTAAAACTTATAAACTCAAACATCCAATAACAGATCATTATCCTTTATTTATACAGATAGATAAGAAATATAGCCACAAGATGGATAAATCAACAGATATAACCTGTAAATATAATTACAACAAACTAAGAGATATTGCTTCATCAATAGATTTGTCAATTTATAAATCGGAGAAAAATCCAACTATAGCGATTAATTGCATGATAAAGGAGATTCAAAATTGTATAGAAAAGAGTCGATATATATACCCAAAAAGAGGCAAAAATTGGAATAACAACAAAATGCCCAGGAAAGACTGGATAACAAATGCAATTATAGTGTCTTGTAAAAAAAGGACTCCTTATATAAAAGGATGAAAAATGAACCAAATAATTATATACTAAGATAAGAATACAAAGACTACGTAAAATTACTAGATAAAATAATAAAAAATGCAAAAATGAAACATGAAAAAAATCTTATAGAAAAAAACAGTAATAACCCTAGACAACTATGGTCAATAATTAATGATACTTTGGGGACAACTAAAGAAGATAAAAAGAATACAGATATCACCGAAATAAAAACTGACAAAAAAAAGATAATAAAAGACCCCAAAGAAATTGTAAAAGCTATAAATGAACACTATTGCAATATTGGTTCAAAAATGGCAGAATCCATTGAAAAACCTAAAGATCAAGAGCTAGAATTACCGAAACATAACCCTAAAACCATGTTTTTAAAACCAACTAATAAATATGAGATTCAGAAAATAATAGATAATATGAAATTAAAAAATGGAGGAGTTGATAAGATTAATGCAAAGACACTAAAAATAATATCACCATACATAACAGACACACTAGCTGACATTCTAAATCAATGTATAGAAACTGAAACATGGTCAGAAGTTTTAAAAGTTGCAGAAATAATACCAATATATAAATCTGGATTGAAAAATAAAATGGAAAACTATAGACCAATATCACTAATATCAAATATAGCAAAAATATTTGAAAAAATAATATATAACAGAATTTACGAATGGGTTATAATTAATAACTTGTTAAGTGATACTCAATACGGCTTCTTAAAAAATAGAGGAACCAACGATGCTTTAAATTTCATTACAAAAAGAATCTATGAAAAACTGGATAAGAGTCTACCGATAGCAGTAACATTTCTAGATTTAGCAAAATCTTTTGATACGGTTAATCATAAAATATTGTTAGACAAGCTACATAGGTATTGAATAAGAGGAAAAGTGTTTTCATTACTAGAAAGTTATCCGAAACACAGGGGACAGTTTGTAAGAATAGTCGATAATATTAGTGGACAGTTAATGGTAAACACAGGGGTTCCACAGGGAACAATACTTGGACCATTACTGTTCATTATATATATATATATATATATATATATATATATATATATATATATATATATATATATATATATATATATATATATATATATATATATATATATATATATATATATATCTATATATATACAGTGCGTTCCAAAACTATAGAAGCACCTAGTTGTAACACGATAAACGTAGCGTAGACCTTGCAAATGATATAATAACCGGGCCAATCTTTCTTTAACATATTTTAAACATGAAATTTGAACGAAATCATTTGTTTCAAGGGATTAAAAGACATCAAAATATTTTTTTATTCACTTTATTTAAAAAATAAACAAATTATCATTAATTTCGCCGTCCCATAACTATAGAAACGCTATAAAAATTCGCTATTAAACTGAGTAATACTTCTATTCATTTTCATTAATTATTTATAAAATATTAGTTTACATTAATTTTAAACAAAATAATACAAATTTGAATAATTTAATACATAAAATAAATAAATTTTAATACTTTGTTGGCCCACCTTTGTTTTTTATTAATTCAAAAATACGGCTCTGCATACTGGCGACCAATTTATTTATGGTATTTACATCAATCGCTCGCTATGCTTGCAGGACTGTATTTTTTAACTCTCGAACAGAATTGTATTGTTTATTATCGGCATACACTTCACGAACAAGAATACCCCAAAGATTTTCTATTGGGTTCATGTCCGGAGAACACGCAGGTCATTTTAAAACTAAAATGTCATTATCAGTTAACCATTGTTTTGTTTTGCGACTTCCATGTATTGCCGCATTGTCTTGCTGAAAAATTAGATCTAAATGTTCATTGCTGTCCAAAAAAGGTAATAAATTAGTTTCCAACACACGAATGTACTCTGCTGAATTCATTTTGCAAAACTAAATGCTCCCCATACCATTAAGCTGCCACCACCAAAATTTCTACGGGAAAAGTATTGGGGATTTTTTCGTAAATCTCTCCAATAAGAGTGCACTCCATCTGGTCCGTCAAGGTTAAATTTTTTTTCATCTGAGAATACCACCTTAAAAATTAAAAATCATCACAGTTTTTCGTTAATCTAAACCGTTAATAATTATTTACCATTTTAAAGTTTGTATTCATATTCAATTTAGCAAACTCGAGTCTAGCATCTTTATGTCTTGGCAGTAATCTCGGAGCTTTCTGCATTTTTTGTCTAGTGATAACAGTAGATTGTTGCAATACTCGATGTACCGATGATTTAGAAATGGTTACTGGTAATCGTCTTTTGATATTATTCAAACTAATCATAGAATTACTAGCTAAGTTAACAATTTGCCGTTGCAATCGAGGCGTAATCTTACTTTTTCGGCCACCTGTTTTTTTCGTACCATACAGTGAAGGATCTTTTAAAAAACTATGAATAACTTTCAAAGATCTACCAAGCTTCTGTGATATCTTTCTAAGACTTAACCCAGTTTCACGGTATGCTTGAATTCGTCCTTTTTCAAGATCAGTTAAATATTTACCTCTCGGCATTGTAAGTTCGTTACAAAAAATAACTCTATACAATAGAAAATATATTTAATTATAACTCAAATCTTAATGTCAACAAGTGGTGAACAAGTGAAATACGTATATGCGTACTACTTAAACAATCAAATGAACTGCAAAAAGCTTTCGTCGTTACGCCGATTTTTACTGCAGGTTGAAAAAGAATCTGCATTACCGACAGTGAGTCAGTAAAAAACATATAAACTGGGCTGGGAGTAACAGATAGCGAAATTATAAACATAAACATACATAAAAAATTAATTTTATAAGCCAAAATAAGATTAAAATATTTGTTATATAAACTATTGTGTAAAAACGCAGTTGAAAATTAAATTATTTAATAAGTTATTAAGAAAAAGTCGACTATCTTCTGAAAATAAATATATTCTATATATAAAAATAGTCAAATTTATATTATTTGATAATAATTTAATAAAAACTATAAATAAAAATAGAAGTATTACTCAGTTTAATAGCGAATTTTTATAGTGTTTCTATAGTTATGGGACGGCGAAATTAATGATAATTTGTTTATTTTTTAAATAAAGTGAATAAAAAAAATATTTTTATGTCTTTTAATCCCTTGAAATAAATGATTTCATTCAAATTTCATGTTTAAAATATGTTAAAGAAAGATTGGCCCGGTTATTATATCATTTGCAAGGTTTACGCTACGTTTATCGTGTTACAACTAGGTGTTTCTATAGTTTTGGAACGCACTGTATAAACGATCTACTAACTAGCATGCCCAAAGAGTCCACATTATCGTATGCAGATGATACAGCAATATTAGCTGCAGGAAAAACGTGGAGTGAAGTCGAAGTCAAAATGAACGGGTATTTAAAGGCAGTGTCAACTTGGTTAGCCCTCAACAAACTTTCACTGAATGTGAATAAAACAGTATATATAACATTTGGAAATTACTACGATAGTGTACCTAGAAACATGAATTTAAGAATTGGCACTGAACAACTTACGAGAGTAGAGAGCTGTAAATATCTAGGCATATACTTTGACTACAATTTGAGATGGAACATTCATGCGGAGCACATTGTCAAGAAAACAAAATATCTAAATTTTTCATTCCACAAAATAAAAAATATAATGGCATATTCTACATTGAAAATTATATATTATGCATTTTTCCATAGCATTATCAGCTATGCTATAATAGCTTGGGGAGGAGCCTGTGACAATAATATAAAAATGATACAAAAAGCACAAAAAAGAATTTTAAGAATAATAAGTAAAAATAATTTTGTTGAGAAAGTACCAATGAATTTTAATCAGCTCTTTGCATCTGAATCATTACTATACAATTACAACTATTAAGTTACTGATAAGGTCAAATTGAAAAATTGGATACTTGGAAACATTTGTTAAATTTGTCAAAATTATATTCCCTGTTATCAACCTATAAATTTTATATGTTTATTTTATACTAGATCAATTATGTACATATAGTAATACAATCGAATATACTACTATTATACATATTGCAAAAATTATATACAGAAAAATAAGAAAATTTGTTAATTAGATTTTAAGATTGAAGATGTGTGAATGTTGTTTAAGTGTGAGTTTGTGAGTGGGTATGTGAGATGAGAGTGGGTATGTGTGAGACGTGTTGCTAACCGCAGAAATGCATGTTCTGATGAATGCAGGAAATACATTTTCCTTACAGGGTTACTTGTATAATGTAATATTTTGTATCATTTGCATGTATCTACATTACTCTGGAATAAATAAATAAATAAATAAATAAATAAATAAATAAATAAATAAATAAATAAATAAATAAATAAATATTAATGTGAAATGAAAGATAAATATTATTTTAGTATAAAAAACGTAGTATTTTACATATTAAATCATTTATAACGATTAAAGGAAATTCTTCCAATTAAAAAAAAAAGTATTTAAAAAAACTAAAAGCCCGATGTTTTTCTCATTATTTGAACATATTACTTTACGAAAAAAGGTTGATCAACAATGTGCTACAAAAAAACATTAATTTTTTCTTACTCACCTAAAATAAAAAGTTTCATGGATTTCCTCATATACCCGAAAAATTACGATTTGAAAAGAGGGCTAAGTCAGTTTTAACCTCGAATACGAGGGTCATTTGATAAGTACCTAGCCTACAAATGAAAACACTAAAATTTTACAAAAAATAAAATTTATTTTTCAATGTAGTCTCCTTTTAGTTGAATACACTTGGTCCAGCGGTGTTCCAATTTTTTTAACCCCGTTGAAAAAAATGTTTTCTCTTGGTTTGCAAAATAGGGCTCCGTGGCGGCGATTATTTCGTTATTGGAGTGGAATCTCTTCCCGGCGAGCGAATTTTTTAGGTTCGGAAACAAAAAAAAGTCGCACGGAGTCAAATCTGGAGAATACGGTGGATGGGACAGCAGTTCGTAGCGTAATTCGACCAATTTAGCCGTGGCGAGTGCAGAAGTGTAAGCCGGTGCATTATCGTGGTGGAAAAGCACTTTCTTTTTAGATAAATGGGGCCGTTTTTCTTCTAACACGGCGTCAAATCGGCTCAATAGTTCGGCGTAGTATTGTCCTGTGACCGTTTTGCCCTTCTCCAGATAGTCAATAAAAATCACACCTTGAGAATCCCAGAAAACAGTGGCCATCACCTTTCCGGCCGACGGGACCGTCTTCGCCTTCTTCGGAGCAGGTTCACCGGGTAAGGTCCACTGTTTTGACTGCTCCTTGGTCTCTGGAGTGTAGTAGTGAATCCATGTTTCGTCGACGGTCACGTAACGACGCAAAAACTCTTTTGGATTGCGATTAAACAGCTCCAAACACTGCTCTGAACTGGTCACACGGATGCGCTTGTTGTCTGCAGTCAGCAAACGCGGCACCCACCTTGCTGACAGCTTCCTCATGCCTAAAATCTCATGTAGGATATGCCACACGCGTTCTTCTGAGATGCCTACTATCGCAGCTATCTCGTGCACCTTTAATCGGCGGTCTGACAAAACGATATCGTGTATTTTTGTCACGTTCTCCTCCGTAGTGGCTGTTTTCGGAGCAACTGGGCGTGGATCATCAAAAACCGACGTACGACCACGTTGAAACTCGTTATACCAAAATTTAACGGTCGCCATCGAAGGAGAAGCATCCCCATACACTGCATCCAAGCGTTCTTTAATTTCACTGCGCGATTTCCCTTCCAAAAACAAGAATCGAATCACCGACCGATATTGTTCTTTCTCCATTTTTTCAAAAATCAACGGACACATTTGCTTTCACACGCTCTCAAAAATAAACTACAACTCCGATCCGGCTGAAATTTCGTCTGTAACCGTTTACAGGAAGATACTGCACTGTAGTGTATTTCTGGTGCGATAGTGGCACCATCTGGCGGTGAGGCTAGGTACTTGTCAAATGACCCTCGTATCTCTGAAATTCATAAACGATTTCTTTTACCCTAAGAACACAAACTCTACATCTCCGCCAAATTTTAAAGAAATTAAAACAAGTTTTCTCTAGTTATCTTGCGACAAAGAAAATGACTTTGCAAAATAGGAAAATTTTGAATATCAAAAAGTAATTGCACGATCTTGATGAAAATTGATGAGCTGATTCATCGAGCCGTTCTCGAGAAATTACGATTTGAAAAAAAAAGTTAAAAAATGTTTACCTCAGATATTTCTGAAATTTATGGATGAATCTGTTTGCCCAAAGAACTGTCTCAATTGGCATACCCTACAAAGAATTTCAAAGCGATTAAGCCAATTTTACTCTAGTTATGCAACGACAAAACAATCACTTTTTTTATAAATTATTTTTTTTCTCCAAAAATAGTGAATAAAAAAAACATAAAAATTGAGCAAGTAATCAGGACCGGATCAAGGGGGGGCCTAGGGGGGTCTATAGCCCCGGGCCTCACCTTCGGAGGGGACCTCATCTTCGGTAGGGCCGGATTACCCAACACGCCAACCACGCCATGGTGTGGGACGGCAGGTCTTTGTCAAAACGTAAATGCTAAACCCGAAGCTCCTAAACCCACCTACCCCACGCATAACGAGTTACAAATCTAAAACGTAAATGCTAAACCCCAAGCCACTAAACCCATCTACCGCACGCACAACGAGTTACAAATCTAAAACGTAAATGCTAAACCCCAAGCCACTAAACCCACCTACCGCACGCACAACGAGTTAAAAATCTAAAACGTAAATGCTAAACCCCAAACCACTAAACCCACCTACCCCACGCACTACGAGTTACAAATCTAAAACGTATATGCTAAACCTCAAGCCCCTAAACCCACCTACTCCACGCATAACGAGTTACAAATCTAAAACGTAAATGCTAAACCCGAAGCCACTAAACTCACCTACCCCACGCACAACCAAATCTAAAACGTAAATGCTAACCCCCAAGTCCCTAATAAACTCACCTACTCCACGCATAACGAGTTACAAATCTAAAACGTAAATGCTAAAAGCCCCTAAACCCACCTACTCCACGCATAACGAGTTACAAATCTAAAACGTAAATGCTAAACCCCAAGCCACTAAACCCACTTACCCCCAGCGACAACCAGTTACAAATCTAAAACGTAAATACTAAACCCCAAGTCCCTAATAAACCCACCTACCCCACGCATAACGAGTTGCAAATCTAAAATGTAGAATAAACGTAGAGAAGAGTAAAATATAACAATAAAATATTTACAATTAAAGAGAGGGAGAGCCGAGAAGTCTAATTTAAATCTAAATCGCTAGTGTTTTCGCAGGCATTGCAGCGTCGATTTCTGGTAACTAACCAGAAATGCAAAAATGAAGCCCAGTGCTCACATTTCCGTCCAATGGGCCCTTTTTCTTGAGATATGGGCAGTCTCATCTCAAATATCCTCCAAAAAATTTTGATTTTTCAGGAAGTTATAAGCAATCAAAGTTAGCGTAAGAAAATAGTTAAATTTTTTTTTATTTTAAGCGATTAAATGGATTGTATTTTTAACCATTTTCTTATGCTATCTTTGATAACTTAACGAATCAGATCTTAAATTTTAGCTTTTACTGACTACTTTTATAATTTTTTATAGTTGCGCAATGCGTGAAGGCGTGGCATTTTTGTTTTTTTTTCACATTGCTTCCAAAAAAGGTCATCGGATATGCTACTTTACTGTCGCCCCCCCCCCCCCCCCCCAAGCCGCAGGACTGGATCCGCCCCTGACTTGTCCGCACTCTGAGCGAGGGCCAGGACACTCTTTATACCTAGGAGGCGAGAAGTCGCCGATGACGCGACTGCGCGGGAGTGCAGGCAGGACTGTCTAGGGCGAGAGGAGGCCGATCTTCGAGCGCAAAAGAATACCTCGGTGCGGTTCGGGGGCGAGCTTTCGCGCATGCCGATTGGTTCGCCGCAAGGTGGCAAAAGGTTGGCAGATAGGCTGCCGATGGGGTTGCGAGCCGCTCGCTCCCCTCCCCGTAAGTCCGCGGGCGCGGCCCGTCCACCGAGTTGTGATGCGAGCTTCTCCGAAGCTCGCGGGTGCATGAACGTTGGGTAAGTTCGGGGAAAAAGTCGGGCTCGAACTAATTCCCCTGACTTTTAAAATAAAAAAAATAATCTACGCGACGATTGCGGACGTCAGCTTTACATATAACTTTCCTATACTTTTATATATAATTTTTCTATTTTAAAGGACTCCTTTAGTCTATTCTGAATCTTATGTAAAAAAATAACTTTTATTAAAGTGACACGAAAATTATTTCCTTAAGAGGGCCTCAGGCCTAGATAGTCCCGGGCCTCATAGCATATTAATCCGGCCCTGAGCAAATTATAGTACTCAATATAAGTTATAGTACTCAATATTCTTCATAAACAAAAAAATATTCATGTCAATATCTTTTTTTAATTTCGAAATATAACTAATTTCTAAAAAATTACGTTTTCATCACTAACTTATGACGAAATATAGCTATCGACTTTTTTTGTTAAATTGTGGAGAATTTTATTCTGCATACAGAGAATTCATAATACAATATATAAACAATATTTGTTCTAAATATTAAAAAAATCAAAAATTGTTTTTAGTACTTTTTATATATCTATAAAATTGTTATACCACAAATAAGTTTAGGTTACGTATGCACATTATATGTTGAATTGAAGATTAATTGGCGATAAAAATCCATAAAAAGTAGCGCAGGCATTTCAACTTTATTTTTAATCATTTTCATTTGTAATGTTTCATAAGTAATCTACTCTCTCTAAAACATTATTTAATTATTCAACTTGCTAGCTATCGCAAGTTAAATCTACGTAAATCTCTTATATTTTCGTGGACCTTATGCATCCCTCCGCTTGTAAGGTTAATGAATTTTATGAATAATCGTTTTGTTTAGTGTCGCTTATCTATGTCCCTTATTTACGTGGACCTCGCGTCCCCCGACTATTTAGAATAAAGCATTTTCTAAATAATCGTCTTTTTAGTGTCGCAACTCTGCGTAACTACCTTGTATGCGTGGACCTTATATTCCACTGCTATTTGGGTTTAAACCTTATTTAAATAATCGTATCGCACGTCTGTACAACTCCCTTATATATGCGTGGACCTGGCATCCCCCGGCTACTTGGGTTTAAAAATTATTTAAATAATAGTGTTGCACGTTTACGTATCTCCCTTATATGTGTGGATCTTGTATCCCCCTGCTATTTGAGTTTAAAAGTTATTTAAATGATCGTACCGCACATCTGCGTAATTCACTTATATACGTGGTCCTCGCATCCCCGGCTACTTTGGTTTAATAATTATTTAAATAATCGTGTTACACGTCTATATAATTTCCTAATATGCTTGAGAATGTAGTAGGGTTTTGGTTTTCGAATTTTCTGTCGTTTCATTGAAATGTTTTTTTTCATCCCGTACGTATGTAGATACACGGTTAAAAATTTTGTGCAGAATTTCTTGTGTAAAATTTTAAAAAATATTTGTGTAAAATGTACACAAGGGTGTGTAAAATTTTTAATTTACTCAAATTTTATGTAGAATCTTCAATTTACACAAACTGTGTAAAATTTCAAATTACACAAATTTTTGTCTAAAACGGCTATTTTAAACTAATGACTTACATTGAAGACGAGCGACTGATTTTTATGTAATTCTTATGTAAAATGTAATTTGTGGAGATGACTGGTCGCACTGTCCATTAATTTTGAGGTAGATGGCAAAAATAAAAACACACAAGTGTGTAATTTTTTGCCGTTGTTTTGATCACTTCACTGTGATCCTCATCAGAGCTAAAGTTTATTAAATAAATTAAGTAAAATCTTTTTTGTAACGCAAGCACGATTTTCGCATTTTTTGAATTTATTAATAGAGCCGAAAGCGACTGCTTGTCGACCAGCGAGCGGTAAAAACTGAAAAGCACCCGCTGCTCGCCTTAGCGGGCGGTAAAAATCAAAAAGCGCCCGCTGCTCGCAGTAGCGGGCGGTAAAAATCGAAAAGCGCCCGCTGCTCGCAGTAGCGGCCGGTAAAAACTGAAAAGTGCCCGCTGCTAGCGGGCGGTAAAAATCGAGAAGCGCCCGCTGCTCGCAGTAGCGGGCGGTAAAAAATCGAAAAACGCCCGCTGTCGTTTTTGAATGGAGTTTTCAAGATTGTTTAAGAAAATCATCGATATTTTGAAAAAACGAAAAAATCTATACTTGCGGTACAAAAAATATGTTGTGCACCAAAGGCTAAGTGGGTTTTTTTACCTCGTGTGGTTGCGGTATTCGTCTTCGGTTCGCAAACGCACTCGCCTTCGGCTCGTGTTAGCTCACCTTCGACTTGTACTGCAACCCAACACTCGGTCTAAAAAGACCCACTTAACGTCCTTGGTTCACAATATACTATAAAGAATACATACAAGTTCTTTATAAGATAAACACTTACGCGATAAAGTGGTCAACAAAAACCATTTACAAAAATTTAAATACATTAGCTCTAATAAGGATCATAGTGAAGTGATCGAAACGTCGGTAAAAAAAATTACACACTTGAGTGTTTTTATTTTTGTCACCTACCTCAAAATTAATGGACTGTGCGACCAGTCATCTACAAATTACATTAATAAATAACTTCACTGTCAGTCATTTCTACCATAATTAACTATCTTATGTAAAATCCCTACTAAATAAACTCATATGAGAACTCATATGAGAACTTATATGTGATCTCATATGAGATCTCTTATGAGTCTCATATGAGTACTCATGTGAGTCTCATGTGAGTCGCATATGAGGTTTTGGCACGAGTACTCATAAGAGAATTCATATGAGATATCATATGAGATCTCATATAAGTTTCCAGTGTCATCGTAGTTTGTTTGAAAATCATATGAGGTCTCATATAAGCCCTCGTACGGCTCTGCAGTCTCGATGCCGCCGCGCCGCCACACAGTGGGACAAACGGAACCCTCGGCTATCAAAATTCTCCTCCGGCTGAAATCACAACTAATTCAAAATTTTTTTCGATGAAAATCTTCCTTATTGCGAATACCATGAGGTGTGGTTGCACTTTTTTGACATGGGAAAATTTACCCATACAACTACACCATGGAAAGTACAAAAACTGAAAATTTTTGATAGAACACTAGGTTTCGGAATTTTTTGAGATATAAAAAGTAACAAATAAATTAATACCAATTATAGAAACGTGATCTATACATAAACAATTAACTGAAATAATTTTTTCCGATTCCAATATTTGTTTTTGACCATGTTAAAGGCTGGATACGATAACACAGGCAAACGAAAAAAATAAACAAGTGTTTAGAGAATATGAAAGTCTGAATTTTTGATACCTGACTGGTATATCTTTATATTTTATGACTCGCTGATCACGAGTCCGTTGTCCATTTGACTGTAGCAAGTCGGGTTCAAGGTCATTTGAAGGTCGAAGCAATTTTTTACGCGCAAAATCTAAGTTTTCATCTTAAATTCTGAAACCGTGATTTATTTTACGCTCGAATACATGTTTTACTATGTTTTGAAAGGACCTGATAACCCCATAACCTCAATATTGAATATCTAAATTGAAATCTAATTGAGGAAAATACTCGCTTAAAATGGTGTGGCCCATCTATATTCTGCATATTTGATGTGTTTTATAATACTGATTCTACTTCATATTCCATCTGAACGCCTTATCTAAGGAAACCAAAACTTGTAATTTCATCTACTGTGTTAAAAAAAATATAAATATCAATAAAGTAAAAAATTGGGATGACAAAATAAAAAAATTGTAATAATAACAATAACAAATAAACAATGTTATAATTGGGTGAAATGTGAAAAACAAATTCAATTCTACAATTACTTTTTATTTAACATGGAAATTAAAATTACGAATGTTAAACATTTTAAATTATAGACATGCAATAGAATTATTTCCAACCAAAAAGTCACTATTACATATTTTATTTGAGGAACATACAAATTATAAGACGTTTGCTTCAGCTTACTGAATGGAAAGCATTGAATGAGTTGAATTGATGCCACTCCAGTCAATTGAGGCTCAGTGGATAGTCTCTTGTTTTCATTATTACAAGTCCGTACAACGAACTTACCGAGTTCATTTTTCTAAGCACATGTTTTTTTCCGTGTGCCTGTGTTATCGTATCCAAGTTTTAACATGGTCAAAAACAAATATTGGAATCGGAAAAAATTATTTCAGTTAGTCGTTTATGTATAGATCACGTTTCTATAATTGGTATTAATTTATTTGTTACTTTTTATATCTCAAAAAATTCCGAAACCTAGTGTTCTATAAAAAATTTTCAGTTTTTTTACTTTCCATGGTGTAGTTTCCATGGGTAAATTTTCCCATGTCAAAAAAGTGCAACCACACCTCATGGTATTCGCAATAGGAAGATTTTCATCGAAAAAAATTTTGAATTAGATAGCCGAGGGTCCTGTTTGTCCCACTATGCGCCAGGCGGCGCGTGGCAGTCTAGCACGCAGATAAGACGGACACGTTTATATAGTAAAGTGTGCAACGCAGGGTGGGTGGGCGGGACCACCCACCACTTCTTAATACACTGAAAAGGAATGAGTTTCCAGTTTAATATAGCAGTTTCATTAGAAATTCATATGAGACCTTATATGAGTTTCTAACAAACTACGATTATACGGGAAACGTATATGAGATCTCATATGAGTTCTCTTATGAGTACTCGTACCAAAACCTCATATGAGATCACATATGATATCTCATATAAGACTTTCACATGAGTACTCATATGAGACTCATATGAGACTCATATGAGATCTCATATGTGATCATATATGACTTTTCATATGAGTTCTCACATGAGATTTTTCAGTAGGGATGTTTGCACAATGTCTATGTAAGTCATTTACACAAATTTTTGTGTAAAATAGGGAAATTCATATTTTACACAAACATTGTTTAAAATAGGGATAAAATTTTTAAGTATTACATTAAACTCGCTCCTTCAATTTAGGTTTTAGGAATTTATTGAATTTAAAAATTTCTTCTACCCTTTGGGGAGAGGGGAGGGTCGCCCCTACCGCTCCCCTCCCCTGTATCCGCGCCTGATTACGAATAATAAGCGATGGCAAATGTTCCAAAAGTAATATTTTTAGAGTACGCACGCAAAGCTCGTCTTCGAGAGCTTGACTCCTCGTGCGCTCTGTTTTGGTTAATTTATATCGCTGATTTTCTCATGCTAGTAAAAAGCACGCGTACGAAACTCGTCTTTGGAACTTGACCCTATCTAATCCGCGCCGCGAAGCTAATATTCAACATCTTTACTGTTCTCAAACCCTCGCTATGCTTAGTTTCAACGGGAATTTCCTATTAGTAAGGACGTTCTGTTGGTTGAATCAGCAGTTTGAGAATTTTTAATTTTTAAATAATGTTTTATTAATTTAATAATCCAATAGCAAATACATGTAACAAATATATACTAGACGGAACGTAAAACAATTCTTTTTAGATCAATGCAGTCAATAGTTACTACCCACACAGCATGTATTAATTCTGAAAGGATTCTGAAAGAATGCATGAAATAATTTTATTCTTTCAGAAATCATTCAGTGAAAGGATTCTGTAATAATGCTATGTCCGGGGTATTTTCCTTTCAGAATTAATTCAATGGAATAATTCAAAAATAATTTATAATATCATTGCAAAATTTATTCAATAGAAGATTTCTGAAAGGATTCATGGATTATTACCAAAAGGTTATTAAAAGATATTTCAAAATTATTTCCTGAAATAATTCTGAAAGGAAAATACCCCGGACATAGCATCATTACAGAATCCTTTCACTGAATGATTTCTGAAAGAATCTTTCAGAATCCTTTCAGAATTAATATCACATATTATTGCAGAATCCTTTCAATGAAAGATGTCTGAAAGGATTCAGGAATTAATTTTGTGAATTAATTCGAAAATATTATGAAAATATTACTAACAAGAAATTTGGAAGACGGATAAATCCCGTATTATTACAGAATCCTTCCAATGAAAGATGTCTCAAAGGATTCAGGAATTAATTTGTGAATTAATTCCTGAATCCTTTCAGACATCTTTCATTGAAAGGATTCTGTAATAATACGTGATTTATACTGTTCGAAATTTCTTTTTAGTAATATTTCCATAATATTTTCGAATTAATTCACAAAATTAATTCCTGAATCCTTTCAGACATCTTTCATTGGAAGGATTCTGCAATAATACGTTATTTATACTCTTTGAAATTTCTTTTTAGTAATATTTCCATAATATTTTCGAATTAATTCACAAAATTAATTCCTGAATCCTTTCAATGAAAGATGTATGAAAGGATTCAGGAATTAATATTGTGAATTAATTAGAAAATATTATGGAAATATTACTAACAAGAAATTTGAAGAGGATAAATCCCGTATTACTACAGAATCCTTCCAATGAAGGATGTCTGAAAGGATTCAGGAATTAATTTTGTGAATTAATTCGAAAATATAATGGAAATATTACTAACAAAAAATTTCGAAGGTTATAAAATCATGTATTATTGCAGAATCCTTTCAATGAAAGATTTTTGGAAGGATTCAGGAATAAATATTGTGAATTAATTAGAAAATATTTAGTAAATATTACTAACAATAAATTTCGAAGGGTATATATAATCCCGTATTTAAAGGTACATTTTTATAATTTAGAATATCATTTAAATAATATTCTAACTATTTTTACATATATTTACATTGTTAATAATTTTACACTATTTTATCGCAGAAAAAAACGCAGAAAAATTTTTTACATGATGGAGATTCGAACCCGGGTCGCTTGGGTACTACGCAAATACGCTATCCATTACGCTATCGCTCGCTTGTTAGATCATTTCATTTTTTTCATTATATACTGCAATATGAGTGATACGATACATTAGAAAATTTATTCTTAATATTACTTTATTTTTTAATATTAACTTTGATCAATTAATTCATAGTTATTTAATACTTTTAGTTTATTAAATATTGTATTAAGTCGATGTGAAATGTGTGTGTATAAAGGGAGCTCTTCCTTACCGACGTTATGAGTTTTTATATTTTTTTGATCTTAGATTCAACTTTTGATGAATGAAGCTCTTCACTGCACTCCGTAATTGCATAAATAATACACCTATAAATTTTTCAGAAATTCTGTTCATTATTTTTCATAAAAAACTGGTAGAAAATTTTTCAACCCGTTTCCTGTAAAATCTATAACGAGCAATAACTTGAAAATTTACACATAGTGTATTTTTGTCATTACGAAGGGCAATAAAGAGCTCTTTTTCCGAAATTCGATAAAAATAAAAAAATGATAATTGCATATAATGCAGAGATGAATAGAATGAGCTCTACCTTACCGACGTTATTATTATTTGTAGTGTTTTCAATTTAGAATCAACTTTTAGAGTCAAAGGCTCTTTACTCTTGGCAGACGTATAAATAATATTTCTGTCGATTTTGAGGGGACTTCTAAACATTGTCATACTGAAAGAATACTATTATGAATAATAATAAAAAATATTGCTTATTTTAAGTACCTATATTATTCATCTTTAAATGTTTTTTTTCCTTTTATTTTAAGTTCTTATATTCTTACATTAACTTTTCAAATTAATATTTTTCGCAATTAGTAAATGTTTCAATCTATCTTAGTTCACAAAAACGAAAAATTATATACCCCCCACACATTTTAATACGTTCTTTAATAGGATCATACGAATGTAGAAAACAATGGACGACTAAATCCGATCATTATCCAATCATTTAATTTTTTTCATTGTATAGTGCAAAATGACTGACAAAATAAATTAGAATATTTATTTCTAATATTTCTTTATTTTTTAATATTAACTTTGTTTAATTAGTATATACTTATTTAGTAAGTTTTGTTTATTAAATATTGTATTAACTAAGACTTATTTGATTGAAACAAATTCGAATTAAAAACAAAATAAATACATTATACGATGCCTCTTATATACGGACGCTGCCCTTTTCGTGTTGAATACTTGCAATAATTTCTGAACTATTTTATGTTTTCTTTCAAAAAATCTTTTCAAGGTTCTTTCAGGAAGAATTCGTGTAAATATCTTTTTTGCTATTGTGTTTTAAAAAATTTTATTGTAACAATCTTTTTCAAATGAATTCTAAATTATTTCTTGTATTAATTCACGTGAGTTTCCCGCAACATTTCATGAAATAATTCATGAAATTATTTTCAATCGATATTGAATTATCTTTGTGAATGATTAATTTTTATCATTCTGAAATTATTTCTGAATTATTTCGTGATATAATTCTTGACATGATTGCTGAATTGTTATGTTTTCTTTAAAAAAATCTATTAATTCACACGAGTTTCCCAGAAGATTTCATCAAATAATTCATGTAAGATTTTTGTATAGATACTGAATTATTTTTGTGAATGATTAATTTGTATCTTTCTAAAATTATTTCTGAATTATTGCATGAAAGAATACTTGCAATAATTTCGAAATTATTTTATGTATTCTTTCAAAAAATCTTTTCAAAGTCCTTTCAGAATTAATTCGTGTAATTATTTTTTTTGCTATTATGTTTTAAAAAATTTTATTCTAAAAATCTTTTTCAAAAGAATTCAAAATTATTTCTTGTATTAATTCACACGAGTTTCCCAGAAGATTTCATGAAATAATTCATTTAACATTTTTGAATAGATACTGAATTATTTTTGTGAATGATTAATTTGTATCTTTCTGAAATTATTTCTGAATTATTGCATGAAAGAATACTTGCAATAATTTCGAAATTATTTTATGTATTCTTTCAAAAAATCTTTTCAAAGTCCTTTCAGAATTAATTCGTATAATTATTTTTTTTGCTATTTTGTTTTAAAAAATTTTATTCTAAAAATCTTTTCAAAGTCTTTTCAGAATTAATTCGTGTAATTATTTTTTTTTGCTATTTTGTTTTAAAAAATTTTATTCTAAAAATCTTTTTCAAAACAATTCAAAATTATTTCTTGTATTAATTCACGCGAATTTCCCAGAAGATTTCATGAAATAATTCATGTAAGATTTTTGAATAGATACTGAATTATTTTTGTGAATGATTAATTTGTATCTTTCTGAAATTATTTCTGAATTATTGCATGAAAGAATACTTGCAATAATTTCGAAATTATTTTATGTATTCTTTCAAAAAATCTTTTCAAAGTCCTTTCAGAATTAATTCGTGTAATTATTTTTTTTGCTATTTTGTTTTAAAAAATTTTATTCTAAAAATCTTTTTCAAAAGAATTCAAAATTATTTCTTGTATTAATTCACACGAGTTTCCCAGAAGATTTCATGAAATAATTCATTTAAGATTTTTGAATAGATACTGAATTATTTTTGTGAATGATTAATTTGTATCTTTCTGAAATTATTTCTGAATTATTGCATGAAAGAATACTTGCAATAATTTCGAAATTATTTTATGTATTCTTTCAAAAAATCTTTTCAAAGTCCTTTCAGTATTAATTCGTGTAATTATTTTTTTTGCTATTTTGTTTTAAACAATTTTATTTTAAAAATCTTTTTCCAAAGAATTCAAAATTATTTTTTGTATTAATTCACACGAGTTTCCCAGAAGATTTCATGAAATAATTCATGTAAGATTTTTGAATAGATATTGAATTATTTTTGTGAATGATTAATTTGTATCTTTCTGAAATTATTTCTGAATTATTGCATGAAAGAATACTTGCAATAATTTCGAAATTATTTTATGTATTCTTTCAAAAAATCTTTTCGAAGTCCTTTCAGAATTAATTCGTGTAATTATTTTTTTTGCTATTTTGTTTTAAAAAATTTTATTCTAAAAATCTTTTCAAAATCCTTTCTGAATTAATTCGTGTAATTATTTTTTTTTGCTATTTTGTTTTAAAAAATTTTATTCTAAAAATCTTTTTCAAAACAATTCAAAATTATTGTAGTAATTCACACGAGTTTCCCAGAAGATTTCATCAAATAATTCATGTAAGATTTTTGAATAGATACTGAATTATTTTTGTGAATGATTAATTTGTATCTTTCTAAAATTATTTCTGAATTATTGCATGAAAGAATACTTGCAATAATTTCGAAATTATTTTATGTATTCTTTCAAAAAATCTTTTCAAAGTCCTTTTAGAATTAATTCGTGTAATTATTTTTTTTGCTATTTTGTTTTAAAAAATTTTATTCTAAAAATCTTTTTCTAAAGAATTCAAAATTATTTCTTGTATTAATTCACACGAGTTTCCCAGAAGATTTCATGAAATAATTCATGTAAGATTTTTGAATAGATATTGAATTATTTTTGTGAATGATTAATTTGTATCTATCTGAAATTATTTCTGAATTATTGCATGAAAGAATACTTGCAATAATTTCGAAATTATTTTATGTATTCTTTCAAAAAATCTTTTCAAAGTCCTTTCAGTATTAATTCGTGTAATTATTTTTTTGCTATTTTGTTTTAAAAAATTTTATTTTAAAAATCTTTTTCAAAAGAATTCAAAATTATTTCTTGTATTAATTCACACGAGTTTCCCAGAAGATTTCATGAAATAATTCATGTAAGATTTGTGAATAGATACTGAATTATTTTTGTGAATGATTAATTTGTATTTTTCTAAAATTATTTCTGAATTATTGCATGAAAGAATACTTGCAATAATTTCGAAATTATTTTATGTATTCTTTCAAAAAATCTTTTCAAAGTCCTTTCAGAATTAATTCGTGTAATTATTTTTTTTGCTATTTTGTTTTAAAAAATTTTATTCTAAAAATCTTTTTCAAAAGAATTCAAAATTATTTCTTGTATTAATTCACACGAGTTTCCCAGAAGATTTCATGAAATAATTCATGTAAGATTTTTGAATAGATATTGAATTATTTTTGTGAATGATTAATTTGTATCTTTCTGAAATTATTTCTGAATTATTGCATGAAAGAATACTTGCAATAATTTCGAAATTATTTTATGTATTCTTTCAAAAAATCTTTTCAAAGTCCTTTCAGAATTAATTCGTGTAATTATTTTTTTTGCTATTTTGTTTTAAAAAATTTTATTCTAAAAATCTTTTTCAAAAGAATTCAAAATTATTTCTTGTATTAATTCACACCAGTTTCCCAGAAGATTTCATGAAATAATTCATGTAAGATTTTTGAATAGATATTGAATTATTTTTGTGAATGATTAATTTGTATCTTTCTGAAATTATTTCTGAATTATTGCATGAAAGAATACTTGCAATAATTTCGAAATTATTTTATGTATTCTTTCAAAAAATCTTTTCAAAGTCCTTTCAGAATTAATTCGTGTAATTATTTTTTGGTAACACTTTTTTTATTTTTTTGGAAGATTTTTGAAAGTATTTTGTAAGGATTCCATATATTATTTTAAAAATTAATTTAAAATTAATTTTTTTTCCTTTTAAAATTCTTTCTAAATGATTTCAATGTATTAATTCATGAATTATTTCATGTAATTATTTCAGTTTTCTTTCATGCTGTATGGGTATGACCGTATCAAAACACGTCAACTTTTTAAAATTTTTACTTTCTCTAGCAAAAATTGACAGTGTGAAAAAAATGTTAAAAAGTGTAGAAAAGTGTAAAAAAGTATAAGTGTAATTAAACGTAGTTTGACCCGATATTTCGGACATATTTCACATCTTTTTACACTTATCTACACTTTCTTACATTTTTGTACACTTTTGTACATTTTATAAAATCTGGAAAAATCAGTAAAAATTTACAGTTTTCTAAACTTATTTACACTTTGTTGCATTTTTCTACATATTTTTTACATTTTTCTACACTTCCCTAAAGTTAATAAAACTTTTATTAACCATAAATATCTATAAAGATAAAAAAAAATGTTTTTTTTTTTTAATTTGCTTAAGTAATCTTTTAACAATTAAACATAAAATATTTCTAAATTGTTTTACGTTTTCTTCCAAAAAATCTTTTCAAGGTCTTTTCAGACAAAATTCTTGTTGTTATTTTTTGCGATATTTTATTTACAAAAATTTTATATACAAAAATTTAATTAGAAAAATTATTTCCAAAAGATTTCGAAATTATTTCTTGTATTCATTCACAAGAGTTTACTGGAAGATTTCATACAATAAGTCATGAAAGGTTTTTGAATAGATATTGAATTATTTTTGTAAAATAATAATTTGTATCTTTCTGAAATTATTTCTGAATTATATCATGATAGAATACTTGAAGTAATTTCTGAATAATTTTAAATCCTATTCTTTTTAGAAAAATATTATTGCAAACATTATAATTAATGAATTCTAAATTACTTCATATATTAATGCACGCTAGTTTACTGTAAGATTTCATTAATTAATTCATAAAAGGTTTTTGAATGAATACTGAATTATTCTTCTGAAATATGCTTTGTATCATTTTGAAATTATTTCTGAATTATTTCATGATAGAATCCTTCAAATAATTTCTAAATTGTATAATGTTTTCTTTAAAAAAATCTTTTCAAAGTCCTTTCAGAAAAAATTCGTGTAATTATTTTTAACGCTATATTTATTAAAAAAAATTTTATTACAAAAATTTTTTTCAAAAGTATTCTAAATTATATCTTGTATTAATTCGCACGAGTTTACTGAAAGATTTCATGAAATAACTCGTGAAAGGTCTTTGAATAATTATTGAATTATTTTTGTGAAATATGGCTTTGTATCTTTCTGAAATTATTTCTGAATTATTTCATGATTTAATTCTTGAAATGGTTTTTATATTGTTAAATGTTTTCTTTCAAAACATCTTTTCAATGTCCTTTCAGAAAGGATTCCTGTAATTATTTTTTCGCTACTTTATTAAAAAAAAATTTATTCCAAAAATGTTTTTCAAAAGAATTCAAAATTATTTCTTGTATTAATTCACACGAGTTTCCCCGGAAGATTTCATGAAATAATTCATGTAAGATTTTTGAATAGATATTGAATTATTTTTGTGAATGATTAATTTGTATCTTTCTGAAATTATTTCTGAATTATTTCGTGATATAATTCTTGACATGATTGCTGAATTCTTTTATGTTTTCTTTCAAAAAATCTTTTCAAGGTTCTTTCAGAAAGAATTCGTGTAATTATTTTTTTCGCTATTTTGTTTTAAAAAATTTTATTCTAAAAATCTTTTTCAAAAGAATTCAAAATTATTTCTTGTATCAATTCACACGAGTTTCCCGGAAGATTTCATAAAATAATTCATGAAAGGTTTTTGAATAGATATTGAATTATTTTTGTAAAATAATAATTTGTATCTTTTTGAAATTATTTCTGAATTATTTCATGAAAGAATACTTGCAATAATTTCGAAATTATTTTATGTTTTCTTTCAAAAAATCTTTTCAAAGTCCTTTCAGAATTAATTCGTGTAATTATTTTTTTTGTAAAACTTTTTTTCTTTTTTTGGAAGATTTTTGAAAGTATTTTGTAAGGATTCCATATATTATTTTAAAACTTAATTTAAAATTAATTTTTTTTCCTTTTAAAATCCTTTCTAAATCATTTCAATGTATTAATTCATGAATTATTTCATGTAATTATTTCAGTTTTCTTTCATGCTGTGTGGGTATGATATTATTACAATTAAAGACAAAAACTTCAATAAGTTGACTAATTATTTTTGTTTTTTACCCGATCTTAACCAAATAACGCTTATTTTGTTCATTAAGAAAGTATCCATTGGCAAATTTATGATACGAGTTACCGATACGGCATAATATCTATTTGTTCATAAAAACTTGACTTGCTTTTCTTAAACAAATTGATATTACGCCGAACTGGTAACGTGTATCATAAATTTTTCCATTGATACTCCCTCTGAAATTTCTTAACGAACAAAATAAGCTTTATTTCGTTAAGATCGCATTAAAAAAAAAAAAAAAAAAAAAATTAGGGAACTATTTTGAAGTTTTTAAATTATTGAAAATTTTGTCTTTAATTGTAACAATATCATAGTAACTATTGCCTGAATTTGTCTGAAAAAAGTTGTTTAATGTTCCTTCTAGTATATATTATTAATATATTAAGTTTTTTCACTATATTCTCGATAAATGAGTACAGTATGCCAGCCTTTTTTTGACTGAAATATTACTTTATGTTATTGTGTACAACAATTGAGCACATTACTGAATTTCATCTTTTTCCGTAGAGTGCATAATTTTTTGTGTACAATATAACATATCATCAATAACTATTAAATTTATGCGCATACAAATATTGGCACTCCATAAACGGGCTTCTATTTTTTATTTTGATTAAAAATTATGTACAAAAGTAAAAACGTTTTGTGAACAAAATTTCTTTTTTTTTTCTCTGTGCACAATATATCGGTGCACAATTCTCACGTGCACAAATCAGCCTATGTCGTGTGTATATATATATATATATATATATATATATATATTTGATAGTAATGTAAATATGGTTTATAATTCTTTAATTAATATCTCAACAACTTTTTCATTTATCCACTCAAAATCTTTATCACTTATTACACTTATCGAGTACAACATAGTGTTAAAATTTGAAGAGGTTATGTTGATTTGTTTCCGAGAAAGAAATTATTTTTGAAAACAGGTGCTTTTTATTTCGTTTACGATAACAGGAGTAAAAGTCAATGAATCGTTTTGAAATTTGGCAGAGAAATAGCATTTCTATATTTAAGGATCGAGTTCTTTGCCCAAAAAAATCTAGCTGTTGTGACCAAAGATATTTGAGGTTAAATTTTTGTTATAAATTTATTATATTCGCATTTTTAAAAAGAATATTCGATTGATTGACTAAATTTTTTTACCACTTATTACACTTATCCAGTAGAACATTGTGTTAAAATTTCAAGAGGTTATGTTGATTTGTTTCTGAGAAAAAATTACTTTTGAAAACAAGTGCGTTTCCTTTCGTTTACGATAACAGGAGTAAAAGTCAATGAATCATTTCAAAATTTAGCAGAGAAGTAGATTTTTTATATCTAAGGATCGAGTTCTTTGCCCAAAAAAATGTAGCTGTTGTGACCAAAGATATTTAAGGTTAAATTTTTTTTATAAATTTATTATATTCGCATTTTTAAAAAGAATATTCGATTGATTGACTAAAATTTTTTGCCACTTATTAAACTTGTCCAGTACAACATTGTGTTAAAATTTCAAGAGCTTATGTTGACTTGTTTCTGAGAAAAAAATTACTTTTGAAAACAAGTGCGTTTCCTTTTGTTTACGATAACAGGAGTAAAAGTCAATGAATCATTTAGAAATTTAGCAGAGAAGTAGATTTTTATATCTAAGGATTCAGTTCTTTGCCCAAAAAATCTGACTGTTTTCACCAAGGATATTTGAGGTTAAAAATTTTTATAAATTTGTTATATTTATATTTTTAAAAAGAATATTCGATTGATTGACTCAAAATTTTTACCATTTATTGCAGTTATCGAGCACAAAATTGTGTTACAATTTCAAGACTTTATGTTGATTTGTTTTCGAGAAAAAAATAATTTTTGAAAATAGGTGCGTTTTCTTTCGTTTACGATAACAGGGGTGAAGGTCATTGAATTGTTTTAAAATTTGGCAGAAAAGTAGCCTTTTTATATCTAAGGATCGAGTTCTCTGGCCAAAAAAATCTGACTATTGTAACCATAGATATTTTAGGTTAAATTTTTTTTATAAATTTCTTATATTTGTATTTTTTTTTTAAATATTCAATTGATTGACTAAAAATTTTTACCACTTAGTACACTTATCGGGTTCAACATTACGTTGAAAGGCTATAGCCGGATAAGCATGTTAAAATTGCCCCCAACGTAATCGACAAACTAACTTTACTGGTCGATAGAACATGTAAAAAGAACTTCTGCGCTAAATTTTTAGACCATAATATCTTTCCCATGACTAATTAACACCAAAAACGTGTTTTTTCGATTTTATTTTTTTCCGAGCGTCAGTTAACTTTTAAAAATCTGAAAAAATTCAGAGAGATGTATATGTAGGTCCCAAATAACCATGAATTTTTCCAGATTATGCTAATTTAAATTATACTCTAAAAAAATTCCTAAAGATTTGTATTGATTTTTTAAATTGGTTCCCTATCAATGGCTAACTTCCAATACCATTATTTTTTTGTATTTTTTTTCGCTCTTTCGATTTCCATTATAAAAACTGTGATAAAATGGGGTGGAACACCATCAAAAATCAAAAAAACCGTTTTTTTCTTCATTTTTGGCATGTTCTTTTATCCAAGCGTCAAAAATAACCCCAAGAATCGAATCAGCACATAAAAAAATCCTCTAGAATAAAGTAAAAATATAAAAATCGTCATAACCAACTTAATACCAACGAAAAAAATTCTATATTAATGGTGTAAAACCATGTAAACAACGATTTAGCCTAAGAAATAACTCCATAAATCAATTTAGTGCATCAAAAAATCTCCTAAAATACAGAAAAAATATAAAACTTCTTAAAACTTCTTACACCAACGAAGAAAATCTGTATTAATCGTATGAAGCGATGATAAGCGTGATTTAGCCTAAAAGTAAGTCCATAAATCGATTCAGCGCATATAGAAAGTTCTACAATACTGTTAATACTCGTATATAAAAAACCGTTAGTACTCGCTGTATATGCAGCTAATAAGAAATTGAGTGTAACAGACAGAATTGGTAATTTTATAGTCAACAAGTGATACTCAAAGTATATAGATTACGAAATATGTGCAGAATTGACCCGCATGTCGGCGCCCGAGCGAAGCGATGGTGAAAAGTCGCACGAGCCAATAATCACTTACACACCAGTTTTATATAGTATAAATTGCGAGAGAGAGAGAGAGAGAGAGCGAGAGAGAGAGAGAGAGAGAGAGAGAGAGAGAGAGAGAGAGAGAGAGAGAGAGAGAGAGAGAGAGAGAGAGAGAGAGAGAGAGAGAGAGAGAGAGAGAGAGAGAGAGAGAGAGAGAGAGAGAGAGAGAGAGAGAGAGAGAGAGAGAGAGAGAGAGAGAGAGAGAGAGAGAGAGAGAGAGAGAGAGAGAGAGAGAGAGAGAGAGAGAGAGAGAGAGAGAGAGAGAGAGAGAGAGAGAGAGAGAGAGAGAGAGAGAGAGAGAGAGAGAGAGAGAGAGAGAGGGAAAGACAAAAAATGTATGCATTCGCCTTTACTCTACTAGGGTGTATTTTCATACGCGAAATACTTTAAGGAGATTTAAATCAAAAGTCGATTTCGAAAGATGCCTGTGTACACATACGTGTGACGTGTGACGTGTGTGTGTGTGTGTGTGTGTGTGTGTGTGTGTGTGTGTGTGCGTGTGTGTGTGTGTGTGTGTGTGTGTGTGTGTGTGTGTGTGTGTGTGTGTGTGTGTGTGTGTGTGTGTGTGTGTGTGTGTGTGTGTGTGTGTGTGTGTGTGTGTGTGTGTGTGTGTGTGTGTGTGTGTGTGTGTGTGTGCGCGCGCGCGTGTGCGTGTGTAAAGGTGAAATACAACTTATTAATACGAGGTTTGTGCGCTGCTGGTATTCGTTAATGGAAAGTTGATCGTCAGCAGCCGCGTCCTTGACATGTAATATACCGATTCAGCTCGAGTTTTGATTGGCCGCGCGCGCGGTGCGCTTTTATAATCCCAGTGGGCAGTTTGTAAACTCTCAACCGCGGGCATTATCAAAATGCATGTATATATATATAATGCTCTCAACTCTGCACTCCCATGTTATATATATATACCAGCGTAAAAATTTTCGAAAACTATCTTACATACTCTCGAATTTAACCGATTTTTGACAAGCCACAAAATAGACGCGCATGCCACCACCACGCCCTTAAAATCTGCTTATGCTGTTGCGCGAAAAAAAAGCAGCACCGCTGGAGGGACAATTAGCTGGCGCGACGACGGCGGCAGCGTGTCGACAAGGATAATCGCGGCTACATACACACAGCTCTCAACCAACCTACACACACATCCATACGTGGCAGGCTCTCCTTGTAATACCGTGGCGAAAGAGCGACTGCAGCGACGCAGCGCGTACATATACGAGTGTATACAATATATATTAGTATAAAATATGTAAACATTTGTAATAAATGAATTATTTTGTTTTCCAATATGAAAAGGAAAAAATATATCATTAAATTAAATTGCCTCAATTACATTTTTAAATAGAAGAATTTTTAATAAAATATATAATGAGGACTTCGATGGTTTGGTATAAATAGTTGTTATTCATTGGTTGTTCTTTTATTCAGAACATTTATTTCTAAGAAATGCAATTAATTTAAAAAAAATATTGTTTCGGCTTTTAAGTATGAAGAAAGGCATACATTTTTTATAAATCAATCACAAATGTACAAAAACATGGTGTATTGGATCAGTATTCGATCAGTATTGGTACAATACTAGATTTTTTTTACATTTAGATAAATGTTGCTGAAAAATAATTCTTAATTAATTGAACAACATTGAACTTTTAACATTTCTTTTACCGAATAGTTTTAATATAGAGCAAATTCGGGAAAAATAAAAATGAAATAGTTCTTGCAATTAGTGTGATATTGCCCAATTCTATTGTTTTCCAAATATATGACATTACATATAATACATATCTTCAATTCTTGAGATAATTTCTAACGTAGCATATGAATCTAATATTAATTTTAATGTGATTTTTAATATAAAATTACAATATTATATTCTAATATTTCTGATTAGAAATAATAATATTATTGTAGTTTTTTTAATATTCATGTATGTTTAAATAAACCAAATAATTATTTATTCAATCAATTGAATTTTTTTGTTTTATGTTAAGAAGGCGACGACAGAAACCTCGATTGATAGAACGTGACGTTCTGTTTGAAATTCTAACCTCAAAAATTAAAGTTTGATACCTCTCTATTATAAATGCAAAATGTAATGATTTTGAATATAATATGTCCAAAACTAATATCGGCGCGAAGCGCAGCTCGATCGCTAGTTATTTAAATTACAACTATTGTTCTTACTTATCGTATCGTGTTCTATTATAAAACATCTTTTTAAGTATATGCTTAATAATTATAGCTCATTTGTTACTATCTTTTTTATCTACTGCTCACTAATTCCTATATCCAGATGTTATCCCACTTTTGGCTGACGTTTGAATTAGAATTTATCCACTTAAGGAGTAAAGTATCATTTTTTTGCGGAATCCAGGTGTGTACAACATTAATAGTTATTGTTGAGATTATATAATAGCATCTATCTCTTTACACAAATAAGATAAAGATTTCTCATTGCAAATAGCTGGGTTATCATAATTTTTATATTTTAACTACGAGTATATTCTAAGAAATTTTTTTATGAACTGAATTGATTTATGGAGTTACTTTTAGGCTAAACCACGCTTATTATCGTTTCATACGACTAATATAGAGTTTCTTCAGTGGTGTAAGGTAAGTTATAAGAAGTTTTATATTTTTTCTGTATTTTACGAGATATTTGATGCACCAAATTGATTTATGAAGTTATTTTTTAAGCTAAATCGTTATTTACACGGTTTTACACGATTAATATAGATTTTTTTTCGTTGGTATTAGGTTGGTTATGACAATTTTTATATTTTTACTTTATTCTAGAGGATTTTCTTATGCGTTGATTCGATTTTTGGGGTTATTTTTGACGCTTGGATAAAAGAACATGCCAAAAATGAAGAAAAAAACGTTTTTTTTTTATTTTTGATAGTGTTCCACCCAATTTTATCCCAGTTTTTATAATGGAAATCGAAAGAGCGAAAAAAAATACAACAAAATAATGGTATTGGAAGTTAGCCATTGATAGGGAACCAATTTAAAAAATCAATACAAATCTTTAGGAATTTTTTTAGAGCACAATTTAAATTAGCATAATCTGGAAAAATTCATGGTTATTTGGGACCTACATATACATCTCTCTGAATTTTTTCAGATTTTTAAAAGTTAACTGACACTCGGAAAAAAATAAAATCGAAAAAACACGTTTTTGGTGTTAATTAGTCATGGGAAAGGTATTATGGTCTAAAAATTTAGCGCAGAAGTTCTTTTCACATGTTCTATCGACCAGTAAAGTTAGTTTGTCGATTACGTTGGGGGCAATTTTAACATGCTTATCCGGCTATAGCCTTTCAAGGGATTTTCCGATTTTTTTCTCGAGAAAGAAATTATTTTCGATAAGAAGTGCGTTTTCTTTTGTTTACGACAAGAGGAGTAAAGGTCAATGAACCGTTTTGAAATTTGTCAGAAAGGTAGCTTTTTTTATATCTTAGAATCGAGTTATTTGCCCAAAATAATCTGATTGTTGTGATCAACGATATTTAAGGTTAAAAATTTTTTAATAAATTCTTATAGTTGCATTTTTATTTAAAAAGAATATTCGATTGATTGATTAAACATTTTTACCACTTATTACACTTATCGAATACAATATTGTGTTAAAATTTCAAGAGGTTATTGTTTGAATGTATGTTAATTAGTTCGTCAATAGGAACCGACGGGCTTGAAATTCAAAGGAAAATGGGTTGGTGAGTGAGAGATAGGGCAAAGAAAGAAAACCACGGATTTTCCGCGAGAGCATACAACTTGCTTAGGCATAAAACTTCTGAAGGAGGGGAAAAGCCTGAGCAAGCTGAGGTATTTATTGTTAACGGGCTAAAGACTAACGAAAAAATATATATATAAGTATGTAATTTCACGGTTACAATTAAGTCACGTAGGCACGCTTACACTAACCTAATTGGCCAATTAGTCGCAATTTTGAGCGCTCCTACCTTAAATAAAAGGATGTCGTCCTGGACAGAGAGGAGGCGGCCGCGCGAGATACTCGACGGCGTCGGAATTGAGAGCGGGCTGCAGCGCGCCCCGACGTCTCGGGCAGGGACGTCTCCTGTCTCGCTCTGCAGCTCCAACCACGTCGGGGGTTTGTCAGGAGTCGTCCTCGAGCCGAATCATGCAGACTCATCGGCCATGAAGTCCATGCACACGGGAAGAGATGCGTGCGTATACCACACCAGCGCACGCACGAGCGGAGCAATTGGAGCCTTCCGAGTCAAGGAGATCCACCAACTCAGGTGCACCGGTTGCCGCGAAGCGCTAGGCCAGACTGGTCTTGCACGAGCGCACGTGCCCGTCCACGCGATGCCAGCTTCCCCCGGCGCGCGCATGCGTGACTCCGGCGCCCCCTCCCGACACCGTCGATACACGCGCGCGCGAAATTTGAATATATACGAAGGGCAGCCTACCTATCCTAGCGAGAATATGAGGCGAAAAAGGGCGCCAACATTCCGCCCGCCTTCGTCCTATGGACGAACCACTGCCTAACCATAAAGTTTCGGAGGGGATGATTTTTCGTGTACAGCCCCGGGAGCCTCACTATCCATTGAAATGGGACAGAGCCCAGCAACGTGACGTCGCAGAAGAGACGAAGCCGTCTTGACCGTGACCACCCTGACAAGTTCATCAGGATCTGGGTGAACTTCCTTCACCCGTCCCAGAGGCCATTTGGAGGGCGGGTAACGGCCATCTTTCACAAGGCGGCCTATGGCAAAGTTCTCCTGTGGATCTCTCTATTTACCTCGCTCCTGCAGGTATTGGAAATATTCCAAGGACCAACGTTTCCAGAACTCATTTAGCATACGTTGAAGAAGCTGGTAACGATCCAACCGATTCTCAGGACCAGAGGTCGGACCATCATCGGGAAGCAATGTCGGTGCTGTTGGAATATGTGAATGTTTCAACATGCAGCGCGCTGTACGCGAGGATAGGTGCAATGGTATGCGCGTCTGCC
The DNA here is from genome assembly GCA_036365515.1 of Torymus aiolomorphi. Taxonomy (NCBI): domain Eukaryota; kingdom Metazoa; phylum Arthropoda; class Insecta; order Hymenoptera; family Torymidae; genus Torymus; species Torymus aiolomorphi. The sequence continues at coordinate 91,386,408 of CM070873.1, read as the reverse complement.
AAGCGACGGCGGACGAAACCCACACATGAGTGTCTCCCCACTCCAGTATGTCTGTATGAGAGTTGCGTGATACGCGAGAGCAGTGCAGCGCAGTTAGAATGATTCTTACCTTCTTGCTATTCCGACTGCGATGTAAGTCGGACGTGCCGACTGGCTTTCTTGCCACCTAAATAAAGTCTTTATATTTATCTCTCTCTATTAAACAATGGACTATTAATTTACCACAAACCTCAACACTATTAATTATCCAAACCTCAACATGGTAGCAGAGTGCCTGGTTGGTAAGTAAAAAAGAAAAAAGACTCTGACTCAATACAAGCCTCGGCGAGTATTGGGGCAGCCTTGCCGTAGAAATAAAAAGGCACATGGCTCGCGAAAAATTAACTGTGAAAAATATTGAAGGACAAGTGCAAAAGTAAGAAAAATACAAGTGTGAATACATAATAGAACATGTCTATAAGTGATAGAAGAAAGAATTTTGAAAAATTTATGAATAATTCAAGCCGATGCGAGTAGATTAGATTTCTTGTGTGAAGCACGCTGCACGGTGCAAGAATAGAGCACGTGGAAATTTGAGGTTACACATGTGGTAAATGGACACTAAAGGAAAAGTAAAAACCAAAGAAGAAGTAATACTATATGACGTTGAAGATGAAAGCGGAGAAATAATTGAGGAAAAGAATGCTGAAAAACGTTTTGTGAAAATAGTGCAGAAAGTAATTACGCTAAATAAAGTAATAAAAGTGTACGAAGATATTAAATTAAAAAAGGGTCGAGATGGCTAAGCAAGCAAAAATTGAAGATATGGTAATTCCCATTTTTGATGGTGCAAATTATACAAGTTGGAAATTTCGCTTAATGACTCTATTAGAATATAAAGAGTGCAAAGAGCAAGCCGAAAGAGAACGGGCTGAGACAGATAAAGCAGATGAATGGAAGAAAAAAGATTTAAAAGCAAGAAATATATTAATTAGCACTATTTCAGATAAGCAATTAGAATATGTTTGTGAGTGCAAATCAGCTTATGAAATGATTGCAAATTTGGATATATTACATGTGACGGAATCCACGTCATTACAAATAATATGCCGAGGAAAAATTGAAGATATTAAATTAAAGAATTATGAAAATGTTGAAGAATTCTTCGTAGAATTTGAGAAAGCGGTGAACGAATTTAAAGCAGCCGGAGGAAAGATAGATGAAACTGAGAAAATGCGATACTTAATCAAAGCATTACCAGCAAATTACAGTTATATTGGTGACTTTATCGACGTCATTCCAGAAAGAGAAAGGACAGTAGATTACGTAAAATCAAAAATCAAAGAAAAGAATTTAGTTAAAAATAATTCAGAAAACAAAAGTAATGCAAGCACGTTCTCAACAAAGACAAACGGACAGTGCTTTACTTGCGGCAAAGTCGGACATTATCAAAAGGATTGTTGGAAAGGCCAACAAGGCGGCAGAGGCAGAGGTGCCCAATCATCGAGAGGACAACGTGGAAACCAACGAAGCTACAATCGAGGCAGAGGACGCGGACGCAGTTCAAATCAAAACAAGTCAACGGACGAGCAGCAGGGTTCATCATCCGAGACGTGGTCAACACAAGTATGCGGCCCAGAAGTAAAGGACATAACAGGTTATAGCGTAAATAGAGGATGCGAAGGTAACGAAATAAATTGGTTATTGGACAGTGGTTCCACAGACCATATTATTAAAAGCGATAAATATTTTGAGAAATATATAGTTTTAAAAGATCCGGTAAATGTAAAATTACCAGACGGTAAAATGTTAAAAGCGATGAAAGTCGGTAATATAAAAATCAAAGTTAGAAATTATTATAATGAAAAACAAATTGATTTGAGTAATGTATATTATGTAGAAGGAATTGAGCAAAATTTGTTAAGCTTTTCCAGAATAACTAAAAATGCTACAATAACTGCACGAGACAGTAATGCCAAAATTTACAATAAATCGGGAGAATTAGTAGCTATTGCCAATAAAATTGATAATTTGTATTCTTTGAGAAGTTATGCATTAACGAATAAAAATAAAGATAAATATGTAAATTCAGTAAGATTATCAGATAAAGAAAAATGGCATAGAGCACTTGGCCATGTAAATTTTAATTATTTGAATAAAATAGTAAATAATAAATTAGTTGAAGGTTTACCAGATAAACTGGAAAAAATAGATATGAAATGTGCAAATTGCATACAAAGTAAAATGGCAAATATACCGTTTGAAAATAATCGAACAAAAACGAAAGAAATCCTAGAATTAATACACACTGATTTAAATGGTCCACATAGTACTACTGGCTATGGTGGAGAAAAATATTTTCTTACATTTATTGATGATTATAGCAAATGTACCAGAATCTTTTGCATTAAGAATAAGTCAGAAACTGCAAGTTGTTTTATTGAATTCGTAAATTTAGTAGAAAATAAATTTAATAAGAGAATTAAAAGGGTGCAATGTGATAACGGTAGAGAATATCTAAATCGCGAAATTCTCGATTTTATAAAATCAAAAGGAATAGAATTATTGACATGTCCACCCTACGTTCACGAATTAAATGGAGTAGCGGAGAGATATAATAGATCAGCAATGGATATAGGTAGATGCTTAATGAGGGAAGCAAAAATTCATAGAAGATATTGGCCGAAAATAATGAAAACGGTAGCTTATTTAAAAAATCGAACAATTGCAAACACGTCAGAGAATAAAACTCCTTATGAAATATTTTTCGGAATAAAGCCAAATGTTAAAAATTTAAAAATTTACGGAAGTAGAGTCTTCGTAAGAGTTCCGGAAGCTCTAAGGAAAAGTAAGTGGGATAATAAGGCACAACTAGGTGTATTAGTAGGATACGTTGAAAACGGTTATAAAGTCTTAGTTAATAATAAAGTAATTACTGCAAGGCATGTTGATGTAATAGAAGAAAGCATAAAGTTAATCTGTTTAGAAAGCGAAAATAGTGATTCTGAAATTAACGTAGAATTAAATGAAACGAACAACAGCGGTTCTGAATATCCTTCTCACTCTACTACGACCTTTGGGGAAAGTAGAGGAGAGCAAATTGAATTAATCGATGCGAATAACGTAAACGATAACGAATCTGATAACGAAGACAACAAAAACAGAGATAGACTAACAATACCGCGAAAATCTCAAAGAAAGAAAAGTCCAGTAAATAGATACGGAAATCCAGTTACTCATTTTATTTATGTAAATTATATTGATGCAAATGTACCAAATACATTCGAGGAGGCGATAAACTCCAGCGAATACAAACAATGGCAACTAGCAATGGATTCCGAAATAAACAGTTTAAAGAAAAATCACACATGGCAAATTGTTGAAAGGCCAAAAGATAAAAAAGTCATTGACGTTAAATGGGTTTATAAAAAGAAAAATAACGATACTTATAAAGCGAGATTAGTTGTAAGAGGATTCCAACAAAAGGAATATGTTGAAAATGTTTATTCACCTGTAGGTAAAATGCAAACGTTGAAAATTTTATTGTCTTACAGTTGTAAAAATAATTTGTTTATAGAACAAATGGATGTTGAAACGGCATTTTTAAATGGCAATGTAAAATCAGAAGTATACATTAATGAACCAAAAGGTTACGAAACTGGAGACAATAAAGTTTGCAAATTACAAAAGGCTCTGTATGGTCTCAGAGAAAGTCCTAGAGCATGGTATGATTGTTTCAGCAAATATGTCGAGAAATTAAATTTTGTAAGAAGTAACTATGATTACTGTCTATATGTAAATAATACAAGCAAAGATTCAATATATATACTAGTCTTTGTAGATGATCTCTTGATTTGTTGCAAAGACAAAAATAAAATAAACAAAGTAAAAGCAAGTTTAATGGAAAGATTTATAATGAAAGATTTGGGCAAAATTAACCAATATATTGGCATCGATATTGAATATAGTGAAGACAGAGGTAAAATGACTTTAAGTCAAACGAAATATATCGAATCTTTGGCTATAAAATACAACCTTGAAAATGCAAAATTATACGATACTCCAATGGAGAGTAATCTAAAATTAGAACAAGCAAATGAAACAGATGAAAGAATAAAATACAGAAATTTAATCGGCGAATTATTATATATCAGTACAGGCACAAGGCCAGATATAACATATAGCGTTAATTAATTAAGTCGTTACCAAAGTTGTTATGACCAAAGACACTTTAAATATGCATTGAGAATTTTGAAATACTTATTTAAGACTAAAGATTTAAAGCTAACGTACTACGATAATGTTAACAGCGAAGTATTAGATTGTATGGTAGATTCTGACTATGCAGGAGATAATGTAGATAGAAAGTCTACAACAGGTTTTGTAATTAGATTATATGGAAACTTAATTTTTTGGAAAACGCATAAACAAAGTACAGTAACAAAATGTTCTACTTTTGCAGAATATATTGCTATGTCCGAAGCAGTGACAGAAAACTTGTTCATTAAAAATTTATTATGCGAATCATTTAACGTAAAATTTGATAAACCAATTAAAATGTATGAAGATAACTCAGGCGTAATTGCAATCGCAAAATTTGGTAACTTTACAAAAAACTCAAAGCACATTGAAGTGCATTATCACTACGTTAATGAAAACTACGAAAATAGAATAATTGATGTTGTAAAAATAGACTCAGAATTTAATCTAGTTGATATGTTAACAAAGAGTTTAGATAAGACGAAGTTTTTGAAAAATAGAAAAGCGTTGAGAGTGATTTGAAATAAAAGAAATCTATTAACGATGTGATACTTAAAATTACTGTATGAATGAATGAAACAATGAACATTTAATTATAATGTTGAAAATTCAAGGAGGCGTGTTGGAATATGCGAATGTTTCAACATGCAGCGCGCTGTACGCGAGGATAGGTACAATGGTATGCGCGTCTGCCAAGCGACGGCGGACGAAACCCACACATGAGTGTCTCCCCACTCCAGTATGTCTGTATGAGAGTTGCGTGATACGCGAGAGCAGTGCAGCGCAGTTAGAATGTTTCTTACCTTCTTGCTATTCCGACTGCGATGTAAGTCGGACGTGCCGACTGGCTTTCTTGCCACCTAAATAAAGTCTTTATATTTATCTCTCTCTATTAAACAGTGGACTATTAATTTACCACAAACCTCAACACTATTAATTATCCAAACCTCAACAGGTGCCCTACCATTGAGGAAATGCGAGGGCGTGAGAACACTTAGATCGTCAATGTCCGAACTCATGGGAGTGAGGGACCGCGAATTAAGGCAAGCTTCAATCTGGACCAGTAGAGTCGAAAGCTCCTCAAAGGTGAGAGTATGTTCTCCTATAACTCTCTTCACGTGGTGTTTTGTGGACTTCACTCCTGTTTCCCAAAGTCCTCCGTTATGTGGGGCAAGTGGAGGAATGAATGTCCAATCCGTTCCATCATTGGCCAGAAGAGCGGCAACCTCGTGATAAAAGGCAGATGATCTCTTCAACATCCGTCTGAGCTCTGCGTCCGCTCCGTGAAACGTGATAGCGTTGTCACTGACGAGTTTGCGACAAATCCCACGTCTGCCCACAAATCGGCGGAATGCTGCAATAAAGGAAGCTGTTGTGAGGTCACTCACAAATTCCAGATGAATCGCTCGAGTGGCAAAGCAAACAAAGAGCGCTATGTAACGCTTGTAGGATTTATAGCCGCGCCCTTGCTTGCGCGGATTTGGAAAGGACCCGCATAATCGCGGCCAGTACAAGACAAAGCCCTGGCAGCAGTTACTCGTTCCGCTGGAAGATCGCCCATTAACTGGTGGCCGAGCCGGGGTTTGTGCCGTTGGCAGGTTACGCACTTACGAATAACGGACTTCACCATTTGCCTTCTTCCTAAGATCCAAACTTGATGCGTCAAAATGCTGGAGGTATGCGTCGGACCCCCATGGAGAGAAGCTAGGTGTACAGATCGAGCGAATAAGAGGCTGAGGGCGGAATCGTGTGGCAAGATTGGTGGTTTCTTACTACTCGAGGGAAGAGAAGAGTGTGAAAGGCGACCACCCACATCCAGGAGACCATCCTCTGTCACAATGGGATTCAATTTTTGCAAAGGATTTCGCTTGGGCAAACCCCTATTTTCTGTCAGCAATTTAATTTCAGCTGCGAAAGTATGCGACTGAGGCAATTTAATGACTGTGTTGCTAGCGTCATTAAGCTCTGTAGAAGAGAGAAGGGAAGGGGGAGGATCCATACACGCTTTGCGTCTATGCACCTTTACGAGAAGTCGTCGGCAGTATGCTACGACACGCATGAGCCGGGTCAAGGAAGAGAAGCGGGTACATAGCTCAGGCTGAGGAGTTTGTGCTTTAGCATGTAGAACGCGGCGGGCTTCAATCAAATGAGGCAAATACTCTGAGGATTTCATCAACCAAGCAGGACCGTGCCACCAAAGATCGTTCTGTGCTAATTCAGCCGGCTTTGACCCACGGGTGGCCAGATCAGCTAGATTTTCCATTGTAGGAACATGAGACCAGGTTGCGGAAGGCAATTCCGTTTGAACATAAGACACTCTATTGGCCACAAAGGTTTTCCAATGGGATGGATGCTTGCGAAGCCACGTAAGCACTATCTGACTGTCCGACCAAGCATACACTGGCAGATCTTGAAGAAAATCTAATTTTCTTAGATGACGAATAAGCTTGATTAGTAACACCGCTCCGCACAATTCCAAATTTGGAATGCTGATGGTTTTAACCGGAGCAACTTTCGTTTTAGCAGAGAGAAGGGAAACACGAGACAGGCCATTTCCTTCGTCAATGCATACATATACCACCGCAGCGTGCGCACGAGAGGAAGCATCCGAAAATCCGTGAATCTGACAAGCTCGACCAGTTGAATCTCCTAACCATCGGTCGATTGACAAAGAAGACAGATCTGAAAGTGGCTCGCAGTATTCGAACCATCGCTCCCGGATCTCGGTAGGTAAGGTAGAGTCCCAATCACATTTTAAAATCCAGAGATCTTGCATCAGGATTTTAGCGGAGTCGGTGATCGGAGCGAGCCAACCTAGAGGATCAAATAAGCGAGATACATCCGACAAGATGACACGTTTCGTAGGTGGCTCCGACAAAGACTTGAAGTTCTGCACACTGAATCTGAATTCATCCTTTGACGAATTCCAGTAAATACCAAGAGCCTTAACCGACCCGTCTGGTTCGATCAGCGTCGATACGCTTTGCTGGACTTGATCAGGAAGAAGCTTTGCAGGATTGGCGGTCCACTTGTCAAGTTCAATTCCAGCTGAGCGTAAAAGCTCAACGAGCTGAACATGTCTCTGGATGGCGTTAGGCAACTCATTAGCTCCCGTAAAGATGTCATCGATATACGCATGATCGTTGAGACATTGCGTTCCAAGAGGAAATTTAGAGCCTTCGTCTAGAGCCAGTTGCTTGAGAGTACGAATCACCAAATAAGGAGCACAGTTCGTACCATAAGTTACAGTAATCAAGCGATATTCAGTGGGAATTTCGTCAGGGTTCGAACTCCACAGAATCCTTTGAAACTCTTGATCAGCGGGGCGCATTTTGATCTGACGAAACATTTTGATAATATCCGCCGTGAAAATGAAGCGATATCTGCGCCAATTCAACAGAATCAAAGCGAGATCACTTTGAAGAGATATACCTTTCATCAGAAATTTATTCAACGAATGACCATAAGGGGTTTGACGAGAAGCATCGAAAATGACACAGAGTTTCCAATTCAAACCTGAGTCTTGCACAACCGCGTGGTGCGGCAAGTACCACACTCCTGCACGGTTGATCTCAGAGTCTGGAACACGTGTCATATGCCCGAGGTCTTCGTAAGTTATCATGAAATCTCGATATGATTGGGCCAATTTAAGATCACGAGAGAAACGTCGATGCGTTGAACGGAGAGAGCTTAAAGCCATACGGCGTGTTTCAGATGCCACCTGAGGAAGATCTGGTTTTAATGGAAGACATACGATATATCGGCCTTCTGCATCTCGATTATGAGTCTGTTTGAACAGGTCTTCGCAAGCCTGATTTTCAGGCTTCAATTTCGCCAAAGAAGATGGAACTTTTTCAAGCTTCCAAGAGTGCTGCAGTGAGCTGTCTAACTCATTCTCCGTGAGGCAGTGCAACATGCGCCTTTGCGGCGAAGCAACAGCTTCTGCCCGCCGTGAAGTGTCGGGGCGCGCTTCCCGCGGTGGTGTGTCTGCTTGCACAGATCCCGAGATAATCCAACCAAACACCGTGTTTTGCGCAATGAGATTGGAGGGAGGGAAGCGTTTCAAGCCTGAACGCAGAAGTTGATTATAGACATCAGCACCTGTGACGAGGAGCACGCTTAACAGCGGCCGCCGCCCGATGCGACGCTCGGACACACCTCTTTGATCACGCATCACGTAGAGGTAGATAGCTCGCGTCCGGCGAGATGTACGCCGCGGCGCATGTCTCCCAAGATGCTAGAGATCCCACAGGAAGAAGTGCGAAGGATGCTGGCAGAGAGGGTGATCGAGCCATCGGCAAGTGAGTGGTGCAGTGCGCCGGTGATAGTGAAGAAAGCCAACGGCGGGTACCGGTTCTGTGTTGACTTTCGCGAATTAAATAAGGTCCCGCGGTCGGACGCGTATCCGATGTCGAGCGTCGATGCAATCCTGGATAGGCTGCGCGATGCGCACTATATTAGTAAGATTGATTTGCGTCAAGCTTACTTCCAGGTATTGCTCGACGAGGCAAGTAAGAAATACACGGCTTTCGCGGTACAGGGCTCGGGACTTTGGCAGTTTCGGCGCATGGCATTTGGTTTGATTAACGGCCCCGCGACCTTCTCGAGATTGATTGACGCACTTTTCGGACCGGAGTGTCAACCGCACCTGTTCGGTTATTTAGATGATGTAATCAAGGAGCGCGGGAGCGCTCCGAAGGCAAGTATCTGCCCAATGTAGAAAAAGCCTGAGGGACGACCGTGCTTCATATACATTGAAATGGGTGCGCGAGAATTTTACTAATTTTTTACGCCTTTCAATTACGTTTTTTCAATATTCATGAATATATCAACGGATAGCTGCTTTGATATACTACATGTATAAAAAATTTCAATTAAAAATATGCCGCCGTTTTCAAGTTATATTGATATTAAAAATTTCGAGGGCTTCGAGGGCCGATTTATTTTCCTTAGCGCTTTCTTTCAGACCTACTCGAACAGCTATTTTGTTCCGACCATATATATAGCTATAATTCTCCACAGTCCACAGCTCTGCGAGAGAAAGTATACACACACACACACGCGCGCGCACACACGCACGCACGCACGCACGCACGCAGAGAACCATCAAAAGTGAAGGAGTGTGATGATGATAATATATAGTAGAAAAAGAGAGATAATATATAGAGAAGAGAGAGAGAGAGAGAGAGAGAGAGAGAGAGAGAGAGAGAGAGAGAGAGAGAGAGAGAGAGAGAGAGAGAGAGAGAGAGAGAGAGAGAGAGAGAGAGAGAGAGAGAGAGAGAGAGAGAGAGAGAGAGAGAGAGAGAGAGAGAGAGAGAGAGAGAGAGAGAGAGAGAGAGAGAGAGAGAGAGAGAGAGAGAGAGAAAGAGAGAGAGAGAGAGAGAGAGAGATATGTTACAGTATATCTTTTTATTACAACATAACCTCTACTCTATCTATCTAGTTTTTGTTAAAGTTTTATGCAGATATATAGAGAGAATCATTTTCATTTTGTTTGAGTAGGTTGTAGCTAGAATATATCTCAACAAATTGGAAGGGATTCAGATAAGTAGCAAACTTTTATTAAAAATAATCTTATTAATATAAAATCTAAAAGTTCTTGTTACTTTGTGAAATCTTTTTTTATATTACAGAGTATTAGCACTACAATGAGCATTTACAAGTTCTTGGTTTAAAAATGTTTCCGGAAGTAAAAATCATCATCTTCTAAAAAAATTTGTGAAGCATTTGTGACAGCTGACGACATTTAAAATAAGGAGGATATTCACTTATTAAAACTCGGAAATAATGAGTTTGATATTTTACATATATACTAAGAGTATAATAATATGCATACATGTGAATACATGTGTAAATTTTTCTTGTTAGATGGTGTTATCAAATCATTATGCATTACAGCCATCAAAAGATTACGTTCAAGTCTGTCAAAGCACGCAACCTCCTGTAGTAGAAGCAGAAATACTGTGCCAGATATCCCACTAGCAGAGCCTCGTTCTACTTTATAGTGTTTCAATTATCAATGCTTTACTGACCCTATGACTTCTAAAGGTAAACGAACAATTCTTCCAAAGGCAACTCGTCCAAAATTGGCCCAGGCAATGTGACTTTAGTTATGAAGGCGATTATATCCATCTGTCGGATCTAGAAGTGCAAGAATCTTAGAATATTACAATATAATACTAAGCCAGAACCTGGTTATAATAATTTATAATTATTGAATGTCAGTGTTATTGTATCTGTGCAGAATGCAGAAGAACGATGTAATAATTAATAACCATATTTTCTCAAGATCCAAAGGTATAGAAGCAAAAACTTGCATGAACAAACAGCGGATATGATTCAAATAATTAAGATAATATAAAAGAATGTCAAGAAAGCTTTAAATAGCACAGTTTGAAGGATTACCATTTGTGATGTGACTTGTTTTTGACTATGATGCCTCCAAATGAAATAATATCTGTGGACTTTTCTGTAAGTGGAATATTATCTGTAGATTATCTTATTGGCAAAAAGTGTGATTTTATAATCGTATAAGTATATTCAACCACGAAAAAATCAAGTAACAATGCTTGCTTGTAAATACTTTACAGTTGGAACTTAATCTGACAACATACCTATAAGTATTAAGAACTTTTCAAATTTGGCAAGATACAAGAGTAAGTGAGTGGGAATGAGTATTTTGTGAAAAATGTATAAGCTGCTCTTATGGAAATTGTAGTCAACTTTGAGCTTCAAGTTTTGTAAAAACTAGACGATCATCAGTTAATGCATAGATTTTAATGTAAATTCTTGTTGAAAATAGTATACATCTACCTATACAATATCCTAAAAAATTATTTACGTTATATTTTCTGAAAAGGAATTCTGCGGATAAATAATAAATTTTTGCGTTCTAAAGTCGAAATAAATTTCTTTCACGCGGATACTGAAAGTCAAACCCAAAAAAGTTGTGAAATAAATTAAAGTGTAGTTTTATACTTAACAAACATTATTTATAATGTACTTTTACTCTTAAAAAGTTGTGAAATCTCTCTAAAAAATTTTTTTACAAAAGTGAAAATGTAAAAGTAACTTATAGGCAAGAGTAAGTTTGGTTACTATTCCATATAGTTTTATATTTAACAAACATTATTTGCTAAACTCTCCCACCCTCTTTTTCCTTCCCCTCTCTCTCTACCTCTGTACCAACAACTTTAATGAGAGCTTAAATACTTTTTCAAAACAATCAACACGTTCTTTAAAAAACTAATTTTTTAAATATATTCTAACAGCACAATTTGTCTATAGTCCTTTTATTTATTCTAATCTCATCTATTCAATAAGCACTCTCTACAAATGGTAATAATTTTTTTCATGACTGTACAAATACTAATATTGTCTATAAAACTTTCTACGAAAGTATAAAATAAGGCAAGTATAGAAGTTTTTTCTGTATAATCTATAAAATAATATTTATGATTTTTTAAAAGAAATCAAATAAATACTAGTAAAAAAGTCTTTTAGTTCTTTGAGTCAATGTATGCTCAACAAATTATATGTAAGTACATTCAAATTGTTCACTGCAAATCAAACAAACGAAAGTTGTGAAATCAATTATCGATAGTCAAGTAATGCAAACCATTCTCCGAAAAACTGTATGACTATAATGTTCTCAGAAATGTATTCAAATTTCTCCATTCTTCTATACAAATTAAACACAAGAAAGTACTGAAATCAATTAATTGTAATCAAGTACCGGCCATAAGAACTTTTCGTACCTCGCATGTAAAATTACATTTTACGCCCACGTTGTAACTTCAAAATTATTCAGCCAGCGGGCATAAAGCACTACATAAACTTTATAGTACTTACGTACCTTACGCCCGTGTGGGCGAAAATTATTTTAATTATATAACTATAATGCCTTCTTTTTATTTCTAAAATTCATAAGAATTTTTTCAGGTATTTACGAAAAGTCAAAGCCTATATAAAAAAATTACATAGTTACCAACACATCACTATTTTTCATTATTCCTCCTCAATTTTGAACTTTCTATAATATTACGCATCTTGGAAGGACAAGAGAAGTCTAGAGCTGCCCTAGCAGGGTTGGTTCTCCGACCTCCCGTAACACCATCCAACAAGAAAAATTTATTATTACAACAAAGAATTTCGAGGAACATTTGTATTGGTTAGAATTTGTTTTAAGACGTATTGTAGACGCAGGACTTGCGATTACATCCAAAAAGGTTTTGCTTAGGCTTGAGACGGCTGTCTCCGAAGACGCAGGAGCTGCTGATTAGGGTGTGGAAGGGAGAACAGGCCTGCTCGTCAGATTCATCTGACTGAGCGGCTCGCCCCGACCAATAGCGAGCTCGTCCTGGTTTTTTCCCGGAACCCAGGGTGTGAGGTAGAGAGGCGCCGAAGGCGTATGGAGTGAAGAGCGCAAGGACCGTTCCGAAGTAAGTTGTGCATGGAAATGGGGAACTGCATGAAATTAAAATGGGGAAGTTGACTAAAGGGAGTAAAATTTGAAAGACCGAAGAAAAAAAAAGGAATTGGGATTAATAAAGATATCCGCTGGTAGCTGAATTGCGCGCACACGAGCGAAGCATCTTAGAGCTTCGTTGGTGGCACTGAAAAAAAAAAAGGAAAAGGAACACTTAGCCACTCCCGCACAGCAATGGATAAGCCACGCGAGAGACGGCCACGCACCGAGACACGCGCAAGAGAGATAGAGACATCTGCTGCGCATTATCCGCGCGGAGAGAGCCAGAGAGTCTCCTCCGCCTGCCAACCTCTGCTCCAGGCCACGCCGCACTGCAACCACCACCATCGACAGCCGGCCGTCGGGTCGGCCTTCCATCGCAGTCAGCGGCAGCCACAGCGGTGCTGACGCACCGAAGGCGAGCCAGCAGAGCAGCACAATAGCGAATCTCCAGAGAGTCAGGCGAGTAACAGTGACTCCCGGCCTCGCGTTGGCTAGCGTGCGTATAATAGTGTGTGCGAGGGCTTGCATCGCCGCTGAGCGCCGAAAATCGGCCGCGCACGGCGATCGCTCTCCGCTTAAAGTGCGGGGTCGAAAATCCTGGTTGCGAGACGGCGTTCGATGCGTGTGCAATAGAGTGCGCCTAAAATCACCGCTGTTGTCGGCGTCGTGAGAAGGAGTAATTTAGAATCACGCAATTGATTGTCGGATTAACGTTGTAAAGTTAAGTGAATAAAGAGAAAGTGTTGTTATATCATTGTTTAATTACGAGTGCCTTCTCCAAATAACATTCCTCTCTCAATACAGGAGTCAGCATCCCACCGACTCCGCGGCGATTGGAGCGTCAGCCTCCAGATCCGGCGTAAATAAATGAGTTGTTGCGTATGCACAGGGAAAAATAAGGTGCAACATTACACACCTAGAATAAGATCGACCGAGCTAGGAATTGTAATTCGAGGATCAGCTAGTGGTAACCCTTCAAACTGGTTGAAGAAAAATTCAGCGATTGGCTTGTCTGGTAATTGCGATGTGAGTCGCGGGAGGATGAAGGCTTCGGTTTCGATCTGAAACTCTGAGTCAATGAGAGATTTTAAAGCAATCTTTGTGAATACTCGAGCCTTCCCCGCAGCACTCCCACCAATGAGAGGTGAGTACGACATCGTGGCAACTCGAGAAGCTGTACAATAGACTCCGAGATAAAGGAGGCTTCGGATCCTTGATCCAAGAGGGCACGAACCTTGAATTGGTTACCTCTAGACCCCAAAAGTCCTACTTTGGCCGTGGCCAACACAACATGACGCTTTGGATCAGAGATACTGGCTGTATGCACATTGACATTTTTTGTTTCCCTATTATCCTCTGAAGGGTAGTCCGTTGTTGTCAAATTCCTCTGCGGTGATCGTGAGGCGCTGGAGGATTGATGTAAGAGAGTGTGGTGTTTCTCTCCACATTCAGAAACAGAGCAACGACCAGCAGAGGTGCCAGCCTTAGCTAAATGTTGCCCAAGATAGTTGAGCATAGCTTTAAACGCCGTACGTCGTTTCGACGCACAGTGATGCCTATCTACTCAAAAGTGATGAAAATTCATGCTTTAGCACAATAAGGCTCAAAAAATTTTTATAAAATACGTTTGGGACTCCTGAAGTAATTTCCTACGATAAATCGTTTCCCTCATGGCTGTAGCATTGCTCATTTTTTTAGTAATGAATACGTTAAATGCCGTTTTTTGGAGTTTATTTTTTTTCTTTTTGTTTTTAAGTAGGATTAATTTTTTTTTTGTTTTATAATAAGCGCCCATTTTTTATAAATATAATTTTTTTAAAAATTCTAGGACTTATGCCGTTGTTTGAAAAAAATTATATTTATAAAAAATGGGCGCTTATTATAAAACAAAAAAAAAATTAATCCTACTTAAAAACAAAAAAAAAAATAAATAAACTCCAAAAAACGGCATTTAACGTATTCCTTACTAAAAAAAGAGCAATGCTACAGCCATGAGGGATGCGATTTATTGTAGGAAATTACTTCACGAATCCAAAACGTATTTTATAAAAATTTTTTGAGCCTTATTGTACTAAAGCACGAATTTTCATCACTTTTGCATCGATCGGCACCACTGTGCGACGCTGCTCCGGCGACTTAGCCTTGAATTTGAAACATTTATAAATTGAATGCGGACTTCTACAGACTGCACATTTCAGAGGAATTAGAGTAGGAGAAGCCTGAGCAAGAGTGTGGAAGCGCTTCTTTTTTCACCTCTGCGTTCCAGGGTCCGCTCAGGTAGGCGTTCTGGAGCTAACATGTGCAATGTTTGAGCTCTTTTATCCAAAAATTCAACTAGGTCGGAGAAGGTTGGAGAAGGTCGGAAGGTGATCGAGGGGATTGAACTCCGCCTCACCCAATCCACATAGAGCCTGACGATCCTTGACGCTTAAATCGGATTCCCACAATGTTCTCGACTCAGGATCCAAGCGCTTCGCCAAGATGAAAATAAACCAAAGATCCCAGCTCTCAACTGGCAGCTTCAAATTGGTTAAAGCGCGAACAATACGCTGAGCTTTGTCTGCGAAGGAGCGCAGTCCCACGGCTGACTCCTTCTTCAAATATGGAAGCTGCATGAGAGCAAAGAAATGCTTGAAGATTATCAAGCGGGGATTGAAATAACGTGCCTTCAATGCTGCCCATGTGCTAGTGTAGTTAGCATTGGTAACCTCTACTCTTGCAACCAATTCTGCAGCCGAGTCTTTCAGACAGTTCTTCAGAAATTGCAACTTAGTGGCCTCAGAGTATCGATTGTTGTCATGGACCAGGGAGGTGAACAGATTACAGAAACTTTCCCAGTCCTCGTATTTGCCTGAAAAGGTTGGCAGAGGTAGACGAGGAAGCTTAGGAATGATCAGATCGCCAGCACTGGACCCCGGCGTGGGGTTCGCTGGGGGTTGATGAGTGTGTTCTTCAGCTGCTTCATACTGCGCACGAGCAGTAAGGAGTGCGTCACTTACGTCCTCGTACTTTGTCTGAATCAGGCTGAAAGTATTGTCGACAATGTATGGGTCGTCTTCGCTGTCATCTCTCGCCAGAATGTCAGCATGAGTCTTGCGAACCTCATTCCAGATCCCATCTATCGCATCCACGCGTGACTGCACAATGGCATTATTCAACGTATTGTTTGCCTTTTCAAGGAAGCGTGACTCGATCAACTGCATTTCACCCAAGCGGGAATTTTGCAGATTGATAAGTTTTTTCAATGTTTCAGGAGCCATCGTAGAAAGAGAGGTCTAAATTATCCTCAGAACGTGAATTCAAAGTTAAAGTGAATTTCAAATAACCAATATAGAAAAACTTCAGAGCAACAAAATTCGCTACTAAAGGAAAAAATAAGGGCAAACGCAATCAAAGTGCACACTGGCAGTTGAAAATTATAAATAAAGAAAATACGCGCTGATAAGCAACGTGAAATTCAAACACGGCATCTGCGAGCGCCTCGCCTTCGACCTGTCCGCGCAGTGATTCCCAGAACCTGCGGCCGTTACGCCACTGCGGCCTCCGCCACCACACTGATGCGCGGCGAAACAACTTTAAGCCAGGCGATCCACGCAAATCGACCAATGAAGATGTTTGACCTATCCCTCACTCCTCACCCGGGGCACCAAATGTTTGAATATATGTTAATTAGTTCGTCAATAGGAACCGACGGGCTTGAAATTCAAAGGAAAATGGGTTGGTGAGTGAGAGATAGGGCAAAGAAAGAAAACCACGGATTTTCCGCGAGAGCATACAACTTGCTTAGGCATAAAAACCTCTGAGGAGGGGAAAAGCCTGAGCAAGCTGAGGTATTTACTGTTAACGGGCTTAAAGACTACTTACAAGAAAGAAAATCTAATTACAATAAAGGCTAACGAAAAAATATATATATATATATATGTAATTTCACGGTTACAATTAAGTCACGCAGGCGCGCTTACACTAACCTAATTGGCCAATTAGTCGCAATTTTGAGCGCTCTTACCTTAAATAAAAGGATGTCGTCCCGGACAGAGAGGAGGCGGCCGCGCGAGATACTCGACGGCGCCGGAATTGAGAACGGGCTGCAGCGCGCCCCGACGTCTCGGGCAGCGACGTCTCCCGTCTCGCTCTGCAGCTCCAACCAGGTCGGGGGTTTGTCAGAAGTCGTTCTAGAGCCAAATCATGCTGACTCATCGGCCATGAAGTCCATGCACACGGGAAGAGATGCGTGCGTATACCACACCAGCGCACGCACGAGCGGAGCAATTGGAGCCTTCCGAGTCAAGGAGATCCACCAACTCAGGTGCACCGGTTGCCGCGAAGCTCTAGGCGAGACTGGTCTTGCACGCGCGCACGTGCCCGTCCACGCGATGCCAGCTTCCGCCGGCGCGCGCATGCGTGACTCCGGCGCCCCCTCCCGACACCGTCGATACACGCGCGCGCGAAATTTGAATAGGTACGAAGGGTAGCTGATCTATCCTAGCGAGAATATGAGGCGAAAAAGGGCGCCAACAGTTATGTTGATTTGTTTCTGAGAAAAAAATTGTTTTTAAAAACAAGTGTGTTTTCTTTCGATTATTTTAACAGGAATAAAAGGCAATGAATCGTTTTGAAATATGGCAGAGAGGTAGCTTTTTTATACCTAAAAATTGATTCCTTTGCCCAAAAAAATATGTCTGTTGTGATCATAGATATTTCACATTTTTATGAAATTCACGGAATGTATTCATATTTTGAAGGTGAAATCTTAGTGTTGCCCTAGTACACGGTGCCGCGGGATTTCAAAATATGAATTTCATAAAAATTTCATAAGAATATTTCATAAAAATATAAAATATCTTTGATGGCAAAAGTCAGATTTTTTTGGGCAAAGAAATCGATTCTTAAATATAAAAAAACTATCTCTCTGTTAAATTTCAAAACGATTCATTGACTTTTGTTAAGAAGTCTAAGTTAGATATTATATTTGTATGATTGTTACAATGATCGATTAGCTTTAAACCACTAAGTCGAGCAGAATAGCAGTTAAATACCTGTTTCAAAACAAATATTTATTAGATTATCGCCAATACATACTTTTCTTTCTCAAACTAATGTATTTCTTTAAAATTTTTTATAACAATAATTAATTGTTTGTATACGATGCGTAAATGAAAAAACAAAAAAGATGTTTTTTGTATTAAGTCAAATTGTTTAACAAACAACAAAGAACAACAACAAAAAACAGTTTTATTTATTAATAAAGTTTTGTTGTGAAAAATTACTTTTATTTTTTAAATTTAAAAATGGAATCGATAAATTAGTTTGACGAAGCATCTTGCCAATGAATTGACAGCGGTTTTTTTTAATCTCCACATTTGATTTAAAAAATCTAATATTTTCATCGACATTGGTATACGAGGATTTTCGAGGTCGCTGATTACGAATCATCTATCAGATTTGTGAGATTTACAATGACGGATCCAATATGGCAGACAACAATTTTAATCAAAGACGTTAATGACGTGTGAATAAGTGATAAACTGTACAGAATTATGTCCAAGCAATTTTTTCGCGATACAAAAAGAAAACCAACGTCGAAGTTCACGCGAAGAAAAGCCAGTATCATACCTTTTCTTCGTACCGGCGACGTCTACAACAATTTTACCAGCATCATTTCCAAAAATTCTACATTCCAATTTTATAATAAACACGTTGAATTGATCTGACGTTTTTCGTTCGGCATATTGTATTTTGGAAATTTTGACAGGGAATCCGTAATCACCGGCTTTAAATAGTATATTACACACCTAGGGAGTAAAAGTAAAGAAAGTCCTGGATCGCATGGTGCGTATACGATTTTTTTTGCCTGGCGAGGCCGAAAATACAATATTCGCGATCGGGCGCCGTGAGTGAAAGTGGCACTTTCGGCGCGCTAGGCAAAAAAACTCTTCTTCACCGATTTTCATATATTTTCATATAAACAGTAGATGTTTTGAAATTTTATCCACTATATTAGATTTATTTATTTTAATTTTATAAATGTGATTATGGATTCAATCAGAGACCTTAAAAACCCCTCTATAGTAATTTTTTCAATAATCTTAGATTTAAGAAAATTTTTGTGCTTCATATATGATCTGCCAATTTGAATTTCGAAAATCTGATAGCTCATTTGTAATCAGAGACCTAAGAAACCTCGGTTTACCAAATTTCACGAAAATCCTACATTTTAAAAATTTTTGTCCACCATATTGAAATCCGCCATTTTGAATTTCAAAAATCTAATAGCTGATTCGTAATCAGAGACCTTATAAACTCTCGTATACCAATTTTCATGAAAATCCTAGATTTTTTGAAATTTTTGTCCGCCATATATGATCCGCCATTATGAATTTTAAAAATCTGGTAGCTGATTTGTAATCAGCGACCTCGAAAATCCTTCCTTTACCAATTTGTACAAAAGTCCTAGATTTTTCGAAATTTTCGTCCGCCATATTGGATCCGTCATTTTGAATTTCAACAATCTGATAGTAGATGCGTAATAAACTAGCGATCTCAAAAACCCCTATAGACAAATTTTTAGATGGCTACGGCTTATTTCTGTATTAATTCTGATTTTTTTTGCCTAGCGTGCTGAAAGTACCACTTTTGTTTCCAGCGCCCGATCGCGACTGTTGTATTTCCGGCCGCACCAGGCAAAAAAATCGTATACGCGACCCGGCGATAAAGGGAGCCACCCCAGAACACATGTTTGCTATGCTCGCTTTCGGACCGGGTGGCAATTTACACGTGTTCTGGAGTGGCCAACTTTTTACCTCCCTAGTTGCGTAATATGTTATTCATAGAAAAAAGCATGTTTATTTTTATTCATTTGATATTAATATTAATTATCCAATAATTTTATAACTAATTATTCGTTTTGAGCCACTAAAATTTCACGTTTTACTTTCTCACAGAGAAAATTTTGTAACGGCAATCTTTCGACGACAGTTACGTAACACAATTGTGTTAAATGTGTAAAATGATGAATTCTCTCTTTTACTGGAAGCCGTACTTTTGTAAAGGAGAAATTCGCTTTTTTACTCTTTTGGAAAACAGCGACTTTATAAAGTAGAAATCTTCAAGATTACTCTTTTAGAAAAGAGTAAAGTTACATATTTACTCTTTTCTAATGAGTACATTACGTTTTCTATTTTTTAAAAGTATAAAGTTAGAAGTTTCTCCTTTGCAAAAGAGTAAAGATCATTAATTATTCTTTACAAAGAGTAATAATAAGATTTTACTCTTTTACAAAGAAGTAAACTACTATGTTTCTACTTTTTTGCGTCAATTTTTACTCTTTTAGATTTAGAGTGTATACTTTTGAGCAGAATGGAGTTAGTGAACGAGTAAACAGAACAGTTGTTGAAATGGCCAGGTGTATGATACATGATTCCAAGCTGTCAATGAAGTTTTGGGGAGAAGCTGTGCTAACAGCCATTTATCTTAAAAATAGATCTCCAACTTTAGCTGTAAAAAGTGCCACACTTGAAGAAGTCTGGTCAGGACGTAAAGTCAATGTACAACATCTCAGAATTTTCGGTTGTACAGGCTACGTACATATACCAAAGGAAAAACGTTTGAAATTAGATTCTAAATCTAAAAAGTATGTCCTAGTGGGATATAGTGAAATCAGTAAAGCATATAGACTAGTTGACCTAGATAACTGGAATAAAGTAATTGTAGCCAGAGATGTGATTTTTGATGAATACAGTTTTCTTAAAAATGATAAAGTCGTTGAAATTCGTGGTTCGGATGATATCAGCTTTGATGAAGCTAGCCCGAATGATATTATTGCTGAAAGTTTTGCAGCTGAACAACCAGCTGATGGAAAGACACCATCTGATGAACAATCATCTGCAAGTACAAATAAGTAATTAACGGATGCGAAGGTGCAATCTGATGAAAAATAATCTGTGAGTACTGTTAAGTTATGAGGTACATCTATATCAGAGAGTTAGAAAGTGTATGCGCAGCGCCATCACGCGAGTAAAGCAGTAAGCGTATAGCGAGAGTGAGCGGGAGCGTTAGTTCGCTGTCGTCCTCCGGACGAGACGATTGTAAGAAAGAGAAAGCTGTATAAGAGGTTCAATAAAGTTCGTTATTGTTTGTGTTTAACTAGCGGCTTATTTAAACAAACCCTTTGAACTATTTCAACATGGTAGAAGAGTGCCTGGTTTTTATTTAGTATGGTTACTGTCTCTTTCGAGAGCGCTAACACACACACATATTCAAATTCTACGAAGAAGAAAGTACTTATAAGTTGAGAGCGTGGTAAGCGCAAGAACAAAGGAAAACGCATGGGTGAAAACAAAAAAAAGTTAGTTGAAACTAAGAGCGAAAGTGAAGAAGAGTTTTTTGATACAGAAAATAAAGAAGTAAAAGAGGAGGTTCCTATTGAAAACAAGATGGCATCGGAGTACAAAGGATTCACGTTGCAAGTATTTTATGGAACACACTACGACAAATGGAAGTACAAATTAAAATTGTTCTTAGAATTTAAAGGCTGTAGTGAAGTTATTGAGAATGATGAAAGACCGATGACGATAGGAGAGAACGACTGGAAGAAGAAAGAGATAAAAGCTAAAAACTATATTGTCAACAGTATTACGAATACACAACTAGAATTAATTATTTCAGAATAAAGTGTCAAAAAAATGATTGATGAGTTAAATCAAAATTATCTAATTAAAAGTAGTGCTGTGAAATTGTTATGCAAAAGAAAACTACTCGATTTGAAAATCGAAGAAAATGAAAACCTGACAGACTTTGATAATAATTTTGAAAAAGGAAGATAAATTGAATTATTTTCTGTTAGCACTGCCTGAAAGTATGTTGCATATAGTTGATATAATAGATGCTTTACCGGAAAATGAAAAAACAGTGGAATGTGTAAAGTCGAAACTAGCATTAGTGTTTTAGAAAAGACAAAGCACTAGTGAAGATCCAAGGTTGAACGCTTTTGTGTTCGAAAAAGAGAAAGAAGGAAAGAAAAGCACATGTTTTGTATGTGGTGGTGTAGGGCACATGCAGTACGATTGCCCAACGAACAAGAGTTCGTGGAATCGAGGGACGCCGCAGCGAGGAGGCCGTCGAGAGAGTCGCGCGTCACACCGAGGAGGTGACAGAGGCCAGTCACAGCAGCGAGGAGGCGCTAGCGGACGAGGAGGTAGTCAACAGCGAAGATCGAGTTTTAACCGCCGCGGCAGTAGCAGTAATGAACAACGTGGCTGAGGGGCAAGAGCCTACGAAGAAAACAGTAAAGGTCAACAGAGCGCGAAGAATATAATGCAGCGTTTAGCACATCAGTAGAGGATAAGTCTATGAACACTGAGAATGATAGTGTAAATAAAAAGAGAATAGACTGGATTTTAGACAGTGGTTGTACGGAAGTAGTATACCCCTCGCTATGGGCCGTCACAACAAAACTGACCTCAATCACAGGCGTCAGCTGGGGTCCGACGACGCATAGCGAGGGGCGGGGATAAAAGCGGTGCACGTATATGTGTGTGTGTGTGTGTGTACACGCCCGCGCAAGCATATTCCCGAAAGAACACCCACACACACGCACGCGCACGCACAGGCGCACGCACACCCACACGCGCTCGCACACTCGCATTCACACGCACACACAGACACACGACCACACACACGCGCACACACACCAGCACGCACGCACACGCACACACACAGGCACACACGCACACACACACGCACACACACACACATACCCACACACCCGCACACACACACACGCGCGCGCACATACACCGATGCCAGCATACGCACGCACGTACGCACACACACAAACACACACACGCAGACACCCACACACACAGACACACACAAATGACACGGCCCATAGTGTTGCATCAGCGAAATCCATACTACGTGCATGTTTGCGTGTGCGTGTGTGCACGTGCACACGCAAGCAAGCATATTCGAGAGAGAGACAAAGAGAGAGAGAGCGAGAGAGAGAGAAAGAAAGAAAGAGTGTGCAGCGCTACGCTGTACCAAGATAAGCTATGTCTTCAAGGCCAGTCCGTTTTGACGCGGCAGCATTATGGGTACACTTTGGCGCATCAAAACTTTGTGTGTGTGTGTGCGTGCGTGCGTGTGTGTGTGTGTGTGTGCGTGCGCGTGTGCGTGTGTGTGTGTGTGTGCGCGAGCGTATGTGTGCACATGTGCAGCACTACGGGACGCCAAGATAAGCTAGGCGTTCAAGACCAGTTCATTTTGACGCTGCAGTATCATTTTATAACTTTTGTGTATAGGCGTGTGTGTGTGTATGTATGTGTATCTTCGGTTTGACAAGGTATAGTGTATTATGGCAAATATATCTATATTAATTAGATTAGCGATTTTCGATATTTTATCAGATTTTGGAAGCTAATAGCACATGTTTCATGGATGTATATGGTCTTATGGGGTGTCTATGGGGTTTTTATGCTGTATTTTATAACTGTTGCATATAGCCTCTTTGTACCACGGCAAGTGTACCTACATAAAAAAATTTCAGATTCATGGGGCTTTTATGGGGTTTTCGATATTTTATCGGATTTTGGAAGCTAATGGTACGTGATTCATGAATATATAGTCTTATGGGGTTTTTATGGTGTATTTTATAACTTTTGTGTATAGCCTCTCTGTACCATGGCAAGTGTACCCACATAAAAAATTTTCAAATCCATGGGGTTTTTATGGTTCTTTACAACTGTTGTGTACAGCCTCTCTGTACTGCACAGCGTGTGTCCAACGCCCACGCGCAGTATCTAATCATGCACGCATGGTTTGGAAAAATGGAAAAACCGTAACTTCATGGACATCACATAAGACCTCTTCATCACAGATTACATTTTCGCGACACTCTCGTGAACTGTACACTCCAATTTTTGCGTGGGAACACTATCTACATAACGTTCTCGCGTATATTCGCATGGGGTACAAAGAGACACACGACGCACTTCAGAATCCTCACAATACACTCATGATACTTTACGACTGAAATGTTCGCGCTACAAGACAATATTCACGACTGACAGCCGACCGGCCATTGTTCTTTGCCACGGATGAACTGATCACACAATGGATCCGTTCAAAACGGAGCAGCCGGGGAGCTTTTAAACTTAGCTAATATTCAGATTCCAACAAGAGGTTGCGGTCTCGAAGAAATTCATCGTTTTCAAATCTTTTTTAATACACGCGCTACAGCTCTAGTGGTGTACTCTTTTAGAAATTTTGCACGCAGATATCCGCCTCTCTACGATGGCACACGTTTTGTTATGGACACACGAAGATGTATTACCAACACTTTACGAATTATCTACTACGAACATTCCAATCACTATCAACCTATTCTGAATTTAGTTGGTGCTAGCGGAACCCGTGGTTACTGCATACTGTGTAATAAAAGTTATTGGCATGTCGAAGACCATCGATGCACAAATAAGTGTTCTAAATATTTGATGTCACCGCCGTGCATTGCATTCGGAAATATTAGAAAGTGTACCTTGTGCTGTAGGATCTTTTTCAGTGAAGATTGTTTTCAAAATCATTTAAAGAAAGGCTCGTATAAAAAGAATAATAGTGTGTGTGTGATAAAATAAAATTATGCCAAAAGTGTTTTAAAATTGTTCTCGAAAAAAAATCGCTGAAGTGTAAAACATGATTGTGGTGTATCGTATTGTGACACATGCAAATTAAGATTGCCGCTTGGACATCTGTGTTACATTCAACCTATTAAATTGAACGAAACAGTGGGAGATGTTTTATTCTTATTCTATGATTTTGAGACTCAACAGGCGATGCCTGTACTAGGTGACGAAGAAAGAAAAATCGATGTTCCAAATTTGTGCGTTGTGCAGCAAACGTGTACTCATTGTCTTGACATCAATGAAGTTTCTATTAGATGCAATCATTGTGGCGTTCGCGAATACGTGTTTAAAGATGAACCAGTTAAGCAGTTGATTGATCTTGCTTTAGCTCCAAGACAACAATTTAAAAAAATAGTTTGCATCGCTCACAACGCACAAGGTTTTGACGCGCAGCTTATATTCAAATACATTGTCGAAGAATACAGAGGTATACGCGTGGATCCAACCGTCATAATGAATGGGTCGAAGATTATCTTAATGAAGATTGCGAATGTAAAATTTATAGACAGTCTAAATTATTTTCACATGCCATTAAGTAGTTTACCAAAAGCCTACGGTTTACATGAAATCCGAAAAGGTGTTTTTCCACATTTGTTTAACACACCTGAAAATCAATCGTACGAAGGACCACTCCCTCCTTTGGACGTGTACTCACCAGGCATATGAGCATCAAGGAAAGAGAACGTTTTTTGGAGTGGTATAATGAGCAATCAACAAACGGTTGTGTCTTCAACTTTCAAAACGAAATTGTGAGGTATTGTAAACAGGATGTGACAATTTTAAGATTAGCCTGTTTAGCCTTTCGAAAAACTTTTACAAAATTTGCTGTCGATCCATTTGCCGAATGCACCACTATAGCTTCGACTTGTATGCGCGAATTTCGCAAAAAATTCTTAAAAATGAATAAAATAGGTATCGTTCTACCTCGCGGTTATAGATGGTGCGACAATCAGTCTCAAAAAGCGGTGTATTGGCTATGCTGAATGGAAAAGCGCATACTTTGTCGCTTCATCGAACATGCAGGATATTCGAGAGGGAGAAGGTTACCCGAAGGTCTGATTGTAGATGGCTACAGTCAACCGCGGCCCGATGAAAATCACAGTACTTCAATTTCATGGTTGTTTTTGGCACGGATGCCCTCGCTGTTTCAGGATTAATAGAGATACAGGTTTGACAAGTGGTGATTCAATGGACGTCAGATATGAAAGAACAGTAGCTACTAATGATAAGATAAGGTCAAACAATTATAAATTAATTGAGAAATGGGAATGCGAGTTTAAAACTGAACTCTCCCAAGATGATCAGCTTCAGCGCTTTGTTCAAGAAAACGTCGATAACGTGAAACGAAAACGTTTGGATGCGCGAGATGCTTTTCTCGGTCAACGAACAGGTAACACCGTTAAAATGTTCGATTGCAAAAGAGAAGAAAAAATAAAGTACGTCGATGTATGCTCGTTGTATCCGTATATCTGTAAACGAGGTAAATTTCCCGTTGGTCATCCCAACATATACGTCGGCGAAGAAGATTGTCGTCAGGTCTTAGAAACATACAAAGACATCTCTCGAGTGAACGGTTTACTAATGTGTGACGTGCTTCCACCGCAAAACCAGTACTACCCTTTATTACCGTAAGAATGCACGGTAAACTACTATTTCCCTTATGTCGCACGTGTAGTGAACAAATGATCCAAGAAGATTGCCCGCATCAAGATCCAAATGATCGAATTTTACGGGGAACGTCGGTGTCTGAGGAAGTTAAAGAGGCTGTCAAACTGGGGTATACAATTCAACGCGTTTATGAGATCTGGCAATACGAGATGACGCAGTATAATCAAAAAGAAGGCAATGGTGGAATATTTGCCGAATATATCAATGAGTTTTTCGCGCAAAACACTATGGCGTCTGGTTTTCCACCTGGCTGTCTGACCAACCAAGATAAAGACGAATACATAAAAGAATTGGAGGTCAATGAAGGTATTAGTTTAAATAAAGACGCGATACAGTACAACGCCGGTCTAAGATCAGTCGCAAAACTATGCCTAAACTCTTTATGAGGTAAATTTGATCAACGTGTAAACATGACACAGACAGAAGTTATTACTAAACCAGAAAGATTGACAGAGTTACTAGCCCAGAAATAGACGTTAACGGAATTGTACCAGTCAATGACGAAACACTACGCCAACTGGTGTTACAAAAACGAAGCTCTGCTGTCATCTACAATGACAAGTGTTGTGATTGCCGACTTTACAACAGTACAGGCCCGACTGAAGCTATTCAAATATTTACACGCTTTGGGACCCCGAGCTCTCTACTACGATACTGATTCTGTTTTTTATGTTAGCAGAGAGGGTAGTGGCGAGCGCGATTTATCAACAGGTGTGGCTCTAGGAGAACTCACGAATAAATTGGCTAGTAACGGAAACGGTACGTACATAGCCTCGTTTTTATCCAGAGGTCCAAAATTTTACGCATAAAAATTTAAAAAACCGGATGGAAATGAAGAGTACGTATGTAAAGTAAAAGGTATAAGACTAAATTACTCCAATAGTCTACAAATAAATTTTGACACTCTTCGCGAGATGATCACTTCACCGGGTAGTGAGATATTGCTATCTAATTTTGCTATTCGACGAACAGCATTCCACGAGGTAATAACGCAAAATGAAGCAAAGACGTGTAAAACCGTGTATGGAAAGAGAAGATTCGTTAAGTAAAAGTTATCCATACGGCTACATTCGCGGTCCGTCTACTGCTGACCCATCAGAGAACCACACCCTGGAAACCTAGTGGCGCTGGTGTAGCAGCGCAAGGAGCGCACTCGTGATAGGTGGCACTACAGTGTAAAAACAGCTCATTGGTTACCGCTGTGTCTCCATCGTTGTGATTAGCGGCGGCAGCGCACCAGAAGAGAGCTCATTGGCTGCTGATGCGCCCCAACAAGCTGATTTAGCGGCCGTGGGAGGCGTAGCGGCTAAGAGCTCATTGGCCACCGCTGCGCCGGTGAAAGAGCTGTTTTGCCGCGGAGCTCTAGCCCCACCATAATGCTCGCGGACTCACGAGCGGTCGCGCGCGGGGGGCACCGGACTCGGTTACGAGCTCTTCGGGAGAAGTGTTTCAGAGTGCCCAGTCAGTGTGAATTATGGACACGCGCTGGAAACATCCGTGGATTTGTACGTTGAGTAGACCCACCGGTTGCGGTAAAACAGTATTTGTGAAAAAATATCTGAAATACATTGACCGTTTGAGCGACACTCGCTTCGAGAAACAGTATTTGAAGCGGGTACTTCCAGCAGACGACAGCTGACTTCCATCAGCCAACAGTCGACTTCCAGCAGCCGCCAGCCAATTTCCCGCCGGTCATCTGCTCCTCAGGAATAGTTTGACAAGATCTTGTGATTCTTACTCTATCAGCGAGTCAAAAATAAAAAATTGAAAGAATTCTAAGGTATACATCTTATTATTAAAAGTTATTTACTTTTCTGTTCTTTTTTTCCTTAGTTTAATATTAATCATTTGTAGATTTTTTGTTACAGATAGATCTTTCGAAGTTAAATGCGATCGCCCATGAAGGATTCCTCCCAACGAAAAGGTTAGTCGATCTGATCAAGAGCCAGCATTATATGATAACAAGTTTGAAGACTGTGACTACCAAATACAGACGGAAAGTTGTCGCTGAATTGGAGAGTGAATATGATGTATTCCTGGCAAAAAGGTTTCGGAAGCTCTTGTCGAAGATGAAAATTTCTTCAGCAACCTCCAGGACGCCGCAAATAAGTATGAACTATTTATGATTTACAATGGAGGTTCAAGTGTTGAGTTTAGTGGCAAATGACTTTCATTTAAATATTCGAGTACTATAAATTATAATAGATCTGAAAAAATTATACATCTTTTTTTTACTGGAACAGGCGTGCATTTTCTTAACGAGGGTAACCAAATCTCGCGTGAATCATATCCTAATGGCTATTGTCTTTTCGCGTTTGATTTAAGTCCTAACCTATCGGCTAACGAATGCACTCATTGGAATTTGATTAAGCACGGTAGCGTCAGATTAGATGTACGATTCACTGAAGCATTAGCCAATACTATAAATTGTATTGTCTATGCTGAGTACGATAATATTTTGGAAGTGGATGCATCGCGTCAAGCTATTGTAGACTTTAGTGGTTAGAATAACGAAGTGCAGATGGCGTTGTTGTACTACATATACGTGGAAGATTTGTTTCTTGGTGGTCAGAACGTTTCGGGTCGTGATCGTCATTGCAAGCTACATAAAAACGATGGATTTAGTTATAGATATTCAGTGTCTCAAAGATACTGACAATAACAATGCACCAAAGGAAATCGCTGTTGTTGCTCTTAATGTTGATGTGGTCAATATTGTATTATGTTTTTAAGCTATATGAGAAATGGTTTAGGTTTCAAGAAGTTCTGGATAATTTTTCTGTCAACTTGGAGAAAAATGATAACGTAGTTAGACGCTATGTGCGCTATAAAAAGCTGACGGAAATTTCATTGGCAACGGTGGATGCTTCGTTAGATGTTTACAAAACTCTCGCTCTAAAATGTCTTTGTTATAATTGTCACCATTTCTATTATCACGCGAAAGAAGTTTTGATGTAAGACGATACAACGCGTGTCATGGAAATTTTACCGTTTCAACTGCATGTGCGTCATTGTTTAACCTTGCTCGTCTCATTCTTTACTTCTTAAACGTCTGCACTTTTTTAACCGTGTGCATAGTTTGAAGAGCTGTATTTAAAGGATCGCTTCAGAGTCTTTAGAACCAGTCGCTTTCTACTCGTAAAGATACGAGGATCGCCATGGGGACCCTACCACGAGCTGCACAACACCCACATCAAGCCTTTTGTACATTGTACGCCTTAAATAAATCGTTCGCCAAGAAGTTTGCATTGGAATATGTCGATGTCGTCGACAAGTTCGACGACGAGTGCTACAAACCTGTGGTTCGACTATTATCGAATGACTTTGAAGGTGTTGCATTTTTATACAATGACTGGGAAAAATTCAAAACAAGTTTCGACGACATTGATAAATATTTTCGTGGACTTGATAATAGTTTAAGGGAACAGAAAATTTACGGAAACGGTTGGACTTTAAAATTCACCACAATTCACCAGGAAAAAGCAATCGAAATTGAAGAAGCAGGAGGCCTGGTGTTGGTCGGATCAAGCGGTTTCGCCATAGTTTAGTAATGAAAAAAGCTACTTTTGATTGTCTTCAAGAATTTATTGTAAAGTGTGTCAATACTCGTCTTAAATATTTAAATTTATGGAGTTTATTAAAACTAAAAGTAGACTCATGCATGAAGCACAAGTACAACTGTATACACCTAGTATTGTAAAAAACGTTGTAAATTTAGTTGATAATGATGTAATAGACGAAATAACCTCTAGTGTAGAAAAGCAATGTAAAGAAAAAGATCAAGCGTCTCTACCTAAGTGCGAAGTTGCTGATGTATTGTATCAGATTGTATTATTACACACACTGAAAAAAATTTGGCATGGCGTTTACTTCCATCACAGTTCGTCAGCACCCCCTTCGCTGCGTGTGTCAGACCACCCACTTTTGGCACAGCGTTTGTCCTGAACGGGACAGGAGCTGTGCCAGTACGGGGCGCGCGACGCTTTTACGGTACAGGAGCGGTGCCAGTACGGGGCAGATGTGCCGAACCGCGGTACAACATTCGACCCTACTTTCGGTATAGCGTATGTACTCATCGGGTCAGCTGGAGTGCCAAATTTTTTTTCAGTGCATGCTAAGAATTGTTAATGTATTAAATACTATATTATTTGATAATAAATAGAAAAATTTGAATATACTTACTATGTACCTCTTTTTGTCTTCCTTGCCTTCCTCTTAATCCCAACTTATTGTATTTTTTAAGACATTAATTTTTACTTTACTTTTCTAAATTGCAACTTATATAAATTAAATTTTATTTCACGAAATGAAGCTAGCTTACATTTGGATATTTTTTGAAAAAGTATTTTTAAATTATTTTATAACTAAAAAAAATTAGTTGAAATTAGATACTCATAAGTATTTTTTTATTTGGTGACGCAAACATGCGCTGATGCAATCTCCATGGCTTTTTCGCCGGCGCAGTGGTGGCCAATGAGCTCTCAGCCGCGGCCGGTGCCCCTCCTCCAGCCCGTGGCCACTCGCGAGTCCGCGAGCCTTGTGGTGGGGCTAGTTCCGCGGCTCTTTTGTCGGCCAATGAGGTGTTTTTACACTGCGTCGCCATTGGTTACGAGTGCGTTCTTTGTATTGCTATACCAGCGGCACTAACTTTCCAGGGTGTAGTCCCCTGATGCATCAGTAGTAGCCGGGCCGCCGATGTAGCAGCATGGATAACTGAAACAGTATTTGTAACAGCTACTTCCTGTAGTCGACAGCCGATTTCCAGCAGCCAACGGCCGACTTCCAATAGCCGATAGTCGACTTCCCGCTGGTCATCCGCTCCTCGAGAAAGGTTTGAAAAACCGGTCCTTCCTCTATTAACGAGCCGAAAAACAGCAGTGCCTGGTGTATGTTTGTTGAAACGTCAAAATATTGACGTGCGTCCATCTGTGTATGTAATAAAGACGTTTTTAATGATTACGGTAAAGACAAAACTAAAGAAGCGCTGATGTTTTGTTTCATCTGACTCAGCTGACAGCATTTCACGTGCGTGACTTTTTCTCATTTTTCTTTTCCTCATTTTATAATCGCACATATTATTTGTAACATTAGAAAGACTGTGTCATAAAGAAATTTAATATATATCTTAACTTGTTAGGCTAAGGAAAATATGGTGTTCCATTATACTGCAACTCACTGAGCCATCGGTACGTGATATTTTTAAAAATAACATATCTGCAGTTCGTCGTCTGATGTTACACTATCCGGCTTACACTGAAAATGAACGTTTGCAGAGTGTCGGCCGTGAACGCGACCGTTGATAAAGAATGTCATAGTCAGGAGTTTTTTGCACGCGAGTGTAATTCTAGAAATTGAAAACATGATGGCCCACATGATAAGATACGATTTCGACGACTGTAAGTTATGACTAATTCGAGATAAGCCGATATAATGCCACAGCAGAGAGCCCACGTGCGATCAGATTATACGTGGCAAAGACCAACGGCCGGTCGGCTGTCAATCGTGAATATTGTCTTGTAGCGCGAACATCTCTGCTGTAAAGTATCATGAGTGTATTTGAGGATTTTGAAGTGCGTCATGTGCCTCTCTTGTACCCCATGCAAATGTGCGCGAGAACGTTGTGTAGATAGTGATTCTTCGCAAAAATTCGAGTGTCCAGTTCTACGAGAGTGTCGCAAAAGTGTAATCTATGATGAAGTGGCTTTATGTGATGTCCATGAAGTTACGGTTTTTCCATTTTTCCAAACCGTGCGTGCATGATTAAACACTGCGCGTGAACGTTGGACACTCACTGTGCAGTACAGAGAGGCTATACACAACAATTGTAAAGAACCATAAAAGCCCCATGGATTTGAAAATTTTTTATGTGGGTACACTTGCATGGTACAGAGAGGGTAAACACAAAAGTTATAAAATACACCATAAAAACCTCATAGACGCCCCATAAGACTATATATTCATGAATCACGTACCATTAGCTTCCAAAATCCGATAAAATATTGAAAACCCCATAAAAGACCCATGAATCTGAAATTTTTTTAAGTACGTACACTTGCCGTGGTACAAAGAGGCTATATGCAAAAGTTATAAAATACAGCTTAAAAACCCCATAGACACCACATAAGACCATATACATCCATGAAACATGTACTATTAGCTTCCAAAATCTGATAAAACATCGAAAATCGCTAATCTAATTAATATAGATATATATGCCATAATACACTAGACCTTGTCAAACCGAAGATACACATACATACACACACACACACGCCCATACATAAAAGTTATAAAATGATACTGCAGCGTCAAAATGAACTGGTCTTGAACTCCTAGCTTATCTTGGCGTCCCGTAGTACTGCACATGTGCACACACACACGCGCGCGCACACACACACGCACACACACGCATCCACACACACACACACACGCACGCATGCACGCACGCACACGTCCATACACACGTCTATACACAAAAGTTATAAAATGATACTGCAGCGTCAAAATGAACTGGTCTTGAACGCCTAGATTATCTCGGTGTCCCATAGTGCGGCACATGTGCACACACACACGCGGGCGCGCACACACACACATACACACACACGCGCGCACGCACATACGCACGCACACACACACACGTCTATACACACGTCTATACACAAAAGTTATAAAATGATACTGCAGCGTCAAAATGAACTGGTCTTGAACGCCTCGCTTATCTTGGTGTCCCGTAGTACTGCACATGTGCACACACACGCGCGCGCGCACACACACACACACACAAACACACACACGCACGCACGCTCGCACGCACGCACGCACACACACACATACACATGCAAAAGTTTTGATGCGCCAAAGTGTAGCCATAATGCTGCCGCGTCAAAACGAACTAGCCTTGAAGACATAGCTTATCTTGGTACACCGTAGCGCTGCACACTCTCTCTCTTTCTCTCCCTCCCTCCCTCTCTCTGTCTCTCTTTGTCTCTCTGTTTCTCTCTCTCGAATATGCTTGCTTGCGCGCGTGTACACACACACTTACAAACATGCACGTAGTATGGATTTCGCTGATGCAACGCTATGGGCCATGTCATGTGTGTGTGTCTGTGTGTACGTGTGCATGCGGGTGTGCGTGCGCGTGCGTGTGTGTGGGTGTTCTCTCCAGAATATGCTTGCGCTCACGTGCACACACACACACACATACGTGCACCGCTTTTATCCCCGCCCTTCGCTATGCGTCGTCGGACTTCTTGACCTTGACCCTAGCTGGCGCCTGTGGTTGAGGTCAGGTTTGTTGTGACGGACCATAGCGGGGGATATACTACTCACGGACCATGTCATAAATAATGAAAATTATTTTAATGATTCGATTGTATTAAAAGAATCGATTAACGTAAGAGTAGGTGACGGTAGAATTTTGGAGGCGACTAAAGTAGGTCAGGTAAATAGTAAATTTAAACCGTTTAATGATTATGTGAGAAGTGTTGAAATGAAGGATGTTTTCTATGTTAAAGATATGGACAGGAATTTAATTAGTTTTGCTAAAGTAACTGATAATTATAAAGTTGTATCAATTGGAGACAGTTGTAAAATTTATGATGAAAATAATCAATTAATTGTAATAGCTCGGAAAAACAATAGAATTTATAAAATCACTAGTTTTATTGAAAGAGTTAAAGAATCTAATTTGACAGTTCAAAATAATAAAATGCTTTTAAAAGAGAAGTGGCACAGAACATTAGGACACGTTCGCTTTAAGTACTTGAAAACTATGTGTAAAAATCATATATTGGAAGGTTTGCCTAGAGATAGAGTCAGACTATTTTAAATGTGCTACGTGTATTGAAAACAAAACGCACAACATTCCCTTTGATAATAATAGAAAAAAGCAAAAGACATTTTAGAGATAGTACATTCAGATTTAAATGGTCCACATTCAGAAGGTTATAAAGGGGAAAAATACTTTCTTACCTTCATTGATGAATATAGTAAAGTGGCTACAGTTTATCCGATTAAGACAAAAAATGAGGTATATGACAAATTTATTGAATATATTAATTTTATTGAGAATAAGACTGGAGAGAAAATTAAGAAACTGAGATGTGATAATGGCACTGTGTTTGGAATTCAACGTCTCTTCATCCTCAAGAACGCATGAGAGAGAGGCTGCGCCTGTCGGC
Organism: Torymus aiolomorphi; assembly: GCA_036365515.1. NCBI lineage: Eukaryota > Metazoa > Arthropoda > Insecta > Hymenoptera > Torymidae > Torymus > Torymus aiolomorphi. The sequence continues at coordinate 91,352,173 of CM070873.1, read as the reverse complement.
GTTCAGTTCAGCACGCGATGGCAGTAGAGACAGCGACGTTCGTATCCGCCAAACTTCTGTATCCATACATCGACAACGGCGTCTGCAATAAACAATCTAAACTCAGCACGAAACGGATTTATTATTTTGAACCTCTACAGTTCTCTCCCGTCCACATCCGTTCTCAACGCACAAAACATTTGGTCCTTCAAGCCGGATTCGTGGGAGAAAAGGCAGCAGAGTCATGGCCTCAACGCAGAAGAAAGCTTTACTCTATTTCTATGCCTGCTTGCGAGTTGCGTAGAAATAGTCATTTCTTACAGGTACGCAATAAAGTGCTCGTGGTCGTGAGTGCTGTAAAAGTCGCATGTGCCCGCATGCCGACTTCGCCCGTTCGTTGCTGTCTCTCCCGTCTGTCTCGCCGTCGCGTGCACTCGGAAGCCAGTTTCAAAGGCTTCCTAGGGGAAATAGCAGATCTAATTGTTATTCTTCCAATTTTCTAAAAACGTCGCGGAGTGTACGTATATACCAACTCCATTAGTGACGTCACAAATTCTTGACGGAGCGTGCGTTGTAAAGCCAACTCCAGAATCACAGCGTGTACGGTGATCATCAGCCATCTTGTTGTAGCCAAGAGCAACAAGTGGCAAATTCAGTTTACAGAGCGTGCGTTGCATAGCCAGCTCTCGAGTTATCGCATGTACGGTGATCATCTAATCGTTGCCTGCTAGTGCAATGAGTCGAAACGGGGTTCACGCTTCTCCATTCAAGGAGTATCCGCGTGGAACCTCCGCACTGCGGGGTCCACGCCATTCAATACAAGGCTTGCTCACGTGGCGCCTACTCGCTACAGGATCCATACCAGTCCATTCACGGAGTACCCGCGTGGAGATCGCTCGCTACAGCATCAACATGCGAGGCGCTCGCCATGCATATAGCAAGCTTTCCACGAGAAAAGAAGAATTGTCAACAAGAACTCGACCATCAGGACGCGCGACATCCGGGAAGTCGAATACGTCATCGCCAAGAAGATTAGGAGGCGGACGAGTCCAACACTCATCACAAGGGGGAGCGCATCAACGGATCAGAGCTGTATTAGGACGAGTCCATCTACTTCGCTCTCATCGCTGATCCGATTGTACTCGGATATTTCGGACCATTACATGGACACACGTATCGTTCCAATTTTATTTATTTATTTGTTCGATTTGATATCTAGTCAATCTAGTCTCTTCATGCAATACCATGAGAATTTGATGATCTCTATTTAATGTCAAGATAACTTTAGTTTACCTCCATGACCGAGAGAGCCGAACTGCACTGTGAAAGACGCTGTATTGAAGAAGAAGAATTCTAGAAGGGGCCAAGACACAACCATTGGTCAAAGAGGCCAAACCAGGAATGGCAACGTTGATGGGACCTAGCGCGAGAAGGCCGGTGAATCCATCGCATCATTCCAGATGTAAAAAAGTGGACAGCGAGGAAACATGGACTTGTCACTTTCCATCTGACACAGGTGCTAACCGGACATTTCTGTTTCCGAAGTTACCTGAAGCGAGTAGGCGTGTACAAGAGCGCAGAATATCCAGCATGCCCTGGAGTGGACGAGGACGTGGAACACGTAATATACCAATGCCAGAGGTTCGAGGAAGAGAGAGAGAGCGATTTCGGGTGGCATGGGGCGATGCACGATCAACTGAGGACATAGGAAGATGCCTGCTTGCCTCAGAGGGTGGATGGAACGCGGTGACTTATCTTGCTGCATCCATAGTAGAGAGGCTGAACTCTATTAGAAGAAAGGAAGAGAGAAGAGAAGCCATCAACAGAAGGAGCCGCTAAGGTCGCGAGTGTCCTCCACGAAATAATGCCTAACGGCCGTTCCCGCGGGGGAAACTACAGTTGGGGAAGGCCCTGCTACTGAACATCAGCAGGGAGATTTTAGTAGGTATTATCAGAAATGTATTGTATGTGTAAATGCATTTTCTGCCAACCTCCTCCTCCTCCTAAAAAAACACACACACACCCACACACACACGCACACAGGCGGCGGATAGGGGAAAGCTCGTCAGATATGCAGGGCACGGGGAAAATAAAATTGCCGGGGTGGACCAAAACTAGATAGGGGAAGGCACCCCGAATAATAAACCAACTGTGGTAGATGTGCGAGAAAACACAGTACCCCAAGCGAGTATCCTCAACAATGAGGAAAATCCCACCACCGATTCCGATCGGGTGAAAGCCCCGGTGGTCGGTGCAGGCCCCACAGATTTTGGGGGGAGGGGAGGGTAAAAGTACGCTGTGGCGAATCAGGCTGGTGAAGAAAGGGTGGAACGCTTGGCCCTTACTGCATCTCAAAAGATGAGCGAAGAAAGTGCGAAGGCTAGAGAACTAGAGCCGGACAAAGAAGAATTGTTTTTCCAACAACTTAAGGCAAAAGTCGAGTCCTTGGCTGCATTCATACAGGAAAAAAAGAACAGCTACACGGAGCTGAAAAATATGGCCAAAACTAGCAGCAGGGTACTCAAAGAGTTCGCTAAGGTTCGACATATTAGAAATCATGTGCAGGAGAAATATGCAAGCACTGATAATTCATGCCAAACATCACCTCTCTTTGGGAAAGAGAAGGCGACGGTAGTACACACCGAACGTAACCCCTCGCCGCCACCAGAGTCAAAAGAAAAGAAGGCAAAGATCCGGGAATCCCCACAGATACCAGCAAAAAACTGGAAGCTCAGATAGGACATTCTCACTGGGCAACCATCGTGAGAAAAGGAACGCACAGAAAATCTCAGAGGCTTAAGATCTGGTTAGGCTGAGATCTGCTCGTCCTGAAGCCTTCAATATAAGAAAGTACGGTGAAACCACCTACACCGTCATCCTAGGAACTCTCAAAGGGGACTTGAAGACCCTGCAAGAAAGGGCCACGAGCATCAGGCGCACCAAGGCAGGAGACTTGCTCTTGGAACTAGACAAGCCAAACATCATGTCGCATGAACTGCAGACACTGGTCTCGTTTACTCTTGCAGGGTCAGCGAAAGGACAAACGTTGTCCCACAAGGAGACAATCGAAAACAAAGAGTTGGACGAAACAACAACAGCGGAAGAGGTAGCACGGGCGATCACTTCAGTTATCGGCCCCGGAATACTGACCACTGGGGATTTTAGACTGTGGGCGTCTTACAGTGGCACTAAAGCAGCCAGCGCCCTGCTATCGGTAGCAATGACAAAAAAGCTGCTGAAAGCTAGCAAACTCGGAATAGGATGGGTCAATTGCGGGGATCGGCGACGTGAAACAATGACACGTTGCTTCAAATGCCACGAAATCAAAACGGAGGGTCACAAGGCAGTGAACTACCCGACCACCAACGAGCAGGTAATGATGGAGGTCGAAACAACAAACAACAATGGTTTAAGTGCTTCAAATCAACTTGAACCACTGTATAGTAGCCCAGAACCTGCTGCCCCGACTGATCCGAGGAGAGAAGGCAGACATAGTCATCATCAGTGGCAGTAAAGGGATCTTAGTGAACCAAACTGGGTAAGGGGTCGTACTACCAAAAACGAACCACCGCGGGTGCGCAGTACTTGAGGTCTCCGCGGTACTAGAATTAGAAATTGCTAATATAGGGAAGATGCCGAACTACACTAGAGGAGAAAAGTCGTCCATAGTAGAGCTGACCTTTGTCCATCCCAGATTGAGTCGGGAAGATTCATACTAGCAAGTCAGTGATTGATACACTGGCAGCGATCACCGAGCTCTCACATACCAGCTCCACCCGATGAGCAGAACAGCGAATACGACCCAGATGTCAAAGGGAGAGAAATGGGCACCAGCTACTTTCGACAGGGAAACTTTTCTCTATTTTCTGGAAGGAGCATCTGTCGGAGGAACAGCTGAGATTAGGGCTCAAAGCCTCTCGCGGTAAATCACAGCGGCATGTGACGCTTCGATGTCCGTAAAGACGAATCATCGCGGATGCCTTCGAGTCTATTGTGGAACAAGGACATTGCAGTAATACGTAAAGAGTGCATGCCTGCTAGGAGACTGCACCAAAGAGCAATTCTTGGACTGCTGTATGAAGAATTAACGGCTAGCTATGAGCAAAAAAGAAAGGAGCCCAAGATTGCCATCAAGACAGTAAAAAAAAAGTGTTGACAGGACTTCTGCAAGGAAGTGGACAGTGACCCGTGGAGACGACCGTACAAAACGGTCGTGAATAAAATCAAACCCAGAGGCATTAGTGCTTCCTCTTGTTCAACCTTCCTTGATGGAGTAGTCCAAAATTTGTTCCCACAATACCGAATTAGAAGTGAAGATAGCGGCCAAAAAGATTGCCATAAGAAAGGCTACAGAACTGGATGGCGTTCCTGGTTTAGCTATAAAGACCGCAGGTCTGAATATTCCTTATATATTCAAGGACACTTTTAATGCATGCTTAAGTGAAGGAATATTTCCGGCACAATGGAAGATATAAAGGTTGGTACTCTTTCCTAAGGCAAATAAAACTCCGGATGAACCATCCTCGACCACTCTTCATGCTAGATATTGCCGGGAAATTGTTTGAGTGGATCATATCTGTCAGACTGGAGGTATACAGCAGGTCGAAGGCTTGTCTGATAATCGGCTTTAAGAATGGTCGATCAACGATCGATGCCATCGATAGGGTGATGTCAGACATCGTTATCTCGGTAGCCGCCGGACTGCCACCCGTGGTCCTAATGGCGTATAAGAGAGCTGAGTTGTATGGCGGAGGCATGGCACAAGGCCGCTCTTCATGTTCCTCTTCGCCCTCTGACCTGGCCACGGTGCTGGTACTTAAGATAGCATGTCAGCAAGCTCGCGTGCACTTATTAACGGTGTTGCTCGTGAAGTTGACTAACTCGACGGAAGGACTCCCTCTAAAAGAGGTGAATATGACATGTTACTGCGCAGCTCTCTCTGGATCATCTGCATGAGCTGCTTACTAAGTTTTGGGTACAAGTAGAACCCCCAGCGAATATCGGACCAGCTTGATCCCAAGATAAGGAGGAGTGCGAACAATTCTGCAGAAGCACTCTTCACCGAGACTCAACCGGAAGATATGTTGTGCGTAGCCCCCTAAGTTCTCCAACATCAAAGCTGGCATTCTTACAATGCCGCTCTTAGCTCATTTCAATGACTAATGAAGCACCCCGCAAGAGGCGAAATTCTAGCTGAAAAATATCATCGCTTTATGCAGGAGTACGAGGATCTTGGCCACATAATCAAGGTACCACCAGAAGCTTTGCAATCTCGCACGGCTTCCCAGCTCCCTTCTCATGGTGTGCTGAAGCTTGACAGCACAACTACCAAGTTTTGTGTTGTGTTTAACTGATTAGCTCGCAACTCATCTGGAGTTTCGGTGAACGACATCACGCACGATGGTGCCAACTCACTCTTAAACATTTTTTGTGTGCTCATTTGGATTCGCCATCATCGGTACCTGTTTGCCCCGGATATCACCAAGATGTATTGACAGGTGAAGCTAAATTCTCTCGATTGGGATTGACAGAGAATTATTTGGATGGACGTTCAAACAAAGGAAATGGAATATTATCTTACAACCGTGAACTACGGCCTCAAGGCGGCTCCATTCATGGTTGTACGCGCTCTCTTGCAGCTAGAACGACTAGGACGAAGGACATCACACGGTGGAGTGACGGACAAAAAAGGCGCTAAAATTCGTGCTTACCTCGAAAATTGCATGAAAAAAAATTTGAAGCATGAAAATGTTCGTTGTATCCTATATTTTAAGGATCCGTTTCCCTCGGTATGACCGAAATCGATATATATATATATATATATATATATATATATATATATATATATATATATATATATATATATATAAATATACATTTCGTAAACCCGTACTTTTGAGAATCTATAGTTTTTTTCTCCAGAGTTCGTATGTGCTTGACGAAAGAAATAGCTCCCTCTCTGCGTTGAAGGTATTAATATTAATCCTCAAACGTACCGTTTCATACCGAAGGAATTTTGAGGATGTCCCCAAAAGTCCGAAAAATCCTCAAAGTATCGAATCCGTGATGACATAGATCCTCAAAAGCTGCATTTGATGTATACATTTGATATCTTATACATATATACATATATGATATACATTGATAGAGGGAGCTATTTCTTTCGTCAAGCATATACGAACTCTGGAGAAAAAAACTATAGATTTTCAAAAGTACGGGTTTACGAAATATATATATATATATATATATATATATATATATATATATATATATATATATATATATATATATATATATATACACGGTGACCCATTTTAATCGCTACACCCGGATTTTTCGGATCCTAAGACAGATAGGAAAAAATGATTCAGACAAAAGTTCTAGGGGATGAAGGGGGCCAAACGATGGTCCTAACAGCTTTGACCTTGAACTTGACCTTCAAGGTTATTTCAAGGTCAAGTGGTTTTTTTTTTAATAGGAACACCTATTTTTGACCCCGGATTCGGAAAGAGCGGGAAATTTTACGTTCAAAATCATATTGAGACATTTTTTTTCAAGGTCATTTCAAGGTCATTTCAAGGCCAAATGAAGGTCGAACTCCGAAAAATCCATTTTAAGTCGTTTTTTCCATGAGTCACAGGCTTAAGTGGTTCAAACTGATCGTAGGTTTAATAGGGAAACCCACACACCCAAAACTTTCACATCCTAGTAAACAAATATCAAACTTGCACATCCGAACCCCATGCTCTTCATAGCCTCACATGCTAAACTGTTACACCAGACATCCCCCAGTCCCACACATCTCTACCCCATGTCTGATGTTTGTTTAACGGAAACTTCAAGATCATTAAAGCTTCTGTTGTAAATGTGTCAACCTTACGTTTAGCGCTACCCAGAAACAACGACGTGGACGTAGTAAGGATTGTTTCCTTTGGGGTGCTTGATTAAAATGAGTCCCCTTGCCTCTCACTGTTCAGGGTGCTTGATTTAAGTGAGTCCCTTCGCCTCTCACTGATCTGGGTGCTTGATTAAAGTGAGTCCCCTTGCCTCTCACTGTTCAGGGTGCTTGATTTAAGTGAGTCCCTTCGCCTCTCACTGATCGGGGTGCTTGATTAAAGTGAGTCCCCTTGCCTCTCACTGTTCAGGGTGCTTGATTTAAGTGAGTCCCTTCGCCTCTCACTGATCGGGGTGCTTGATTAAAGTGAGTCCCCTTGCCTCTCACTGTTCAGGGTGCTTGATTTAAGTGAGTCCCTTCGCCTCTCACTTATGTGTTTATCTAACCTCGAAGAAAATGTTCGAAATTACGACCATTTGCTTCCAGGCACATAGTCAAACGCCTTTGGAAGTGGCGAACGGTGTTTAGCAAAGTTTGCCTTGGAATGGCAGCGCATGCTCGACGAATTCTGTCCATCATGTCTACTCTTGTGGTGGGCCTTTCCTCAAAAACGGCATTTTTTAAATACCCCCATAAGTAAAAATCTGGTGATGTAAGATCTGGTGAGCAAGCAGGCCATTCAACCGGACCACCTCGACCATACTGCTCATTCAAAAAAGTCCTGACAATTCGAGCGAAATGTGGTGTTGCGCCGTCCTGCTGGAGCCACATTCTTCGTCGCGTTTCTAAGTCAACATCTTCCATCAATACAGGTAGTTCATCTCTTATTAGCGTTAAGTACGTGTGTTGATTAACATTTTCTTCGATGACTTTTCTTTTTAAACAATGACATTTTTTTACAGCTCATATCTTTAATTTACTCATAACTTTCAAAAGAATAAAGATACAACATTTCTTTTTTGTACAAAAATCTTGACGGAACAGAAATTATTTGTAAATGTGCCTTTAATGATTACATTATCAATATTAGTATTTCTCAAGTTTGAACGGCAATAATTCACAATATTTAAAATAAAAGCAAGTTTTAGTATTATGTGCAGTTCAAATTAGAAATAATTTAATGATTATTACTTAATTATAAAACTTACAATTACAAAAGTGTGACAATCGGAGTACTTTTGGCAAATACACTTAGTCAGATAAAGTTACCATAATTTAGGAACATTTTTCTTTTTTGGTCGCGACCGTATACGGGCAAATATTATAATTATTAATATTTTTTATACCATTTCACTATTCAAATTTAATAGTAATTAATAGCTGGCTCTGAAATGGCTGACTATCCGCCCAACGAGATCGTTGACATGATGTTGGCTTTAGGAGAAAGCCGAAGTAATTATCGTGCTGCGGCAAGAATTTATGCTGAACGCTATCCAGACAGACGACACCCTGACGCTATGGCTATCAGACGTTTAACTCAAAGAGCTCGTGGTGGACACATGGTTCGTCAACGTAGGCGCCATCAATATGATGAAAATGATAATCGGGTTGTGACTATTCTGGCAATAATTCATCTTGACCCACAGATAAGCGCTCGTCGAATCGAAAGGGAAATCGGTCTTCCAAAAATACATTTTTAAGAATTATGAAGGTGCTTAGATATCATGCGTATCATATTACTCTGGTCCAAGAGCTACAGTTTGCTCATTTTCAACAGCGTATTGTGTTTTGCCAATGGGCTTTACAAATGATAGAAAATGATCCAGACTTTTTTAATTTTGTTCTTTTTTCTGATGAGGCAAAATTTCAAAGTGATGGGGAATTGAATAGACATAATTGTCATTACTGGTCTGATGTTAATCCTCATTGGGTCAGAACTGTAAACCATCAAAGACGATGGAGTATTATGGTATGGTGTGGGATTATTAATGGATCTGTGATTGGCCCTTATTTTTTCGAAGAAAATGTTAATCAACACACGTACTTAACGCTAATAAGAGATGAACTACCTGTATTGATGGAAGATGTTGACTTAGAAACGCGACGAAGAATGTGGCTCCAGCAGGACGGCGCAACACCACATTTCGCTCGAATTGTCAGGACTTTTTGAATGAGCAGTATGGTAACAGATGGATTGGTCGAGGTGGTCCGGTTGAATGGCCTGCTTGCTCACCAGATCTTACATCACCAGATTTTTACTTATGGGGGTATTTAAAAAATGCCGTTTTTGAGGAAAGGCCCACCACAAGAGTAGACATGATGGACAGAATTCGTCGAGCATGCGCTGCCATTCCAAGGCAAACTTTGCTAAACACCGTTCGCCAATTCCAAAGGCGTTTGACTATGTGCCTGGAAGCAAATGGTCGTAATTTCGAACATTTTCTTCGAGGTTAGATAAACACATAAGTGAGAGGCGAAGGGACTCACTTAAATCAAGCACCCTGAACAGTGAGAGGCAAGGGGACTCACTTTAATCAAGCACCCCGATCAGTGAGAGGCGAAGAAGGACTCACTTAAATCAAGCACCCTGAACAGTGAGAGGCAAGGGGACTCACTTTAATCAAGCACCCCGATCAGTGAGAGGCGAAGGGACTCACTTAAATCAAGCACCCTGAACAGTGAGAGGCAAGGGGACTCACTTTAATCAAGCACCCCGATCAGTGAGAGGCGAAGGGACTCACTTAAATCAAGCACCCTGAACAGTGAGAGGCAAGGGGACTCACTTTAATCAAGCACCCCAAAGGAAACAATCCTTACTACGTCCACGTCGTTGTTTCTGGGTAGCGCTAAACGTAAGGTTGACACATTTACAACAGAAGCTTTAATGATCTTGAAGTTTCCGTTAAACAAACATCAGACATGGGGTAGAGATGTGTGGGACTGGGGGATGTCTGGTGTAACAGTTTAGCATGTGAGGCTATGAAGAGCATGGGGTTCGGATGTGCAAGTTTGATATTTGTTTACTAGGATGTGAAAGTTTTGGGTGTGTGGGTTTCCCTATTAAACCTACGATCAGTTTGAACCACTTAAGCCTGTGACTCATGGAAAAAACGACTTAAAATGGATTTTTCGGAGTTCGACCTTCATTTGGCCTTGAAATGACCTTGAAATGACCTTGAAAAAAAATGTCTCAATATGATTTTGAACGTAAAATTTCCCGCTCTTTCCGAATCCGGGGTCAAAAATAGGTGTTCCTATTAAAAAAAAACCACTTGACCTTGAAATAACCTTGAAGGTCAAGTTCAAGGTCAAAGCTGTTAGGACCATCGTTTGGCCCCCTTCGTCCCCTACAACTTTTGTCTGAATCATTTTTTCCTATCTGTCTTAGGATCCGAAAAATCCGGGTGTAGCGATTAAAATGGGTCACCGTGTATATATATATATCGATTTCGGTCATACCGAGGGAAACGGATCCTTAAAATATAGGATACAACGAACATTTTCATGCTTCAAATTTTTTTTCATGCAATTTTCGAGGTAAGCACGAATTTTAGCGCCTTTTGTGTCCGTATATATATATATATATATCAAATGCAGCTTTTGAGGATCTATGTCAACACCGATTTGATACTTTGAGGATTTTTCCGACTTTTGAGGACATCCTCAAAATTCCTTCGGTATAAACCGGTACTTTTGAGGATTTATATTAATACCTTCAACGCAGAGAGGGAGTTATTTCTTTAGTCAAGCATATACGAACTCTGGAGAAAAAAAACTATAGATCCTCAAAAGTACCGGTTTCCGAAATGTGTATATATATTATCGCGATTGCTGGGGATCAGGGCAAACGCGATGTGAGAAACTCCTCCACGACGGGACAGTTTCCACCAAGTGACTAGAGGTTTTACAATATACACGCTTACATTCACTCTCAGTCGCATATACAGTGAATCAACACGCGATGATGAATGTGAAAAGTAAGGTGCGTTTATTAGAACTAAAAGAAATATCACATAAATCTACACAAAAATTATAGGGCGCCAGGTCCGCGTGCTTCCGTACCTAATTACTTTACAACTAGCGCAGACGATAGAGCACGGATTGCTCTGTAAACGATGATACTCTTTGTAGCTTTAGCTACACCCAGTCTATCTTCGATCAACTCTAATATAACTGACGAAGGGAATCCAACTTGTATCTGCAGCTACACGCATAAGAACAGGGGGTTCGTAGACGACGTCTCGGATGCGAGCGCACACACACGCGAGTTTCTCGGCTGAAGGAAGAAGGAATAGGAGACTTACAATCTGTCGGCCAGATGAGCAGCAGGACAATCTCGTTTTCTCTCGCACAGCTGTAGGTTCACAATTCCCGGCGACGCTCGCTGCTTCGCAGTCTCCTTGGCGGCGACAATGGCGGGGAGACAAGCGGGTGCAGCAGGGGGCGCGTCGGTATCGTCGGACTCGCTCGTCAGCGCTCGGCTGCTCTCATCTACGGCAGTACAGACGATGGAGACTGGCAGTATCTCTTTCTCAGCAGCGGCGCTGGCAACACTGCGCAGACTCCTCCGTAGGCGGTAGCGGCAACCGTGCACGGCACGGCGCGTCGACGAGGTCCGTCTCTCGGCGTCGGTTGGCTATCTCTTGAGTAAATCTGGCTAATGGCAGAGGAAATGTATCGGGGAGAGAGGGGAGGACACGCTGTTGTACACTCTCGCGCGACTTTTTCTATGACTGGGAGGCACCACGTCACAAATCCCCCACCCTTAACCGAAGTAGTCGGTAGACGATCTTCGCGGTTAAATACCTAACTCTTTAACAATCCTGGCTACTTAATCCTAAGCTAGCCGATACTAGCTATGGCGGTGTGCAGTGTTTCTGGGCTGCTTCAATGTCCTCCTGGACTGGGCTCCTCTCAATAACTGTGTGAATGTACGCGCTGCTTGTGTGTATCCTAACTAGCGTAACCTGGCCCCAAATCGCAAATACAAAACCATTTTGGTGACTTGCCTGCCCATCAATATTCACTCATCGCTCCAACATATTACATTCATTCGCAAAAGAAAATACAATAGTAATAATTGTTTAAACTCACCTGGCCGCTCTCCTTATTACAGCTCTTAGAAGCAGTACTCTGGCAGTATGCAGTATCCAAGCTGATGCTACGATAAACGATGTTATATTGCGATAGCCGCGAGCTTCATAAATTTGACTGTTAATCAAGTACCAATGCCAGCGGTGGCTTACTTTAATTTTACTTGTAATTTTACTTTACCAATTTAACTTTTGAGAACGGGAGATTGAGCTTTAGCAAGGTAGGATGAGGGAGGGCAAGCATAACTTTGAGACCTAACAATGAACTCTACGAGGCATATGAACTGTGCTTTTCTGCCGAAAGCACGGATTCGATACTTTGAGGATTTTTCGGACTTTTGAGGACATCCTCAAAATTCCTTCGGTATGAAACGGTACTTTTGAGGATTTATATTAATACCTTCAACGTAGAGAGGGAGTTATTTCTTTAGTCAAGCATATACGAACTCTGGAGAAAAAAACTATAGATCCTCAAAAGTACCGGTTTGCGAAATATATATATATGTGTGTGTGTGTGTGTGTGTGTGTGTGTGTGTGTGTGTGTGTGTGTGTGTGTGTGTGTGTGTGTGTTTAACTAATATATATAAAAGTCTACAAGCAAATAGTGAATAATAAATTCAGAATTCACGTTGGATATCAAAATTGCAGAGCTTTCGATGACCTGAATCTAACCTATTGTTTCAAATGTAGAAGATTCGGGCATAGTGGAAATAAGTGCCGTAACGGAAAAGCCTGCCTAATATGTGCTGGAAAACATAATACATCGCAATGTACCACGCCAGACCAACTCGGTTGCATAACTTGTAATTACAGTAATAACCAATTTAAAACAAAATATGATACAAAACACGTGGTCGATGATAGTAAAAAATGTAAGGTTATGAAACACAAGATAAGGAAGTTGATAGCAGAAACAGATTATCCAATAAGGCCTTACATTCCAAGATATGTAGGTAAAATAAATAGACAGCCGCAATTACTAAACTTCAATCCAATAGTCGACAAGTTACCGGCCGAAATTAAATCTACTGTGATAAGTAAATATACATTCAATCCGAGAACGACTGGCGCGATAAGTAAAGCCACACTCAGCCAGACAACGACTGGCACCCCTCAAATACTTCGGTCTCAGATATCAAATAATAAGACACCGGAACAAACGCAAACCAAATTTTAGAGAATCTAAAATGGATCAAAACATAGATTATGTGGAAACGATACAAGAAGAAACGATACGGAGTGAGAAGATCTTTAATGACCTTTTTGCTCTCAATAAATACATTAAAACAAAGAAATATAATATTTTGTATTTAAATATTAGAAGCTTAAGGTAGTTCACCTGGTCGAAAGAGCAGTTTTAGTTTTTGTATTTTTTAAATAATGGTTTATTAAGTTGATAATCCAAGAGTAAGTACATGTAACAAATGTATACTCGAAGGAACATAAGACAATTTTTTTCAGACAAATTCAGGCAATAGTCACAATTCTATTGTTATTAATTAAAGACAAAAACTTCAATAAGTTGCTGTAATTTTTTTATTTTTTATCCAATCTTAACGAAATAAAGCTTATTTTGTTCGTTAAGAAATTTTAGAGGGAGTATCGGTGGAAAAATTTATGATACGAGTTATCAGTACGGCGCAATATCAATTTGTTTAAGAAAAGCAAGTCAAGTTTTAGAGTGTTTAAGATGAACAAATTGATGTTGCATCGTACTGGTAACTCGTATCATAAATTTTCCCACCGATACTCCCCCTGAAATTTCTTAACGAACAAAATAAGCTTTATTTCGTTAAGATCGGATAAAAAATAAAAAAATTACAGCAACTTATTGAATTTTTTGTCTTTAATTAATAACAATAGAATAGTGACTATTGCCTGAATTTGTCTGAAAAAAATTGTCTTATGTTCCTTCTAGTATATATTTGCCACATGTGCTTATTCTTGGATTATCAACTTAATAAAACATAATTTAAAAAATACAAAAACTAAAACTGCTGTTTCGACCGAGTGAACTACCTTAAATGCTAATTTTAATAAGTAGGAGATATTTATTGAGGGTTTTGAGATTAAGCCATGTATTGTGGTCTGCGTAGAAACCTGGAATTTGGAATGCTATAGTTACTTCTTACTCTTACTTTGTACTCTTTAAAAGGATACAAAATGTATTATAATTACAGTAGGCTAAATCAGTCAGATAGAGTAGTAATATATATTGATTACAACATAACAGAATATATAAGAGTAATTGAAATAGGTAAGCTTAAAATGTCAAACTCCTGCATCATAATGAATAACAATAAAAAACTCGAAGTATCTGCTTTATATATATCACATGATCTATCGAAAACCAAATTTATTAATAACTTACATGATTACGTAAAAAATAAGCACAATACCAAAAATCATCTAATTTTGGGTGATTTCAATATAGACCTACTTCATCTGAACATAACAAGTCAGGAATACTTGAATAATTTCCTATATAGAGGCTTTACAGCTGGACTCCAGGGTATAACCAGACCGTCAGATAATAACAACAATGGCTCATGCATTGACAATATCTTTATAAAAACCAAAACAATAAATACAAATACTTTAAGATTAACAAACTTGATAAGAGATCACTATCCTCTTTTCGTAACGATAAGTAAAATAAGAAATTACAAAACAAATGAACCGAAAATGTGAATAAACCATAAAAAATTATATAAAATAGCAGAAAAAGAAAATTGGAATACGATATTGTCATTGACTGATCCAAATGAAGCCACTAATGCATTAATAAACATGATAAAAAATTGTACTGCCTTAGCAACTTATTGTATTAATACTAATAAACAGCAAAATAATTCAATACCTAGAAGTAAATGGATTACCAAAGCAATCATGATATCTTATGACAAAAAAGAATTACTATACAAAATACGGAAAGCTATCCCAAGTAACGAAACAACTAACTAGGAGAGGCCGCGAACTCCGGATCACGGATTCGGCTCAAACGTTAAGATATATAATTTGGATGTAGAAATATAAAGAAAGCTCCAATATTAGACCCTAACGCTAAAAAAAAACTGAAGTCCTGCGCCTCTTTAGCTTTATTTTGAAAAAAGGCTTGAAAAAAATCTCTTCTTGAAACGGTAACTATTTAACTCCGCGCGGGAAGTCTTAAATATAATTTCAATAATAGAAAATAAAACTAGAGAAAATGGACATTCATCTGCTTTTTTAAGAATTAAAAAATTTTGATTCCTTCAAAAGTTATGTAAGTTTTAAATTGAGCATCGAAAGTGCATCAAAATATGCCGGCAGTCGAACAGTTTAATTTTAGGGATTAAACAGTGCATTTTCGATGCTCTATTTTAAACTTTTATAACTTTGAAAGGAATCAACATTTTTTAATTCTTAAAAAAGTAAATGAAAGCTCATTTTCTCTAGTTTTATTTTATATTCTTGAAATGATATTTAAGGCTTCCCGGAGTTAAATGGTTACCGTTTCAAGAAGAGGTTTTTTCAAGCCTTTTTTCAAAATAAAGCTAGAAAGGCGCAGAAATTCAGTTTTTTAGAGCATTAGGGTCTAATATTGTAGCTTTCTTTATATTTCTACATCGAAAAATATATCGCAAAGTTTGAGCCGAATCCGTAATCTGGAGTTCGCGGCCTCTCGTAGTAAGACAGAATACAAAAAATATGTTAAAATACTAGTAACGTTATAAATAATGCCAAATTAATGTTTAATCGCGAACAAATCCGACAAAACCGCAATAATTTGAGAAATTTATGGAAAATAATAAATGCTAAGCTAGGCAAGAATATAGAAAAAGGTATTAAAATAAACCAAATATATGATAAGAATATGCAAAAAGTCATGTATATTAAGCTGGAGTAGCCACTTCATAAGCCCGGGTTGAAAATAATCCCTTATTTTGTCGCTAATTTGTCGCTAATTTGTTACGCCAATCCCGATTTTGTCGCTCCAGCCGATTCCGAGAAACAATGGCTACTGCAACTTAAGTCATAAGCTGGAAAAGCCACTATTGTATCTTCTCAGCAATTGACAATAGCGACACCGGGTTAGGACTAGATTTTGTCGCTAATTTGTCGCTCAAAGATGCCGTAGATCCCATGTCCCAAAAATGGACCGCTGTCCCAAAAAACGATACAAGGTCACGAGAATATAAGCAAAAATGACGAAAATTAAAAATAACAATTAACTTATAATTGCATATTTTGTCGCTAATTTGTCGCTGATTTTTCCCGCAAAATCCGATTTTAACGCTCCAGCCGATTCCGAGAAACAATGGCTACTGCAACGTAAGTCTTAAGCTGGAAAAGCCACTATTGTATCTTCTCAGCAATTGACAATAGCGACACCGGGTTAGGCCTAGATTTTGTCGCTAATTTGTCGCTCAAAGATGCCGTAGATCCCATGTCCCAAAAATGGACCGCTGTCCCAAAAAACGATACAAGGTCACGAGCATATAAGCAAAAATTATGAAAATTAAAAATATTCATTAACTTATAATTGCATATTTTGTCGCTAATTTGTCGCTGATTTTTCCCGCAAAACCCGATTTTAACGCTCTAGCCGTTTTCGAGAAACAATGGCTATTCTAGCGTAATATTAAGATAGGAAAGCCATTACGTTCTATTGTCTCACCAATTGACGATAGCGACACCGGGTTAGGCCTAGATTTTGTCGCTAATTTGTCGCTCAAAGATGCCGTAGATCCCATGTCCCAAAAATGGACTGCTGTCCCAGAAAACGATACAAGGTCACAAGCATATAAGCAAAAATGATAAAAATTAAAAATATCCATTAAGTTATAATTGCATATTTTGTCGCTAATTTGTCGCTGATTTTTCCCCGATTTTAACGCTCTAGCCGTTTCCGAGAAACAGTGGCTACGGTGGCGTGAGTCTTAAGCTGGAAAAGTCATTACGTTGTATCTTCTCAGCAATTAATAATAACGACACGGGGTTTGGCCTACTTTTTGTCGCTAATTTGTCGCTTGATGATGCCGTAGATCCCATGTCTCAAAAGTTGACCACTGTCCCAAAAGTGGAACGCATGCACGGAGATGAACAACGTCGGGTCATGCATATAAACGAAAATGATAAAACTAAAAAAAAATTAATTCAGCTAATGTGCATGAAGGCAACACTACTTTCGCAAATGTCGTTTCTTAATTAAAAACCCTAATCAAGCGAGAAGTCAAAGATTCAAAGATAGGCAGGATTCAAAAGTCGAAAGTCGATCGAAAACGCAAACGAAATCGTTTGGGACTCTGAAGAGCGGTTTTTTTTTAGTAAAACCGTAAGCAACAAATTCATAACTGTACGGAATGTAGTCTTAAATATATTACTAAGTTGTTACAGCACTCCTGATTTTGTTGCTTCAAGAGAAGCGAGATCTTGAGTCAAAAGTCGACCGAAGACGCAGAAAAACGTGCTTGTGATGCTGACAATCGATATTTACATACAAAAACGGTAAGCGACGAATTCATTATCGTGCACAATGTTTTCTCTAGTATATTGTTAAGTTGTAACGGTATTCCTGAATTTGTTGCTTCAAGACAGATAGATCCCCGAAAACAAAATCGATGAAAACTGGAAAATAACGCGTTTGGGACGCTGAAATCGGGGTTTTCCTTAGCAAAACCGTAAGCAACAAATTCGCAAATGTGCAGAAACTCGTCTCTAATATGTTGCTACGTTGTTACAGCACTCCTGATTTTGTTGCTTCAAGATAGCCGAGATCTCGAAGTCGAAAATCGATCGAAAACGCAAGAAAACGTGTTTTTGATGCTGACAATCGATTTTTACATACAAAATCGGTGAGAGACAAATTCATTAACGTGCACCATGTTATCTCTAGTATGTTCTCAAGTTGTAACGGTATTCCTGATTTTGTCGCTTCTAGACAGTTAGTTCCCGGACACAAAAATCGATCGAAACCGGAAAAAACGCGTTTGGGACGCTGAAATCGGGGGTTTCTTTAGCAAAACCTTAAGCAACAAATTTACAAATGCGCAGACTCTTGTCTCTAATATGTTACTAAGTTGTTACAGCACTCCTGATTTTGTTGCTTCAAGATAGCCGAGATTTCGAAGTCGAAAATCGATCGAAAACGCAAAAAAACGTGTTTTTGATGCTGACAATCGATATTTACATACAGAAACGGTGAGCGACAAATTCATTAACGTGCACCATGTTATCTCTAGTATGTTCTCAAGTTGTAACGATATTCCGGAATTTGTCGCTTCTAGACAGTTAGATCCCGGACACAAAAATCGATCGAAACCGGAAAATAAGACCCGATTGGGACGTTGAAATCGGGGTTTTCATTAGCAAAACCGTTAGCAACAAATTCACAAATGTGCAGAATCTCGACTCTAATATGTTGCTACGTTGTTAGAGTATTCCTGAATTTGTTGCTTAGCAGTAGATTATATCTCGGAATCGAAAGTCGATCGAAAACGGTAAAAACCCGTTTGGGATTAGGTAAATGGGGTTTTCTTTAGAAAAACCGTAAGCAACAAATTCACAAATGCGCAGACTCTTGTCTCTAATATGTTACTAAGTTGTTACAGCACTCCTGATTTTGTTGCTTCAGGATAGGCGAGATCTCGAAGTCGAAAATCGATCGAAGACGCAAAAAAACGTGTTTTTGATGCTGACAATAGATATTTACATACAGAAACGGTGAGCGACAAATTCTTTAACGTGCTAAATCTTTTCTCTAGTATGTTCTCAAATTGTAACGGTATTCCTGAATTTGTCGCTTCTAGACAGTTAGTTCCCGGCCACAAAAATCGAACGAAACCGGAAAATAACGCGTTTGGGACGCTGAAATCGGGGTTTTCTTTAGCAAAACCGTAAGCAACAAATTTACAAATGCGCAGACTCTTGTCCCTAATATGTTACTAAGTTGTTACAGCACTCCTGATTTTGTTGCTTCAAGATAGCCGAGATTTCGAAGTCGAAAACCGATGGAAAACCGTAAAAAACGCGTTTTTGATGCTGACTATCGATATTTACATTCAGAAACGGTGAGCGACAAATTCTTTAACGAGCTAAATCTTTTCTCTAGTATGTTCTCAAGTTGTAACGGTATTCCTGAATTTGTTGCTTCTAGACAGTTAGTTCCCGGACACAAAAATCGATCGAAACCGGAAAATAACGCGTTTGGGACTCTGGAATCGGGATTTTCTTTAGCAAAACCGTAAGCAACAAATTCACAAATGCGCAGACTCTTGTCTCTAATATGTTGCTACGTTGTTAGACTATTCCTGAATTTATTGCTTTGCAGTAGATTATATCCCGGAGTCTAAAGTCGATCGAAAACGGTAAAAACCCGTTTGAGATTAGGTAAATGGGGTTTTCGTTAGAAAAACCGTAAGCAACAAATTCACAAATGCGCAGACTCTTGTCTCTAATATGTTGCTAAGTTGTTAGAGCACTCCTGATTTTGTTGCTCCAAGATAACCGAGATTCCGAAGTCGAAAATCAATCGAAAACGCAAAAAAACGTGTTTTTGATGCTGACAATCAATATTTACATACAGAAACGGTGAGCAACAAGTTCTTTAATGTGCACAATCTTTTCTCTAGTATGTTCTCAAGTTGTAACGGTATTCCTGATTTTGTCGCTTCTAGACAGTTAGTTCCCGGACACAAAAATCGATCGAAACCGGAAAATAACGCGTTTGGGACGCTGAAATCGGGGTTTTCTTTAGCAAAACCTTAAGCAACAAATTTACAAATGCGCAGACTCTTGTCTCTAATATGTTACTAAGTTGTTACAGCACTCCTGATTTTGTTGCTTCAGGATAGGCGAGATCTCGAAGTCGAAAATGGATCGAAAACTCAAAATAACGTGGTTGTGATGCTGACAATCGATTTTTACGTACCAAAACGGTGAGCGACAAATTCATTAAAGTGCGCCATATTATCTCTAGTATGTTCTCAAGTTGTAACGGTATTCCTGAATTTGTCGCTTCTAGACAGTTAGTTCCCGGACACAAAAATCGATCGAAACCGGAAAATAACGCGTTTGGGACGCTGAAATCGGGGTTTTTTTTAGCCAAACCGTAAGCAACAAATTCACAAATGCGCAGACTCTTGTCTCTAATATGTTGCTACGTTGTTAGAGCACTCCTGATTTTGTTGCTTCAAGATAACCGAGATTCCGAAGTCGAAAATCAATCGAAAACGCAAAAAACGTGTTTTTGATGCTGACAATCGATATTTACATACAGAAACGGTGAGCGACAAATTCATTAACGTGCACCATGTTATCTCTAGTATGTTCTCAAGTTGTAATGGTATTCCGGAATTTCTCGCTTCTAGACAGTTATATCCCGGACACAGAAATCGATCGAAACCGGAAAATAACACGATTGGGACGTTGAAATCGGGGTTTTCTTTAGCAAAACCGTTAGCAACAAATTAACAAATGTTCAGAATCTCGACTCTAATATGTTGCTACGTTGTTAGAGTATTCCTGAATTTGTTGCTTAGCAGTAGATTATATCTCGGAATCGAAAGTCGATCGAAAACGGTAAAAACCCGTTTGGGATTAGGTAAATGGGGTTTTCTTTAGAAAAACCGTAAGCAACAAATTCACAAATGCGCAGACTCTTGTCTCTAATATGTTGCTACGTTGTTAGAGCACTCCTGATTTTGTTGCTTCAAGATAGCCGAGATTTCGAAGTCGAAAATCGATCGAAAACGCAAAAAAACGTGTTTTTGATGCTGACAATCTATATTTACATACAGAAACGGTGAGCGACAAATTCTTTAACGAGCTAAATCTTTTCTCTAGTATGTTCTCAAGTTGTAACGGTATTCCTGAATTTGTTGCTTCTAGACAGTTAGTTCCCGGACACAAAAATCGATCGAAACCGGAAAATAACGCGTTTGGGACGCTGAAATCGGGATTTTCTGTAGCAAAACCGTAAGCTACAAATTCACAAATGCGCAGACTCTTGTCTTTAATATGTTGCTACGTTGTTAGAGTATTCCTGAATTTATTGCTTTGCAGTAGATTATATCCCGGAGTCTAAAGTCGATCGAAAACGGTAAAAACCCGTTTGAGATTAGGTAAATGGGGTTTTCGTTAGAAAAACCGTAAGCAACAAATTCACAAATGCGCAGACTCTTGTCTCTAATATGTTACTAAGTTGTTACAGCACTCCTGATTTTGTTGCTTCAGGATAGGCGAGATCTCGAAGTCGAAAATCGATCGAAGACGCAAAAAAACGTGTTTTTGATGCTGACAATCGATATTTACATACAGAAACGGTGAGCGACAAATTCTTTAACGAGCTAAATCTTTTCTCTAGTATGTTCTCAAGTTGTAACGGTATTCCTGAATTTGTTGCTTCTAGACAGTTAGTTCCCGGACACAAAAATCGATCGAAACCGGAAAATAACGCGTTTGGGACGCTGAAATCGGGATTTTCTTTAGCAAAACCGTAAGCAACAAATTCACAAATGCGCAGACTCTTGTCTCTAATATGTTGCTACGTTGTTAGAGTATTCCTGAATTTATTGCTTTGCAGTAGATTATATCCCGGAGTCTAAAGTCGATCGAAAACGGTAAAAACCCGTTTGAGATTAGGTAAATGGGGTTTTCGTTAGAAAAACCGTAAGCAACAAATTCACAAATGCGCAGACTCTTGTCTCTAATATATTGCTACGTTGTTAGAGCACTCCTGATTTTGTTGCTCCAAGATAACCGAGATTCCGAAGTCGAAAATCAATCGAAAACGCAAAAAAACGTGTTTTTGATGCTGACAATCAATATTTACATACAGAAACGGTGAGCAACATGTTCTTTAATGTGCACAATCTTTTCTCTAGTATGTTCTCAAGTTGTAACGGTATTCCTGATTTTGTCGCTTCTAGACACTTAGTTCCCGGACACAAAAATCGATCGAAACCGGAAAATAACGCGTTTGGGACGCTGAAATCGGGGTTTTCTTTAGCAAAACCTTAAGCAACAAATTTACAAATGCGCAGACTCTTGTCTCTAATATGTTACTAAGTTCTTACAGCACTCCTGATTTTGTTGCTTCAGGATAGGCGAGATCTCGAAGTCGAAAATGGATCGAAAACTCAAAAAACGTGGTTGTGATGCTGACAATCGATTTTTACGTACCAAAACGGTGAGCGACAAATTCATTAAAGTGCGCCATATTATCTCTAGTATGTTCTCAAGTTGTAACGGTATTCCTGAATTTGTCGCTTCTAGACAGTTAGTTCCCGGACACAAAAATCGATCGAAACCGGAAAATAACGCGTTTGGGACGCTGAAATCGGGATTTTCTTTAGCAAAACCGTAAGCAACAAATTCACAAATGCGCAGACTCTTGTCTCTAATATGTTGCTACGTTGTTAGAGTATTCCTGAATTTGTTGCTTTGCAGTAGATTATATCCCGGAGTATAAAGTCGATCGAAAACGGTAAAAACGCGTTTGAGATTAGGTAAATGGGGTTTTCGTTTGAAAAACCGTAAGCAACAAATTCCCAAATATGCAGACTCTTGTCTCTAATATGTTACTAAGTTGTTACAGCATTCCTGATTTTGTTGCTTCAAAATAGCCGAGATCTCGAAGTCGAAAATCGATCGAAAACGCAAAAAAAACGTGTTTGTGATGCTGACAATCGATTTTTACATACAAAAACGGTAAGCGACAAATTTATTAACGTGTACCATGTTATCTCTAGTATGTTCTCAAGTTGTAACGGTATTCCTGAATTTGTTGCTGCTAGACAGTTAGATCCCGGACACAAAAATCGATCGAAGCCGGAAAATAACGCGTTTGGGACGCTCATATCGGGGTCTTCTTTAGCAAAACAGTAAGCATCAATTTTACAAATGCGCAGACTCTTGTCTCTAATATGTTACTAAGTTGTTACAGCACTCCTGATTTTGTTGCTTCAAGATAGCCGACATATCGAAGTCGAAAATCGATCGTAAACGCAAAAAACCGGTTTGTGTTGCTGACAATCGATTTTTACATACAAAAACGGTAAGCGACAAATTCTTTAACGTGTACAATGTTTTCTCTAGTATGTTCTCAAGTTGTAACGGTATTCCTGAATTTGTTGCTGCTAGACAGTTAGATCCGGGACACAAAAATCGATCGAAACCGGAAAATAACGCGTTTGGGACGCTCATATCGGGGTCTTCTTTAGCAAAACAGTAAGCATCAAATTCACAAATGTGCAGAATCTTGTCTGCAATATATTGCTACGTTGTTACAGTATTCCTGAATTTGTTGCTTAGCAGTAGATTATATCCCGGAGTCGAAAGTCGATCGAAAATGGTCAGAAGAGGTTTGGTATTACGTAAATGGGGTTGTCTTTAGTAAAACCGTAAGCAACAAATTCATAACTGTACCGAATGTTTTCTCTAGTATGTTGTTAAATTGTAACGGTATTCCTGAATCTTTGACTTCAAGACAGCTAGATCCCGGAGACAACAATTGATCGAAACTGCAAAATAACGCGTTTGGAACGTTGAATTCTGAATTTTCCTTCGCCAAACCGTAAGCAAGAAATTCGCAAATGTGCAGAATCTTGTCTCAGATATTTTGCTAAATTATTCCTAAATGTTTTGGTTTGCAGTAGTTTATATTCCGGAGTCGAAAGTCGATCGAAAACAGAAAAAGATGCATTTCGGACGCTGGCGAGTGGGTTTTATTAGTAAATAGATAAGGAAAAAATTCATAACTGTGCAGAATGTCGTCTCTAATATGCGTTGTAGTCTAATATAGCTTAGTAAAATATTAGCAACAACGTTTATCACAGTTTTGAATTTGTTGCTGATCGCTTACCTAAATTAAAGCAACAAATTAGCAAGAAATGTCACTTGCGCCGGCATAAAATGTGTCGCCGGACAGTAGTTCCAGTAGTGGCGATGCTGGCCCAGTTTTCATGGTAGCACCGCGACGATATCTCGGAAACGGTTGAAGCAACAAATTTGGGATTGGCGTAACAAACGAGCAACAAATTTGCAACAAAAATAACCTCTGTCTCAGTTCACTAGAACAAGAATTTGCAAAGTTGGACAAATATGAGCTGTGTCGCGTACATGCGTATAATACGGCTTCTAAAGTGCGAAACGGAAATTAGCACTATAGCGGTAGAACAGTAGCGCCCCCAGGGGGGAGATGACGAATGGCGTTTGTGCACCAGATAGACACGCGTGAGACCCGCGATCATGCGGTCGCGTTGGGCCCGATATCGCCGTCGAGTTATAATAAAGACTTGTGTGTGCGTAGTGATAGAGAGCGGCTCGTAAGGACTGTTGTGAGCAGAGTCTGAGAACAAATAAAGTATCCGTCAATATAAGTTCACGGGGTATTTTGATTTAGTCTCCTTATCCCCGTACGCTAAAATCTGCTAGCTTAATATCAAGTCATATACATTTGGTCCTGTGTCGAGCTCAGGGACCCGCAAAGACTTGTATGATTTTTGGCTCCGGCTATCTTACAGCAACGAATTAGCAACACATATGTCCCTTGTCTCGTTTTGATAGAGGGAAAACTCGCAAACATATCCGAACACGATCTGCTAGATTAATATTAAGCTAGCAGATCACCTGTTTCTTGGAAACGTCTGGAACATCAAAATCCGGATTGGCATAAGAAATTAACAGTAAATTAGCAATATATTATGGTATTATGTAGAAAGCGCGGTCATTAAAGTGATCTGCTAGCTTAATATACTAGTGTTTTCGATAGACTTTTGATTTTCAGATTTCGCCTGTCCTACAGCAACAAATTCAGGAATACCGTTGCAACTTAGCAACATATTAAAAACTAGATTCGGCCTAGTTATGAATTTGTTGCTTACTGTTTTATTAAAGAAAACACCATTTTCAGCGTTCCAAACGTGTTTTTGAATTTATTGCTTACCGTTTTAGTTCATAAAACCAGATTTACCAGATTTTGTGCATTTTCGATCAATTTTCGTCTCCGAAATCTAGCTTGCCTTATAGCAACAAATTCAGAAATACCATTTCAACTTAGCAATAGTGCGTTTGCGAACCGAAGACGAGTACTGCAGCCACACGAGGTCAAAAAACCCACTAAGCTCTTGGTGCACACCATATTTTATGTCACACAAGCACTTTTTTCGCGTTTTTTTTATCTATTATGCGAGCTGAAAGTGATCGTTTATAGACCGGCGGGCAAAAAAAAAATATTTTTCTAACCGCTGCCCATAAGCTTCGTTAAAAAAAAAAACGCGAAAAAGAATACTTGTGTTACAAAAAATATGGTGTGCACCAAGGGCTAAGTGGTCTTTTTGACCTCGTGTGGTTGCAGTACTCGTCTTCGGCTCGCAAAACGTACTCGCCTTCGGTTCGTGCTTGCTCGCCTTCGACTCGTACTGCAAACTCCACACTCGGTCTAAAAAAGCCCACTTTGCGCCCTTGGTACATAATATACTATTACGCGGGAGAGAAAAGTGTGGAGCCAGCACTTACAAATTCTACGGATACTCGCTGTCGTCGGCCGTCCTTCCGCACCAGCACCTGATGCGTCGCTCACAGTTGCTTACCGAGATTCGGTCAACGTAACATTGGCAAGAGGCGCACAATCGCACTTGCACACTCTTTCGCACGGCGTCACACGGCAAAAACTCTCCACTTGGACTATATCGCACTCTCTAATAGAGCGAGGAGCGCGGGCGCTATCCAAAATGAGATTAAGCAGGTTCAAATAAAATCGTAAAGTCTGCATATGAAAATATTATTGAAGGCTGTTATTGTTCAGGTCTTCGTAAACAAATTAGTATAGTTTTAAATGCAAGTTGCCGACCAATACTTGACATAATATTGTTAAAAAATTAATATTTTAAAATGGGAAAATATGGGAGTCATGCTGTAGGATTGGAAAAGTATTTAAATTGAAGTACATAAACACTGCAGAATTATAACAAAAATTGAACAATTATAATTAATTAATTTATTGTTTGAAAATATTTCTTAAATATTGAAGAATGAAAATAATATTTATATTAACAGACAATTGACTTCAGACTTTTAATAGAACCACCTTAATTGTCTGTCTCCTCGCGCGCCACTCCCCTCCCCACCCCCTCTCACTCTTTCTCTCTCTCTCTCTCTCCCTCTCGCTCTTTCTCTCTCTCACTCCCTCTCTCTCGCTTTCTCTCTCTCTCTCTGCACATGTAACATCTTAGAGTAGTTAGTACATTCATTAGACGGGGAGAGAGGGACATGATGAGGAATAAGTTTTCGTCATACCATTTACTAAATAAAACATAATTTACAGCGTCCAAAACGCGTTTTTCTGTATTTTCGGTCGACGTTCGACTCTGGTATATAGCCTGTCGGTTTTCACCGTTTTCGATCGACTTTTGTGTCCGGGAACTAACTGTCTAGAAGCGACATATTCAGGAGTACCGTTACAACTTGAGAACATACTAGAAAAAGATTTTGCACGTTAAAGAATTTGTCGCCTACCGTTTTTGTATGTAAAAATCGATTGTCAGCATGAAAAACACGTTTTATTGCGTTTTCGATCAATTTCCGACTTCGAGATCTTGGCTATCTTGAAGCAACAAAATCAGGAGTGCTGTAACAACTTAGTAACATATTAGAGACAAGAGTCTGCGCATTTGTAAATTTGTTGCTTCGGTTTTGTTAAAGAAAACCCCGATTTCACGTCCCAAACGCGTTATTTTCCGGTTTCGATCGATTTTTGTGTCCGGGAACTAACTGTCTAGAAGCGACAAAATCAGGAATACCGTTACAACTTGAGAACATACTAGAGAAAAGATTGTGCACGGTTAAGAATTTGTCGCTTACCGTTTTGGTATGTAAAAATCGATTGTCAGCATCACAAACACGTTTATTTGCGTTTTCGATCGATTTTCGACTTCGAGATCTCGGCTATTTTGAAGCAACAAAATCAGGAATGCTGTAACAACTTAGTGACATATTAGAGACAAGAGTCTGCATATTTGTGAATTTGTTGCTTACGGGTTTCTAACGAAAACCCCATTTACCTAATCTCAAACGCGTTTTTACCGTTTCGATCGACTTTATACTCCGGGATATAATCTACTGCAAAGCAACAAATTCAGGAATACTCTAACAACGTAGCAACATATTAGAGACAAGAATCTGCGCATTTGTGAATTTGTTGCTTACGGTTTTGCTAAAGAAAACCCCGATTTCAGCGTCCCAAACGCGTTATTTTCCGGTTTCGATGGATTTTTGTGTCCGGGAACTAACTGTCTAGAAGCGACAAATTCAGGAATACCGTTACAACTTGAGAACATACTAGAGAAAAGATTGTGCACGGTTAAGAATTTGTCGCTTACCGTTTTTGTATGTAAAAATCGATTGTCAGCATCACAAACACGTTTTTTTGCGTTTTCGATCGATTTTCGACTTCGAGATCTCGGCTATTTTGAAGCAACAAAATCAGAAATGCTGTAACAACTTAGTAACATATTAGAGACAAGAGTCTGCATATTTGGGAATTTGTTGCTTACGGTTTTTCTAACAAAAACCCCATTTACC
Source organism: Torymus aiolomorphi (assembly GCA_036365515.1). Classification (NCBI taxonomy): domain Eukaryota; kingdom Metazoa; phylum Arthropoda; class Insecta; order Hymenoptera; family Torymidae; genus Torymus; species Torymus aiolomorphi. The sequence goes on along the minus strand of CM070873.1, from coordinate 91,324,762 downwards.
TAATCTCAAACGCGTTTTTACCGTTTTCGATCGACTTTATACTCCGGGATATAATCTACTGCAAAGCAACAAATTCAGGAATACTCTAACAACGTCGCAACATATTAGAGACAAGAGTCTGCGCATTTGTGAATTTGTTGCTTACGGTTTTGCTAAAGAAAATCCCGATTTCAGCGTCCCAAACGCGTTATTTTCCGGTTTCGATCGAGATTTGTGTCCGGGAACTAACTGTCTAGAAGCGACAAATTCAGGAATACCGTTACAACTTGAGAACATAGTAGAGAAAAGATTTAGCACGTTAAAGAATTTGTCGCTCACCGTTTCTGTATGTAAATATCGATTGTCAGCATCAAAAACACGTTTTTTTGCGTTTTCGATCGATTTTCGACTTCGAAATCTCGGCTATCTTGAAGCAACAAAATCAGGAGTGCTGTAACAACTTAGTAACATATTAGAGATAAGAGTCTGCGCATTTGTAAAATTGATGCTTACTGTTTTGCTAAAGAAGACCCCGATATGAGCGTCCCAAACGCGTTATTTTCCGGCTTCGATCGATTTTTGTGTCCGGGATCTAACTGTCTAGCAGCAACAAATTCAGGAATACCGTTACAACTTGAGAACATACTAGATATAACATGGTACACGTTAATAAATTTGTCGCTTACCGTTTTTGTATGTAAAAATCGATGGTCAGCATGAAAAACACGTTTTTTTTGCGTTTTCGATCGATTTTCTACTTCGAGATCTCGGCTATTTTGAAGCAACAAAATCAGGAATGCTGTAACAACTTAGTAACATATTAGAGACAAGAGTCTGCGCATTTGTAAATTTGTTGCTTCGGTTTTGTTAAAGAAAACCCCGATTTCACGTCCCAAACGCGTTATTTTCCGGTTTCGATCGATTTTTGTGTCCGGGAACTAACTGTCTAGAAGCGACAAAATCAGGAATACCGTTACAACTTGAGAACATACTAGAGAAAAGATTGTGCACGGTTAAGAATTTGTCGCTTACCGTTTTGGTATGTAAAAATCGATTGTCAGCATCACAAACACGTTTATTTGCGTTTTCGATCGATTTTCGACTTCGAGATCTCGGCTATTTTGAAGCAACAAAATCAGGAATGCTGTAACAACTTAGTGACATATTAGAGACAAGAGTCTGCATATTTGTGAATTTGTTGCTTACGGGTTTCTAACGAAAACCCCATTTACCTAATCTCAAACGCGTTTTTACCGTTTCGATCGACTTTATACTCCGGGATATAATCTACTGCAAAGCAACAAATTCAGGAATACTCTAACAACGTAGCAACATATTAGAGACAAGAATCTGCGCATTTGTGAATTTGTTGCTTACGGTTTTGCTAAAGAAAACCCCGATTTCAGCGTCCCAAACGCGTTATTTTCCGGTTTCGATGGATTTTTGTGTCCGGGAACTAACTGTCTAGAAGCGACAAATTCAGGAATACCGTTACAACTTGAGAACATACTAGAGAAAAGATTGTGCACGGTTAAGAATTTGTCGCTTACCGTTTTTGTATGTAAAAATCGATTGTCAGCATCACAAACACGTTTTTTTTGCGTTTTCGATCGATTTTCGACTTCGAGATCTCGGCTATTTTGAAGCAACAAAATCAGAAATGCTGTAACAACTTAGTAACATATTAGAGACAAGAGTCTGCATATTTGGGAATTTGTTGCTTACGGTTTTTCTAACAAAAACCCCATTTACCTAATCTCAAACGCGTTTTTACCGTTTTCGATCGACTTTATACTCCGGGATATAATCTACTGCAAAGCAACAAATTCAGGAATACTCTAACAACGTCGCAACATATTAGAGACAAGAGTCTGCGCATTTGTGAATTTGTTGCTTACGGTTTTGCTAAAGAAAATCCCGATTTCAGCGTCCCAAACGCGTTATTTTCCGGTTTCGATCGAGATTTGTGTCCGGGAACTAACTGTCTAGAAGCGACAAATTCAGGAATACCGTTACAACTTGAGAACATAGTAGAGAAAAGATTTAGCACGTTAAAGAATTTGTCACTCACCGTTTCTGTATGTAAATATCGATTGTCAGCATCAAAAACACGTTTTTTTGCGTTTTCGATCGATTTTCGACTTCGAAATCTCGGCTATCTTGAAGCAACAAAATCAGGAGTGCTGTAACAACTTAGTAACATATTAGAGATAAGAGTCTGCGCATTTGTAAAATTGATGCTTACTGTTTTGCTAAAGAAGACCCCGATATGAGCGTCCCAAACGCGTTATTTTCCGGCTTCGATCGATTTTTGTGTCCGGGATCTAACTGTCTAGCAGCAACAAATTCAGGAATACCGTTACAACTTGAGAACATACTAGATATAACATGGTACACGTTAATAAATTTGTCGCTTACCGTTTTTGTATGTAAAAATCGATGGTCAGCATCACAAACACGTTTTTTTTGCGTTTTCGATCGATTTTCTACTTCGAGATCTCGGCTATTTTGAAGCAACAAAATCAGGAATGCTGTAACAACTTAGTAACATATTAGAGACAAGAGTCTGCGCATTTGTAAATTTGTTGCTTCGGTTTTGTTAAAGAAAACCCCGATTTCACGTCCCAAACGCGTTATTTTCCGGTTTCGATCGATTTTTGTGTCCGGGAACTAACTGTCTAGAAGCGACAAAATCAGGAATACCGTTACAACTTGAGAACATACTAGAGAAAAGATTGTGCACGGTTAAGAATTTGTCGCTTACCGTTTTGGTATGTAAAAATCGATTGTCAGCATCACAAACACGTTTATTTGCGTTTTCGATCGATTTTCGACTTCGAGATCTCGGCTATTTTGAAGCAACAAAATCAGGAATGCTGTAACAACTTAGTGACATATTAGAGACAAGAGTCTGCATATTTGTGAATTTGTTGCTTACGGGTTTCTAACGAAAACCCCATTTACCTAATCTCAAACGCGTTTTTACCGTTTCGATCGACTTTATACTCCGGGATATAATCTACTGCAAAGCAACAAATTCAGGAATACTCTAACAACGTAGCAACATATTAGAGACAAGAATCTGCGCATTTGTGAATTTGTTGCTTACGGTTTTGCTAAAGAAAACCCCGATTTCAGCGTCCCAAACGCGTTATTTTCCGGTTTCGATGGATTTTTGTGTCCGGGAACTAACTGTCTAGAAGCGACAAATTCAGGAATACCGTTACAACTTGAGAACATACTAGAGAAAAGATTGTGCACGGTTAAGAATTTGTCGCTTACCGTTTTTGTATGTAAAAATCGATTGTCAGCATCACAAACACGTTTTTTGCGTTTTCGATCGATTTTCGACTTCGAGATCTCGGCTATTTTGAAGCAACAAAATCAGAAATGCTGTAACAACTTAGTAACATATTAGAGACAAGAGTCTGCATATTTGGGAATTTGTTGCTTACGGTTTTTCTAACAAAAACCCCATTTACCTAATCTCAAACGCGTTTTTACCGTTTTCGATCGACTTTATACTCCGGGATATAATCTACTGCAAAGCAACAAATTCAGGAATACTCTAACAACGTCGCAACATATTAGAGACAAGAGTCTGCGCATTTGTGAATTTGTTGCTTACGGTTTTGCTAAAGAAAATCCCGATTTCAGCGTCCCAAACGCGTTATTTTCCGGTTTCGATCGATTTTTGTGTCCGGGAACTAACTGTCTAGAAGCGACAAATTCAGGAATACCGTTACAACTTGAGAACATAGTAGAGAAAAGATTTAGCACGTTAAAGAATTTGTCGCTCACCGTTTCTGTATGTAAATATCGATTGTCAGCATCAAAAACACGTTTTTTTGCGTTTTCGATCGATTTTCGACTTCGAAATCTCGGCTATCTTGAAGCAACAAAATCAGGAGTGCTGTAACAACTTAGTAACATATTAGAGATAAGAGTCTGCGCATTTGTAAAATTGATGCTTACTGTTTTGCTAAAGAAGACCCCGATATGAGCGTCCCAAACGCGTTATTTTCCGGCTTCGATCGATTTTTGTATCCGGGATCTAACTGTCTAGCAGCAACAAATTCAGGAATACCGTTACAACTTGAGAACATACTAGAGATAACATGGTACACGTTAATAAATTTGTCGCTTACCGTTTTTGTATGTAAAAATCGATGGTCAGCATCACAAACACGTTTTTTTTGCGTTTTCGATCGATTTTCTACTTCGAGATCTCGGCTATTTTGAAGCAACAAAATCAGGAATGCTGTAACAACTTAGTAACATATTAGAGACAAGAGTCTGCATATTTGTGAATTTGTTGCTTACGGTTTTTCTAACGAAAACCCCATTTACCTAATCTCAAACGCGTTTTTACCGTTTTCGATCGACTTTAGACTGCGGGATATAATCTACTGCAAAACAACAAATTCAGGAATACTCTAACAACGTAGCAACATATTAGAGACAAGAGTCTGCGCATTTGTGAATTTGTTGCTTACGGTTTTGCTAAAGAAAATCCCGATTTCAGCGTCCCAAACGCGTTATTTTCCGGTTTCGATCGATTTTTGTGTCTGGGAACTAACTGTTTAGAAGCGACATATTCAGAAATACCGTTACAACTTGAGAACATACTAGAAAAAAGATATTGCACGTTAACGAATTTGTCGCCTACCGTTTTTGTATGTAAAAATCGATTGTCAGCATCAAAGACACGTTTTTTTGCGTTTTCGATCGATTTTCGACTTCGAGATCTTGGCTATCTTGAAGCAACAAAATCAGGAGTGCTGTAACAACTTAGTAACATATTAGAGACAAGAGTCTGCGCATTTGTAAATTTGTTGCTTACAGTTTTGATAAAGAAAACCCCGATTTCAGCGTCCCAAATGCGTTATTTTCCGGTTTCGATCGATTTTTGTGCCCGGGAACTAACTGTCTAGAAGCGGCAAAATAAGGAATATCGTTACAACTTGAGAACATACTAGAGAAAAGATTGTGCACATTAAAGAATTTGTCGCTCACCGTTTCTGTATGTAAATATCGATTGTCAGCATCAAAAACACGTTTTTTTGCGTTTTCGATCGATTTTCGACTTCGAAATCTCGGCTATCTTGAAGCAACAAAATCAGGAGTGCTGTCACAACTTAGTAACATATTAGAGACAAGAGTCTGCGCATTTGTAAATTTGTTGCTTACGGTTTTGCTAAAGAAAACCCCGATTTCAGCGTCCAAAACGCGTTATTTTCCGGTTTCGATGGATTTTTGTGTCCGGGAACTAACTGTCTAGAAGCGACAAATTCAGGAATACCGTTACAACTTGAGAACATACTAGAGAAAAGATTGTGCACGGTTAAGAATTTGTCGCTTACCGTTTTTGTATGTAAAAATCGATTGTCAGCATCACAAACACGTTTTTTTTGCGTTTTCGATCGATTTTCGACTTCGAGATCTCGGCTATTTGAAGCAACAAAATCAGAAATGCTGTAACAACTTAGTAACATATTAGAGACAAGAGTCTGCATATTTGGGAATTTGTTGCTTACGGTTTTTCTAACGAAAACCCCATTTACCTAATCTCAAACGCGTTTTTACCGTTTTCGATCGACTTTATACTCCGGGATATAATCTACTGCAAAGCAACAAATTCAGGAATACTCTAACAACGTAGCAACATATTAGAGACAAGAGTCTGCGCATTTGTGAATTTGTTGCTAACGGTTTTGCTAAAGAAAATCCCGATTTCAGCGTCCCAAACGCGTTATTTTCCGGTTTCGATCGATTTTTGTGTCCGGGAACTAACTGTCTAGAAGCGACAAATTCAGGAATACCGTTACAACTTGAGAACATAGTAGAGAAAAGATTTAGCACGTTAAAGAATTTGTCGCTCATCGTTTCTGTATGTAAATATCGATTGTCAGCATCAAAAACACGTTTTTTTGCGTTTTCGATCGATTTTTGACTTCGAAATCTCGGCTATCCTGAAGCAACAAAATCAGGAGTGCTGTAACAACTTAGTAACATATTAGAGACAAGAGTCTGCGCATTTGTAAATTTGTTGCTTACGGTTTTGCTAAAGAAAACCCCGATTTCAGCGTCCCAAACGCGTTATTTTCCGGTTTCGATCGATTTTTGTGTCCGGGAACTAACTGTCTAGAAGCGACAAAATCAGGAATACCGTTACAACTTGAGAACATACTAGAGAAAAGATTGTGCACATTAAAGAATTTGTCGCTCACCGTTTCTGTATGTAAATATCGATTGTCAGCATCAAAAACACGTTTTTTTGCGTTTTCGATTGATTTTCGACTTCGGAATCTCGGTTATCTTGAACAACAAAATCAGGAATGCTCTAACAACGTAGCAACATATTAGAGACAAGAGTCTGCGCATTTGTGAATTTGTTGCTTACGGTTTGGCTAAAAGAAAACCCCGATTTCAGCGTCCCAAACGCGTTATTTTCCGGTTTCGATCGATTTTTGTGTCCGGGAACTAACTGTCTAGAAGCGACAAATTCAGGAATACCGTTACAACTTGAGAACATACTAGAGATAATATGGCGCACTTTAATGAATATGTCGCTCACCGTTTTGGTACGTAAAAATCGATTGTCAGCATCAAAAACACGTTTTTTTGCGTTTTCGATCGATTTTCGACTTCGAAATCTCGGCTATCTTGAAGCAACAAAATCAGGAGTGCTGTAACAACTTAGTAACATATTAGAGACAAGAGTCTGCGCATTTGTAAATTTGTTGCTTACGGTTTTGCTAAAGAAAACCCCGATTTCAGCGTCCCAAACGCGTTATTTTCCGGTTTCGATCGATTTTTGTGTCCGGGAACTAACTGTCTAGAAGCGACAAAATCAGGAATACCGTTACAACTTGAGAACATACTAGAGAAAAGATTGTGCACATTAAAGAATTTGTCGCTCACCGTTTCTGTATGTAAATATCGATTGTCAGCATCAAAAACACGTTTTTCTGCGTTTTCGATTGATTTTCGACTTCGGAATCTCGGCTATCTTGAAGCAACAAAATCAGGAGTGCTGTAACAACTTAGTAACATATTAGAGACAAGAGTCTGCGCATTTGTAAATTTGTTGCTTACGGTTTTGCTAAAGAAAACCCCGATTTCAGCGTCCCAAACGCGTTATTTTCCGGTTTCGATCGATTTTTGTGTCCGGGAACTAACTGTCTAGAAGCGACAAAATCAGGAATACCGTTACAACTTGAGAACATACTAGAGAAAAGATTGTGCACATTAAAGAATTTGTCGCTCACCGTTTCTGTATGTAAATATCGATTGTCAGCATCAAAAACACGTTTTTCTGCGTTTTCGATTGATTTTCGACTTCGGAATCTCGGTTATCTTGTACAACAAAATCAGGAGTGCTCTAACAACGTAGCAACATATTAGAGACAAGAGTCTGCGCATTTGTGAATTTGTTGCTTACGGTTTGGCTAAAAGAAAACCCCGATTTCAGCGTCCCAAACGCGTTATTTTCCGGTTTCGATCGATTTTTGTGTCCGGGAACTAACTGTCTAGAAGCGACAAATTCAGGAATACCGTTACAACTTGAGAACATACTAGAGATAATATGGCGCACTTTAATGAATATGTCGCTCACCGTTTTGGTACGTAAAAATCGATTGTCAGCATCACAACCACGTTTTTTTGAGTTTTCGATCCATTTTCGACTTCGAGAACCCGCCTATCCTGAAGCAACAAAATCAGGAGTGCTGTAACAACTTAGTAACATATTAGAGACAAGAGTCTGCGCATTTGTAAATTTGTTGCTTAAGGTTTTGCTAAAGAAAACCCCGATTTCAGCGTCCCAAACGCGTTATTTTCCGGTTTCGATCGATTTTTGTGTCCGGGAACTAACTGTCTAGAAGCGACAAAATCAGGAATACCGTTACAACTTGAGAACATACTAGAGAAAAGATTGTGCACATTAAAGAACTTGTTGCTCACCGTTTCTGTATGTAAATATTGATTGTCAGCATCAAAAACACGTTTTTTTGCGTTTTCGATTGATTTTCGACTTCGGAATCTCGGTTATCTTGGAGCAACAAAATCAGGAGTGCTCTAACAACGTAGCAACATATTAGAGACAAGAGTCTGCGCATTTGTGAATTTGTTGCTTACGGTTTTTCTAACGAAAACCCCATTTACCTAATCTCAAACGGGTTTTTACCGTTTTCGATCGACTTTAGACTCCGGGATATAATCTACTGCAAAGCAATAAATTCAGGAATACTCTAACAACGTAGCAACATATTAGAGACAAGAGTCTGCACATTTGTGAATTTGTTGCTTACGGTTTTGCTAAAGAAAATCCCGGTTTCAGCGTCCCAAACGCGTTATTTTCCGGTTTCGATTGATTTTTGTGTCCGGGAACTAACTGTCTAGAAGCAACAAATTCAGGAATACCGTTACAACTTGAGAACATACTAGAGAAAAGATTTAGCTCGTTAAAGAATTTATCGCTCACCGTTTCTATATGTAAATATCGATTGTCAGCATCAAAAACACGTTGTTTTGCGTCTTCGATCGATTTTCGACTTCGAGATCTCGCCTATCCTGAAGCAACAAAATCAGGAGTGCTGTAACAACTTAGTAACATATTAGAGACAAGAGTCTGCGCATTTGTGAATTTGTTGCTTACGGTTTTTCTAATGAAAACCCCATTTACCTAATCCCAAACGGGTTTTTACCGTTTTCGATCGACTTTCGATTCCGAGATATAATCTACTGCTAAGCAACAAATTCAGGAATACTCTAACAACGTAGCAACATATTAGAGTCGAGATTCTGCACATTTGTGAATTTGTTGCTAACGGTTTTGCTAAAGAAAACCCCGATTTCAACGTCCCAATCGTGTTATTTTCCGGTTTCGATCGATTTTTGTGTCCGGGATCTAACTGTCTAGAAGCGACAAATTCCGGAATACCGTTACAACTTGAGAACATACTAGAGATAACATGGTGCACGTTAATGAATTTGTCGCTTACCGTTTCTGTATGTAAATATCGATTGTCAGCATCAAAAACACGTTTTTTTGCGTTTTCGATCGATTTTCGACTTCGAAATCTCGGCTATCTTGAAGCAACAAAATCAGGAGTGCTGTAACAACTTAGTAACATATTAGAGACAAGAGCCTGCGCATTTGTAAATTTGTTGCTTAAGGTTTTGCTAAAGAAAACCCCGATTTCAGCGTCCCAAACGCGTTATTTTCCGGTTTCGATCGATTTTTGTGTCCGGGAACTAACTGTCTAGAAGCGACAAAATCAGGAATACCGTTACAACTTGAGAACATACTAGAGATAACATGGTGCACGTTAATGAATTTGTCGCTCACCGATTTTGTATGTAAAAATCGATTGTCAGCATCAGAAACACGTTTTCTTGCGTTTTCGATCGATTTTCGACTTCGAGATCTCGGCTATCTTGAAGCAACAAAATCAGGAGTGCTGTAACAACGTAGCAACATATTAGAGACGAGATTCTGCACATTTGCGAATTTGTTGCTTACGGTTTTGCTAAGGAAAACCCCGATTTCAGCGTCCCAAACGCGTTATTTTCCAGTTTTCATCGATTTTGTTTTCGGGGATCTATCTGTCTTGAAGCAACAAATTCAGGAATACCGTTACAACTTAACAATATACTAGAGAAAACATTGTCCACGATAATGAATTCGTCGCTTACCGTTTTTGTATGTAAATATCGATTGTCAGCATCACAAGCACGTTTTTCTGCGTCTTCGGTCGACTTTTGACTCAAGATCTCGCTTCTCTTGAAGCAACAAAATCAGGAGTGCTGTAACAACTTAGTAATATATTTAAGACTACATTCAACAAAATATGCAATTATAAGTTAATGGATATTTTTAATTTTTATCATTTTTGCTTATATGCTTGTGACCTTGTATCGTTTTCTGGGACAGCGGTCCATTTTTGGGACATGGGATCTACGGCATCTTTGAGCGACAAATTAGCGACAAAATCTAGGCCTAACCCGGTGTCGCTATTGTCAATTGCTGAGAAGATACAATAGTGGCTTTTCCAGCTTAAGACTTACGTTGCAGTAGCCATTGTTTCTCGGAATCGGCTGGAGCGTTAAAATCGGATTTTGCGGGAAAAATCAGCGACAAATTAGCGACAAAATATGCAATTATAAGTTAATTGTTATTTTTAATTTTCGTCATTTTTGCTTATATGCTCGTGACCTTGTATCGTTTTTTGGGACAGCGGTCCATTTTTGGGACATGGGATCTACGGCATCTTTGAGCGACAAATTAGCGACAAAATCTAGGCCTAACCCGGTGTCGCTATCGTCAATTGGTGAGACAATAGAACGTAATGGCTTTCCTATCTTAATTTTACGTTAGAATAGCCATTGTTTCTCGAAAACAGCTAGAGCGTTAAAATCAGGTTTTGCGGGAAAAATCAGCGACAAATTAGCGACAAAATATGCAATTATAAGTTAATGAATATTTTTAATTTTCATAATTTTTGCTTATATGCTCGTGACCTTGTATCGTTTTTTGGGACAGCGGTCCATTTTTGGGACATGGGATCTACGGCATCTTTGAGCGACAAATTAGCGACAAAATCTAGGCCTAACCCGGTGTCGCTATTGTCAATTGCTGAGATGATACAATAGTGGCTTTTCCAGCTTAAGACTTACGTTGCAGTAGCCATTGTTTCTCGGAATCGGCTGGAGCGTTAAAATCGGATTTTGCGGGAAAAATCAGCGACAAATTAGCGACAAAATATGCAATTATAAGTTAATTGTTAATTTTCGTCATTTTTGCATATGCTCGTGACCTTGTATCGTTTTTTGGGACAGCGGTCCATTTTTGGGACATGGGATCTACGGCATCTTTGAGCGACAAATTAGCGACAAAATCTAGGCCTAACCCGATGTCGCTATTGTCAATTGCTGAGAAGATACAATAGTGGCTTTTCCAGCTTATGACTTAAGTTGCAGTAGCCATTGTTTCTCGGAATCGGCTGGAGCGACAAAATCGGGATTGGCGTAACAAATTAGCGACAAATTAGCGACAAAATAAGGGATTATTTTCAACCCGGGCTTATGAAGTGGCTACTCCAGCTTAATATACATCAAAAAGTCACTAATCTTAATGAAATAGCGAATACCATGAACGACTACTTTTGTAATATTGGTAAAAAGTTAAGTGAATAAATACAACAACCTCTCAATACCGTCATGGATAATTCAAAAATAAATTCTAGAACTATTTTCTTAAACCAACAAACCATCACGAAATTAGTAAAATCATTAACAATATGAAGCTGAAAAATGGTGGAGTTGATAATATAAATGCTAAAATGCTGAAAACGGTATCATACTATATCGCAACACCACTAGTGCATATAATTAACCTTTGCATTAAAAAAGCGGTCTGTCCAGCCGCGGTTAAAAAAGCAGAAATAATACCTATAAACAAGGCGAATAGTAAAAATCATGCATCTAACTATAGACCAATATCACTTATATCTAATATAGCCAAGATATTTGAAAAAATAATATACAATCGAAGCCTTAATTTTATCAATGAATGCAAAATTATCTTTGATAACCAGTTCGGATTTGTCAAAAATAAAAGTACAAAAGATGCTTTGAATTACTTAAATAATATGATATACAATAGGCTTGACAATAGCTCTTCAATTGCAATTGCCTTCTTAGATCTTGCGAAAGCTTTTTATACTGTTGATCATAATATACTCCTCAACAAACTTAATAATTATGGAATAAGAGGCAATGCTCACAAACTTATGACAAGCTACTTAAATATTAGACAGCATAGAGTTAACATTAACAAATATATAAGTAAATATAACACTGTTACCATTGGTGTCCCGCAGGGAACTATTTTTGGACCATTATTATTTGAACTATACGTGAATGATCTCCTACTAAACATGCCTGACAACAGCATAATGTCATATGCGGAAGACACAGCTGTTATAGCAACAGGGAAGAGTTGGGGCGATGTCGAATTAAAGCTAAATAATAATTTAGATAAAATCTCTACATGGCTCGTTCAAAACAAACTCTCCTGAACATTAACAAAACAGTTTACATGACATACGGAAGTTACAGTAACAGTATCCCTAATAATCTAAACATACAAATTTATGGAAAAAGTTTAAACAGAGTTGAACACTATAAATACTTGGGTATCATAATTGACCAAAATCTAAAGTGGAACAAACACATAGAATACATAGCAAATAAAACAAAATATCGGATTTTCATATTCAATAAAATATCCAGTTTATGACAATAGAAACTCTAAAAAAGATATATTATGCTTTCTTCCATAGTATAATATGCTATGGAATTATAGCATGGGGTGGTCATATGCAAATGCATTAAACTTAATCAAAAGATTGCAAATCAGACTATTGAAAATAATAAACAATATATATATATTTATACACACACACACACACACATACGCGCGCGCACACGCACACGCACACGCACAGGCACACGCACACGCACACACACACACACACACACACACATCGGGTATTAAGTTTATATAAATATTTTATCACGTGTTATAAGGAGCACTTTTATTAATTGTTAATTAATGTGCCATACCAAAACTAAACTTATATTGTCATCACGCTATATTGTATACATTGAACCTCAAAATTATAGTACTTACAAAGTCAATTTTTTATGAAGAATAGAAAGTGAGCATATAAGCAACCGCATTAAAATGACATTTCCGTGCAAAGCTATTTCATTACTCGATTTTTAATCGATGTGAGTTATATCAGTTCGTGTGCGTGCGTGCGTGTGTGTGTGTGTGTGCGCATGTGTGTACATACTAGGCGAGCTTCGTCCCCTGCTCACTTCTCTCGCCAACCCCCAATCAACAAACAAATTAAATTGCTTAATTCATTGCATACTTTAATACAGTAACCTATAATGCTTAATGTAATTTTAGTTAAAGTTGTCTCATTTTATCTGTCTCTGCATATGTTGTTGTCTCTGACTCCTAGTCGCTTCTTCTCTGTCTCTATCTTTCTACTCTATCTTTACCACTCTAGATTTGTCTTGTTGTCTCTGCCTCTATATATCTTTTTCTGCCTCTAACATTCTTTCTCTCTCTTCTTTCTGTCTTTTTCTTTCTGTCTGCTAAATGATATTTATAAAGAAGATTTATTAGAGTTCGATGTTGGGGGAGGCAAAGACAATAAAGTTATTAATGAAAAAAGATCTGTAATATGTAATGCTGAGGAATTGGTACAACCAGTAATAGATAAACTTCAAATGGTTGGCGGTTATTAAGTCAAGATAATGGCAGACGGTGGTCAATCTTTTTTTAAAATTCGTTTTTCTATTATTCCTGAAAGTCAGTTAGAAATAAATAATGATAGTGATTGTGAAGAGACTGGATTATCGAAGACAAAGAAAAAAAAGTTGGACGGAAAAAATATTCGAAACAAAAGTTTTCTGGGCCTTCATAAGCTTTTTATGCTTTGTATAGTTCCAAAAATTAAAGAAACCTATGATAATTTTGTTGGAGGTCGTAGTGAGGTTAATTAGAACTCTTTAGTAATACTTAAAGAAAGACTAGATTATTGTTAATGACTATGATAATCGGCGCTTCCCTGCGCCATGTGCGAGATGTTACATCATGGGCGTACGAGACTAGAGAGAGAGAGCACCGCGTCGCTCGCTGCCACTCGGCATTCCTACTTGCTCATGGACGCACTAAGGAGGGGAGACATACATGTGTGCGTACGTGTGTCGCGCGCTGTCTGTATCGCATACATATAGAAGGCGAAATATTCATAATATCCAACACGCCTCCTTGAATTTTCGACTTTTATACACAATATTTTATATTAACTGTAGCGCGTTTCTATTTTTAATAAATTTTTCCTTACATAGACTCTTGGTGAATATGTCCGCTAGATTATTTTCAGTTTCTATCTTTACAATATCGATAACACCTTTTTCGTAATTCTCATTTACATAATGACGTTGCACTTCAATGTGTTTAGAATTTTTTGTTAGGTTACCGAATTTTCCAATTGCTACTACGCCTGAGTTATCCTCGTATATTTTAACAGGATTTTCAAATGTCGTATTAAAGGCGTCTTTTAAGAGATTAATTACAAATAATATTTCTGTTGTCACTTCAGACAATGCAATGTATTCAGCAAATGTTGAATTTTTTGTTACAGTTTTTTGTTTCTGTGTTCTCCAATAGATTATATTTCCAAACATTCTAATAACAAATCCGGTGGTTGACTTTCTGTCAATGTTATCTCCTGCAAAGTCTGAATCCACCATACAATCAAGTTTATCCTTATTTGAATTACAACAATAAGTCAATTTTAAATGTTTCGTTTTGTATAAATATTTCAATATTCGCATCGCGTATTTAAAATGTGTTGAATCGTAGCAACTTTGAAATCTACTTAAGTAGTTCACGCTGTAAGTTATGTCAGGTCTTGTACCTGTGCTAATATATAATAATTCACCTATTAAATTTCGATATTTTATTGTTTCATCGGTTTTGTTAGCCTGTTCAAGTTTTAAATTTGTCTCAATCGGAGTATCATACAGTTTCGCGTTTTCTAAGTTGTACTTCACAGCCAATGATTCTATATATTTCTGTTGATTTAAAGTCATTATACCTTTCTTGTTATTATAATCAATGTCGATTCCTATATATGATTTAATTTTTCCTAGATCTCCCATTACAAATCTTTTCATTAAGGCAAATTTAACTTCATTAATTTTATCCTTACTTTTACAGCATATTAAGAGATCGTCTACAAATACTAAAATGTATATAGTATCATCGTCTGTGTTATTTACATATAAACAGTAATCATAATTGCTTCTTATAAACCCGAGTTTACTCACGCATTTATCAAATGTCTCATACCAAGCCTCTGGGCTTTCTCTCAATCCATATAGTGCTTTTAATAATTTGCAAACTTTATTTTTGCCGGTTTCATAACCTTGTGGTTCATGAATATAAACTTCTGATTTTACTTTTCCGTTAAGAAACGCTGTTTCTACATCCATTTGTTCTATAAACAGATTATTTACGCAACAATGACTTAACAAAATTTTTAATGTTTCCATTTTTCCTACTGGCGAATAAACATTTTCTTGGTATTCTCTTTGTTGGAAGCCTCTAACAACTAACCTAGCCTTAAGAGAGTCATCGCTTTTCCTTTTATAGACCCGCTTTACATCAATAATCTTTTTATTTTGAGCCTCCTCAAATGTATTCGGTACATTTGCATTTACATAATGTATATAAATATAATGTGCTACAGGGTTTCCGTATCTTTGTACCGGTGTTACGTCCCGATTCGTGTATAGATTTTAAAGGTATGATTTTACACGATCGCGCACTTTTAACGAAAGTTCTACTTAGCTAAGCAAGGTAGTTGAGCTGCGTGGCTGGCTTGCGGTCGAGGCGGCGGCCCTTAGGGTAGGCCCCGATGATGGCGTTACGCGCGGGCTGGCTGTGCGAGGATCGTCTCGACGGAGACGTGCGTCCTTTGTCTCGCGGGCTGCTGTCACCACTCCCTGTGATCGGCGGGCAGGAAGACCCTCGTTTGCTCGGCTGGCTGCCTCTCTGGTCCAGCGTCGGCCCGTGGTGGAGATTCCTTCGGTCGCGGCGCGGACGAAATATATTTCTTTACTTTGAAGAATTTTCTTTTGACTCTTTATGCTTTTAGGAAGACTGCGATACGTTTTTGTAGGTATTCCGTGGATAAATAATAAGACAAAGGCGATTGATTTTATGTTAAAATGTGGAGACGCTCCACGTATATTGAGAAAAATATATAAGTATAAAAGTATACACGATCTTGATGGATAAAAATTACAGAGTGAATATATATCGAGAGCTCGTCTCACGAGTGGACTGCCCTAGTTGGATGGTGGAGGTTGACTGACTGCTGGCTGCTCCGCCCTGCTCTGCCTGCTGAAGGGGGAGCGAGTGGTGGGAGCGCTCCGGCTGTAGTGGGGCGTCCTTCCTATTGGTCGAGCGGTGGGCGTGGTTTACGCTGGTTGGTTCTCCCGCTCTAGGCTTGGCTTGGGGACGCCGTTGCTTGATGATGCCATTCAGCTTGGCGTGGGTTGGTGACGCCATCATGTCGGCTTGCTTTGAGATTCGGCTTACTCCCGATATTTTTATCTGCCTAAGCATTCTCATTCGATAATCAGTTGGGACACATCGTAATCACACTGATTACTTGGAAAGAGCATGCTTTCACAATGACGCTTATATCTAGAGTTCTGGCATTCGATGCTTTTGATTTATCTTAATGGGCATTCTTTCGCGGAAAGGATGCCTTGGAGCATGTAATGCTTACAGAAGGTGTTTAGCTTATGTTGGCGGTGCTTGAAGAGCGGACGTGCCTTTGTACTGTATATCTGATGGTTAATTGCTCTATTTTACTTATGCGGCAGTTCGCTTGAGGAGCGGACGTGTAAGAATGTGTTTATAAGATTGCGAGTGCAATGCTTTGCACGAGGATTCTAAGAAATGGCTATCGTCACACAGATAATAATTCGGCAGTGCGTCTGAAGGGCGGACGTGCCTAATGTATTGCGATTATTTTTTTGTCGGCGGATCGACTTTACATACGGCGAGAAAAGAAGGTGTGTACATAAGATAAAACGTGTTGCTCTGCACGTGCGTTCTTGGAAGGCGTGGCAGATAATCCACTTTATTATAAGTTAATGAATTACGCATTCTTCTCCTTAAGATAATTAAATGTTAGTTAACTAAGATTGATTAATAATATGACGTGTGCATATGCGTATAGATATAAGAGCATATGTGCACGTGTACAATGAGTGTAGATATATATATATAGGTGAATGAGAGAGTGCGCTCTCGAGACTGTGTGAATGCATATGGTAAGCTGTAGGCGGGCAACTTACCGACGGGTGGTAAGTAATCGGCTCGAGGTAAGTAGAGAGGATTACGAGCGAAGGTAAATGCTTGAAAGGGTTGAGAGGCTGGCAACTGGTAATGTGCCAGTTTGAGGTAAAAGAGTTGTAGAGCCGGTGGCTGGTAAGGTGCTGGCTCGAGGTAAAAGAATTAATTAGATCTTCTGCTCTTTATCTTGAAATGAAAAAGATCGGAGTGCATACTCGCGTTCAGACGTTACACCCCCCTGGTTAAGATTGAAGTCGGGAGCTGAACGATTTCGACTTGAATCAGCTGAGTAATTGAACGCGGATCTACTTTCCGTTAATTCAGGATAAATACGCTGGGGTGGTAGGTTGGAAGTCCTTGGCGGGATGTGTGGAGGTGCGGTAGCAGGTGGGTTCTGTGGGAGTGGAGGAGGTGATGGTGAGAATCCAGGTGATGGTTTGCATTCGGCTACGGGTTCTTTTTCGCGGTTCTCCTCGACTTCTATATCTGCGGGTATGTTTTCTGATTTCCGCGAGCGTTTTGGTAGAGGCCCCTGACTTAAATGCACGAGTATATTTGCTATTGTTCCCCAAAAGGCTCCTAAGAGTTTAATGCTTGTTCCGTAAATTGAGTAAAGTGTATATCCGTGTATTATCGTATTTATTACGTATTTGCATGAGTTGAAAATAAATATTATTGCCATAATGGCTGCGCTTGCCGAACCGAAAGTGATAAAATAATACCATATTTTGGTGGCGGCTCTTTCAGTGAATTTGTTAAGGCTATCCTCACTCAAAAACCCGAGTAGATCTAGGCTAGGATCGGCTACCGCGTGTCCTGTTGCTCCGCGCGCTATTTGATTGAGCACCGCTGGCTTATCCGCGGGGAACATCATAGCATTCCGGTAGCCTTCGAGATCGGCTTCTGAATATATACCGCTCTCGACTAACTCGCCTGGCTCCTGGTATTGCCATGTAGGTTTGTTTAATGGCTGTAGTATTTGAGGAGCATCGGTTTTTGACGGATGTGGGTTTAATTGATACCATTTGTTATCTATCTCGAACACTGTTGGAAGTATTCGGCTGCAATCGCGTTCCGTACCGTGAGTCGTGAGCACGCGTGACTTTGTTGTCAGAAAGTACGATCGATTGTTGTATGAGACGGGCAACTCCACGAAACAAGAGTTGTTCGTGTTTCTCAGTTTTACGTTAACGACCGAGCATTTAACTAGGTGTGCTACGTCGCCGGCGAACACAGCCATATAGCCCGGTTCTTTCATGATAGTAAATGCAAATTCATCGGGATTGACCGATGATTGAGACAGAGAATTTTTAATTACTTGTTGCTCCAAAATACAGCGATGCGTTATGATGTCTTTGTATAGCGATGTTATCTCATTTTTGAAGTGATTCGCGATATACATTATTTTTGTGTTGAAGTATGCTGTGAGCATAACGTCTTTCGCGCCTACTTTGTAATTTTTCGTAGGGAATGGGTTGTTAGCCGTGGTCTCATAAATAAAAATCTGTTTTTGTTCGGTCGTTTTTAAAGTTATTCCACATAGCGTTTTACTACCGTGATCCGCAAAAGCAAATTTCTTTCCGTCGGTAGCATTCGAAAAATAAACTGTCGCGGTATCGAGTTCTTCGTCTCGAGTTTTAACTGCATGTCCCTCGTAAATAATTGCGTATGTATCTAGTTCGCACATGCCGCGTGAGGTTTTATCCCAAAATATAAACGCTTCCGTTGTGTCGCGACAAGTTTCCTTCTCGTAATCGCAATTTACTCCGGAAGGAAGTAAGAGAATGTTTGCGGGTAATTTCAAAGTGGCTTCACCTTTCGTGTAATAAATTTCGAGTTCGGCGGTTACTATCATATTTTCCTTATCCAGATAGATTCCTCCTTTGCAGTAAGAATTGTGTTCTATGGTCCCGATTATTTTAATTGTTCTAAAATTTGTCTGTTCCGAGACAAGATCTTCGATTATTGTATCACCGATTTTTATTCGATTCGTGGTTATTAGAGAGTCACACATCTCTCGCGTTAGTTGAAGGTACCGTGTCTCGTCTGGGATAGGAGAAAGGGATACATGAGAATGCATACCGCAATAACGAACCCTGCGGGTCGATTTTATTTTACATTCTTTTATAGGGACTTCCGAGTGCTCTAATTTTTGGATGATTTGAATAAAAGTGTCTTCGCGTTTTACCCTAATCGTCTCGAAATCGCACTCACCCACTCTTCTCAGCGAGATGGTCGTGACGTTTGGTGCGTTTGATGAGCTGCAGTCATATCCGGTTAGCGAGTGGACCGATGATAAGAGTGTTGCGAAGATCAGCAGAAGATTCCGAAGATCTCTGGTTGTTGGGCGTGTCGTCCTCATTGTGGTTTCCTGAAAAGGCGTGTTCTTAATCAATACTCGCCTCTTGCATATCGAGACATGTTGGTCGCAATTTATTCGTGTGTACGACACGAGTTTTATTTTTATAAGTTACTTCTACGTTACAATTGTCGTCGAAGATTTTTATGATCGTGTGAGGACCGGTATACTCTGAATCGAATGGTCCCTTTTTGGGTTCTTTCAAAAGAAGAACCTTGTCTCCGACTTCGAACTTACAAGGGTTGTTTCGTTTGTCGTAATATTCCTTAGATTTGGCTTTGGCCCTTTTTAAATTTTTATGTGCCAAAAATTGCGTTTTATTAATTCGCTGTTTTAATTCTAATAAATATTCGAAGTAAGATTCGTTGTTCTCGGGCGGCAATGGTCTATCTATAGGGGTGCGGGCTATGTTTCCGAACACGCATTCGTATGGAGTTAATCGAGTGCCCTCGTGTACGCTTGTATTATACGCAAAAGTCACGCAATTTAACCATTCATCCCATAATTGCTCATTCTTAACATAGCATTTAAAGTATTCCTTCAAGACATGATGCATTCTCTCGATTGATCCGTTACTCTGGGGGCGGTAAGCAGTAGTTGTACATTTCGTGGTTCTACATAATTTTGCTATGTTTTTCATTAAGCTGGAAGTGAAGTTTGCACCCTGATCAGTTAACAGAATTCGCGGCGATCCGTATACGCAAACGAATTCATTCAAAAATGCTGTCGCGATCTGAATCGAGTCTGTCTTTTTTAGAGGTACTGCAATGACGTATTTTGTTAGTAGGCACTGCATTGTCAATATATGGGAATTCTTATTTTTCGTTAAAGGCAAAGGACCAACAATATCCATAGAGATTTTCTCAAAAGCCTGGCCCGGAGTATCCGTGAGGATCATTGGTTGATGTATTTTTCTCCTTACCAATTTACTGCGTTGACAAACTTCACAGCGGTCTATGTGTAGTTGGATGTCCTTCTTTAACGTAGGCCAGTAGTACTCTTGGCGAATGCGGTGATAGGTTTTGTTCACACCTTTGTGACCGTTTACTGGATGTGAGTGGTTTTGGGAAATGATCCTTTTTCTTTCCTCCTCGTTTTCAGGAGTTTTCACTAATCCTTTACACAATAATATTTTTGTCCTTACGTGAGAAAGCACACCTTTTAATCGATGTGTGAACACGCGAACCGAGAAATCATCAATCGAATGTGTAATTGAGGCTCGTATTGTTTTAGGATTCTTTTCGTTGAGGACTTTGGCTAAATTTTCAAACGCGAAAATAAGTAAGTCCTCGTCAACACGCGAGTGTCTATCAGCTTTGAGCGTAACTGCGATGTAAAGTTTTCGTGAGACTAAGAAGGTCTTGACAGAACCGGGGTTCGGGCTACACTGAAGAGGTAGGCCGTCGCGCTCGGCTATTTCAACTGCGCCGGAGCACAGTGGTTGGTTGTCGCCTGTCACGAAATAAAGCACATTATCTTTATGTGTAAAAAGGCTGTCTCTTATTTCGATAACATTCTCGCCGGGTTCGCGCACATTATGGTCATATGGCACGCTCGGGGTGTCAATTATATCAGAGGCGAGAGTTGTTGGGTTGTTATTATAACTGTGAAGCGACGAAATGTCGTTATCGCTTTGTTCGTCATCGTCGTCGGCGTGACTTTCATCCGTATCGTTATTTATATTAACGTTCGCGGAATGCTTATCCTGTTTACCGGTAGATGGAATTTCTTCGTTCGGGATTTCGGCGATAATGGGACCGCTACGCGCTTGTGGCGTATAAGTTTCATCTGAACTAGTAGACGTTATGAAAATACGGTCATTCTCGATGTTTGACGGATTCTTTCCCTCTTTATAGACGACGTCGTAATCAAATTCGCTCAGTTTGAAATAAAATCGTTTGAGACGGGATGTCGGATCTTTAACGTTATGTACCCAAACGAGGGGTTTATGGTCGGTATAGAAGGTAAATTTCCTTCCGTAGAGACAGTATCTAAACTGAAACGCGGCTGCTACCATTGCCAAGAGTTCTTTCTCAATGGTCGAGTAATTAATTTCAGCATTTCTTAGATGTCTCGAAAAATATGCCACGGGTAAATCGTGACTCTTTGTTTCCATTAAATAAATTTGACTAAGTACCGCGCCTATTGCGTAAAATGAAGCGTCACACGTTACAAGGAAAGGTTTAGAGAAGTCGGGATATTTTAGCAAAGGTGCATTGGTAAGGCTTTTTATTAGATAATCGAGTGCTCCCTGTTGTGGTTCTTTCCAATAAAATACAGTTTCTTTCCTCAACAGCGTAGATAGTGCCTTTGTTTCCTTCGCGTAAAAAGGTATAAATTTCCTGTAATAATTTGCTAAACCTAAGAGTTGTCTGATATTTTTCTGGTTTTTGGGAACCGGAAAATTCGTTAGTGCGACTACTTTACGCGGGTCTGGCAGGACTCCTGTTGGCGTGATTACATGGCCTGAATATGCTACCTCTTTCTTATAGAATTCACACTTATCCGGTTGCAGGCGCATGCCGGCGTTTCGGAGTCTTTCCGCAACTTTATTGAATTTCGCGTCATGTTCTTCGATGGTTTTAGCAAATATGATACAATCATCTACATAAATGAAAACCTCCCGCGCTTGTAATCCGCGGAACAGGGAGTCCATCTGACGCTGAAATGTCGCTGGTGAATTCTTTAAACCGAAAGGCATTCGAGTGAAGTGATAGTGACCGTAAGGAGTTGAGAAAGCAGTTTTCGGCTTGTCCTCGTTTCGCATGGGGATCTGATGGAAACCTGACGCGAGATCGAGGATGCTAAAGTATTCTGCTCCTCCTAATTGGTCTATAATTTGGTTAATGTTAGGAATCGGGTACGCGTCACTAATTGTTTTTTTGTTTAACTCGCGATAATCGATTACCGGTCGCCATCTTTTATTTCCTAAGCTATCTGGTTTTTTCGGAACAATCCAAAGCGGACTGTTATATGGCGAATCAGAAGGTTCGATAATGCCTTCTCGAAGCATTTTCCCTACTTGTCTTTCTATTTCGTCTTTCAGCATCGGTGGGTACCTGTACTGTTTAACATTTACAGGGACGCTATCGGTGGTTACAATCCTATGTTCCGCCATATGAGTCGCATTTAACTTTTCACTCGGCAATTGAAATATATCCGCGTGTCGATCACACAAAGACTCTATTCTAGGGCGCATGTCTTCATCGCATTTGTCAATGTTTATTAGTTTTTTCACTAATTCGCTTCGCTCCTGTAAGTTCGAACTCGGGACTTCCTCTAGATTAAAAATGTTATAGGAGTCTAGCTCTGCTTCATCGTAAGCAAAGATGGTTTCCCTATCGAAATCGAGTCCTTCATCGAGACAGGCCAATATTGAATAAATATCGCGCTCGGTCGTGTCGTCGTGTTCCGAGGTACAATATTCATCCGTGAATTGATCCGTTGGGATGTTTTGATCGTAAAAATCCGTTTTCTCGAATGAGTTAAAAAATGAACCAATATATGCTTCGTAATCGTCGGGGCACGATGGTCCCGAGTCCATTATTTGATTTTTCATTTTTCGCGTGTCGCCCGTGCTGTTAGTTTCATTATTTATCACACTTTCGGCGCTGACGCTACTTGTTTGAATGGCACCGCTCGCGCTACTGTACTCATTAATCACGCTTCCGATGCTGCTATTATACTCGCGGTCTTGTTTATTTTTGATGGCCTCGCTCGCGCTGCTATAATCGTTAAGAATCACGTCGTTGATGCTGCTAGTGGGCTCATTGTCCCTTTTATTAAAAATGGCATCAACTTCGCTACTGCGATTAGGAAAAATCACGCTCGCGGGGCTGCTAATTGACTCACGATCATATTTATTTTTAATGGCATCGGTCGCGCTACTGTAGTTATCAAAAATCACGTTCGCGATACTGCTAGTAGACTTTATGTCATGTTTGTTGCAAATCGCGTGCTCGACATTGCATAAGGCTCTCGCGTGATCGCGGTTGTCTCGCACGTTGTTTATTACCAGGCTCTGATCGGAGCTGATTGTTTCCGGTATGTTTTCTATAACTACCGTTCTTTCGTAGATGACGCTTGGAGAGCTGTCTTTACTACTTAATGTTATCGCGCGAGCATCTTCCTTCTGGCAGGAATCACTCGCGTTGTTTAGGACTACGTCTAGTCCGATCACGCTATTCGCGCTGCTAATATTTGAATCGAAGTTTTTGTTAGTCACCTTCGCGAGTTCGTCTTTTAAATATGCGTTTATCGCGATCATTTTTGATAATTCTCGACTAACCTCGTCCGCATTAGCTTTTCGTTTTTTCGATACATGACTTGTGGGTAAGGAGTTGTTTTCTGTCTCCTTGATAGTGTTATCTTTTTCCTCCGTTTCATTCGCGCTGCTATGTATCACGGAGTCGGTCACGTTTTTCGGCCGATTCTCGCTGCTAATTAATGAAAATGGCGGAAATGAAACTTTCGATTTTACACTTTCTATACTATTTTTTTGAACAGTTTCCCCTTTTCGACGTAATTCGCCACTACCGGGGTGAGTTTCGGAACTCTTATTTGAATGTCGTAATCATTCTCGTTTTTTAGCGGGACAAAGATTTTTATGTCGTCCGCCGGACTGACACCTTTTCCTCCGATGTAGGCGGTGGGATATATTTCCCTTTTTCATTATATTTGACGCGGTGATGTTCGGGGACAATCATGTCCATCCATATTGTTTCGCGGGCCGGGCATTGTACTGTTTGTTCCTCACCGATAGGGATTTGCGCGTCTTTCAAGATTAATTGGTCTCTTTTGAAATCGAGGATCATGTTGCTGCTACGGCAGAATTGCGCTCCTATAAGCAGGTCAGTTTTAATAGGGAATGTGTCCTGTACAACTACGAATTTTGCCTCCGCTTTCAAATCGTCCAAATATAAATAGGTGGCCCCTAGTGATGCTACTCGGCTGTCGGTAATCCCTACTAAATTTGGGCAGTAATTAAAGTTTATGGTTGTGTCGGGTTGTAAAGCCGAAATTTTTACCACATTGGGCTGCGCGCCCGTATCTATCATCACCTCGGCGTGGTTTCCTCGCAAATTACGGGACCTAAGGCTAATGACGGGGATGGCCCCTAGCACGTTTATTGCTGTAATGCAAATTCTGTGTTCTCGGGGGACTCTAGGGTTTCCCCGATTTCCAGATTGTTTACTGAACGGGCCGCTTTCTCTTTCCTGGCGCCGTCCTTCGCCGGGAGAGCTTGCTCGTTTCCCGTTGTTTTTACAGCTTCCTCTTTATTTTTGAGAAAAAAACACGTGTCTATGGCATGTCCTTTTCTTTTACAATACGCGCATGTTTTCGATGGGTCGCGTTGGGGTCTATCTTCCCTATTCTGACCTGGCTGCGCGGAGTCTCCCTTTTTAATATTCTCTGTATTATTAATATTTTTAGTCCTGTCGTCGCGTTTATCATTGCCTCGCCTGAATTCTTTCCTATCCTCACGTTTCGTTACTTCGTTGCCGTGGTTTCGCGGGTCTCGATTAAGGAAATCCCCGTACATATTGTCCTTGCCGTATTTTTCCGAGTCGATATTGATACGTTTTTCCGCTTGAATGGCTTCGTTAAATGCGGCATTTAACGTCTCGACGCGCTGATTTACATAAAGGTGGTAAAATGGCGGTAATGCCAAGAAAAATTCTGTTATAACCTCCTTTTCTATCTTTTTTCGCTGCGACGGAACCAATTCATCAATGTCCTCATCGAGGCACGTGCAATCAATAATTGCCGTGTATATTTCGGAAACGCGATCAATAAATTTTAGTACCGATTCGTTCTCTCCTTTCGCGAGAGTAGCAAGTTTTCCACGGTAGTAATTTCCGGAGTGTCTATTAGAAAATGTTTTTTTTAGATTCGAGAGGAAATCGTCGATTGTATCGAATTCGTCGTATTCTATAGCCACCACGACATGGTCTTCTAATTTAAACTTCAATAGTCTCGTTATTTCTGATTGCGTGCGTATGGGGAACTGACTTTTGATTCTATTAACGGTGCGGGGTTTCGTTCGGCTGCGGGCGCTGTTGATTATTCGCATTTATCACGTTTGCTAGATTTCGCGTTCTTGCTTCTTTTTCGGCGTTCGCCCGTGCGATTGCTTCATCTGCTAACCTTCTTTCCCGAATTTCTGTAGATAATCTCTCCTCTAGTTGCATACGATGCGCTCGCTCCTCGTTTAATAGTCTTTCCGCGTCTTCCGCGCGTGCGTGCATCTGCTCATCGATAGCGTCATTGTCTTCGCGTTCGCGTAATTGCCTAAGTCTCGTTTCTAATTCTACTTCGCGCGCGTTCAGTCGTCGTTCTTTTAGTTCTAATTCCCTGAGACGCATCTCTGTTTCAGGATCTTGACTATGTGCCATTTTTAAGTTCTGTTTGAAGTTTTCGATTTCTGCGGCGACTAAGCTTTTAATTTTTAATATACTTTGGTATTCTGGTCTATCCCGGATTCCGTACCAATGTTTTAGTTTTAATACCGTTTTTCGCAAGTCTATCGTTTTCCTACTTTTGTCATGTAAATTCCAGTTATTACTTCCAATTTCTAATTGAAATATTTCACGAGAGTTTTTCTTTTTCGCACTGATTTTTAAAATTATGTTCCCTAAGAAAATTGCCCTGCGCTGGGTAAAAATCACCACCGCTGTCACCAGTTGTTACGTCCCGATTCGTGTATAGATTTTAAAGGTATGATTTTACACGATCGCGCACTTTTAACGAAAGTTCTACTTAGCTAAGCAAGGTAGTTGAGCTGCGTGGCTGGCTTGCGGTCGAGGCGGCGGCCCTTAGGGTAGGCCCCGATGATGGCGTTACGCGCGGGCTGGCTGTGCGAGGATCGTCTCGACGGAGACGTGCGTCCTTTGTCTCGCGGGCTGCTGTCACCACTCCCTGTGATCGGCGGGCAGGAAGACCCTCGTTTGCTCGGCTGGCTGCCTCTCTGGTCCAGCGTCGGCCCGTGGTGGAGATTCCTTCGGTCGCGGCGCGGACGAAATATATTTCTTTACTTTGAAGAATTTTCTTTTGACTCTTTATGCTTTTAGGAAGACTGCGATACGTTTTTGTAGGTATTCCGTGGATAAATAATAAGACAAAGGCGATTGATTTTATGTTAAAATGTGGAGACGCTCCACGTATATTGAGAAAAATATATAAGTATAAAAGTATACACGATCTTGATGGATAAAAATTACAGAGTGAATATATATCGAGAGCTCGTCTCACGAGTGGACTGCCCTAGTTGGATGGTGGAGGTTGACTGACTGCTGGCTGCTCCGCCCTGCTCTGCCTGCTGAAGGGGGAGCGAGTGGTGGGAGCGCTCCGGCTGTAGTGGGGCGTCCTTCCTATTGGTCGAGCGGTGGGCGTGGTTTACGCTGGTTGGTTCTCCCGCTCTAGGCTGGGCGTGGGACGCCGTTGCTTGATGATGCCATTCAGCTTGGCGTGGGTTGGTGACGCCATCATGTCGGCTTGCTTTGAGATTCGGCTTACTCCCGATATTTTTATCTGCCTAAGCATTCTCATTCGATAATCAGTTGGGACACATCGTAATCACACTGATTACTTGGAAAGAGCATGCTTTCACAATGACGCTTATATCTAGAGTTCTGGCATTCGATGCTTTTGATTTATCTTAATGGGCATTCTTTCGCGGAAAGGATGCCTTGGAGCATGTAATGCTTACAGAAGGTGTTTAGCTTATGTTGGCGGTGCTTGAAGAGCGGACGTGCCTTTGTACTGTATATCTGATGGTTAATTGCTCTATTTTACTTATGCGGCAGTTCGCTTGAGGAGCGGACGTGCCCGTTCTTATCTGAATGGTGCCTCGATGTGGCGAGAAAAGAATGTGTTTATAAGATTGCGAGTGCAATGCTTTGCACGAGGATTCTAAGAAATGGCTATCGTCACACAGATAATAATTCGGCAGTGCGTCTGAAGGGCGGACGTGCCTAATGTATTGCGATTATTTTTTTGTCGGCGGATCGACTTTACATACGGCGAGAAAAGAAGGTGTGTACATAAGATAAAACGTGTTGCTCTGCACGTACGTTCTTGGAAGGCGTGGCAGATAATCCACTTTATTATAAGTTAATGAATTACGCATTCTTCTCCTTAAGATAATTAAATGTTAGTTAACTAAGATTGATTAATAATATGACGTGTGCATATGCGTATAGATATAAGAGCATATGTGCACGTGTACAATGAGTGTAGATATATATATATAGATGAGTGAGAGAGTGCGCTCTCGAGACTGTGTGAATGCATATGGTAAGCTGTAGGCGGGCAACTTACCGACGGGTGGTAAGTAATCGGCTCGAGGTAAGTAGAGAGGATTACGAGTGAAGGTAAATGCTTGAAAGGGTTGAGAGGCTGGCAACTGGTAATGTGCCAGTTTGAGGTAAAAGGGTTGTAGAGCCGGTGGCTGGTAAGGTGCCGGCTCGAGGTAAAAGAATTAATTAGATCTTCTGCTCTTTATCTTGAAATGAAAAAGATTGGAGTGCATACTCGCGTTCAGACGTTACACCGGACTTTTCTTTCTCTTTGATGTTCTTTTAACATTTAAATTTTCATTTGAACGATTGAAAGCATTATCGATGTTCTCATTCTCATTTTCAATATTTTTAATTTCATCGTTATTATTAATTAAATTTTCACATTCAAAACCATGTTCAATAGTACTACTTGTTTCACTACTTGAATCATTTGATTCGTCTAAATTTAATTCGATAATGTTTTCATCGTTAACCTTTTCCAAACAGATTATCTCAGTGCCATCTTCGACAATTTGTACATGTCTGGCATTTATTACTTTATTATTTAACAAGACTCTACAACAATTGTGCGTATATCCTACTAATATACCTAATTGAGCTTTTTCATCCCATTTTCCTTTTCTCAAAGCTTCTGGTTTTCTAACGAAGACTTTACTGCCGTATATTTTTAAGTTTTTTACATTAGGTTTATTTCCAAAAAATATTTCAAAAGGAGTTTTATTTTCATTTGAGTTGGCTATTGTACGGTTTTTCAAGTAAGAGACTGTTTTAACAACTTCTGGCCAATATCTTAATGGTATTTTGGCCTCTCTTAAGAGACATCTACCTATTTCCATAGCTGATCTGTTAATTCTTTCTGCTACTCCATTTAATTGATGGACGTAGGGTGGGCAAGGTAATAATTCAATTCCTTTCTTATTGATAAACTGATAAATTTCCTTATTCAAGTACTCTTTGCCATTATCGCAATTTAATTTTTTAACTCTTTTATTAAATTTGTTTTCAACTAAATTTACATATTCTTTAAAACAACTTGCAGTTCTGATTTGTTTTTAATACAATAGACTCTACTACATTTACTGTAATCATCAATAAAACTTAGAAAAAAATTTTCTCCATCGGAACCTGTTGTTCTGTGTGGACCATTTAGATCAGTATGAATTAACTCTAAAATTTCTGAAGTTTTACTTCTCTCATTTTTAAACGATACATTAGCCATTTTACTTTGAATACAATTTGCGCATTTCATTACATTATTTTCTAATTTATCTGGTAAACCATCTACCAATTTATCTTTTACTAACTTGTTTAGATATTGAAAATTGACATGGCCTAATACTCTATGCCACTTTTCTTTTTCAGTTAATTTTACAGAGTTTACATATACATCATTTTCAAGATCCTTATATATGTAACTTTTCATAAAATACAAATCATTTATTTTGTTTGCTCCCGTAACTAATTCTTTATTTTTGTTATAAATCTTTGCATTATCATTTTTATAAACAATAGTATTATTTCTTGTAATTTTTGCAACGCTTAATAGACTTTTATTAATTCCAGTTACAAAATAAACGTTTTTTAAATCAATTAATTTTTCATTATGATAATTTTTGAAATATGTTTTTATGTTGCCTACTTTTGTGGCCTTTAAATTTTTACCATCTGGCAACTTTACTTCAATTGGATTTTTTAATATAATAAATTTTTCATACATTCTCTCATCATTCACAACATGATCAGTGCATCCGTTCTCTAACAACCAACTGATTTCGTTGAATTTACCGTTCTTTTCGCAATTATAATTATAAACATTCGTTTTTCTACTTATATTACCACAACCTTCGCCGAAGCTTGGATTGGGGTAAAGATAAAAATTAGATTCTACTTTGCTATATAACACATCACTCACAATTTCACTTTTCACTTCGTCGTGATTAACTTTGATCATCCAGGTCTCAGCTGATGAGTCTTCGCTGGGTTGACTGGAGTGTTCTTGTCTCTGCTGAGCTGCTCCTCTGCCATGACCGCGTCCTCTGGAGCTGCCTTGTTTATATCCTCTCTGGGATCCTCTTTGGCCTCGACCTCTGCTCTGGGATGCTCCTCTGTTTTGGAATGCTCCTCTGCCCTGGCTGGTCTGTGGTGGTCTCCAACAGTCCTTCTTTAAATGACCTCCCCGGCTACAATTATAACACTGTTGTCTTGACGTTGAATGTACTTACATTTTTCCTTTTCTCGTCATCAGGCACTGTCAAATTTTTTTCTTGAATTTTAGACTTAACATAGTCTACCGTTTGTTGGGCTTCTGGGACGAGATCAATGAGACTCCTAATAAAGCTGTAGCTTACTGGTAGTGCTCTAATTAGATACCGCATTTTTTCTTTTTCTAGTAGTGTGCCTCCAGCTGCTTTAAATTTGTTGCAGGCTTGTTCGAAATCTACAAAAAATTCTTCAACTTTCTCATAATTTTTTAGTTTAATATCTTCTAGTTGACCTCTGCATATTATTTGCAGCGCTGTAGATTTAGTAGAGTACATGCTCTTGAATTTTTCCATCATTTTGTAAGCTGTATCGCATTCACAAACATATTCTAATTGCTTGTCTGAAATAGTACTTATTAATATATTTCTTGCTTTTAAATCCTTTTTCTTCCATTCATCTGCTTTATCTGTCTCAGCTCGTTCTCTGTCAGCTTGCTCTTTGCACTCTTTATACTCTAATAGGGTCATTAAGCGAAATTTCCAGCTTGCATAGTTTGCACCATCAAAAATGGGAATTACTATATCTTCGAATTTTGTTTGCTTAGCCATCTCGACCTTTTTTAACTTGATATCTTCATACAGTTTTATTACTTTATTTAGCGTAATTATTTTCTGCACTATTTTTACAAAACGTTTTTCGGCAATCTTTTTCTCAATTATTTCTTTGCTTTCGTATTCAATGTCTTCTAGTATTACTTCTTCTTTGGTTTTAACTTGTCCTTTAGTGTCCATTTACCACGTGTATAACCTCAAATTCTGCCACGTGCTCTATTCTTGCACCGTGCCGCGTGCTTCACACAAGAAATCTAATCTGCTCGCAACGGCTTGAATTATTCATAAATTTTTCAAAATTCTTTCTTCTATCACTTATAGACATATTCTATTATTTATTCACACTTGTATTTTTCTTACTTTTGCACTTTTCCTTCAATATTTTTCACAGTTAAACTTTTCGCGAGCCGCGTGCTTTTTCTATTTTCCCCGAAGGTTGAGTAGAAAAAGGAGTTTGTTTAAACCTCGGACTGCTACCATGTTGGAGGTCGTGGTGAGGTTAATTAGAACTCTTTAATAATACTTAAAGAAAGACTAGTTTATTGTTAATGACTATGATAATCGGCGCTTCCCTGCGCCATGTGCGAGATGTTACATCATGGGCGTACGAGACTAGAGAGAGAGAGCAGCGCGTCGCTCGCTGCCGCTCGACATTCCTACTTGCTCACGGACGCACTAGGGAGGGGACACATATATGTGTGCGTACGTGTATCGCGCGCTGTCTGTATCGCATACATATAGAAGGCGAAATATTCATAATATCCAACAAATTTGAAAATTTTATTCGATATTACAAATCTCAATAGCATATCCTGTAAATTTGTGTCAGACTTCAAAGTCATCTTAATGGTTAATTGTCAATAAACAGCTACTTCTACTTTTCCTTGTCCTTATTGTTTTGTTACAATCAACGATTTAAAAAATAAGTTTGATTTGACTGATGGAAATGATACGAATTTTTTTAAATTAAAGAGTTTTGGAGATTTAAAACGTGATAGTAAAAAATTTGAGTCATTAAATAGAAATAAGAAGAATGCGAAAAATTGCAACAGTACCATTAACCAACCATTATTTTAGGAAAGTAATAACGTTCTTGTATTACAAAAATGCATAATTCCAGAACTGCACGTTATGAGTGGCATTGCAAACCATCTTTTTTGGAATGGTATAGTTCCTTTGGTTGGACGAGAAAAAGCACTGTCGTGGCCTAAAAGCCTTAATATTATTTCTGAAAGTTATCATGGAGAGGTGTTTGATGGTAATGTTTGCCGTAAACTATTAAAAGAAGCAGACAAAATATTTGTATCAGAAGTAGGAAAAAATTTTCCAAAACTCCGACTTGTTCCAATCGTCGCAGCATTCAAAGAATTAAATAATATAGTAGATTGTTGTTTTTCTATTAAAAAAGTTGGAACCGATTTGACTGCTTATATTAAAAAGTTCAAAAAAGCATTTCTGTCAACTAATATATCAGTCTTTAAACGTACATGTCCTCATACAGCATACTGAACTGTGTTTAGAATTGTTTGGTAATAATGTAGGATTAGGAATTTGGTCAGAGCAGGCTGGTGAAGCTATACACCGTGAATTTTTGAAACATTGGGATCGGTACAAAGTGAAATCACTTGAACACCCATCTTATTCCAAGTTATTGAAAAAAGCTGTTGTTGAATTTTCATCGGAACACCTCTGAACTCTTTCTCCAAAATTCACTCAGTTTATCTATTGATGATAAACTTGGTTGACATTTAGTTAGCATTCTTATTGAATAGAATTGTTTCAAATACTAGAATTTTTTCAAGTAGAATTATTGAAGCAGATCGGTTCAGTTATATCCAACATACACATCCCGAGTCGTTGATGGTCGATCCCGAGTCACAGGTGCCCGTTGGCTACTGTGCCGTTCAACACTCGCTCCACTCGACGTGGGCGAGACTCCGTGCCCCATCGTCTCGGCAACCGGCTTTACAGCTGAGACGGTACTAAGAGTGGTAGTGTGTGCACCGCTCGTGCGTGAGTGTGTGGCTGTAGCCGGCGTCGACGCGAGGAGGGGAGGCCGGTGTTGGGGAGACATCGTCGCGCGAGACTTCGTCGGCGTGCTACGCTGTGGCGACGAAATGGCGCTCACCTGACGGGTCTTGCCTGCTGCCATGCTGCTCGCTGACGTGCACGTCTGACGGGACATGGCGGCGGCTACGCTGCTCGATGGTGTGAGCGTCCTCAACGTCTGCTTGCTCTTCGAATTCGACTTCGATTCTTTATGCTGTTGTTATTGTTGCTGTTGCACCGGACTCCCACTTTCTTGCCTGAGCATCGTGAGTGGCATGGTCTTAAACATGTCGGGCACGTACTTGTTGGAGGAGTGGAGGAATCTCTACAGACCGCACACTTGTCACTCATGTTCCGCAGAGTATTGTTTGGAAGACTCCCTTTGTTGGATGATCTGGGAACTCTTCCGCTCTCTCTCTCTCTCTCTCTCTCTCTCTCTCTCTCTCTCTCTCTCTCTCTCTCTCTCTCTCTCTCTCTCTCTGACACGTCAAAACTTGATGGATTACGGCTCCGTTTCCATGTAGCGACCATGCCTAGTTACCGGTAAGGTAGAGATCTGGATGCAAGAGCAGGTGGCGCGCTAGGTGGACTGAGTTGTAGAAGCCGGTCACGCGATGGTTGAGGTTATGTTAAGCGATGTACAAGGAAAATAGACCCAGGCTCATAAAATTGCATCGCCAAGCATGCAATTTTTAGGCAGGGAGCTTAAGAGCCGGCGGGGCTATTTTCCTAAAAAGAGGGTACTCCGTAGAGTGAAGTGGGTATTAGCAGGGGCTCAAAATAAGACGGAGCGTATGGCAGATGATGCGTTTTTACGCAGAGCGCAGGCGAGAGAGCGAAAGAGAGAGTGAACCTCGAACAGGCGTGATGGCAGCGCGCGGCATGTTCATGTGTGCCGGTGTTGGAGAGAGAGAGAGTGAGAGAGAGCGAGAGAGAGAAGACGAAATGCAAGTTTGTCAGCAGCGCCTCGTGTACCGTGTGCGCGCGCTGGGAGGGAGAGCGGCGACGGTCCGCCTCTCGCATCAAGACGCGTGAGGAAATGTAGCGACTGAGCTCCCGCATGCAGCCAAGAGAGGGGAAGGAGAGTCAAGGCGGGCTCGCGCTGCTTCAGAAAAGAAGGGGAGGCAGCGACGGAAAAGCCACTGTGCGCAGTGAGCGCGCTATAGTAAGACAAGCGAGTGGGAGAGGTAGCGCGAGATACTATTTCGGGGAAGCACGCGCGGCGATTTTGCGTGTAGGGGAGATTGAGTGTATAGCGCCATACGACGAAAGAGAGACAAAAAGCGGAACGTAAATTTTTGAATACATTGCACAGCAGCCGATTATATTTCGTGAATTACTTCTGAATTTTAAAAATTAACATATGTATATGAATAGTTAATAAAAATAATGTTCTGTATACAGATGAAATAAATCTCGAGTAATCCCTGCTAATGCAGAAGGATTAAAAACTTGGTACGTCTAAAAAGAAATACTTGTGATCAAAACTGATATATAATACTCTTTATCGTAGAATTATTGAATATTATAAACAAGTGTAACTGTATCTGCACTCGATTAATTTTAGAATCTTGTTCTTGTTTTAAATCTTGTATAAACTCGTAGTGCTTGTGTTCGGCACGGTTTGTTTATTAAAAGATTTTTGTAACAACAATGACGTTGAGCGAACAGCGCATCTTGCGAGATATAATCGATAAAGCAGAGTTAGAGGGCCGATCGCTGCTGATACCGTGTTGCAAAGGCAAGAATGCCTCCTAAAATAGCGAGAGAAATAAAACGGAAAGAGCGATCTAGCGAGTGAGAATGATGCGAACAGGTCGAGTCCCGTACTGGAAGAGTGAAGGGGAGAATATTCGACAGCGAGATACAAGCGAAAACGACCGCAGTAAGCGGCAGAGTGAAGGCAATGGTGCTACAGCAATGACAGAAAACAATGAAATTTTGAGAAGTAAACCAAGTGTATCAAACGTACGAAAAATAAATCCAATTGGTACATATAGAAAAATTATATGTGAATAAAAACATGTGATATCAAATTTTAATTCTACAAAAGAAATACTAGCTAGTAAAACCCCTAATGATAATTGTTGTTGGATAATTTTGGGGATAAGAATAAGTTGAGGTTATTATTAATAGTATGTTTATTAACTAAATAGGATCAGGTTACATTGGTAAGCACGCGTCTGGCTCACATGGCTTTCTCGTGACGACTAAAAATACATGCGCTGTCGGCGCTCGCGATACTCTCTCTCTACTCACACACATTCACACGCATGTAGCTATGTTCAGGAGCGTAGCATTTATACATATTCCAACACGCCTCCTTAAATCTACAACCCTAAACTTTTTACAATCTTTTCATCTTAATTATATTCTTATTTTATACAATCAATTTTAATGCGTTTCTATTTTTCACAAATTTTGTTTTGTCAAGACTCTTTGTCAACATATCTGCTAAATTCAAACTTGTATCAATTTTTACAATGTCTATTATTCCATTCTCGTAATTTTCATTTATGTAATGGTATTGCTTCAATGTGCTTTGAGTTTTTAGTAAAATTTCCATACTTTGCAATTGCAGCTGCACCTGAATTATCTTCATACAATTTTATACGTTTTTCAAATTTTACATCAAATGATCCAGTTAACAAGTTTCTAATAAATAATATTTCCGTTATTGCTTCTGACATTGCAGTATACTGAGCAAAAGTTGAGCATTTAGTTACATTGTTTTGTTTATGTGTTTTCCAAATTAGATTTCCATAAAGTCTAATTATAAATCCTGTTGTAGATTTTCTATCGATATTATCACCTGCATAGTCAGAATGTACCATACAATCTAACGTCTCATATTCCAAATTATCATAGTAGGTCAATTTTAAATCTTTGATTTTATATAAATACTTTAATATTCTCATCGCATATTTGTAGTGCGTTGCATCATAACAGCTTTGGTATCTACTTAAGTAATTTACAGGATATGTTATATCTGGCCTTGTGCCTGTACTTATGTACAACAATTCACCAATCAAATTTCTATACTTTATACTCTCGTCAATTTCGCTTGCTTGTTCTAATTTCAAATTTGCCTCCATAGGAGTGTCATATAATTTTGCGTTTTCTAAATTGTATTTTACAGCCAAAGATTCAATGTACTTTGTCTGACTTAAGGTCATTTTACTTCTTTCTTTACTATAATCAATATCAATTCCAATATAGTTTCCCACTTTTCCTAAATCTTTCATTGAAAATCTTTTCATTAAACTTTCTTTAATTTCGTCTATCATATTTTTATTTTTGCAACATATTAAAAGATCATCTACAAAAACTAGTATGTATATTGGATCTTTGTTTATGTTATTTACATATAGACAATAATCATAATTACTTCTTACAAAATTCAACTTTTCTATAAATTTGTGAAAACAATCATACCAAGCTCTTGGACTTTCCTGTTTTCACCTGTTTCATAACCTTTAGGCTCATTAACATATACTTCAGATTTTACATGACCATTCAAAAATGCAGTTTCAACGTCCATTTGCTCTATGTATAAATTGTTTTTACAACAATGTGACAATAAAATTTTCAAAGTTTGCATTTTATCTACTGGTGAATAAACATTTTCAATATATTCCTTTTGTTGGAAGCCTCTAACGACTAGTCGTGCTTAATATGTATTATCACTTTTCCTTTTATAAATCCACTTAACATCAATTATCTTTTTACCATTGCGTTTATCAACAATTTGCCATGTACCATTTTTCTCTAAACTTTTTATCTCTGAGTCCATCGCTTTCTGCCATTCTTTATATTCATTACACTTTATCGCCTCCTCAAATGTATTTGGTACATTTGCATTCACATAGTTTACATAAATACAGTGAGTTACAGGATTTCCGTATCTTGTTACTGGACTTTTCTTTCTATTAGATTTTCTTGGAATTGTTAAATTTTCATTACTTTTATTTTCATTTTCATACTCAAAATTTTCATTGTTTTCATATTCAACATTTTCAAGATTTGTTTGATTATCTCTAGTCGACTCGGAAGTCAGAATAGAAGATAATAGATTTGTTTCGTTTTCATCAACATCAATTTTCATTTCAGAATCACTCTCATAATTTACTCTATCTTTCTCATCATCAATTTTTTCTAAACAAATTAATTTAGTGCTTTCTTCAACAACTGTTACATGTTTAACATCTTTTACTTTACCATTTATTAAAACTCTATATCCATTATTTGTGTAATCGACTAATACTCCTAATTGAGCTTTATCATCTCATTTACTTTGTCTTTTTACTTCAGGTATTCTTACAAAGACTCTACTTCCATAAATTTTCAAATGTTTTACATTAGGTTTTCTACTGAAAAATATTTCATAAGGTGTTTTATTTTCTACAGTATTAGCAATTGTTCTGTTTTTTAAGTATGCAACTGCATTCATTATTTCTGGCCAATACCTTCTATGTATTCTAGCTTCTCTTAATAAGCATCTGCCAATGTCCATAGCAGTTCTATTATACCTTTCGGCTACGCTGTTTAATTCATGTACATGTAGACATGGTAATAATTGTATGCCTTTTTGTCTTATAAAATTATAAATTTCTTTGTTCAAATATTCTTTTCCATTATCGCATCTTAACTTTTTGACTCTCTTATTAAACTGATTTTCAACTAAGCTAATATAGTCGATGAAACAACTTGCAGTTTCTGATTTATTTTTAATGCAATAAATTCTGGCACATTTACTGTAATCATCGATAAACGTTAAAAAATATTTTTCACCACCATAACCCATGGTGTTATGTGGTCCGTTCAAATCAAACGGTTCATTTGATATTTTACTTTCTATGCAATTTGCACATTTCATATGTGTGCTTTCTATTTTTTCTGGCAAACCATCTAATAATTTATTTTTTATTAGTATATTTAAATATTGGAAATTCACATGGCCTAATGCCCTATGCCATTTCTCTTTTTCAGTTAAATAAGTGACATTAGTATAAATTTTACTTCGATTCTTTTTTACATAACTTTTCATTTTATATAGGTTGTCTTCTTGATATGCAACAGCTAATAATTGTTTATTTTGATCAAATATTTTTGCGTTATTATTTTTCGCTACAATAGTACAGTTATTTTTTGTTATTCGAGAAAAGCTTAATATGTTTTTTCCTATATTTTTTACATAGTTTACATTTTTTACATCAATTTCATTTTCGTTACCATATGTTTTAAAATAGGTTCTTACATTGCCAATTTTGATAGCTTTCAAAATTCTACCGTCAGGTAATTCTACATCTACATGAATTTCTAAGTTTACATATTTTTCGAAGAATTTACAATCGTTTACAATATGGTCCGAGCAACCACTATCTAATAACCACTTTATTTCATTTGGATTTTCACTTGTTTCACTACACTTGTTCACTTGGGAACTAAACACTAGTGTGGCCCATGTTTGAGCTCCTCTGGAATTGTCGTCGTGATGACCTCTTCCTCTTGATTGATTCTGGTGATGACCTCTTCCTCGGCCACGACCTCTGTAACCTCCTTCTCGGTTGACGCCTCGCTGATGACTCTGTTGGTTTCTTTCTTGATTTCGATATTCGTGTTGATTGTTGGGCCCTGCGTGCCAACAATCCTTTTTGAAATGTCCGGGTTTTCCACAAACAAAACATTCCTTATTAGTTTTGGCATTGAAAGTGCTAACATTTTTCTTTTCATTTTGATTTCCGTTCATATTTTTCTCCTTGATTTTAGATTTTACGTAATCTACTGTTCTTTGATCTTCGGGTATCACATCAATAAAGTCACCGATATAACTGTAGTTAGGTCGTCGTGTTTTTAACAAATATCTCATTTTTTCGGACTCATCTATATTTCCTCTAGCTGATTTGAATTCATTCACTGCTTTTTCAAAATGTATGAAAAATTCTTCTACTGTGTCATAGTCCTTTAGCTTAATTTCATCAATTTTTCCTCTGCACAAAATTTGTAAAGCCGTAGATTTATTCGTATATATCTTTTCAAATTTATTTATCATGTCACGAGCATTTGTGCAGTCTTTCACGTGTTCTAGCTGTTTATCGGATATTGTGCTTACTAAAATCGTTCTTGCCTTTAAGTCTTTCTTTCTCCATTCTGGTTCGGTTGCTGCTTCCAATTTTAACCTTACTGCAGGCTCTTTGCACTCCTTGTACTCCAATAGCATCATTAATCTAATTTTCCAACTTGAATAATTTTCTCCGTCGAAAATTGGTATAACAATATCTTCAATTTTGGCTTGCTTTGCCATTTCGATTTCTTTAATTTTTATTATTTTATCGATTTCACTTTTTAAAATAATAATCTTTTTGAGATCTTTCAGAAGTAATTTTTTACACTTGTTTTTTAAATCTTTATCGAAAACAACGTGTTTATTCGCTAACTTACTTTCGTCACTCATATAATCGTGTTTAACCTATACGTTTACTGTATAAACCTCGTGGTCCGCACGTGCTCTATGCTTGAGCTCTGCGGCGTGTTTCACTCGCCAACTTTAATCCGCTGACATCGCACTTTCTTTACCATTATTTTTGAAAAAATCTTTTTATATTTCAATAGTTTATTACTTTTATTTTGTTATTATGTGAATATTTTTTCATTTTAATTGTTCTTTACTGATTCTTTTGCACTTCAAACTTCGTGTCATGCTGACCACATTTTTGTGACCCTTTTACACTTTTTCTTTAATCCCTCGACATCGGACCTTTTTTATGATTATTTTTCAAAAATCTTTTTACATTTCGGTAGCTAACAATTTTTACTTTCTGTTTAAACTTTCACTTTAAACTTTGTGTCTTTTTGCCCACGTTTTTGCTTTAGTTATTCTTCTTGTTACATAACTGTTGATTATTCTTTAATTCACTTTTATTCCCTTATTGAATTTTAATACTTGTGTTTCACTGTTATTGACTACCGTTAATTTTCACGTGGCTTTCTAACCTCACTTGGTTTTATTTCCCCCCCTACTGAAAAATCTCACGTGAGATCTCAGGTGAGAACTCACATGAGATCTCAGGTGAGATCTCACGCCAAAATCTCATCTGGAATTCTGGTCCGCGAGCTGCTAAAATCTCTTTAATGATGAAAAGTCAGTTTCTGGGAATTAGGAGTCGCCTATTAGGTTACGCCACCCCCCAGATAAGTTCAAAAATCTATGTTTTGAAGCGATTTAGCCATTTTTTACATTTTTAGAAATTTTACACATGAGATCTCACGTGAGATCTCACGTGAGATTTCACGTGAGAAATTTGAAACATGAGATTCCACGTGAGAAATTTGAAACATGAGATTCCACGTGAGATCTCACGTGAGATCTCACGTGAGATCTCATGTGTAAAATTTCTAAAAATGTAAAAAATGGCTAAATCGCTTCAAAACATAGATTTTTGAACTTATCTTGGGAGTGGTATAACCTAATAGGCGACTCCTAATTCCCTGAAACTGATTTTTTATCATCGAAGGAATTTTAGCAGCTCGCGGTCCAGAATTCCAGATGAGATTTTGGCGTGAGATCTCACGTGAGATTTTGCAGTAGGGCCCCCATTATTTCTATAGTACTCAAAAGTCCATATAGTAGATAATAAATTTTAACACTTACCAACCACGCTCTCCTACCATGTTGGATAATTTTGGGGATAAGAATAAGTTGAGGTTATTATTAATAGTATGTTTATTAACTAAATAGGACGAGGTTACATTGGTAAGCACGCGTCTGGCTCACATGGCTTTCTCGTGACGACTAACTATACATGCGCTTTCGGCGCTCGCGATACTCTCTCTCTACTCACACACACTCACACGCATGTAGCTATGTTCAGGAGCGTAGCATTTATACATATTCCAACAATTGTATTACAGTAATACAAAAATGAGCGAACTGGCAAGTGACGATAAAGCAAGAGAGGAGCGACTACTTCGAATGAAACAACATTTGAAGGCGACTGAAACTCAGTGCTGATAATGAAATTGATATCATATTTAAATATGACAAAAACAAAATCTTGTTAATAAAAATTATTGATTGTCTTGCAGACGCACGATAACAACCTTGAACTTTGTCAGCTCAAATGTAAATGTAAATGTGAGTAATAGGTTAAATAAAATTGAGCATGATTAACCTTGAGATATTGTTCTGTTTAAAATCTTAAATAAACTCGTAGCGTTTGTGTTCGGCACGGTTTGTTTATTGAAAGATTTTAATTACAGGCATAACATTAATGATGCTGGATGAAAAGTGCATCTTAAAAGGTGCGTTTGGGCGAGCAGAAGTAGAAGGCAACCGCTGCTAATGCTTTATTGCCGGAAGGGCATGGAAAGTACCTCTCGAAATAACGGCGGAATAGAGACGGGCGAACGCGACAGAGACTATCCCAGAATAAGCGCGACAGTGGTGACAGATTCGGTACGGAATGCGAGAGATAGCGGTATAGGCCAGTCAAATTAGTTTTTTTTTCAACTTACTTGTAACTAGAGGTTTGCAAACGGATTCTGGTCGGGGGAGGCATCAGGTACAATGATCCGGTGAGTGAGTATAAAAATTATGTCAGGATCATTTTTTAAATAACGAATTTATGATCGAAAAGTCAGTTTTTTGACCACAGAAAAAAAACTACTGACTTTACAGAAAAAAGTTTCATGTAAACTTTATAGATATTAAAAAGATCTATCAAACGCAATTTACAGATTTAAATTTAGTTAATTTGTTTATCTGCAAATTGCAAAAAACCGCTGAAAATGGCCATTTTAACGATTGTTTATTACTCCGTTAAAAAATTTGCTAGGTGCTTGATAACTCGTTTAAGTATAGCTCTTATAGTACTTAATAAGCAGTTCAAATTTTAGCTAAAAATATTCAATAGTTTTCGCATAATTGCATTTATTTATTACATTTTGGTCATTTTTGCGTGATTTTTTCCAAGCCGTGGGATGTCGTACGAGGATGCAGTAAACGGATTTTGTAAGTTTAACATCTCTACTTTCACGAACAATGTAAAGCTAAGCGATTATTTCAAATTTAGTTATTAAAAATCGCAAAATAAAAAAAAGTCATTTTTTTTTTTATAAACAATTTGAATTGCGACTCCTGTATTTGTCGTAGATAAAAGACAGTAGGTTCGTTGGAAAGCTGGTATTTTTCCCCAAATTTTAACGCCCCTACGAACTCTCTAGGTGCTCTAGAAGCCGAGATAATTTTTTTTTTTTTGCAAAAATCGCTGTGTCTTTAATTATTAATATTAAGAAATGAGATGGGGGCGAAAAATCGAATTAATAGTTGCACTAACATAAAAAAAATATTGCGTCACATTAATTGCAAAATTACATTATTATAAATAATCACAAATGTGCGGGTCAAAATTGGAGAAGGCTACAGTGTCACACGAAAAAACTGAGCATAGGAAGTTCAAATCCGACGCGCTCATATCTCGGTAAGTAATTGACATAGACACTTCATTTTTTTAAATTTGTGATAGCTCGCGATAATATTAACATCTGGCCTACTTATTTCCCCGAAAAAGTTTATTTAACAATACTTAAATAAACTTTTTTTCATAAATCAATAATTAATTATACCGGGTGTCCCATTTTAAAACCACCAGGCAAATATCTCGAAAACTAAGGGAGATGGAAAAAAACTTTTAATACAAAAGTTGTAGGGTTCAGAGGGGCCCAACTGATGGTGACCTTGGTTATGACCTTGAGGTCAATGATCAAGTTCATTTGAAGGTCAAATCGATTTTTTCAAATGTGAATCCCCACTTTTGACCTCGTAAATGGAAAGAGCGGAAAATTTTACGTTCAGATATGTCCTTGAGTCAAGGTCATGGTCATGGTCATGGTCATGTTTAAAATCAAAATCAATAAACGCATCAAAACATTCCCATAATTAGGTATACGAGACAAATTGTTAAATACAAAAGTTGTAGGGTTCAGAGGGGCCCAACTGATCGTAACCTTGGTTATGACCTTGAGGTCAATGATCAAGGTCATTTGAAGGTCAAATCGATTTTTTCAAATGGGAACCCCCACTTTTGACCTCGTAAATGGAAAGAGCGGAAAATTTTACGTTTAGATATGTCCTTG
Organism: Torymus aiolomorphi; assembly: GCA_036365515.1. Classification (NCBI taxonomy): domain Eukaryota; kingdom Metazoa; phylum Arthropoda; class Insecta; order Hymenoptera; family Torymidae; genus Torymus; species Torymus aiolomorphi. The sequence goes on along the minus strand of CM070873.1, from coordinate 91,282,171 downwards.
AGTCAAGGCCATGGTCATGGTCATGGTCATGTTTAAAATCAAAATCAATAAACGCATCAAAACATTCCCATAATTAGGTATACGAGACAAATTGTTAAATACAAAAGTTGTAGGGTTCAGAGGGGCCCAACTGATTGTAACCTTGGTTATGACCTTGAGGTCAATGATCAAGGTCATTTGAAGGTCAAATCGATTTTTTCAAATGGGAACCCCCACTTTTGACCTCGTAAATGGAAAGAGCGGAAAATTTTACGTTTAGATATGTCCTTGAGTCAAGGCTATGGTCACCATGACCATCATGGTCATGTTTAAAATCAAAATCAATCAACGCATCCAAACATTCCCATAATTACGCATACGAGTGTTAAATACAGAAGTTGTAGTGTTTGGAGGAGCCCAACTGATCGTGGCCTTGACCATGAACTTGAGGTCAAGGATGATGTCGTTTGAAGGTTAAATCAATTTTGTTTAACGGCAACCCTCACTTTTGACCTCGTAAATAGAAAAACCGAAAAATTCTGATATGACCTTGGGTCAAGGTCATGGTCAAAGTTATGGTCAGTTTCCGTGCAGTTAAGAGCAAAGTCGGAGATGACCCGGTCACCTAAGACAAGGTCGGAGATTACCCGGCCAGTTAAGGCAAGGTCGGAGATGACCCGGCCAGTTAAGGCAAGGTCGGAGATGACCCGGCCAGTTATGGCAAGGTCGGAGATGACCCGGTCAGTTAAGGCAAGGTCGGAGATGACCCGGCCAGTTAAGGCAAGGTCGGGGATGATCAGGTCAGCTAAAAATTCATTGGAAAATTCCACGTTCATGTGTATTTAGTCATAGGATCCAAGTGTTTCGGTCACCATTTACTGAAGAAGATGCTCAAAAGTTGCACCATTTACTTGTTGACAACATTCTATTCTCCTTTTAAAGTTTCTAACAGTATTTAATAATACTTGACGTGGAATACTTAAGCAGATTTGTGTAATCCTTTGAATCATGTCATCTCTTGTAGTTGGCCTGTTGCGGTAGACTGTATTTTTTAGGAAGCCCCATAAATAAAAATCTGGAGATGTCAGATCTGGAGATCTTGGTGGCCATGCTACGGGACCTCCTCTACCAATCCATCGACCGTTAAACCTTTCATTAAGAAAATCTCTGACAATTCTGGCATAATGTGGAGGAGCACCATCTTGTTGTAGCCACATTCTGGCCCTTATATGGAGATCAACGTTTTCTAGAAAGAGTGGCAGCTCGTCTCTCAGCAACTGTAAATAAGTATGTTGAGTTACGTGACCTTCAAAAAAATAAGGTCCAATAAGACATCCGTTAATAATACCACACCATATCGTTACATTCCAGCGATGCTGATGATCAACTTCTCGCATCCAATGAGGATTAACAGGAGACCAGTATTGGCAATTATGGCGATTCAACATACCAGTACTCTGAAATGTAGCCTCGTCGCTAAAAAGAACATTATTAAACAAATTTTCATCATCAGTAATTTG